>OU611759.1:4832637-5132637 GCA_914767535.2 Dunaliella primolecta | reverse complement strand
TTATGCTTCTTTGCACAAGTGTACGCCTTTAAAGTGTGGCATCAATGATTGACTCCTTTACAAACCTGAAATTGCAAATGCAAAGAACACACAATGGTGTGTTATTTGCAGCATTCTCTAATCTTTTCTATCATCCGCTTAATATTGGAATCATATAACGCATGTCAGTAGCATGCTCCTGTATAAAATTTTTAGCCCAAATTTGGGACACACACACACACACACACACACACACACACACACACACACACACACACACACAAACAAACGTTCAAGCGCACGCGCGAAAGTGCATTCATGTGCATGCACTTGAGCTCGCGCTCGCGTGTATTGACAGGCTCAAAACCATTACTGCGAATTTTGTTTTTCACCACAAAGGTGGGTTTAAACGGATGTGTGACAGCATTTTTAAATCTTCTTCATGTCTTCTTGGAACAATGGCATCAATGGTAGCTAGAACAGTCCGATGCTGGCTTCAGGTGTTATCCTCAGTCCAGGCGATGGGGCATCTAGAGCAGAAGCAGTGTGCGCAGCACAACCCTGGCTGAGCTGCTCATTTTCAACTGCTTGCCTTTGTGTTGTAGTTCCATGAGACTCCAATCGTGTGCTGGGGCCATCCAAGCAAGGGTGGTGACAAGGGCAAGCACTACCACCATGCACTGGTGAGTGGATGCTTGTTTCAAATTCAAATCTAATATCTTGAAAGCCCATGCCAGAGGGAGCAATGTAAGCTTATTGATATGTGCGATACGATATCCATGCTTGAGCCAAGCAGGTTTGCTTAAGAGCAGCTTCCATGCCCCCTAATATTCCTCATGGAAGCTGAATGGATGAACGTGCCAACATGTAATTATTCCGCACCTTTGGAAAAAATACTGAATAAAACCTGCACCGCAGCACATTCATGACATTTCTGTCCTATGCAACGGCTACATGCATGGATTTTTTTGTCTCTTTAACTTAGGGTGTGCGGTAGTGTGTTCGTGTGAAAAATAACATACTTGGGTTAGCGAGAGGCTTGAGTGGCGGTCAGGAGTTTCCGGCCCGCACCCTCGCAGCAGGCCCCCCCCTGCAGTAGGCCTCCCTGTAATTGCCTCCTCCTTGCGTGGTTGATGCCTCCTGGCATGGTTGGCTGCTTCTTGCGTGGTTGATGCCCGATTGCTTAATTTGTATTGAGCTGCGTGGTCTGGCTTAAACCCTGCACCCTTTTAGATTGATTTGAAGTGTCCTGCACGTTCTTGCAAGGCCAAACGGCCCCCTCTGCCCAGAAATATTTCAAAACTGCTCGTATGCATGCATGCATGCATGCATGCAAGTATGATGGCCTTAGCAGCCATTCAAGGAAGGCTTTGTCATCTTGCCCATAACAGGTCTGATATTCATGTCTTGTCTATTTCCACACACCCATTGGGAATTCTGGGGGCTACCGTGTAGAGACTATATCACCGTGCATAAAGAACATTCCGTGCCCTGCGCAATGACTGCGCGCATGTAAAATAAATGTTTCATTACAGGGTGCGCGGTGGTGCATGGTTATGAAAATTAATGCTTTTCGGGACAGCAAGAGGTACGTGTCAGGAGCGTCCCTTCCCCTGCACCCTGGAACCTTCTGCCTTTATTTCCACCAGGAGTATCACCACGAGCATCAGCCTGCCTTGAGTCACAAGTAGGGATCGGCGTTGGCCTATAGTGCGATATCACGCTACAGGTTTGGCTCATATAGCGCGATACGCCGATCCCTAGTCACAAGACGTGCAGGCTGATTTGGTCCCCGCATGAATCCCCCACGGAGTCCATGCAGCACCCTGTGCCAATGAATTGCAGCTGATAAAAATATGACAGCTCTTTAAGCAGCTGGGAGGGGACAAGTGGAAAGGGCAGCAGTGGGGGAGGGGGGGGGGGGCAGGGGCAGGCAGGGGTGTGGCACGGTGAAAACAGGTGAACGTGCATGTATGAGAGTGAACTCCAATTTAACTAAACTGCACATGACTCAAGAAGCTTGGAAATGATGCGCATTATGCCTTTGCGGGCCTGAAAGGGCAAAAGCCTCTGCGGGGTTGATGCGCAGACTTGCAAATGATTATTCTTGGGCCGCGTGGTTGATGCTTGGTTGCGATGTTATTTTGGGGGGGTGCAGAATGAGTCCATCTCTGCACGGTATGTAAGGTTGCTTAAAGTGTAACTGCACGTGAAGCTCCTTAGTGATTCTGCAGCTTTATAAGAGGTGTCCAAGAGTTTTGCAGTTCCATGTTGCCGCCTGTTCTGCTTGCTTGCTACAAGCTGCCGCTGCTGGAGGAGGCGCTTTTCCTTGAGCTGTGGAGCCCAGTTGTAGACCCAGCTGTCGAAGCCCCTCCAGGGCCTTGAGTCTTCCCATCCTCCGTTTATACCCCAAAACAACTGTTTTGTATCCATAATATCCTGCAGGAAACAACTTTTTCGGCAAAGCCCCATTCATAGGGCGTAAGCTTCTAGGGTTGCTGGCTTCCAGTAAAGTTCACATGGCTGCCCTGGCCCGCCCAGGGCAACCCCCGCCCTGAAACTTTGGCTACCCTCTCAAACAAAAGAGTAGGCAGCCCTGCAGTGTCAAAGGGGCATGGGAGGCAGTGGCTGGTCCTGTGGAATTGTTTGCCACGAGTTTTGCAGGCACTTCATGACCTCAGCCAGCCTGCCTGCCATCTGCCCTGAAAGTTGGCAAGCTTTTCAAGCAAACCTTTTAACTGGGACTGCCAAATTTCAGTGACCTGGCGTGCAGCAGGCAGAGTTTGAGAACAAAGTTTCCAAAAATAAAATGTCCAAGGCTGGCCACCTCAGGTTCCCGGAACAGCTCCAGTCGACACAAACTTCTTGGCAATACTTTTGTGGATGTGCATACTGGGTCTGGGGTTTGGGGGCGCCCGTTCCAGGGACCTCGCAATCCACCTGCGGATCATTCCAGCTTGCTGATGAGCCAATGAATTTGCATAAATCCAATTGCGACGGGATTTTTGATCTCTTTTTAATTCATGTTTTAACGATGGTGTGGTGCGCACCGCGGATTGAGAGGTGAGAGCACTGAAGTTTGCCGAAATTTGCTGATGTGATGTGGAGCAGGACCTGCCCCCCCTGACTTGGTGTGTGGATGAGAGAGCCTCTGGTGTATGGCCTGCTGCTGATTGTTTAAGGAGAGCCCGCATTAAGCAACAAATGGCAGGCAGCGCGCACTCAGCTATGCAGGCATGTATGCATGCATGAAGAAGGCATGGCCTGCTGCAGGAAGGTCCTGTTGTTGCCCCAGGCACTGCATGTCAATGCCACCTTTGTGTCAGGAAAAAATGGCTTCGTCAAAATTTTAGCATTGCTTGCAACGCTTCCCTCACTTGTCATTATCCATAATGCCCCGCAACCCCCCAAATAATTTATATTTTGGTGAATGCAGTCATCCTACGCAGCTCAAAAACGCTGTTTTTGAAAGATGATCATACATTACTACAGTACCACTTGTAGCCCTTTCAAGTCACGTTGGGAGCAGCATGGGTGGAGGAGTGAGTGGGCAAAGATCGCTGTGCTGCCCAAACCGCATTTGTTTCAGCTCAGCAACTCCCGGTGCCTGCACTACCGTCTGCCCCCTGGTCCAAGGTCCTGGAGTTTGGAATGTAAACACTGCTTGTTTGTGTGCTCGTGCTGCAGCAAGAGATGGAGGAGGTGGGCCCCATGCTCGCCAAGATCAAAAACAAGGAGCTGGTCTCAGAATGGAAAGAGAAGGGCGAGAAGAAGGGCCTGTTCGGACGCAAGTCCATCGATAGGTGAGCCCCATGCATGTGTTCTACCCAAGCTACTCTACCCACTTTCATAGGTAAGTTGCTGAGGGTGAGTCTGCAAGAATGCCATCATTCCTGGTTGCCACGCTCATGGCAACATTCCTTTTAAAGGCATATGAAAGAACAGGTTCCCTCTTTTCCAGAAGGCCGTGTGTACATCTTGCTCCTGCTCTCGGATGCCCAGGAGCATGGAACACGGGAGCTCTTGACCACAGTGCAACTCAGGGAACGAAGAGCTCAGACAGGGGGAACACACACATTGGATTCCTATTTTGAAAGCTCACACTCTTAGAAACCCACCCTTGGAAATCAAGGTCTTGGTCAGGCTTCTTGGTCAGGCTTCATCCGTTGCCATGCTGTGTGAGGAAGCCTCTGCATCCCAAAGGCACGTTCACTGTGCAGCGAGATAATATGCCTTGGGCGGTATTGCAACAGGTGACCATGGTCTTTAGCCACTGGGCCAACAAAGCCACTCTACAGCCACTGAACCAAAAAAGCCACTCTATAGCTACTTGACCAAAAGAGCCACCCTATAGCCACTGAACCAAAAGAGTCACCTCGATTCATTTGGGGAGCGAACGTTGGGCTGGCGGAAAGTGTTGGCTATGCTTCCACCCTAACCATTCTTTTGTGCCTTATGCTTGCAGTAGCAAGAACTCACCTCGTCCCAGCATAGACCAGGCACCCAAGAGGACGCCTGAACCTGCGCGCAAGCCTCCTCCTCCTCCTCCTGCACCCGAGCCGGAGGAGGAGTCACCCGCGCCGCGACGCAGGTATGTGCGTGTGTATGTCTGTGAGTGTGTGTGTGTGTGTGTGTGCGCGCGCGCGCTCGCGCAGCAATTGCCTTGCCTTCAATACAAGTGAAGGCCTGCAGTGTTTTGAATGGTGTTCATTTGACTTGACACAATCACCACACACGTGCGTGCTGCGTGTTCACACACACACACACATACACACACGCTCATGTCGGCAGGTCTATCGACCGATCCATGGATACAGGAGCCTCCGTGCGGCGGAAATCTGTAGACGCTCACCGTGCCTCAAGGGTGGGTAAGCCTCTGCCTCCTTTGGCTGTGCAAACACTATGGCCTGTGAGCAAGAAAGTACACATGCGCATGCGCGCGGGCACACACACACACACACCACTACACATGTGTGTGCACACTGCTGCTCTCATCCAACGAAGCACATCCCTCCCTTGCTGGCCCTTCTCATCTTTTTGCCATTTGCTTGCACTTACATGCGCCCAGCGCGTGCGCTTGGCCTTGCGCAAGTGTTCCGGTAGGCGCACATGGACTTGTTTGGCACTGTGGATTTTGTTTGTGGTCTTGTTGAACTAATTTGGTCCCATGGTCTTATTTGTGGATTTGACCACACGCAGGAGTTCCAGCGGGCATCCATTTACTTGCCTAAACTTGTGCACTCTAACATTGTTGGCCATGAGCATGAGTTCCAGCAGGATTCCATGGAATCGTCTGACCCCATGGACTTATTTGGCCCTAACTAGTGTATTCCCGACTTTTTCGGCTACGCACAGGAGTTCCAGCGGGCGTCGGTGGACTTGTTTGGCCCCAGCGCTGGCTTCTCCGGCATGGGCAGCATGAGCGGATGTAGCGGCATGAGCGGCATGAGTGGCATGGGCGGGGGGGGCATGATGGGGGGTATGGACCCCAGAAGCAGCTTCCCAGGCATGAGTGGGATGGGTGCAAATGGGATGGGGGGCATGGGGACTGTGGGAATGGGTGGGATGGGGATGGGAAGCATGCCGGGCGGCATGGGAGGGGGGGGAATGGGCGGTATGGGAGGAGGGAGCATGTCGGGCGTGCCCTCACCTGCCATGGACCCTGCAGCGATGATGGGCGGCATGAATACCTTTGTGAATGCCAGGTAAGGGTGGTGTGTGTGTGTTAAAAGAAAAGACTTGGATAGCTGCACTTGCCTATGAGGCCAGCTTAGCTGAAGCAAAACAGGTGCCTGCAACCAAACCAGTGCAATCCAGTAAACAAGGGCAACGTAAGGTTTCTCGATCACAGCATATTAGGCCACCAAGTGTGGCTTGAACATGAGGCGGAACAGAGAAGAAAGATGAGAGAAGTCAACGCCAGTCAAGTGGCCACGTGCATTAAGGAAAGGATTCATGAGGTGGAGGCGGCCCTGCCGCAAGCACGCAACCGACGCTTTTGTTTGTTGTTGTTGGCCTGCGCGTGTGCTTATCGACGTACCTTTACTACGAGGTGTGCTCGTCGCTAAGGGAGCTCACATTTTGTTGGCCCATGGCGCCCATCATCATGCAATGTGTGTGTATGTGTGGTTTGCATGTGTGTGTGCTTTGAACAAACAGGCGAGTTTGGAATGCAGTGTGCACTCGAAAGGCATGCGTTCAATGGACATGCACTTAGTAGCATGCACTGGGTAGGCATACAGCCCCCGGTGGGCAGCCATGAGCACGTGCACCACACGCGCCCAAGCTGTTTTGAGGAAAGGCATCCCTGGCGGGACAGGATCACTGTAAGCGTCCATGCTCTTTGGGGCATCGCTGCTTGCACGCTTGTTTAGGCATGGCTGCTGTTCTGAGAAAGCGTGTCCCTGGCGGGGCAGGTGCACAGCACTTTCATTGGTGCCTCTGAACCCCATCACTCCCACAACCCATCCCGATGATGCTCCTGCCCTCTCTCACCCCTGGCCCTTGTGAAATGCCTGAGACGTTTGAAACTTGAAATGCCCGCAGCTGGCCGAAAGCCATAGGAAACCCATTCCATGTTCTAAAACAAATGTATCCCTGTGCCTGCTTGCGTGGCAGGCCCCCCAGCACGATGACACAGGCGCCTGCACAGCCCTACATGCAGCCGCCGCCCCAGCCTGCGCAGCCGTTCATGCAGCCGACGCCCATGCAGCAGACGCCCCAGCCTGCGCAGCCGTTCATGCAGCCAACGCCCGTGCAGCCGACACCCCAGCCTGTGCAGCCGTTCATGCAGCCAACGCCCGTGCAGCCGACACCCCAGCCTGCGCAGCCGTTCATGCAACCAACGACGCCCATGCACCCGACGACGCCCATGCACCAGCCACGCCCTAGTGCAGAGCACGTGATCCAGCAGTTCTCATCTGTGCTGCAGTCACAGAACATGGCAGCTGGACCTGGAGCACCAGGGGCGGCAGGTGCACCGGGGGCCATGCCAAGCCTGGCGCCTGGCACCAATGTGGCCCCTATTAATGGCATGCAGGCGCCCATGGGGGTCGCTCAGCCTCAATTTCCAGGTAAGCAGGAGCGCCAGGCGCGGCAGGTGCACCCGGGGCCATGCCTGTCACGCAAGTCGCCATTGTGGCCCCTATGAATGGCATGCAGGCGCCGATGGGGACCTCACAGCCTCAATTCCCTGGTAACTCATGAGCAGCAGTGTCGCTCATATCAGAGCTTCAAGCTCATATCAAGCGCAACCCTGCTTAGAAGGATGGCAGAGGGAGTTGTGGCACCCAACAGCTGTTAGGCATGGACCAGGGAAAGTTTTTGCTACAAGGCTGGCAGGCTCATTGCAGCAGAAGGCTCGGATCGTCGTCGTAGCTGGGTTGATCCAAGTTGGCCCTCCTGCTAGGGTTTAGACGCGGCAGGTGGCACGTCCTGTGCTGTTGCCAGGCCCACATCACGTCACACTGACAAATCACGTCACACTGACAAATCGGTCAATCTTTTGGATTTGGATGTTCCTCCCCTTCTCCCCTTCTGAGGAAGGGGGTGTTCCTTCCCTCCCCCTTTTCCGAGGAAAAGGGGCTGATACATGCCTGCTCCTGCCCTCCCTCGTTCTACCAGCCTTTTTTTCCTGAATGCATCTCTGGCGCAGGTGCCTCAGACCCTGCGGCCATGATGGCAAACCTGTCAGTCAGTGACAACTCTAACGCTGCGCTCATCAAAATGCTGGCAGAGGAAGTGGTATCTTTGCGCAAGTGAGTGGGCTGTTCAAAGCAGTTGAGGGTGTGTGTGTGTGCGTGTGTATGTGTGTGTGCCCACTTGCAAGCATGGGAAACGAGAAAAAAAGGGCAGGCTGAGAGGTGAGCACTACAACAAGATGAGCAAGAGGAGAGATAGGACTTATTTACAGTAGTTAGCTGCACTCGTTTCAGGAGTCCTTCTACATCACATCTTCTACCTCTTTTGCTTCTGCTGATAGTTTTGCTGCTCTGGCTGTAGGGCCACACGTGTTCTCAGGTGATGGTTCCTATGCCTGCCTTTACCTGATGTTGTTGTAAAGAGTTTGTCGTGAGGTGCAGGAGGTGGAAGTATGCCTTTGCTCGTGCAGCAGCAGGCACTCTTACAAAGGGAAAAAGCCAGGGTCCATCTGTTCAGAAACGCTGTCAGCCATTCCCCAACAAGGCCCCAAGGGCCGCACTTTTCCCAACAGGAGCATATGCTTGCCACCCTGATGCATGCGCGCGCACACACACACACACATGCTGGCTCTTGTGGCTGTCCAAACAGGGCACTGGAAGCCAAGGAGGCCTTCCGCCGCGCCTCTATGGATCCGACATCCGCCGCAGCTCAGTCTGGTTCCTTCACAGGAGCCCCTCGTCCATTCCACATGTAACTGGCTGCGCAACGCCGTGCATAGTGTGGACAAGCGTGAATTGCTGCTCTATCCAAGGTGTTGTCTTTCAAAGACAAGATGGAAAGAGGTCTCGTGGCAGTGCAGTTGACCAGTTGGTGGTAAGGTGGTGGTGAGGGCGGTAAAGTGGTAAGGGTGGCACCTGCTGGCAGTCGTGTGGCACATAGGCTGCGTGAGGGGGGCAGTGTGATGCCCCAGGCGGAGTGCCTACCCTCTGAGTGGCTACAGTGTTTTTTATTTCAACCAACCCAATTTATCAATCGGTACAGGAATGACTGTGCTTCATATGCCAGTTGCGGTGGGCAACCTGTTTGGTACGACCTCAGACTGGCATGGTGAGCCTTCGTTAGCTCATAGCGCACTGCCTGCCTTGTTTGGTACGACCTCAGACTGGCATGGCAAGCCTTTGTTAGCTTGGTGCGCACTGGCCTGCCCTTGGGCACAACTATTAAGCAAAGATTGATTGACTTGAAGCGCCCAAGCATATAGTAGCATGTGTAGGCTAGGCCAGTTTTTATAAATTTACACCCTGTGTTCTACATATTTTCTGCAAAAAATTGAATGTACGGCATGTGTGTACGGAGTTGGCCAACCCTGTGTGTGTTTGTAGCTCTCGCTGCTCTTCCTTGCTGAAGATCAGAGCTGACTTGTTCGATTTAAGATCCTGTGTCGATTCCTCGGCGTATGATGTCATCAGTGGGGCAGAAAGTGGGGCTGGCGCTCTGCTGGTGACGAGGCCGTCCATGGTGCTGTGTCTTTTAACTGCTTAGCTCTTGCAGGAGCGGTAGGCGAGCCTTGACATGTAAGTCAGGGATTTTCAGGGCTGGGCACATGCAAAAGCAATAACGTCTGGAACCAGGAAGTAGGAGGTGAATAGTAAAGAGGTGGATGTCAGGGGATGGATGTCAAGAGGGTTTATTTAGCATTGGGATGCATGTGCCTAGGGACTCGGTGGTGATGCATTGTTGTGACATTGACCACCGAGGTCAAGAAGAGCTTTGGCTCCCTTTATGAACTGCTTATCTTGATGCCGCAGAGTTGATGTGTGGCAGGATGCTCATTCAGTCCTTGTGTGTGTGCGTGTCTTTATTATTCACTTATATGGAGTGAACTTTCGACCACAGCCATGCCCGCTCTAATGGCACAGCTCAAACAGTATGGGGTCAGAAAGCGATGCAAGCGTTCATTGCTGCAGATGCTTTTCCCTTCCAATGACAGCATGATGATTTGTTGTACCGGGCTTGGTAGTGTTTGGCCCTTGATGCATTTTCTACTGGGCGTGGCTATGATTCCAACAGCAGCATGATTTGTCGTACCAGGCGTGATTGTGATTGCCCTGACCTGCCATGCACGGAGTCAAGCAGGAAAGGGTTTGATGGCTAGTCAGCAACTACACCCTTGCTTACAGTCAGAGCGCATGGCATGCAGGCTCCGCATCATTGATCTGTCTGAGCTGCCTAAATATTTGCAGCTTGAAAGACCTGGGGTTGTATGTCTGTGGTAACCTTGCCAGGTGTATTGGTTGTTTGTAGGGCATATACACCAATTTGTCAGTTACAATCAGCCGCTGCGGTGCCCATGCCCATTGGTATTTAGTCTGTGTTTTCCCATTTTACTACCTCACGAGGCTTATTTTGGGGGAACATCTTGCAGACCTAGTGAATCAAGGACGAAATTGGCACTTTGCTCTTAACTTGCATAATTTTGTCTACAACAAAAAACAGTGGAAAACCTCAGCCGGGCTTTGGGATCCTGGTCATGTGCAATTACTTATTTCACTGGCAAGCAGTGATGGCAATTTGGGGTTGAACCTGCAATTGGTGTTATTTCTTCTTCACATCAGTTACTGGATAGAATTCCAGAACTCCAGTATTTCAGATTTAAGGAGTTTTCTCTTTGCTTTTTCTCGTTGACAAAACCTTTGTCCTTCTCTGCGTCCCCAGTCTGACATGCAGAGCACCACGCAGTACTTCAATCAGTGTATGCTCTTCCTTGATTAAAGAAGGAAAACGCTGCGCTGCCTACGAACCATCCTTTTTCATTTTTATCATTTCTCTTTACCTCGTGGCCGGTCCCTGGTAGCCAAAAATAGATTACAGGGTTTACATTGGGATCGATTGTTTTAGCAAGGTAATGTGGTTGCTTAAGGGTTTACTAGGAAAGGAAATGTAACAATGAGATTTGACCTTCAGCCTGGCAGTTTGGCTGCTCGGCCTGCTGGATCGTGCCAGCCACACGAGGAAAGGAAAGGGTTGCAAAGCCACACAAGGAATATCCATGACTTTGGAAATATACTTTATTCTTTATCGTTTGAAATGATGTGTTTTAAGGAAGGGAGGGAGGGTTACATAGCTGTACCTGCCTCCGGGGGCAGCTTAGCTGAAGCAAACGTGCCTGTAACCAAACCAGTCCAATCTAAAAGCAATACTAGAAGCTCAGTCACAGCATTTCAGGCATGCAGACACGAACTTGGCTAAGATTTAGATTTAAATTTACACGGGGGGACCTTCAGCCTGACTGTTCGGCTGATCGGCCTGTGACTGTTCTTCGCCAGTCAACATAATGTCCATAAGCTCAGAAACAAACGAAAAAAGCTTGATGTTGTGTTGCAAGAGGAAATCAGAAACATCCTGGACACTGACTTGTTGTAAAAATGGTTGCTCCATTGAAAAATCACCAGAGAAACAGTTGAACAGGTAAGCGTACTTTCTTCTCAAAGCACAAACCTGGCTGTGAGAAGCATTACTATTTTCCATAGCAGCGTCTAGTGGTAACAAGATTGTGGGCATACTGAACCAAATGGGCATGGAGTTTTTGAGCAAGTTTATGGGCCCGTTGATGGTTCAGTCCAAGTTGTTTAAATTGGTTCAAGGTATGATCAGTGTAGCAGGTCCCACCAACACCCAGAAGAATATTGTGGAGAGTCACAACATTAGCACTTATTAGTTTGCTGAGGTCTGTATGCTGCCGCTGTGCCGCCTCTAACTGTTGTCCAGGCCTCGTGTCCTCACAGTACTTAATTTCAATCAAGTGCACGTGCCGCTGGTTTACATGAAGTTGGTGGGGCTGTTTCACGCAGTTGGCTGGAAAATTGAACCAACTCTGACAAAACCTTCGAATACCTGTACGAGTCTTGATTTAGGGTTTCAAGGGGGTTGGCCTACAGCCTGAGGCTCTGGCTGATCAGCTGCTGGTGAAACATACTCATCCAGCATTCAAATTGAAACCAATTCTGACAAAAAAAATTGAAAATCCGTATGAGTCTTGATTTAGAAAAGCATTGATCTGTGCAGCTAAAAGAAAAAGAAAAGAAAAGTCTACGCAGACCAAAGGCCACGTGCATTAAGGAAAGGTCCCCTCCCCTAACTGGAAAGCTAGAGGCCTCACCAGAAGGCCCTCTAAACCTACACTAGACACAGCCAGCCTAGGAGAGAGCCAGGAACAAATCTAATTGGAAAGATCTACGCTTGCCGTTCGGCCGCGTGCATTAAGGAAAGAGCCTCCCATTGACGCCCACCGATAGAGGGCATCTTTATCTCCACCCCAATAGCTTACACACCTGAACACAATTGCAATAGAAGAGAACATGTTTCTCATCCTGGACTTCAGCACACTCACACTAATCACAAACATCTAGGCCACCCAGCCATTAAGAGGACTCTAATTTCAAGCAGTGGGAACGAAGCCTAAACCTACTCACATTATCATGACTCCTTCATCCAGATCCTTAGAATAAGTATGATGGGCTGAGCACATCCTTAACCAATTGAAACAATTGGAACTTGACCACCAACGCGCCAATAAACTTGCTCGCAAACTTCATGCCCATTCTGTTATGTATGCCAACAAGCTTGTTACCACTAGGCGTGCAATTGAAAACAAGATTATTTCTTGCAGCCAGGTTGTGGAGCCGGGTGCTTCCAATAACCCTCCTGATCACCATTAGAATCTTCTTTTTTCAGTCTTCGTGGTGGAGGGCCCCGGGGACTCAAGGCTCTTCTGAGCCAATGTGTCCCCTTTTCCTTAATTGACGTAGGGAGAGCTTCCTCTGCCTACATAATATTTCTTTTCTATGATGGGATACAAAAGGGCGCGCGTGCTGTTTGATTCAAAGGTTTTTCACACCAATGATGGTAAGTCACTGCTTTCCTGTACACTTCTCGGGGACTGAGTGCATCCGCTTCCTTCCATACCTTCTGCTGCCTGTACCTCAAATCCGCTAAGAAATCCTGCATGGGGATCTTGAAGCATTTAGCATCTTCTGCTTAAACATATCCTCATAGTGCATGCCACTAAAAGCTGTAGACACACGTGCAGGCCAACAAGACTCTTCCCTATTAGCAAGGTGTAAATCCGCTTTCAACACTTTACTTAATGTCTCATTGTTTGAATCAAGCTTACTGTTGAAACACTAAAAACAGTGGTCCTAAATCAATAGGACTGCAAAGGCTCTCGGCCACGCTCTCTCAGTACTGGCCAGTTCGTGGCAGTACTCATCACACCTAGAAAATGCCTTAAAGAGCATGATTGTCTATCCTGCAATTGGCTTGTAACTCACTGCCCTCTCGTAACTTACGAGATTATTTGAAATAATCAGTACCCCACACTTGGCACGCGTACATTTTAGCCGGAATGCCATACACCTTCAAATTCTCTAAGTTAAAGAGCCAAATCAGAGTGTGGCCTATTCCTTACTAAGATTCCGAATCTGGAGGAGTCCTTAAGCCTTTGCTGCGTCAGAAATGTTTGGGCTGTTGTTTCAACCATGCTGAAACAAACAGGTCTGATTGATTGCATCTTGATTTAACCAAAATGGTTGTTTCAACCAAAAACAACCACCAAAATGGTTAGTTTTGGTTGATTCAATCAGCTAGTTACAATGTAGTTGTTTCAACAGCTTTTTGCGTCCTCTAGCCACAAGAAAGCTGTGCTTGTGAATTCAAAGGGCATGTGGTTCATCCTTGTGGCTGGAAGTGCGTTAGGCTGCATGAAGGATACTGGATTTTACCCGCTCTGCTGCTATTGGCAGCAGGCTCAGCTAACTATAGCCTGGTACTGAGCAGCCTGGCAGGCTTAGCTGGAGACTTTTATGTCTAGCGAGACTTCTGCGGGTACTGCATAGCCAGCATTGTCCCTCTTTAACAAAGAAAAAAACAGCGTAGACCAAAAATAATCTCCCTGAATCAAATTAGGAACAGGGGACACAGTGACTTGAAAGATGTGGAAGTCCCCTCCACCTCAAGCCAAGGAACAGCCTGTTCTCTGAGAGAATGATAGTCAAGCTTGTTGTTGACCTGTGAAAGCTGGTTGATAATGTTTCAACAGCGACCAATCAGCCAGAGATTAGAGCTGTAGGTTAACCAACTTGGTAGAATGTATATCATTGAATGTATACCAATGTAAGCCCATGAAAGCTAGTAGGGACCTGGAGGGTTGCTGGAAGCACTCGGCTCCAGAGCCTGACTATAAGAAATGAAACAAGAAACTTTGTTTTCAAAGGCGCGCTTAGTGGTGGGGAGGTTGTAGGCATATTGTATAGAAAAGATTCTATACAGTATGCATATGGGCATGGTGTTAACGTGCAAGCGTAATAGCCCGTTGGTGGTCAAGGCCAAAAATTTTAATTGCTACTTTTTTCCACTGTCATACATAACATGATAATATAAAGATGGACCTTGATATTTGCCAGGATTTGTCTCTGCTCACAGGTGTTTTTTGCTTCCGCTAAGTAATAACTATGTGCTTGCTCTGTTTGGTCCCAACTCCTACTTACCAACAGGAGTGCAAGTGCTCTAAACTAGCCCTGTCAGCAGCTAGGAACCATCAATGTCAGCTACTACACATTTTAGGAATGTATTCACTGCCTAGGTACTTTGTCGTCTTTCACTTAGTGTGTAGGCGGTTGGCGTCAGTCCAGCCCAAATAAAAGGGTGAAGGTGCTCGCTGAGTGCTGAAGAGGACATGATAGATCAAACACGTTTCAATGTAATTACCATGGAAAAGCTCTTCGCTTTGCCTTTGCTCCAGCACGAGCTGAAATAGATGACAGGATTGCAGCCAAACATCCACATTAAACCTGGCATCAGAACAACTCCGTTCAATTAGCCTTCACAGTCAAATATCATCTTAAATCTAGGAAAAAGATGCCAGCTGTGTGTGTTTATGTGTGTGTACGTGCGCGCTTGTAAATGTGTGTGTGTGCGCCTAGCCACATTAGATATGTCCCATCATGGATATGTCCATGATTTGATCTACAATTCTTGATTTCATAAATAATACAAGCAAGGGTCTGTCAGCCATGCGCTCACAGGCTTGGACTCTCCTTCTCCTGCCTTGTACTGCCTTGCCCAAAGCAGCCCCCCTACCAGCCTACAAGGCAGTAATACTATAAGCAAACAAAGTTCCTCTGCCTATGTAGTTTTTCTTTTCTTTTCTTGCGAGCAAGTAAAAGGCACTTCTGCCTCCCCAAAGACATCATGATCATCCCACTATGATAGCCGTGGGAAAACAGAGGAAGGCAAGCAAGTCAACCCAGGATACAACCTAGGGGTTTGCACATAAAAGTGAACATTTGCCCAAGGAGTCAGGAATGACAGAGTTTGCAGCAAGGGTTCCAGACATCCAGGAAAAAGTGTAAGTGTGTGCTGGACACCAACCAGAGTCCATTAAGGAAAGACCCGATAGTCAGCAATACACTAACAGTGGATCTCACCAACTTAAGGCACACTATAATCAGTCAATCTAACATGGAACCGGCGGGTTGTCGGCCATCCTTCCAGGCATGTGCCACGCCCTCCTGGAAGCAGCCCGTCTAGCAGTCGCCTCTCCCAATCCCCTATATGTTTTGCTTGAATAAAAGGATTGAGCAAGCACTCCAAAACGCACTATGTTACAGATGCAGTTCAGCACTGTAAGCATCATATGGTGCATCTTGATTGGTAAGCATCATCATCATGTCCAGCTCCAAAATGAAGTGCAAGTTCTCATGGTAAGTTCTGACCTGATACAAGTTGGGAAAGCATTGTGTTCCACTAGTTCACCACATGTTCAAGACAACTTGAGAACAGCCTTGATGCTGCCAAGAAAAGGAAAAAAGCACCGCCAGCTTATAGGCCACGTGCATTAAGGAAGGGTTACAGCCATTGCTGAATCATGATCAATTGGCCATTTTGTTGGTACTGTGCATTATGTGGATAATGCCGAAGTTGGGCAGCCGGACCCCCTGAAAATCATTCTATAAATCCCGCCTCTACCCCACACCCCCCTCAGTTTTATTTTTTGTGTGTCCTGCATTCCCACAGGGGCTACCTTCCCATATGCCCTGATACTCAAAGCTGTGAAAAGGGCATTGCGTGCACAGGCTGCACACTGCTCTTGCATGTAAAGACCTGCAAGACACACAATCCCTTACGATCGCTTCCAAGAAAGCTGCTGTTGAAAAGCCTATGAATCCATGCTGGACTTTGAAGCCCAGCTGCGCACATTGCCTTTACAGTGTAGACCTGCTCAGTATACACAACCCCTCGTATCTTGGATTAAGCCCATACTCAAAAATAATGAAGTCTGCACTCAGCGCTCCCTTTACCGACGGCACTCAATGATCCATGATTTTAGGCTATAATCAAAGACCAGATTTCGTGCCTTCTAAATATGCCCCCATCTGACGCTGCTCAATTTGCTGCTTGAGCTGACAGCAAGCTCTTTTGCATTCTGCTGCTGCCATTCCTCAGGTCAGGAAGCTCCTCATTGGGGAAGCTTCCCATTCCTAGCTGTCAAAGTCCCCCTTGGTGCTTAAGGGCCTTCAATTTCGTCCATCCCCAATGAACCTCAAAAGTAATATATTTTTCCATCCATACACTATGAGCCTCAAAAGTAATTTTTACTTTTGCGCACATTAACGCATGCTCAAAAATAGCTATTTGTTTTTGGAGTCCACTGCCATCCCCCACCTTTTGAAAACATTATTTATGTACGGTACGTTGCTCTTATCCTTAGCCTGAACTAAAAACTACTGGCCAAGGCCAGGTTTGAAAGAATTGTTGCCCACAAGAAAGAAAGGAAGAAAGGAAAAGAAAAGCTGCGTCACCAGGAGAAATTTTCCCTACATTAAGAAAAAGGAGACATATTGGCTCAAAAGAGCCACAATGTTTCTCCACTACAAAGTTACAGAATAGATAGGGCTAACATAACATGTAACCCTTGTAGCCCTTGAAAAGATAGGGCTAGTGGGGATCTGGAGGGTTGCTGGAAGCACCCGACTCCGGTACCTGGCTGTGAGGATTGTTTTGGTCTGTCAGTTTGCGTATCAAGTGGCAACAAGTTCCCGCAAGCTTTTTACCACTACATGCAAGTTTGCTAGCTTTCTAATAATGAAGGCCAAACATGATGAGTTGCTTTTGATCAAATCGATCTTACCTATTTGATGTATCCAGTGTTCCACAGTAACCGCCACAAATATAAGAAATTGAAAAGAAAAAGAAACCGCAAATGCAGTGAGGAAACTTCCTACACCATAATATTTTCCTTTATGAAGGAAAAGGAGACGCAGACATGGCTCAAGGAGCCGTGAATTTCCCAGATGGTAAGAAGGATGCTTGTGTGGGCCCGGGTTTCTGGTGGGTTTCTGGCAGCATAAGGCTGTTCTTTTTTTTCTACTCGTGGCACCCCTGGCCACGTTCAGCATCATTTGAAAAAAAGACTTTCGAAGAACCATGCATTCAATGACTGCGTGTCCACTGGGACTGGAAGATTGATTTGGCGGACCGGGAAATATGGCAAGGCGGGGAGCCAATGTCCTTTTCATGCTAAAGTGCGGATGCAAAATTCCACTTTCAATTTCCATTTTCCATTTTGGAGTTGCGCGGACCTGAGCAATAGGCAACTTCCGGCAACTCCAAATCCAGCTCCGAGCAACTCCAAATGGAAAATGGAGTTTGAAAGTGGAAATTTTGCATCCACACTTTCATCGCGAAAAGGACATTGGCTCCCCCCACGGCCATAAAATGTTGTCGGCGGTCCGGAGATTCCTCGGCGGACCGGGAAAATGAATTTCCCGGTAGATGAATTTTCCGGACAGGGGAATTTATATGCGGACCCCCACCCTTGCGTCCTCAATTAATGTAGGGAGAAAATCCTCTGCCTACGTAGTTTTTCTTTTAAAAAGAAATTTCTTTTCTTGCGTAGAAATTCAGGTGGACCGGGAGTTTCAAATGTAGTGGGTCTTGTTGTCAGAAATGATGAAAAATGATATAAAGGTTGTACGAACCCTACAGGAGTCCCCCCCAATTTAAGGAGGTTAACACAATTTAAGGAGGTCCTTAAAAAAAATAAGGAGGTTAAACTCACTTTGTAAATTTAAGGAGGGTTGGCAACCTCCTTAAATATTTTAAGGAGGTCCAGACCTCCTTAAAAAAATAAAGGAGGGTTGGCAACCTCCTTAAAAATTTTAAGGAGGTCCAGACCTCCTTAAATCTGGTTTGCTGGGTATCTGCAGCACACAGTGTTTAGTGTGTGGAGGAGTTTACATGTTTGTAACACATACAACTTCTTCTTTAGCCAGGCAACTGCCGGGTGTTAGTTAATGTTAGATATTTGCACACGACGTGATCAGCATTTGATTTTTTATGTCCAATAGAGGAAGGAAGATACACAGTGAAACAAAAGCGTACTGGTGCCTTTGCAGCATATGCTATCCAATCGGTGCAAGGAAATCTTCCGAATTTGGTCCCGAGGCTGTAAGAACATTGACGTATGCTACTTGTGTAGAACATTGCCGCAAATATGGGCCTGCCTGGCGTGAGGTGAATGCAGCTGCATGGGAGGCTCAGGGCCCATACCCTGGCCAGCCAGCTCCTCCCAGCGCCCCAATTCCTGCAAACCGGTCTCCCAGAAGTGGTGCACGTCCAGCTTCCTCTCCTTCCAGCCCTCCTTCAACACGCCTGAGGCTGAACAGCACGCCAACCAGGAGCACCCAATTAGACAGAGTAGGCTTGCGTGCAAGTACCATGTTTGTTTGGTTTGCAGTTGTCTTAGCTCAATACTATAGCATACACCATGCATGTGCGCTTTCACAATTCATATGATGTAGGGTTTAGGGTTTAGGCTGCTTTTGAGGGCTGCTTTTTCCCGCCGCCCAACTATTTATGCAACCCTACAGCGCCTCTTGCAAGTGTGCGGGCTGCTATGGTGCAAAGTTCAGCTTCGTGAATCTCTCTCAAGGCTACGCGCCATCCTGCTACAGACTGTGTGCATGGTGGCATGCTTTTTGCCCATTTCAGAGATGGACATCAAGCTCCACGAGCTACACGAGATGAGCAGCGCCATTGAAAATTTAAGGAGTAGTGTGCATTGCACACAGCAATCTTTTGCCCAATTTTGGCCTGTATGGCATGCTTTTGCACTTGAGAGGCAAATGCTTTGCCTCACCTCAGGAAAGGAGCATTACATGCTACATTTAGCATCATTTTGCTTGTAATTATTTTGCCAAAAGCTCATTCTTATACTGAGACATGGCCAACCTGTGTTTCTTGTTTGCAGGGCCCCTCTTCACGCATGCCATATTTTCTGCTGAGTCCTTATGGGGCACGTTCATGCGCATCCTCACCAATCGTACGCATGTCACAAGCAATATGATGCACAGTATGGTTGACCGGGAGCACATTTCTTTTTACATTTCACAAGTTTTGCCATTCCAGAATGAGTTTACTGAAGAAGAGCTACAGATGCTCAATATGCATGAGTTGGGTGATGTTTGGGGAGAGGAAGAGCTCTTACAAAGTGCACAGCTTCATATTGATTTGCAAGGATCGGTTAAAGTGGTCAAGCTTTCTGTGGCTCAAGCCCAGCAGCGTCACATCTTGATTTGCCGGGAGGATGGTGGATATGCTCAAAGTTGGGATCGTTTTGTCAATTTTTATGTGCCTCGGATGAGTGAGAGTGATCTGCAGCGGTATGATATTACAAGAAATGAGAGTGGGGAAGGCTGGAAGTTCACACCACAGGCTATGATGTTCTTGCGAGGCAGATGGGATGAGTGGGGGAGAAGCTTGGTAGAAGATGTGAGGGGGCCATCTGCATTTTGGGGCTCTACTGCTTCTAGTTTTTCTTCTCTTGCTGTTGGGAATGTCAAGTTTGAAGTTGGTGATTTTTTTTTGGCCCGACCAGGCGATGATGACCTGCAAAAGATTGAGGATGCACCAGAAGGGCTTCCTCAGTATGGTGTGCCGCAACGCTTGTGGTTTGGGAAGATCAAGCAAATTTTGCAGCACCATCGCCTTGATAGCAAGATGGTCCCATTGATGGAAGATGTGCTGGAGGTTGAATGGCATGTCACTTTGGATGAGGAGCATGGAGGCCCTTATGATGCAATGTATCAGGCCTCATGTCCAGATTTAAAATCTGAGAAACAAAAATAAAAGGATCCCAAGTGTTGAGGTAGCTGCAAAAGGGATTTTAAGAGTGGAAAAAATTTCATGTTTTGCTAGATCTGGCATATCATCAGATTTGATCTATGATAGGGGAAAACTTTGAATAACAAAAAACATACCAAATCATAATGCACATGATTATCTAGTGACAGCAACTTAGCCATAGCAAAAAATTGTAGTGGTGGGTTTGCAATTGTGATAACCAATACATAAATTGTCAAACAAAAGCAACCTCAAAATAAGAGGCCAATGTATGTATGTATACGTGTAAGTCATAATTCTGTTAATTTTCATAGCATTTCTGACTGAGGAGAAAGGGTTGGGAAAAAGGCTTTGGTTGATTTGTCATTGTGGCAGGCCCGGGAAATGAAGTATGGAAATAAATTTTTTTCTTTTATATTTATTAAATGAACTTCATGAGGTGGAAGCGGATGTAACTCACACAATGTGAACGCAGTGTCACAAGGTGACCTATCGGGTTGTGTGAATTTAAAAATGGATTTACAGGATGATGAAATGCGGCCTTACGTGCGTTTGGCAAATAAAGTAGTTAAGTTTGACCCCACAGAAGAATGCGGCCCAAGGGCCATTGCCTACGCGAAAACCCTCAGGGCTGTCGGAGCAGAGGATAGTCCTGGAAAGCAGCGTCTGACCGCAGCAGCCAGGCTCCCTGCCGAGAAATGGGAGCAAGCAATGGAGAAGGTTGCACCGAGCCATGCAAACCCGGTGAACCCTGCTACATGAGGGGATTAAGAAGGCATCAGGCCTCTCTTCGTTGGCAATCTATCTCCCTGGCTCTGCCTCTGAACCCTCTAACACCGCAGGAGGTTCGGTAGGTTCTGCAGCCTCAACGCAGGATGCCCTGCCATTGCCGAAAAAGGTCAAGAGGCTCGCCGGGCCTGCGTACACCCTCCTGTTGGCACCCTCAACAAGAAAAGTGGACGAAGATTAGTGAGGACAGAGGAGGTGGGTGTCACTGGGTGGGTGTCACTTGCACTTCTACATCAACAGATTGTTCTTCAACAGATACCTGTTGTTTGACCAGCTGACCACACATGCACACACGCGCACACACACACACACACACACACACACACATACACACACATGCATGCATGCATGCACGTGTACACACAAACACATACACACATGCACACCTGCATGCATGTATACACACACACATACACACACACCGGACACACATGCATGCATGCACATATACACACAAACACACACACATGCACACATGCATGCACGTACACACACACACAAGTGCGCGTGCTTACATGTTGCTCTGTGTGCAGGGCGAAGCTGTGTTTAAGAGGTTGAAGTACAACATCGTGACCTGCCCTGAATTGAAGATCTTGAAGGAGATAACACCAGGGCTGGATGGCATTGACAGCGAGGACAAGGTAGTGGCTGCGGAGGCAGAAGCCTTCATGTGGGAGGCTTTGCACAGGCTGATTATGAACCGATGGGAGTCCGTTTATGATGATGAATACGGCCCTAGCCTCCAGACAGGCAAGTGTTTTGCTGCACGCCTGTAAACACGTTCGTGGTCGCATCCCTTCATGACGCGCGTGTTAAGAGTTTTGTGAATTTCAGGGGTGACACTTGAAGGTCAATGTGCTTGAGGTGTGCTTGCTGAACAATTTTGCTTGCATAGGTGCCAGAGCATGAAGGCAGCACGCCTTCATTTTTTTAAAGCCCTAGCATTTCGTGTTGCGCGCGCGCGCGCGCACACACACACACACACACACACACACACACACACACACACACGTGTTTGCAGAAAAGAAGGTGAAGAAGAAGAAGAAGAAGAAGAAGAAGAAGAAGGAGAAGCAGGAAAGGGAGGAGAAGAATAAGAAGAGGGAAGCAGGTGGGAATGCTTGCCTTGTCTTGTTGCCATTAAAAAACTGGGGTTGTAAATTGCTTTCCAGCAACTGCTCCAGAGTCAGAGCTGAACTTATTTTTCACGACCTTGAATTGTGCTGTGCCTCCTTTTCTCTTAAGGTGATGCATAACAAATATTGTTGGAGGAGCATGCCCCTCTCAATATGCTTCTACTACTAAGAGTAGGTTTGTGGCCTTCCTGTGCTGCAGATGGCGAAAGCAAGGTGGAGGAGGGTGAGACAGAGAAGAAGGATAAGAAAAAGAAGGAAGCAGGTGGGCAACCTTGCCTTGTCTCGTTGCCATTAGAAGCTGGGATTGATTCCCACCAGTCACATTGGAAATGTGCTCTCCTTGTTCTTTAGGGCAATTAAGAACTTGTGTTAAAGAGCATGGTCCTTCCCCAAAAATGCACCATTTAGATCTGGTTGATGGCAATCCTGTAATGTAGGTGGCGATGGAAAGGAGGAAAAGGATAAAACTGAGGAGCAAAGGAAGAAAATAAAGAAGCATACATCAGGTACAGGTAAGGATGCAGCAGCTCATGCACAAGCATTGGGCTTGTAACCATGCTACCGTCCAACAATACAGGAGATGTGAAACACTTAGCTACATTCTACTCTCCCATTTCAGGAGATGATGAGAAGGACCAAGGCATCAGTGCCGGCCTTTTGATGGAAGGTGAGGTGTGGTGCTTAATGAGGTATCATCAAAGGATCATCTTTGGAGCCAAAGCTGGAATTTGTGGTTCAAATGACACCAAAGTAAAAGGCTTGAGGTAAATGGTTTTGTTTCAGCAAAATTCAATGTGCGTGCGTGCAGAGCAAAATGAATATGAGCAGGAGCGCCTGGCTCGGGTTCAAGCCAACAAAAAGAGGATGGAAGAGCTTGGTGTGATGGATGCTGCCAAAGACCTCCATGCACTTGCAACAGCAGCGGCAGTGGCAGCCAAGTCAGGCAAGTAATTGGGCTACAAGTTTGGCACCTTATTCCAAGAGTCGTGTGCTGGCTAAACTCCAACCTCTTGGATTGCTCACTCTCTGGTTATGGCTGTACTGTTTAACTGTCAGCTTCTATTTCTATTTGTTCAACGCATCGGATTATGCCCCTTTTAGACACTGACGTCATCAGCCCTATTCTTTTCACACAGCGTGCTCATTGTGAGGACATGTGAGAAACATTAGCTGGCATGTTGTGCGTGCGTGCAGGGATAGAGACGAAGAAGGGGCACACTGCTGATAGGGCCACAGCAGGTGCGGAAATGGCGATTGCTTATGCAGAATTTATGCATATAGTGCTTTGAGATGTGCACCATTTAGACGCTGACATCCTCTGTCTTCTTTCCACACATTTGGTGTGCTTATTGTGAGGAATTGTTAGGAATTTAATTTTTTATAATCCTGCTTGCATATTGCTGTTGTTGTGCGTGCAGGAACGGAGGCCGCACCAGAAGAGGAGACCACAGCTGGAGAGGCCGAAGCAGGTGCAAGTTTGGCATATGCTCAAGGATTTGTGCAAGTCAATGCTTCTAAAGTGCACCACTTAATCTCCATCACGCCATCTGTATTTCCAGTCAGGCTGTGTGCTATTTCAGGATTTCATAAGGAGCCTAATAAACTTCTGCTTGCATTCTGGTTTTGTTGTATTGCGTGCAGGTACAGAATCCGCAACAGAGGAAGGGGTTACGACGGACAGGGCCTGCGCAGCTGCAGAAATGCATGTGCTTGAGAACTATGCCATCTTCACCTACAAATGTTGATTTTGCACTTGGCAGCATTGCACTTTAGATTTGCCTTTTTTTGCTCTCAGACGCTAATATGCAGCTTTGAAGTGCATTCCTCTCTCAACCATGTGTGACATTTGTTTTTATATGCAGAAAGGAGCTCTTCAAAGGAAAAGCATGGCTTAAGTTCAAATCGTGGTGCTTCAATGGAGGGACTGGAAGCTACAGGTGTGTCCTTGTGTTGATGCAAGGTGATGCAAATTTCAAGCAGGCATGATGTCGGGCTGAGGGGTTTCCAAAGCATCGAAAGAAGGTGCATAAATGAGACAATGGTAAATTTAAGGCATGACCTGCCTCATTTTTGGATGTGCATAGTGCTGACTTTTGACATGCCACATCAATTGATTATGACACACACACACACATGCAGGAAAACGAGATCGCAAGCTCACAGAGAAAATGAAGGAGGCTGTTGCCGGGAGCAGCAAGGTCATGGGAAGAGGGTCACGGGGAGGCAAGGGGGGAGGGAGAGGCAGGGGAGGCAGAGGGATGGGGAGAAGTTCTGCGGGCAAAGATGTTGAAGCTCCTTCCTTCAAAGTAAATGGGGCAAACCTAGAGGATGCATAATCATGAAATGAGTGGCCTGTTAGTTGTTAGCTCTAGATCTCATGGAAGCCTTGATTGTCGTAGGTTGTCGTAGGTGGTGGCCAACTTGCTAGATTAGATTTCTGTGCTTGCTCTTTCTATTGGTCCGTGCGGTGCTGTCTTGCCCGTAAGGATAGACATTTCCTTAATGGACGCGGTCTGACTTGGACTGCGTAGCCTTTTTGGGGGGGGGGGAGAATGGTTCGGCATTGAAGAGCGGAGTAAGCTTTTTACGTGCAGAATAAATTGCCATGATGATGTGCTCTTTGCTAATAGTTACATTGGTTTTTCTTATCTATTTAGTTTGTTCTCTTCTTCTTTGGATTTGCATGAACAATTTGCATGCAGGCATCGTTAGTTAACCTGCTTCCATTATTTTGGCTTGAATTCTTTGCCCTAGTTGCAGAAAAATAAGGAGGCTTCCAAAGAAATAAGGAGGTCAGTAAGGAGGCCTGCAGAAAAATAAGGAGGCCTACAAGAAAATAAGGAGGTCGATAAGGAGGCCTCCAGAAAAGTAAGGAGGCTTACAAAAAAATAAGGAGGCTCCCAAAAAAATAAGGAGGCTTCCCAAAAAAAATAAGGAGGCTTCCCAAAAAAATAAGGAGGCTTCCAAAAAAATAAGGAGGCTTCCCAGAAAAATAAGGAGGCCTCCAGAAAAATAAGGAGGCTCCCAAAAAAATAAGGAGGCTTACCAAGAAAATAAGGAGGCTTACCAAAAAAATAAGGAGGCTTCCCAGAAAAATAAGGAGGCTTCCCAAGAAAATAAGGAGGCTTCCAAAAAATAAGGGGGTCCTTAAAATGCGTTGCAGAGATAAGGAGGTATTTAAGGAGGGTCCGTTAGGGAAATTAACGGGGGTCCTTATCTCATTTAAGGAGGTCTAAACCCTCCTTAAAAGGGGGGGGACTCCAGTAGGGGAAGGCAAGGAGCGATGAGACTCCCAGTTACGGACAACTGTAGCGTCTTTGATACTACTGCCTCCCATATAGCGAACCGAATTTGTATGCCTGACATCCCTCGAATGGACATCAGCGCACCGTCACGGACGACTGCATGGGATTTTACGAATTTTTACGGATTTTATTTCAAACAGTCACCGCTACATCAAATGCCCCCAGAAGACTCCAAATGCTTTGAAAACATGCAAATTGACTCCAATCACCATTTCAAACATGCCTGAGGGCTCTCATGAGCCAAGGGAATTTCCCGGTCATGATGTCCACGAAACAATGGACCGGTAAACTCTTTTCCCGGTAGACCGGAGAATTGAACCCCGGACCAGAAAGTTGTTTTTGAATTCCCGCCCAGTGGAAGCGGTCAATAGCTGATAAGCCTGAAAACACCATGCCCACATTCGTGCTGGTGGTACTGTTGCTGGCTATGCACGCCATAGAAATTTTACTGGTTGATTGGCTTTATAAGAAGTACCATACCGCATGGTTGCAATGCGCAGGAGATGGGGACTAGAGCCAGTTCATACAAAAACCTACCACTTTATTTGGTATTTAATTCTTTATTTCATTCGTCATAATGTCATTAATAATGACACAACCTCGTGAAAGTCACAAAAATTTACCACTACCTATCACAAACGTGTAGCCCCGTCGTGAATTCATCGAAACACTTTCAAACAAACTTTTAAAAGCAGGCAGAAGGCTATCTACTGCTAGCGTCCATGTGAGCCGGGAACAAGAAAAATAGGGACATGACAAATCAGGTGTCCTCGAAGATGGAGGCCGGGCTTCTACGCTTCCAACAAGCTCAGCTGTGGGCGTTGTGTGCTTTGGGTGCGGGATGCGTATTGTGGCCGCAACAGGTGGGGTTGGGTTGGGGCTGCCTCCCCAGGGGGTTTGCAAGCATATGCTTGCATGCTTTTTTGATGTACAAGGAAAGACAAGCCTTCCCTTTCACCTCCCCTCCTTTTCTGGACCGTGTGCTATCTCTTGTTTCTATCGGGAGGCCTGCCTTGTTGCATCCTGTGAAAAGAGGGGTGGATGCATGGAGCAATTGTTTGTACTTGTGCATGCTGCCGTCAACCAGCATCAAAAGAACAGGTGTCTAATTTGTAAACTGGACCCTTTTGTCTTCGGGACGACTGGCAGCCAACTCCCTTTCAATTGACCCCTTGCTGCAGATTTGCCGGGAGCACTACAATTTAACCATGCTCTGGTTCATGTCATTGGCGGCGCTCACTCTCATCGCTGCTGCAAACAGAAAGGCAACAATTGTAAGTTATTCTTGCAAATCTCAGCTATGTGCGGGAGCTCCTTCCTTCGCGTGTTTACGCAGAGTAATACACACATGAGGCACAACCCTGTCATGAGGGCAGGCAAGGCAAGGGGAGATAATGCAAACGTGCAAGGATAGGAGTGATCCGTGATTGAAATGGGAAGAGAGGCAAGGCAAGGGAGAAGAGTGCAATGTGCAAGGACAGGAGCTGTCTGTGATCCCCACGGCCAGAAAACGCTTTCTGGTCCTACACGGAGCTTGGTCTGGATTTTGGGTGTTAATTGGTTGTTATGATCTGATCTGTCTTGAAGTGTATCATCACTTCTGTCTCCATATGTGATTGCTTGCATGCCGTGCAGCTCTGGTGGACCATCGTGGTGTATTCAATCTCATGGGATGCTATGTTCCTGCAAATGTCTTACACGAAAAAGGTGAGTATTGGGCGCTGCCCAGCAGTCTCATGAATGTTAGTACACATACAGATGCGCATGCGAACACCCACATTTGCATACACACACATACACACACACGCGCACACACACACACACACACACATGCAACACACACGCACTCATTGATGCTGCCTGCAAGTCAAGAGCACCTCCTTGATGTGAGAATTATTGTCCCCAAATCCCAAAAACGACAGTGCATTTCACTCCCTTTGTTCTGCTCTGTGTGTTGCCTCCGCAGACCATCCCCTTGCACATTTACTTGGACCTTCCAACTCACCTGACATTCACGCTTCCCTTTCTGGTAATGACCTGTGTATTTTATTCTTGCTGTGTATGAGATAGTGAGCTAGCCAGAAGCAGCAAGAGAAAGGCTCAAGGTGCATGTTAGAAAGCAGTGCAGTTTCCGTTCCTGGACAAATGTTGCTCCTGTACTGACCGCAGCTCATTCTTGTGCAGCTCATGCATGGCTTGTGCTCATGCTCATGCTCATGTCGCAACTTGTTTTCACGCAGCTCATGCTCCACTTGAAAAGCGTGCCACTTTTCCTCCTCCTGGTGTGCAACACTGGGACGACCGCGACATTTTACTACTGTGTGGTCCAGCACAGCTTGCTATTGGCAGTACTCCGGGTGAGCTCGCTAGAATGGAAGTGATCTTGGAACCATGGCCGTGCTGTGTTGCTGTGTTACACCTACCGCGCCTGGGCACTGTCCAAACAGGACCCCCGCCTGTGGTATGCTGTCTGCGGCATGTGATGCTCATGTCTCTGCTGTACATTGCCTTGCAGGCTGTTGCCGTTCAAGCTGTGTGCTTGTGTGCATATGTCGCCATCCGCCGCAGCATCATGGGCATGCGCCACTCCTTTCATGCAACGGGAGGCAAAGTAGGCATTCAAAATAAGGCAGAGGCGCAGCAGCCGCAAGGAGACCACGAGCAGCAGCAGCAGCAGCAGCAGCAGCAGCAGCAGGAGCAGAGGCTGGCCAAGCAACGCCTGCAGGCTGAGCATGGAGCACAGCAGCAGCTTGAAACCTGTGTTCCTAAAAAGCATTGTGTTCCTAAAAGGCATTCGCACGCGAGCAGCCATGGTGTGACGCACAGCTCTGCTGGTGCACCTGTGGCAGCAGCCGGCGCCGGCATCCGCACGGTCATTGTTGAGGGTGGCCTTGGCACTGACACAGCCGCAGAAGACGGAGGAATTGGCACCAAAGGCAAAGTTGCCATCACAAGCGCATGCCATGACCCCCCGGGACCACTACTACCCTCTACAAGTAGAAGCCAGGGAGTGGCTGGTGTGAGCATGAAGGGATGTGTGCCACTGGTCGCTGAGGAGGAGCAGCTGGCAAAAAGTCAGGGAGGGCGCACACGATTCAGCGGGAGCAGCCTTAGCGGCAGGCTGCCAGGCCCCCCTGGGCCCTTAAAGATTTCTGGGTTCTCCCACCCAGGCGTGCAACATCTTCTTGCTGCCAGGGCAAAGGCGAGGTCGGGCCAGCAGGGGTACGCCTCAGTGCTTGAGCTAAGGAAGGCGGGCAGCAAGACGGCAGAGTGTGTCCAGTTGGCGTGCAGGGTGCGTGCCAGCAGACTCTGCCCAATTGGCTTGCAGGTGCAGGGCGTCCAGTTAGCTGGCAGATGCAGAGTGCCCAGGTGGCTCACAGCGTGTGCGCCTGCTGAGTTTGCAGGTGGCTTCTAGATGCAGAATGCTCATTTCGCAAGGGTGCCTGCCGCCAGGCCTTGCTGTGTGGCAGATGGCATTGTTCTTTGGGCTGCGTCAAAAGCGACCCAGGCAGCTGCCCTGTCAGCATGCGAGCTGAATGGGTCCTGGAAGCTTCAAGCACCCCTGCACTACTTGCCGTGGCATTCAAATGCAGCATGCTGATCAATTGATTGATGCTGATCCACACCCAGGTGCCACCTACATGATCCGTATCCAGACACCCTCTGCATTATCCTAATCCATGCCGATCCAAATCCAAGCACCATCTGCATGTCCTTCTTCCCTCCACGCAGTTTGCCATCAAAGTGAATGGCCCCTGCCAGCCCGAGGCTGTGCCTGAAGGCGCTCTTGCAGAGCTGCAGCAGAAGCTACAGAGGTATGGGTTGCATTGAGTTGTCCCCTCCGTCCCACTCATTTTAAAGTGAATCCCTGTTTCCAGTAATTGTGCTATAGAAGGCGAAAGCATCATGGCAGTGTGCATGCATGTCTCGTTCCGAGCTTAAGAGGGTCTGCCCATGAGAGCCCATGCCCTGAGCCAGGCCATTCCTACCTGGGTGTGTTGTTTCTTGGTTTGACCTTGGATGATTTGTATTTGTCATCGTGCTCGCAGGAACCAGCGTCTGATACCTGCTGCACAGCTGTTGTGTCTTGGTTTGTCATTGGGTACATACATATAAGTGTGTGTGTGTGTTTATGTATTGTACATGTGTATGTATACGTTTTGGTATGTGTTGTTGTGCCCGCAGGTACCAGCGTCTGGTGCCTGCTGCATCCCTGGCAGTGCGCGCAGGCTGCCTGGTCATCAGCTACGGCGCCTACCCTTGCAACGAGGGCCTGTCGCTGCAGGAGATGAGGGATGAGACTGTGGCAGTTGCCCTGGCTTGGGCCCAGAAGCATGGCCTCCTGTCGACTGAGGATGGGCAGCTCACGGTACAGGTATGACCGCCTTTCTGTTTGTGCTGCAGTGCTGTGTCATGTACAAGTAAACAGTAGGATTCTTTTAATTTTCAGCGGTATGGCTCAGCCAAGGTGCCAGCTGAGCAAAAATGCTCCTAGGACTGTGCCTTAGCGAGGAAGTGATGGAAATGATGTATCTGCTGCGGAAAGAAATATGAACTATCTTGGACATGCAGCAAAAGCACCAGGTCAACTCAAGGAACCTTTTCCTGCAAAAGGGAGTTCATGGAAATCCATCAGTTTTATGTTATGTGCTGGTTGTGAGGTTTAAGAGCCACAAGGCACACAAGCTTGCAAGCAATTAAACACATCCATTGCGCAGCCATAGCGCTTCCCCCTTGACAGCCAAAGACTTGAATTGCTCATTGCACAGCCTCATTTCATTGCGCACCCATTGCACACCCATTGTGCACCCGTTGTGCACACATTACATTGTGCACATCTCATGTTCTCGTGCCATTTACTTTTCACACTGTGCACCCATTGCGCGCCCAAAATGAATGAAGAATAAAGCGTTACGCACCAGAGGGACCAACGATGGGTTGAAAGTCAGGTATACAAACTTACTCTGCTGTAACCTAACCCAAAAATCTCTGGTGCCATAATGAAAGGTTTGTTGAAAGCAATATTGTTCATCTTGGTGCCAGGGGAAGGCATTTATGGTACTTCGACCTCCCATTTCACCAAAGCCTCTCTGTCCCCGAAATTGTTGATTTTGTAGCTCTCAGAAAACTTGATTATCCTGGATTTTATGGCGATCGGTATTATATGGCGGCTAAAAGGAAGCACTGCTCTGTATACAACATAACAAGTGCTGAGTCACAGATGCCCTCCCTCACTACCTGCAGGCATGCAACTTGTCCCGCAGCACCAGCTCTTTTGCCGGCAGCGACAGGAGCAGCAGCGGTGGCAGCAGCAGTGCAAGTCAAGGACCACCCATGCCCTTTGAGTACAGCATGGCCTTGCATGCACCTTTCCTTGTCATAAGCCCCCTTGCTCCTGCTCCAAAAGCTTCCATTCGTGACCAGCCTCAGCAGCAGCCTCAGCAGCAGCAGCAGCAGCAGCAGCAAATGGATGAAGCTTTGACAGAGTCCCCACCAGCCTTCGCTTCTGCCCAGGGCGCGATATGTGAGTTTGATCTCAGCCTCAATGCCCCACCGCATTTCGAGCTGCGGGGCTGGCGTGGCGCTGCAGACGCGCCTGAAGAGCTACCAGATGATGTGAAGAGCCACAGCCTGTGCTTTCTAGCCAGCTTAGACGGCCAATTCTTGGGCACCTCTGTGGAGCAGCACAGCCAGGATGAAGGCAGGACACAAGTGCAGGTTGGTGTCGTTGGCTCGTGGCTCGTGGGGGTGGGTGAGGCTAGTGCGCTGAGCTAACATGGCATGGTGCTTCAACCGCAGCAGGCACACTTGCATTTGAGATCTGAACTGCTCCTCATGGCCCGGGCATCAGTCAGTATGCAGAACAGACTACATTCTTGTATCGCTCTGAATAGCAAAGGAAAACTTTTGCATTACTTCTGGTACGCTTTTGTGCACATCTTTGCCTCTTTGCCTCTATGTTGTGCTCCATATCAGTAAAGAGATTGCTGTATGCTTCAGGTAAAAGCAGAACAGAAAGACGGCAAAGAGTGACCTGACTACCTGGCTGACAGGTCTCAGCTACGCCTGCATATGTTTCAGCTCACAGCGTTTCTGTTTCAGCACACAGCCCCTGAAGCACGTGCCGCTGATCGCTTGCTCCTTGCAGGTGCGAGTGAGCCTGCCTGAAACTATGCTTGATACAGCCGCTCCGCGCCTGAAGGTGCTGGTGCTGGAGCTGTGGGCTGCAGGCGCCCTGGTGTGCAGCCATTCTGCTGTGTTGCTCCCCAGCGTGTATGCTGGTGCGCTGTCGGAGCTGCAGCACTGGGTCAGCCCTGTGGACAGCATGCCTCATGACACAAAGGCAGGCTTTTGGGACCATGCGGTGCCCCATGACAAAGAGGCCAGCTGGGAGGCCTTCATGAGTGATTTGGTCCACTGGCTGCACTTCCGGGCGCTGGTTGCATCAGGCCAGGTCCAGGATGGGGAAGGGTTGTCTGAGCAGGAGCAGGCAGTGGTCACATTCGGCCAGCAGGTCCAGGAGGGGCAGGAGCCTTTGGAGCAGCAGCTCGTGCTGATGGCTGGCGTGGGGAGGGACCTGCTGGAGCACAGCTTGGACCGCAGCATGGCCGAGGTGGCAGGTGAGGGGGAGGGAGAATGTTGCAAGGCCGCAAGGCTTAAGAAAGGGTAACAGTTCTCTGCTAGAGTGCTTGGCTGCCCTCACCTTAAAAAGAACCTCTGAGCCACCATTCACTTATGGCTGGAAACATAGGTGTACCCTCTGGACCCGGCAAGCCCTCCTGGTAAAGAGGGAAGGCAGGGGGGAACACTGCATTGAAGGAACGCTCACCACCTAGCACGGCTCAAACACTGGCCCCGTCCCACGGTGCTTGTCTTCTGATGCTCCAGAGCATGGCTCATGCGGGCCTTTCTGTTCATTCCACAGATGCAGGCATGCCAGGCCCTTATTACCTCTGCACTCTGGTTCATCTCACAGATGCAGGCATGCCAGGCCCTCATTATTGCTGCACTCCGGTTCCATCCCACAAATGCAGGCATGCCAGGCCCTTATCATTGCTGCGCTTTGGTTCATCTCATGGATCCAAGCATGCCAGGCCCTTATTATTGCTGCACTCCGGTTCCATCCCACTAATGCAGGCATGCCAGGCCCTTATCCTTGCTGCACTCCGATTCCATCCCACAAATGTAGGCATGCCAGGCCCTTGTTATTGCTGCGCTTTGATTCATCCCATGAATGCAGGCATGCCAGGCCCTTAGCATTGCTACGCTTTGATTCCATCTCATGGATCCAGGCATGCCAGGCACTCATTATTGCTGCACTCCGATCCTATCCCAGGCCGCCCTTCATTGCAGTGCCAGTGTAGAGGGCATGTATGCTGCAAAGCATGACGTTGCACTCACATGGAGAAAATGGCCTCATAGAGGGCCCCTCTACCTGCGTAAGGTCTCTACTTACGTAAGGTTGGTGGGCCTCGCTCATGAAGCGCGTGACCCAACTTGTGTGCCCCTGCCTCCCTATGCCCTCTCAATGCAGCCTTGCCCTGCCTCCTTATACCACCCCAAATGTCCTGACATCTGGGGCACTTTCCAGGTTTTTCTGGGCTTCCCTTGTACAGCGCTTGACCCATCTGATGCACCCCTGCCTTCCTATTGCCCCTCAATGCAGCCCTACTTTGCCTCCCTATGTCACCCCAAATGGCCTAACACCTGGGGAACTTTCCAGGTTCTTCTGGGCTTCACTCCTATAGCGCTTGACCCACCTGATGCACCCTTGCCTCCCTATGCCCCCTTCATGCAGGCCTGGTGGTGGATGGGCTGGCTGCCCCCCCTTTCTGCATCCCCATCGGTGCCCTTTTCAGCAAGGAGCTGTCCACCACGCCAGACTTGCAAGAAATGCCTGAGGTGCCGAGTGCGCCAGTCGCCTATCCGGCACCCCCTGCGCCCACCATGTATGATCAACAGCTGCCCATGTGTGACCAACAACAGCAAGCACCAGTGCCCGCGTCTTTGTGGGCAGCATCTGCACGTGCATGCTTGAGGGGGTTCGACACAGCTACAGCTGTCGCCCACTCGGCCAATGCTACTCAGCAGCAGCAGCAGCAGCAGCAGGATGGCCCGCCACTGCCTGTCCCCACAGAGACTGGCTACCAGGAATGGGGTACCTCCTTCACAAAGAATCTGCTTGCTATGCGCTTCACCTGTTGCTGCCTGGGCACCCTAATTGCCGTGGGGCGGGTGGTGCTGCTCCCGGAGAACAGCTGCATCGACAAAGCCCTGGCGCTGGGCCTCCTCCTTCCCTTTACGCTCTATCACCGGCCCAAAGTAAGGCGTGTGCATGCCCTTGCTTGGATGTGTCTGCGGCTCGGCTGTGATGTTTTGGATGTGTGTGTGTGTGTGTGTGTGTGTGTGTGTGTGTGTGTGTGTGTGTGTGCGTGCGTGTCCACACTAGCTTGTGCTCTCATGGACAGCCATGCCCTTCTGGCACACATGCCTTGGAGAAGGTACAAGGTATGCTTCCTTTAATAACCTTATATTCCTCTACCACACCCATGGTCATTTTACCCACTCATCACAACCTAGACTTGTGCAGTAACAGCAACAATTGGGTGTAGCTTGTTGTGCCATGCATTTGTCAATCATGTAACATGCATCCTGGCGTAACGTGCATTGCATGCTTACGTGCAAAATAATTGCATCCATTGCAGCCACTGTATTAATTACAGCCCTACTTCTGTCCCTCAGGTAAGCCTTAAAGTGACCAGAGTTTTTTACCAGATCCTCTGGACGTTCATGGGTCTGGGACTCTACACCCCAATGGACAGCAACACAAGTGAGTGGAAGAAATGGCGTATTCCAGGCTCTGGTTGGCTTATTGGCTAAAGGGGTTGTTGGTGCTCAGGCTCAAATCGTCCACTTATCCTTATTTGGTGTCGAGAGTGGTCCATCGCCTCCGCAGTGACCTGTCCATTTCCTTCAGGTTTGCAGGCCACAAATGCGCAATGTGCCGATCTCCAGTCCCATGTGCTGGCAATCAATTTAGTGGGCAGCTTTTTTCATGAGTGCTTTGAAATGAAAAACATGCTGTCTATGATGCTCATCGAGCTCAAGGTGCGATGCCCTTCTTAAAGCAGGCAGTTGAGCACAGGCATTTTATGAGTACATTATACTTGTAGTTGTTGTCACTATGGATGCGCCATTCCTGATGCGTCTCAAGGATGCAATTGGAGTAGAATCGTGCTTGATGCCTGCTAATTGCAATGGTGTGCACCAAGGACTGCTCAACTGCTGTATATAACCTGTATTTTCAATGGCTGCTTCTTCATTCAAAAATAAACTGGAGTGGCTCAGGGGTGCTGACATCTGCACCTTGATCTCTGTCCTGCAGGGATCATGATCTGCCTCAATGTGGAGGTCCTCGTGTTCCTCTTTCTTAGTTCCTTTCTTGAGCAGGTGTGTCTGTTTAGCAAGTTCAATTCTCCTCTCAGAAGTCTGGGGATGCACTATTGTGCAGATAAGTCCTGATTTAGAGCAGCGCAGGGCTCCTGACGGCTTGGCAGAGATGGAGTAGGAACATGGCATGCACTTTTTTCTGATTTTCCAACTTATCGAGTTCCTTGTGTGTTCCTTCTCCGTGCGCTATGAGCCATTCATTTGCTGTCATGCATCTGCCATTAATCTGTGCAAGTTTGCAGCCATCAGGCACTTTCACTGCCACTGCCTGCTCCACAGACCACAAGCACAATGTGGTGTGCGCTGCAACCCTATCCTTCTTTTCAAGGCATGTCATCTCTGCAGAGCCTGCTGCAAGTCTAACATCCTTGCTAACAACATGGTGCACAGAATTTAAACATTGTATATAATTGTAGGCAACATGATACCCTGCCTGTATTTGGCCAGGTTTAGGGTGCATGATGTCGCGTGTACATCTGAACATGGTGCCACCAACACACTCTTGAGGATACGCGTGTGCACGCAAAAGGGTGCACCACCTGCGTTGACTCATACAAGATCGTATACAAACATTTGCATGTGCACTTACACACACACATACACACACACACACACACACGCGCGCGCGCGCCTGCACTTGCATTTCTGCAGGTGAGACTGCATGAGCTGCTGAGGGAGCGCCTAATCTTCTCAGCAGTGTTTGTGGTTCTGTACCAGGGCCTGCAGACACCACATGCTCTGCTCAGGTGCGCATCAGTTTCGTTGTTGCCGTTGCTCTGTATCATACCATTGTCAGATGTGCTAGTAACGGCCGTAATACACATTATCACACCCTCTTTGTCCTTCCGTTGGTTTTTTATTTGGTACTGTAAAATGTGTACTACACATTAATCTCAATCATTCTACGCACCTTTAACAATTCCTTTTAATCCTGTGCCAACCTTGCACCCAATCCAATAACTATTTTAAAGTACCCTACCCCCGCACTTCCACAGGGAAAAATAGCCCCCTCTTGCCTGGAAGCTATCAAACTGTCCATGTACATTTTTAGAAGCACTGCTTGAGTGCAGAAGCTGCCATTCATGGTACCTTGTCCATGTCTCCATTGCACAATCCCATGGAATAATCCTTGGAGTTGTCCTCAAAGGTGCCGCTGACCAGAAGAGTTGCATGCAGCCCTTCTGCACACATCCTGCTTAGAGTGTAGCCATACGCGTAGTGTACCTTTGCGTTCCATGCATTTGCATTCTCTAGTCCATGCCCTAGTCCCTCTTCCCTTCCCCCTTGCCTTCATCCTCCTCATCCAAGCTACGAGAGGAGGGGCCTTGCAGAAGCTGTGCACACACAGCTGTCGATTCCCCTCCAGGGCCTTGAGGCTTCCTTCCTGCTCATAACCTTTAAACTTGAGGTTCGCTTGTTAACATTGTTTTGACCCTCCTGCTAACCTAAAAGGAGTCGACTTATTTATGCAGGCATGTATCTGGCACCTTTGAAATACTGTTTTGCGGGATGGTCCTTTTTCATGTTCAGTGCATACACGGGGTTCGCACACAGTCAGTTCACACAAGTGCAAGTTTGCAGGCAGCAACTCAGGCCATTGTCACTTTTGCATGGATGTATATGTGGATGTGCACATGTTTGTTTCAGGAAAGTCTAAGCTGCATATCATGGTACCCATTTGGTTCGTGTCGTTCGCCAACACCAAACCTTTTCAGATTTAGATAAGACAATTGGCGAACATTAAATGAGCTGTTCATCAAGCTGACACCCCTCTGATACCCCCTGACAACACCCTTGACAACCCTGACAATTTTTTGACGGATCCTTGACCATCCATATCATGGTCTGTGCCAAAAGAGGATAGGCAGGGAGGGCTTTGAGGGGGGTCTGGTGGAGGGTAGCCAGGCTGGCCCCTTCCCTCCCTCAGCCTGTAAAACGTGTGATGGAACAGTGCATTGAAACCCAAGCTTAACCTGATTGTCGGCAAACTTAGACGTACTGGTATTAACGCAAGCCCAGGCTCCCTATGTAAGGCATGCTTGCATCATGATGCACTTGGAGTGCATCAAGTACATACCCTTTTCGTGCAAATGCCTACCAGCATGCAACACTTTTCAGATTGCAAGAAGAAGTGGGCAGCTTCATGGCAAAAGGCCGGAGGGGGTGGGGATGGCCTGCTGAGTAGGGGAGCTGCCCCTTTGGTTATGGACTGGGTCGCATTATAATTTAGGCAGCAACTCAGGCCCCTTAGACCATCACTGGAGTGGGTCTTTTTTGGGGGGGGGGTGAGGGTATTGTGAGGTCATGTGTGTGCGCGCGCGGGTGCGTGTGTGTGTATGTGTGTGTGTAGAGGTTTTTGAGGGTGACCTCAAATGGTATACCATGATTTTTGGACAAGAGTGTGCTGCAGTCGCAGCGGGCACAATGCCAAAGGATGGCGGGTGGAACATGACCCTGGGCCCGTTTTGGGGGCATGTAAACACACACATCCCATCTTATGTACTTCCTTGATTGCTGACACAAAGGCCCGAGGGCAAGTTCACGCACTTCCCAGTGCATCCTCACTCTCTCGTTCAATCTGTCAAGATAGAACTAGCAAGATCTTGATGTAGATGCCCTGGGAAAAAGGGTGTCAGGTATGCACCATCATGCCCTGCCGCAACATGGAGTGGAGTGCAGTGCGTAATCTAGACAGCAGCTTGAAGTTCAGCCAGTGCGGTCCAACCGACCCCAACCAACCGACACACGCTCACCAAACCATTCCTCACAAAAACAATGAACACGATTTTGTGACAATCAACGACCCTAAAACAAAACACGATGGCAATCGCGCAAATCAACGTCATTTTTCTACTGGCCTCATGACACATCCATGATGATGTTCGATGATCGAGTATGTGTGGTTGTGTCTGTTGAAACACTGCTGCTGTCGCTGATGTTGGCACGGCACACAAAGTGTCTGGTTGGGGCAACAATGTATTGATGTCACTCCGGGCACTTAAGGCACGGGCACGCGCACGGGCACAGGCACTCCAGACACGTAAGGCACAGGCACTCCAGGCGGCACAGACACAGGCACGGGCACGGGCGCAGGCACTCCAGGTGCCACAGGCACGGGCACTCCAGGCACTCCATGTGCCACAGGCACAGGCACTCCAGGCACTCCAGATGGCACAGGCACAGGCACTCCAGATGGCATAGGCACAGGCACTCCAGGCACTCCAGATGCCACAGGCACGGGCACTCCAGGTGCCACAGGCACAGGCACTCCAGGCACTCCAGATGGCACAGGCACTCCAGGCACTCCAAATGGCATAGGCACAGGCACTGCAGGCATTCCAGATGGCATAGGCACAGGCACTCCAGGCACTCCAGATGGCATAGGCACAGGCACTCCAGGCACTCCAGATGGCATAGGCACAGGCACGCGCACAGGCACTCCAGATGGCATAGGCACGGGCACTCCAGGCACCGGCACAGGCACAGGCACTCCAGGCACAGGCACAGGCACAGGTACTCATGGTGGCACAGGGGCAGGCACAGGCACTCCAGGTGCCACAGGCACGGGCACTCCAGGCACTCCAGGTGCCACAGGCACGGGCACTCCAGGCACTCCAGATGGCACAGGCACTCCAGGCACTCCAGATGGCACAGGCACGGGCACTCCAGGTGCCACAGGCACGGGCACTCCAGGCACTCCAGATGGCACAGGCACGGGCACTCCAGGTGCCACAGGCACAGGCACTCCAGGCACTCCAGATGGCACAGGCACAGGCACTCCAGGCACTCCAAATGGCATAGGCACAGGCACTCCAGATGGCATAGGCACAGGCACTCCAGGCACTCCAGATGGCATAGGCACAGGCACTCCAGGCACTCCAAATGGCATAGGCACAGGCACGCGCACAGGCACTCCAGATGGCATAGGCACAGGCACGCGCACAGGCACTCCAGATGGCATAGGCACGGGCACTCCAGGCACAGGCACAGGCACAGGCACTCCAGGCACAGGCACAGGTACTCATGGTGGCACAGGGGCAGGCACAGGCACTCCAGGTGCCACAGGCACGGGCACAGGCACTCCAGGCACAGGGGCAGGCACAGGCACAGGTACAGGCACGGGCATGGTCATCGGCACAGGCACAGGCACAGGTTCAGGCACAGGCACAGGCACGGGCATGGTCATAGGCACAGGCACAGGGGCAGGGGCAGGCACAGGCACATGGGCAGGCACGCGCACAGGCACAGAAGTAGGCACGCGCACTGGCACGCGCACTGGCACAGGCACAGGCACACGCACAGGGGCAGGCACAGGCACAGAAGCAGGCACGCGCACAGACACACGCACAGGGGCAGGCACAGGCAAGGGCACAGGCACACGCACAGGGGCAGGCACAGGCACAGAAGCAGGCACGCGCACTGGCACAGGCACAGGCACAGGCACGGGCAAGGGCACTGGCACACTCACAGGGGCAGGCACAGGCACGTGGGCAGGCACGCGCACTGGCACAGGCACAGGCACGGGCAAGGGCACGGGCACACGCACAGGGGCAGGCACAGGCACATGGGCAGGCACGCGCACTGGCACAGGCACAGGCACAGGCACGGGCAAGGGCACGGGCACGCGCACAGGGGCAGGCACAGGCACGTGGGCAGGCACGCGCACTGGCACAGGCACGCGCACAGGCACAGGCAAGGGCACAGGCACAGGCACGCGCACAGGCACAGGCACAGGCACGTGGGCAGGCACGCGCACTGGCACAGGCACGCGCACAGGCACGGGCAAGGGCACGAGCACACGCACAGGGGCAGGCACAGGCACATGGGCAGGCACGCGCACAGGCACGGGTACAGGCACAGGCACAGGCACGCGCACAGGCACGGGCAAGGGCACAGGCACACCGGGCACCTTGAGGTGCCAGCCGCAGGCTAGACCACTAAGCATTTTTCTGTCCTGCATACCAACTACCCAGGTCCCTCCTGGTGAACCTCATAACATTCGTCTTTGAAGCTGCTGCGGACATCTACCTCCGCTACTTGTACCTGAAGTATGCAAGAGGGCAGCATGAGCAGCAGCAACAGAAGCAGCAGCAGCTTCTGCCACATGCGTCAATGAAAAAGGATGCATAGGTGGCCATGCCGTTTGGCATCAATATAAAATGTGGGGAAAAGTGTGTGCTTCATCCTGGATGCATGATGCAGGCAATGGTGCACTGCTTTATTGAAGATGCTTGCCTTAAATGCTTGCCTGTTGTGCTTTGTCTGCCTGGTGCAGCAGAAAATGATTCTCTTGTTGCCTTTGCCATCTCCTTCTATTGATAGCAAGAAGATTGCATGAATTGAGGTCTGGGACTTCCACTTGGTTGTATTGTGTGCAAATAATGGATGGGAATTAAGTGCCTTGGATGGAGCTAAAAACAAAGTCCCTATTTGAAATTCTTTCCCTGGTTTTTTGCCAGACAATCATTTAAGAATTGATGGGTGCAGCACCTTGCATGCTTGTTGGCTGTGGGAAACTGTTCACAGTACGCCATTCTGCATCTGAAGCGTTGCGCATTTTTCATGCTTCAATGGCCGCCTGCTCCAAAATCTGAGGTCTACATGGGCCCCTGGCATTAGGGCTCATGCTAGCAGTGAGCTGTTTGACTGGACGCCTAATGTTTCTGCCGCCTGAAACCTGGCATGTAGACTCTCATAGTATACAATTTAATTTCATTGAAGGGTATATGGCATGTTGTGGGACCCAGACGTATGTGGCGTAGTGCTTTTGGATCTGTTTTTGCCCGCCAGAGGCCAAACACGGATGATGAGTCCTCTTGCATGTCACATGGCAAAGTACTGAATTGAAATACTCACATGCATTGCTGAAGCAGAGGGGAGTGTCACTCCATTGATGAACAGCGATGGGTAATTTTTCGCTTTGTTGCCATTTAAGTATCTACATGTTTTGGATGGAACTTGTGCATTACCCACATGTGCTTGGTGGTGCTTAACTTCGAGTTCAAGGGCTGCTAACTGCTTTTGGGGCTTTTGTGCATAACTTTGCATGCTTGTTTTATTTAGAGTGACAGGGTGTGATTTTTCCAGTTGACACCTCTGAACTCAGCTCAAGGCTTTCAGTTGACGTTTACACAAGTTTGGTTTGGTTTGGTTACAGGCACCTTTTGCTTAGCTAAGCTGCCCCTGTAAGCAGGTACAGCTATGTAACCCTGTCCTATCCTATCCTACCCTATCCTGCTAAATGTGTATTGAACGTGATTTCTGAGAGAATCTAAACATAGAATCACCAAGCAAATCCATGTCGAGAGAGGTACAATTCAAGGAGATACGCTCTCGCCCTTCCTTTTTCTCCTTTACATGGAGCCCCTCCTGCGATGGCTACATGTGCGGGGGCGCGGCTACAAGCATGGCTGCATTCCTAATCATAACAGTACTGACAACCACCTTGCAAATGTCCTAAGCAGTGCTGTTTTTGCTGACGACCTTTTTTGTCCCACTAGCACAATCCAAGACCTGAAAGCACAAGCCAGAAAACTCACTCTCTACTCTAGATGCAGATCCAGATCTGACTGGGCAGCACTCATTATTTCTGGCAGCAAAACTAAAGCTACCGGCATCTTACACAGCTATCCTTAAATAGATCAAAATGGGGTGACTCCCTCTCAAGCACTCTACCAACAACTCAAAGGTAAAATAGAAATCCAAGGACAAAAGGCCCAGTTCATCCAAGCTAATGAGCCCTTCCTCTATCTTGGAGTTCAAATCACCATGGACTTAAACTGGAAGTACCAGATTCAACGAATGACTCATAACCTTAAGAATAAGCTAGATAACCTTGACTCGTCCTACGCATCCCCACGCCAAGTGCTGAACATTGTCCGCACAGCCATCATCCCTAGCCTTGCATACGCTTTTGCAGTCACTCCCTGCACCCCTGGAGACCTTATTATCTGGGACATCATGATAGATAGAGTAGTTAAACACAAGCACAAACTCTGGAAAAGCACGGCTACAGCAATGATCCGAGAAGATTCTGAGAACTTTGGACTAGGATAGGATAGGATAGGATAGGGTTACATAGCTGTACCTGCCTACAAGGGCAGCTTAGCTGAAGCAAAAGGTGCCTGTAACCAAACCAAACTAAACTTGTGTAAATGTCAACTGAAAGCCTTGAGCTGAGTTCAGAAGCGTCAATTGTAAAAATCACACACACACTGTCACTCTAATGAAACAAGCACGCAAAGTCATGCACAAAAAACTCCATAAGGCTGTAGTGTTAGGAAAATACACTTTTGTGTTTCCACAAGAAGCACAGAAAGTTTGAGAACAGTACCGCTCTGGAAAAAGGTCCAAGAGGCCATAGTAAATGTGTTATGTTCTGCTCTGCACTTCAGTTTTCAGCATCCACTGTTAAAGATGCAATGCAATGCTTCAGGAAGGGTAACCGCCGATACAGCCTGGTGAGTGCACATGTCAAAGAAGGTATCAACTGCGTTGCCTTGCTTGAATCTCTTCAGCAGACAAGTACCCTCTGTAATCTCTCCAAGACATGGCACGGGGTATGGACGGCCCTTAAGGGACCCCATACACCCCCCCATACCTCCTATTAGGGACCCATGCTGCTTTTATTGCCTGCGCTGTCTTATGTGCTCGAACTCGGGTCTCTTGGTCTGCAGTTTGTCCATGCCTCTTGGCTCCTCCAAAGCCACCTGCGTGCATTTCTTTGGACTAGGGCGCACTTCAATTTGCGTGGAATGCCATAGACGCCTGGCTTTTGCTCTCACATCCAGCCTAGAGGACCCCTCTGTGAGGCACCGCGCCATCGGCCTCAATCTTCTCAGTAAGCAAATAGCAGACCTTACAACCTTACCTACAGCCTACCTCACCAAACGACAAGGAACGAATCTCCACATAAGACGTCAGCTCAACTCTAGCATGCGCGCCCGCCAGCTTATCAGTATCCACTTAAGCCAACTCCACCTCATGAAAAATGACAACAGCATTTTCAAGGAGGATTTTGAGCTAATTTGCAAAGCCCTCTCCTTGCATAAACCCCCTCCCCACAACCTATCATCCCTCATGATCTGCATAATGCAACCCCTATTGAATCTTGGAATCAATGGCTTACACGAACTTACATCCCCACGCAAGACTCATATCATCACAGTTGCTCAGCTCCAAGATAAATACCCCAAGGTCAACACCAAGTGTAAAATAGCACTTAACAGACTAGCTGCTCTTGCTAACCTTGCCTCAAAGAAGAATTGAATACATCCTCCATCCAAAAAATCATTGCTTTCAAAAACTCTGCAGCAAACATCCTTTTAACTTATCGTCGCATCAACGACACACATGTAAGCGGCTTCACCAATACCCACCTGAATGGGGAACGAGCTTCCCCCGCTCAGATTAATCCTGAGGCAAGCCCTCAACCTTACATCATCCCCTCCACACAAGCAGTTCCACCACCACAACCTCGCTCCACGACTCACTGCAGACATGAAAACACTGGGCGCCGCCTTAGACGTACAGTAAATCATCCTACACATTCAAATTATCTTGAAACACAAGAGATTACAAACGCCATGGAAACGCCATCCACTGATGAGCCGATGAGCAAAAGAACCCGTTCCAATTGTAGACTAAGCATCACTCCTACACAAATACTCCACACCTCGGTGGGAGTCAATGGGTGGCTCTTTCCGTAATGCACGCGGCCGAACGGCAAGCGTAGATCTTTCTTTCTTTTCTTTCTCCACACCTCACCACATTGTTGTGCTGCAAATCCAGACGCCACAACACCTGCTGTACATGATGCATCCACAGGACCACCCAGCAAGCGAACACGCTCAACAATGAAAAATGCCCCTTCACCTATGCCCCAATTCAACCAGGATTCTTGTCTAAGCACTGGAAATTATATCCCAACACAAGCCAACTCCCCAATCACAACCCACCACTGCCAGACGGGCAATATTCTCAGCCCTCCAACATGTAATCACACTCCCCACAGCCTAGATACACAAACAAACAGCCACAAAAATAAGAAAAAAATACTTCATGTAGACACTGAGATCACCTCCCTTGCCATCCACTCTCTCAACACGCTTTCCCAAGGTTATGAAGTCTGGAATTATAGGAAAAACTCAGCCAAGAAGCTTGCAAAGGCAAAAACACCTAGCCATGCTATCAATGATATCTATCACAATGATATGGACATTACGCACATAGATGGCTGGAGATATTACACGGATGAGAAAAAAGATAATGCTGGCACTCCCATCCACCACCAAGTGCAATATCACACCCATTTTGCCCCCATGCTTATAGAGAAATGGGCCCTGCCTTTCTTTAGAAAAGCCGGCCTCCAGCCTGAAACTCTCTCACCTGCTGCTCGTACTGATAATGAGTGTGCCTGCTGTCAAATCTGCAACTACCATTATGGCTACAAGTCTGAAAACTATGAGTCTCCGTTCCTTGACATGTATATCTGTGATGTGTGCCACCGGACGTACCATTGGAAATGCATGAAAGAACTTGGATGCTACTCAGATGAGCAGAGAAAAGAAATTGACACAGCCGACACCTGGGCTTGTCCCGCCTGTGAAGGCCTCAGCGATGCCTCAAAAAATCGACAGAGAGCGGCTGACTAAAGAAGAACTCTGGAGGGTCACTTGGAAGCCCTCCTGGGAACCCGAGGAATTAAAGGAGACATGGCCTAAATTCCAACAGTGCCTACTTGAAATTGACGCAAAACAGAGCGAGCCTAATCTTTCTATACCCACAGAAGACTCCAACCTTTCAAATCTCGAGAGTCAAGGCTTTGAAAAACCCAATGCAATGAATGTTTGGCAGCAGAAATTTGACACAGAATTGCGTAACAAAATCACTTTTGATGTGAACCCTACTAATCCTCAAGTGGACATAAAGACAACAGGTTCTTGCAAATTCTGGCTGCGCAACGTTGACCTTGTGAAGTACACGGGCCAGCAATCCTTCCATTCAGCATCATCTGACACAGCATCTTACAGCCATTCACCTCCTACTCCATCCCCCCTCATTCTCCCAGAAATCTACACGGCACGCATGGCTTGCATATATAATACGCAAGGCAAATGTGTTGGCATAATATCCCCTAACCGCTTCCAAATCCTCCATAGGGCTTTTTATGGGGCCAAACTTGCTGGCATGCATGAGAAATTACACCTGCTCCAATATCCTCTGCATCTAAGCTGCAAGGACTCCTTTCTCGCAGAACTATGCATAAAAACAAGTACTCTAGAAAACCAAAGACTCCTTTTCACGAGCCCTCCCAACCCAGATCCATACTGCCCTCCGAAAATGGGCCAAGGTGTCGCAAGAAAAAATGACCTCCCTTCTACAGCACAGCCCACAATACCAGCACTACTGGAGTGCCGACTCTCGAGACACTCTTTATGGTGCCCTGCATAATTCCCTTTCATCCACATCCTCAGGTTTCTCAGTTTGCCATCCCATTTATGATGAGGAGGCTATGATCCATGCTTTGCGACATGCCATCTACTCCGCCATTCTCAATACAGAGGCCACTGCTACTTTCATGTTCCTCCCTGTATGGGGTAAGCACATGATAATCAACCCCTACTCCAAACTTGTCATTGCCTATCAACATCTCTGCTACGAACTTGGAACCATTTTGCGCACCAACCTTAGTTACAACGCCCCTCAATCCTGCCTTAGTCAAGAAATACCTATATCTCAACACACCTGGGACCTACAAATTTTTGCTGTTTGGAACACCGCAGCTAGAGTCCATCTGAACAACCATAACCCAGCCTGGCTACAGGGTCTAGCAAGAGATGTACCAGAAGCCAAATAGAAGCTAAACAACAGCAGTAGCCACTCTACTCTCAATTCCATGCATGCTGACATGTCTGGATTCAAAAAATGTGAACGCCTCCCCTCCGACAAACAACAAATTTAAAGGGGCGCAAGAACTGTACACATAAGTAATCAGGATAGAGGCTTTGCACCTAGACAATCCATGCTAATCTCACACTCAAAGTTGCTAACTGGAGGACCTGGGCTTACACAGATGGCAGCTGTTATGCTCAAAATGGCAAGCAAGAAACTGGTGCAGGCGTCTACTGCCCGCTCACTGACAGCAAAAATTTGTTGAACTTAACGGTGCGGGAAAGAAAAGAAAAGAAAACTACGTAAGCAGAGGAAACTCTCCCTACATCAATTAAGGAAAAGGAGACACATTGGCTCAGAAGAGCCATGAGTCCCCACCACCACGAAGCTACAAAAAGAAGACCCTAATGGGGATCTGGAGGGTTATTGGAAGCACCCGGCTCCATAACCTGGCTGCCTATTCTTGTTTTCAATAGCACGCCTAGTGGTAACAAGCTTGTTGGCATACATGACAGAATGGGCATGAAGTTTGCGAGCAAGTTTATTGGCGCGTTGGTGGTCAAGTCCGGGGATAACTAACACCATATGTCGTGCTGAATTGGCAGAAATTGCTGCTGCTATAACCCACAGCTAAACAAACATTGCGTCAGACAGCCTCACCTCTTTCCATCAAATACGCAAACAGCTTCTCTACCTTGAGGAACACTTGAGGCATATTCAAGGAGATGTCCTCAAAATGATTTCAACTCTCATCAGCAACTCTCACACCAATATTTGTTTCTACAAAGTGAAGTCTCATGCTGGCATCGCTGGTAATGAATGTGCTGACGCTATCGCAAAATATAAGGCCAATCAAGCCAACAACTGCGTGGCAGACACTGGGATCCCCGGTGCAGGACTTGGCGGACACCCATTTACACATATCTTTAGGCTAGCCAAAGAAGGAAAAATAGAGCATGCTGCGGGCACATCTACCCACCTGCTCCCAAGCTCACCTACCTCCCCAATCTCCAAGATGCTCTCAATTTCCACATGCATACTAGATGCAAACTTGGTTATGCAAATGCCAAAACAGGCTACTACTCTTACTATCAGAGCCTTTTGCCACTTGAAAATAAAACAATTATCAATGCTTTCAGAAATATGTCATGTATATCCACACCCATGAAGTGCACTATCTTACAGTATCGCACAGGCACCCTTTGTAACCAGAAACATGCAGTCCTTTTTAAAAGATCAACTGATCCATCATGCCCTCTCCCAGGCTGTCATCATTTAGACAGCGCACTCCACATGCTTTCAGGCTGCCAAAATCAAATCATCTCCAGCATGAAAACTGAACGCCATAATATTGCTGGCAGAATGATTATAAAAGCACTTAGCAAGACCCCTTGGGGAGCAGGCCTGGTCAACACAGATCTAGGAAACGATACACAAATCCCTGCTCATGCCTCAAAAAGAACTATACCTTCTTACCTCTTCCCTCGTAACCTTTCTATACAAGATAGATCCACCTCCAGCCGACCAGAGGGCAAGGAATTCGCAAGTGATCTGCAAGTGCGGCACATGAGTTATCTTAAGAGCGCGCTGGGTGTTGGGCGTACCACTACAAACTGGGCTGTCCTGAGGGAGTGTGGTCGTGAGCCGCTTCAGTTTTTCTGGTTTAGGTCTGTTGTCAAAATGTATAATAGCATGCTGAGGTCTAACAGTGAGACGTTGAGAAGAGTGCTGAAAACAGATTTGAATATTCATTTGCGTGAGCCAGCCTGCTGGACTGCTCAAGTTTTAGATGCTTTTCAAGGCTTACGGTGCTGTCATTCCTTTGTGCAAGCTCTGCGGCAGGGCGCTCCTATCCCTATTCAAGAGTTTACTGATGACCTCAGACACAGGCTGCGGGCAGTGTGGAGAGATATTGAGGGAGTGAACCCGCGGGACACATATAGTAAGCTAGCAACTTACCAGTCTTTTTTTGCAGTGCCTTTTGACCACAATGTGCGTGCCCCTGCACGTTTACCAAGGCACATGCATTTGGATTTGTCTCCACATGTCATGAGGAATGTTAGCCGTTTCAGACTTAAGGCACACACACTGAAGGTGGAGACAGCAGCTTGGGACACTCGGAACGCTCTTTTTTGTGATCGCTGTTCTTGTGATGAGATTCAAGATGAGGCTCATGCCCTTCTGGTGTGCAGAGACGCAGATGTTTGTGCTTTGAGAAGAAAGTACGCTTACCTGTTCAACTGTTTCTCTGGTGATTTTTCAATGGAGCACCCTTTTTTACAACAAGCCAGTGTCCAAGATGTTTCTGATTTCCTCTTGCAACACAACAACAAGCTTTTTTCATTTGTTTCTGAGCTTATGGACATTATGTTGGCCGGCGAGGACCAGTCACAGACCGATCAGCCAAACAGTCTGGCTGAAGTTCCCCCCGTGTGAATCCAAATCCAAATCCAGCCGACCAGACACTATCTTGATAACCCCGCACAATGCCCAACCCACCTCTAACAATGTTTCTTCCTCTTGCTCACATCATGCTCTACGCAGCAGGCACAGCACCACACAGAGGACTGGCACAGCTAACCGCGTGAGACAACCTCATCAATTGCATGCAAACCAGCGCCATGTGCACTTGCTTGAAATCAAGTATTGTGAGAACACTAGGCCCCAACATCAGTTGGACGCGGCCAAGCAGCAGCATGCGCACCTTCAAAGTTTGCAAACTTATTAGCGCTAAAGCTGTTACTATTCACCCTATTCTCCTGGGCGTTGGTGGAACTATTTACACTGAACATACCCTGAAGCAATTCAAATAACTTGGACTAGATCACCAACGTGCCACTAAGCTTGCTCAACAACTTCACGCTCATTCAGTTCAGTATGCCCACAAGCTTGTTTCCACAAGACGCGCTATTGAAAACAAGAATATATCTCTTAGTCAGGTTCTAGAGCCCAGTGCTCCTAGTTGCCCTCCAGATCCACATTAGCCTTCTTCGTCTTTAATCTTATGGTGGAGGGGACTCACGGCTCTTCTGGGCCAATGTGTCTCCTTTACCTTGATTGATGTAGGGAGAGTTTCTCTGCCTACGTAGTTTTTCTTTTCTTTCCTTTTCTTAAATGCGCATGGCTCGTCCCTGGTTCTGTTCCTTTGGTTGGAAATTTTTGAACGGGCCTCGACCCCAGGTAATTGGGCCAATAACCTCTGTCTTAAACTGGAAAGGGTCAGCAGGGTTGTCGCATTTGTCACTGATTCAGAGGTAGGCATACTTTTCGGTGTAAGTTTGGAAGTTTAATCAAGAAAAACAATAACTAGCATGTTACGAGCTTATCCAAAGCATTGTTTGCAGCTGAGTCAAGTTAACAAACTACAATAGGGAAGCAAAACCCAAGCAAAAGCAGTGGCCCAAAATCTGACCAGATCACGCTTGATGACTTAGTATGAAAGCAGAAAGGACTGAAGCAGGAAAGACGAAGAAAACAAGACTGAAGTGGCCTATGAACTTCATAGGCTTGAAGAATAAGTAAGGACACTCAAACCGGTTGATAAATGGCTTCATGAGGCATGCATATGCAAATGCTAGATCCACCAGGGCAGCAATGAAGCACAGTGCCTGCCAATCAGACAAGTGAAAGCAAATACAATCATGCCAAACCAAGCAAAAAAAAGCCACAAAAAGGCTCCGACCAAGTGCACCCCCATATTGCCACGGTTGTTCCCTGCCCCTTCATTCATCTTGTAGACTTTTAGTATGTTTACATGATCAGACTTTCAGCAAATATTTTGCCTTTTCTTAATGAGTTTCCTGTCTTATCATCATAAGGCTACCAGCTGGGCGTCTTGATGGAAAGTCATTACCATGCAAGGCCCCATAATTGGCAGGCGCACAATCCTTGCCTCAACCAGACATGCTCTAGAAAACAAAAGCAACCATCAATACTCCGGTGCCTTGGAGCCATGTCTGGCTTCTGTAAGCCAAATGAGCACAGTGAGGCAGTCTACACTAAGATGATCTGCTTGGTTTGAGCCCAAATACAACTCACCACGTTATTCCAGCGCCACAGTCTTGCATAGAAACACCCATCTGTCAGAGCCCTGATAATCCACCAGTGATGACAAAAGGTGATCTGGTGAGCGTGTCTTCCGTTCTTGTAGACAGAACACACAAATGAAATGGTTGCGTTGCCCTGCAGTAGACTTCCCAGAAAGCGAGGAAGCAATCATGCCAGCTTGCATTTAGGCACGGTGCTCGGGCCAGCCTTTGCAGGCAGCACTTTTTCATGACCACAACCTGGCACCTCATCATGTTGCAGGTCGCCTCTTTCAGCATTTCCTTGCTTTGCTTTTGACAGGGCCAGTGCATGCAAGCGACGGTACCGGATGTCAATGACTTTTGTTACTGCTAAGCAGCACGCGTTGAGCAGGGCAGCTTGGCACCAGGGTGCTACCATGCCCAGGTGTGAATACAACGACCCAAACCCAAAGGTAAATATGAGGCGGAGTGGTAACATCCACGCCATCCTTACCTGCTCGACAACCGGCATCACCAAAATTTCAGACAATGCTTCAACACGCGAGTTTATAATGTGCATCAGCAGCATCGCTGGGATAGGCACCATGCCTAGGCCCACGAGCACACAAAAGCAAGCGCGGGTAGCGATTATGGCTGCCAGGACGAGCTCCGAGCAAGAGCCTGCCTTGCCCATGAAGAGCGCCCCAACTGCATAACTAGGAACCACGGGAAGCAAGGGGGCCAAATCCTCCAAAATAGGAGCCATGCCCTTGTTCTCCTCGCTTTCAAACCACCTCCGGAGTGGCATTGCCCCCACCATCCCCAACTGGATTATGCACCAGTACCGGATCAGCGGGGCGAGCTGGAGGCTTTTCCAGGCCTGGTACTCCTCTTCCTGTGGGGATTCTGAAAGAAAACAGGCCACAGCAAATCTGCTGGCCTGCTTGCTGCAAGCTGCGGTTGCTGCAGCGGCTGAGGCAGGGGCAGGAGCACTTGAGGAGAGCACTGATGGGGTGGGACAGCTGGCAGCTGCAGGTGTGCCTGGCTGCGAGCAGGTTCTGGATGTGCTCGATGTAACATCAGAATAGTGTGGGAGCAGCGGCTGCTGCACCAAAGCAGAGGAAGAGGGGGGACAGCCTTTCTTGCAGGCGTCTTGGGGCTGCTGCACTGCTTCTGGCTGTTCTGCTGGGCTGGAGTCAAGCCCAGGATCAGGAAACGGGGAGTGTTGCTGGTGGTTGTGCTGCTGGCAGACAGGGGCATCGGCAAGCTGCTCGGCTGCTGGTGTCAGGGTGTCAGGAAGGTTGGAGGGAGGGATGGAAAATGGGGGGGAAGCCAGCGCATTTAGCAGCACGCCTGCACAGTGGCGGGGGGGGACAGGAGTTTCAGGCTACTCAAAAATCATTAAAATGAGTCAGTTTCAACATTTCCTGGCCCATGACAAGCTGGTTAGCAAATGAAGGTTCGATGCTGATGAAGTGCTTTTTCCAGCTTGGCAAATATTCATGTCATCGTCGTGAAATTTCATGCGCGGCAACACTGTTCATAGACACAGTGCCTGCAAGAACAGCACCAAGAGCCACCCAGGCGGCATTCAAGGCTCTCACTCCCAATTTGTCACAGCATCCGTCAAGCCATCCCCCTCACCTGCCAGCGTGCTCATGCCCTGCCCCAGGCAATGAGCCAGCAGGTCCATCCCGACCTCAAGCATATCCTGGACCTCCTCGTCAGCCTGTTCGGCAGAGCCCTCAATACACATGTCTGCCATCCCCTGCTGCCCCTCCACCAGGGCATTGCTGCAGGTGGTATGGAAGTGCATCCAATCCACCAGATCACGAACAAATGTAGACCTCTCCTCCTGGCTGCGCTCTGCTTGATCCGCCCAGCCTTGCAGCTCTGCCAGCGCGCCAAACCTCTGCAGGGGTGTCGTCACCCTGAATAACGTGATGTTTGGCAATGGCATCTGCGCTTTCGTTACCCGCAATTCCAGCGTGAGACTTGATGTCAGGCTGAGAAAGTGACGCAGCCATAACAGTGTCTTGACATCCCATGACCAGATAAGATGTTGATGCTGTGGCGCACAGCAACAAGCAGGTTTGGCTGAGATTCTAGCTACTGACAGATATGAGGCAGGTTCTGGAGAGTCGGCTTGACTCTTGCTTGCTTAGCTTGCTGGATAATGCTATTCGTAATTAGGCTGAACTTCGTGTGCTGGACTGATGCACTTAACTGGCATGGCACTGCTGGCTTCCTCCTCCAAGGTGCTTACTCACACATGGGCTACTTTATGAGGGGCTTGACTGGGTTTACAAAGATGACAAGAACAAGATGGTGTTACTACGAGTTCCTACGTGAAATATAGTTCTCTCAACACAGCCTCAGTTGTGTTGCCACAAGGATAAATACCACTGTCCAACTAACTCAACTAACTTGCAGCACACTCTCGGCACAGCAGACTCTCGTCGTGACATTGACCTTGTAGAGATAAATAGGGATAGGTGAATTGTGCGCAAGCTAAATAATTATTTAAGGTATGGGCTTGGACTTACTGATGGTGAAACTCTAGTCACAGTGCTTTCTGATTTGGTGGAGTGAAAAAGGCTATTGGTGGCGTTGTGAGAGTGGCCCTGGAGAATGGCAGCTGAAAGGAAAGGAAAGAAAAAAAAAGAAAAGAAAAGAAAAGAAAAGAAAAAAGAAAAGAAAAGGAAAGAAAAGGAAAGGAAAGAAAAGGAAAGGAAAGAAAAGGAAAGGAAAGAAAAGAAAAACTACGTAGGCAGTGAAACGCTCCCCACATCAAATAAGGAAAGGGGGCCACATTGGTGCACAGACCGTATGACCTCCCCACCACGAAGTTCAGGCTGAAAGAAGCACGGCAGGCAGAGAAAGAAGACATGTCCAGCAACGAGAAAGAGAGCAAGGTGATGGCAGCTGCTATTGCAGCTAATTCAGCCTTTACAATTGTATTGATGGTTCCTGCTCCATTTTATTGGACATGATTGGGACTATCATTGGCACAGCTAGGCACGCAGCCTGGGTGCAGTGCGCCGTTCCGCTGTCACCCTTGCCTCTGCCTCCCTGCCTGCCCCTGACCCGACTCCTCAAGCCACCCACCTGGCCAATGACCTCCCCGACAAGATCCATCAGGTATGGAGGCTTCAGTGGGGCTTTGGTGGCACCTGCTCTTGCATGGAGTCCCTGGAGCGGGGGGCCATGACATCGCCTGGGTCAGAGACACGGCCTGTGTTTGTGGGTGGCATACTGCAGAGGCAGCCAGCTCCACCCGTACGCTCCAGCAGCAAGAGCGTGTCTTTTGAATGTGCCCTTACGCCCAAGCTGTCAAACATTTTAGTGAGGAACTTGCCTGAAGGCGTTTCTGTCCTCCCCGTGCATTTGTGGCTTCTTATTCCCCCCTGCCCTAATATCAATGCGCATGTCTGGTGGGGTGTCTTTGTGCCCTCAACTCCAGGTTCAAGCTCAGAGTTTTCCGCCTTAATCGGGGGCCCAGTAACTAGAAGGATCGATCATGATATCAGGCCCTCAGGCTAGGCTAGGCTTTATCTGTGAGGGGCTCCAGGACTTCATAGCTTGCGGTAGCCCCCCTTGGCCAACTTGACTTCTTTGGACCACCCGTTCATTGCTACGGACCGTAGCAGTAACTTGCTTTTTAGAGTCCGCGCCTGAGGCTGCTTTGATCTTAGAACTTCTGTGCGTCGTGTAGGAACCTGCTTTTTAAACTTGCTAGGAGCCCCAGCTTTCATACTGATCTGCTATGCCTTTGCCAGTCTAGCCTTCCCTGCTTTCTTGGCGTCTTCTTTGCCTTCAAGCCTAGAACTAGGAGCCCCAACACTTCGAGCTGGTCACACACCTTGCCTTTGCGTAACTTTGCCTTTGCCAGTCTAGCTTTTTTAGCCTTTATTGCACCTTGATTATCCTTTGCAGAGGCCCTTATGGCACATTGCTGTGTCCTTGGGCACGTTTAACCTAAGAAAAAAAAGAAAGAAAGACTACGCTTGCCAAGTCTGGCCGCGTGCATCAAGGAAAGGTCACCTGTCCTGAAGGCAGGGCCCCACCACACAGACCAAGAGAAAAAGCAAGCACAGTAGTCTACTCCAGCCAGTTGGCACCCACCATGGGACCTACGACACAACTGTCAGGCAGGCCCTGTCCAGCAAGGATAAGACCCCTTAAGACCAAAAACAATCATTGTCGGGGTGGTAGACACTTCCTCGTATCACTTGTATATAAGGAGTTGTTCCATTATTTGTCCATGCCTTTTTGTCACTTTGCCTTATGTGCAGGTACAGACCTCATTCCCTGTTTGGCTACTTTTCAAAGCTTGACATTCAATGAGTTAAGTTATCCCAAGTCAGGGAACGATTCAACTTTACAGTTTATTTACCAGACCGGGGGGTTCAGTTTTGATGCTGTGTGGGTATGTATCACCAGCGCCCAATCAGCCAGGATACCAGGCTGAAGGCCTTGGGCCTCTTGCAATCCCCTTGTTATCCCTTTCACTTCTTCCCAGACAGCTTTTTCTTAGTCCTCCACTCACCATATTCAACCCGGGGCCCTTGGTGAATTTTCAGCAACAATTCAAAGCATTGACTTATGCCTTTCTCTTTTCTAGCGCACACTTTTAAGCTAGGATGGTTTGGTTACAGGCAGTCTATTTCATGCTTCAGCTAAGCTGCCCTTGTAGGCAGGTACAGCTATGTAATTTTTTCATATATCAAAACAACAACAAATTGTATCCTTTTCTTTATGGCCTTCTTTCTGTTTATGAGCAGGCTGACAGTCAGCCGTTTTGACCCGAGGTCTTCAGGGTCTTTATTGTTCCTGTAACCTATTGCCTTTTGCTTTCCTTTTCTTTCCTTTTCTAACAATCCTTAGATATATTATCTTTCGTTGAGCAACAAATATCCTTATTATCCTTTTGTACATCAAATTCTCCTGATTTGTAAGCACGCTGGCGTCGATCGTTTTGGCAGGAGACCTTTGGCTTCTGTAACCCGCATCATCCTGCTGTGCAAACTGCAAGTGGTAAGCAAGACAATAATGCCGCATGGTGACAGATTGCCATCTTGGTCACTCTGTCTCATGCGTAAGCAGCACAGGCTTAGCTCTCAAAGCTTTCAGTCTGCTCACACAGTTGTCAAAATTTTGGGGATGGTAAAATATTGACCAGTGATGAACTGTCTGACATAGAAAGCAGCTTTTTGGAGCAGCGGGCCTGGTTCAGGTGCTGCTTGGTGAGCGTGCACACATGCATGATGTGCAATAGGCAAGGCTAGTTGTAGAGCCAGTGGAAGAGCTCTCCTTTCAAAATTGTTACAAGCCGCTTTAGAAAAAGAGTAGAAAAGAAAAGACTGCACAGGCCAGGTCCAGCTGCGTGCATTAAGGAAAGGTTCCCAAACTAGCAAGCTAGCTAGGACCTCACAAAAAACAAATAATAAGGGTCTAGTGGGTTGTCAGCCATGCGCCTACGGGCATGAACTTTCCTCCTCTGCCCTGCACTGCCTCGCCCACAGTAACTCCCCTAACAGTCTTTTCTTTTCTTTTCTTTTTCTTACTCCCCTAATAAAAGAATCCTGCAAGTATAATGTATGCCTGAAGTGTATGGCAACTTGCTTTAGAGGCTACTTCATCTACATTGTGTCTGGTAAGGCCCAGCTGAACCAGAGGAGCAATGGTGCAGTCAGAAGTCTGTGCAGGTAGTGTGGGACAACACCAAGTACGATGGTGTACATGGTCACCTTGTTATTTCTGTTTGGGTTTCTCAAGCACGGGTGCGCAGTCTACAATTGTTGTCAGTGTCTTAATATCCTAGTGAATATGGAGCTTTGCGTGGGCATATTTGAAATGAAGGTGCTTCCAATAACCCTTCAGATCCCCATTAGGATAATCTTTTTGTAGTCTTCGTGGTGTAGGGGACTCACGGCTCTTTTAAGCCAATGTGTCTCCTTTTCCTTAATTGATGTAGGAAGAATTTCCTCTGCCTACGTAGTTTTTCTTTTTCTTTTCTTGAAATGAATGCTTTTAAAACGTATGGGGCGACAATGTGTCAGTTTTCATTCTAGGTGGAGCCCTTTTGGCTTGTGCAGGTTTTTTCAAACATTTACGTATGCTGTCCTCAGAGCAGCTCCACCCTCAGTGAGGCTTGTGCTGGCAGGCCACTGCTGGGCATATATGTGCCCCTTTCTTGGCTGGTTGTAGACGGATCAGGCAATTTGCATCTGACTGCCTTTTGGCAGACAGGCCACATACCATGCTCTGGCTGACTAAAGCATATGCTCTCCCTGCTAGCATAGACAGTCCTTTGCAAACTGTGCACCTGTGCTTACTGAAGCATATCCTTGGGGTAAAGCATACCGCTCTTAACTGACCTGTGCTGCGGGAATGTGGACACGAACCTGTACAGTTATACTGGTTCCATGCAGTTCTAATAGAACCAGTGGCTTGGTTGCAGGCATCTCTTTATGCTTCAGCTAAGCTGCCCTCGTAGGCAGGTACAGCTATGTAATCCTTTCCTTTCCTTTCCAACCCTATCCTTTGCTTCTATTGCAATTGCCTTCAGGTGTGTGAGCTGCGCAGAAAATACAAGGATATTTTTATTGACCTTTTCGAGCCTTTACATGCTTTTGCCCAAAAGCCTCAAAGTTTTTGTCAGAATTGGTTTCAATTTTTGATAATGGCTAAGAACGTTTCACCAGCAGCCGATCAGCCAGAGTCTTGGGCTGTAGGCCAATCCCCCTGTAACCCTTGTTGCATGATTCCAAGTCGCATTACTTTTGAGCGTTTACCTTTAAGGTGGGGTCTTGGGCTGTAGGCCAATCCCCTTGTAACCCTTGTTGCATGATTCCAAGTCGCATTACTTTTGAGCGTTTACCTTGAAGGTGGAGATCAACAACAGCAACCTCAATAATACTGTGGAAGACAGCAATGGAAAAATTGGAGTTTGGAGAATGAGCAAAATCAATGTGAAGGTAGAAAAGGATTGTGAAAATGTCTTCTTTCTGCGCAAGTCTTTCACTCACTTCAGCACATTTGCAACAGGAAAAGCAAACGTCTTCATCCAAACTTTGAAATCATAGCTGCTGTGCTTCGCACAAAAACCAGCAAATAGTTATACAGCTGTACTACACCAGGCAATACCTATGCAGCTGCAGGAACCTACAAGGGCAGCATGAAGAAATGCTGGTTTGAACACTTCAGTTCTAGGTATGCAGGAACAAAGAGCAGTTCACAAATAGCCACATCAGACATGTTCTTGTAAAGTTTGTGAGGATGACACTAAAGCACAGAGTTTGGCAATCAGAGGGATAAATTTCACATGCCAGTGCAAGAATGGACTCATTGCACACCCTGATAAGATAAAGGGAGAATTGCAACCTTGCGTCAACAGCGCACCTCAAAATCAATCATTTACGCAATTACACATTATTTACGTATTGACCAAGCCCGGGGTATCAGCCACGCAAGTAGGAGGCTGTGCGGGAGGGGTGCTCCGGGAATGGCTTCTGTGGGGGGTACTGCTGCTGAGGGGGCAGGACGAAGTGGCAGGGGGGAGCGCCCCTTACCACTCATGACTCTCATCGCCCCAAAAGCGTCACTCTTAAAAAACACATACAGTTTCCATGCACACAGCCACCACACAGGGTTGAGAACATTACATGTACGGTGATACACTTTCTGCATGGCATACAATTTCAAAGTGCCAACCAGCACATTCGTCAAATCATGCCACGCCCCAGAGTTAGGGATAGGATGCTGACTGGAGGACAGGTTGCTGAAAATGTATAGCCCCATAATTGGTAGGCAATGAAAATCCATGCTAAGCTCCCCCACTCTTTGTCTAGCCCCAAACTGCCCCACGCACAACTGCTCAGCCCCGCAAACATCTGGATGAACACAACCCAGCACCACTCCAGGAGAAAAAGACACATGGGCCCAACACTGCTTACGTCAAGCACCAAAGCAGAGCGTATCAGCAATGTGCAGCCCCGTGATTGGCAGGCGTCAGTCATATTTTTGCCTCTGAAGGCCAAGTGCACAGTGTAATGCCACAGTAGTAATACCTACTTGATGCAGAGCCACAGAATGACGCTCGTCGCCATTTTTGAGCACGTCTACAGATACACCCGGTTCACAAATACAGCACTGAGACCTGGTATCCATCAGCCATGGCAGAAACATATTGAGCAAGCCAAGCAGTTCTTCCAAGTCAGCATTCACGTAGGCAGAACACAAAAACATTATTTTCCCACAGGAGGCCTGTGTCTACAAACACACTTAGTTCACAAGAGTAGCACCATACTCTATCAATCATCAGCCATAACAGAAATAATTCATATCTAAAACACATGCCATGAGATTTCCCGCTGTAATGATCTGTCCTCCAGCAGGCCACAACTAAGAAGAAAGTAAATCATGCCAGCTTGCACTTAGGCACGGTGCTCGGGCCAGCCTTTGCAGGCAGCACTTTTTCAAGACCACAACCAAGCACATCATCATGTTGCAGGTCGGCTCTTTCAGGCTTTCCTGCCCTTGCATTTGACAGGGCCAGTGTATGCAAGCGACGGTATCGGAGGTCCATGACTTTGGCGACTGCTAAGCAGCAGGCGTTGAGCAGGGCAGCTTGGCACCAGGGTGCTACCATGCCCAGGTGTGAATACAACAATCCAAACCCAATTGTAAGCATGAGGCGGAGTGGGAACATCCACGCCATCCTTACCTGCTCGACGACCGACATCATCAAAACCTCTACCAGCACTTCAACCCGCAAGTTCATGATGGGGAGCAGCATCGCTGGGATGGGCACCACACCCAGGCCCACGAGCACACAGAAGCAAGCACGGGCAGCAAATATGGCTGCCAGGATGAGCTCTGTGCAGAAGCCTGCTTTGCCAATGAAAAGTGCCCCAACTGCATAGGTTGTGACCAAAGGGGTGAAGGATGCCAGTTCTGCTATAACCGCAGCCTTGCCCTCCAACCCCTTACTTGCAAACCACCTTCGGAGCACCCCCGCCACAAAAAACAACACCTTGATCTTGCACCAATAGCTGGCCATTGGAGCAATCTGAAGGTCCTTCCAGGCCAGGAACTCTTCCTCCCGTGCCGTCTCCAGAGAGACAGAGGCCACCGCGCTTTTGCTTGCTTGCCTGTTGCAAGCTGCGGTTGATGCGGCAGGTGGGGCAGGGGCAGGGGCACTTGAAGGGGGCGCTGATGGGGTGGGGCAGCTGGAACCACCGCCAGCTGCAGGTGTGCCTGGATGAGACCAGGTTGTAGGGTTGCTGGATAAAACATCAGCAGGGTAATGCGGGAGCAGCGACTGGTGCACCAAAGCAGAGGAAGAGGGGGGGCAGCCTTTCTTGCAGGCGTCTTGGGGCTGCTGCACTGCTTCTGGCTGTTCTGCTGGGCTGGAGTCAAGCCCAGGATCAGGAAACGGGGAGTGTTGCTGGCGGTTGTGCTGCTGGCAGACAGGGGCATCGGCAAGCTGCTCGGCTGCTGGTGTCAGGGTGTCAGGAAGGTTGGAGGGAGGGATGGAAAATGGGGGGGAAGCCAGCGCATTTAGCAGCACGCCTGCACAGTGGCGGGGGGGGACAGGAGTTTCAGGCTACTCAAAGATCATTAAAATGAGTCAGTTTCAACATTTCCTGGCCCATGACAAGCTGGTTAGCAAATGAAGGTTCGATGCTGATGAAGTGCTTTTTCCAGCTTGGCAGATATTCATGTCATCGTCGTGAAATTTCATGCGCGGCAACACTGTTCATAGACACAGTGCCTGCAAGAACAGCACCAAGAGCCACCCAGGCGGCATTCAAGGCTCTCACTCCCAATTTGTCACAGCATCCGTCAAGCCATCCCCCTCACCTGCCAGCGTGCTCATGCCCTGCCCCAGGCAATGAGCCAGCAGGTCCATCCCGACCTCAAGCATATCCTGGACCTCCTCGTCAGCCTGTTCGGCAGAGCCCTCAATACACATGTCTGCCATCCCCTGCTGCCCCTCCACCAGGGCATTGCTGCAGGTGGTATGGAAGTGCATCCAATCCACCAGATCACGAACAAATGTAGACCTCTCCTCCTGGCTGCGCTCTGCTTGATCCGCCCAGCCTTGCAGCTCTGCCAGCGCGCCAGCATGCAGGCTGGGGAGCAGCAAAGCTGCATAACTGCACACCAGCGTGCCCACGGCCCAGAGCTCCAGCACCAGCATCTTGAGATGTAGGGTGGCCGCATCACGCATGGTCTCAGGCAGACTCACTCGCACCTGCAGGGTCACGCAGGATGGGTTGCAAATGTTGCACAATGTGTGCCTGAGTGATTTGTGCCGCATTGATAAATACGGAAGGTTCCATCCCAAGCAGGCTGACATGAAAGCCTCATTGTTGACTGCTCAGTCAGCAACACCGGGGATGCTTTTGCTGCTTCATCGTGGGCAGCACCACTTGGATGACAGTCAAAATACCTGGGATGTTCAGGAAAAACACACACACTTTTGGCATGCAATGCTTGTCCCTTTATTTCCACCCTTTAACATTGATCAATACTTTGTTGCCCAAATGCAGCCTCAAATTTTACGTTGGTATGACAGACAATTTGCCACATGAAACAAGGGGCTGCATTGAAGAACCCCCCTGCTTGCAAGGGGGAACAGATGGGGAAGAGGATTCCACACGAGGCTGATTTGACAGCTTGGAAAGAACAAGAATTAAAAGCCCCAAGAGCACGCTGGAGAATAATGGACATACTCAACTGGGCAGGAATACACATTATTCTCCATCTAAAGCCAAGCAGTTGCTGTAACAGGAGCGTGAAAGTTTCCAGTGGGACATCAAGTGCACCTAAGGTAACTTGCTGATTATGCTTGGGGTGAATAAGATGACCAGTGGTGGCTGAAAAAGCCGAGATGTCACTGCGACAAAAGATCCAAAGCCCCCAAACCTTGGCCAAACGGATCTTGTCTGGCATCCTGTACGGTTTGTTTTTGGGAGCTAGGCTGGCGAGGTCATTGCTAAACCTCCCGCCAGGGCAAGTATGTGCTTGACGAAGTTTTGGTCAAGCGCCATGCAGTCATACGACTGCTACGTCCAGCAAAACCATCAGAGCACCAACCTGTACTGACACCTCCCCGTTGCTGTTGTTGCTGCGCTGTTCTACAGATGTGCCCAAGAATTGGCCATCTAAGCTGGCCAGTAAGCACAGGCTTCGGCTCTTCACATCATCCGGGAGGTCCTCAGGTGCGTCTGCTGCACCATGCCAGCCTCGTAACTCGAAATGGGGCGGGGCGATGAGGGTGAGATTAAATGCACAGAACACCTCCTGTTCCAGACCGGATGGGATGGTTTCGAGGAAGGGCTGGGGCACAAGGATGGCATGTTCTGGAGGGCAATCAAGCCCCAGGTTGGTGCTGATGCTGCCCCATGAGGACTGGCAACATGCCTGCAGGTGCGTATGTGTATGACGAGAGAACAAGGTCAAAAGACAAGCGCAGCCCACATTTGGTGCACTCCAGGTATGGCCTTGGGAATTTCATCTCAAAGCAGACCTTGCCCCTTGAAGCGTTTTTCTTCTTTGGGTTAAGCTGTCACACTTTTTGCCTTGCTGGATTTGCTGTCATGTGAAGCGCTGCATGCGACCTGTTCAGCTTTGCACACATTGGGGCAGAAATACACAAGTTCAAGAGAACGATTCTTCATGTGTAAGGTGCTGTTTATTATATTACATTTTCAAAATCCTCTTGTATACTATATCATAGAATAGTAAAAATGTAATAAACCCGATAATTCAAAGATTCATTCAAAATGGGTGTGGTGGGGGTTTTGCACCCCAGGAATTGATTGGTTCAGTCCCTGCAAAATGAACATGAGTAAAAAGATGGTTAACAGCACAAGCACAGTTGTGTGCAGTTGCACTTCAGCTTCTTTGTTCAAGCAGCTGTTCAACTATTTATCTTGCCCGCATTGAAGCTACCCAAAAAAGCATCCAAGACTGGGCTCCTCCTAAGCCATTTTTGTGTGCAGTTGCACGGTAGCTGCTTTGTTCAAGCGGCTGTTCAGCTATCTATGTTGCCCACCCTAAAGTTTCCGAAACAAGCATCAAAGAAAACAAAGAGAAGCAAGCCCTTGTTGACAGCAGCCTGCTTCTCAGCTGCCGGCATGTAGGGGGTGAGAGATGACAGCGCCTGGCACTTAACAGGGCGGCTGGGGCCTGCTTCTCCATCACCATCATCCAAGTCAATTACTTCCTCCTCCTTGTGAGGGCGCTTGCATGAAGAGCTGCTTGCAGGTCAACGAGAGGTTGTTGGGGCTCATGACCTCACCACAGCCTTTGCACTTTAGGATGCATGGCCCATGCTCTGGGTCTTTGACACTATCACCACATCATAGCCCTCCTTGAGCATTGCTGCTTATTGCAGTGGCTCTCCAAGCTCTCTGTAATAAAAGGAGAGTTCTCTGCCTTGCCTGCCACACTTGACGATCTGGGGATATATGGACATAACAATTCATTTACACTCTCCAAGTGACGCTTGGCCTCAGCAGATATCCTGCAGGCCCCCATGCACATCTGGCGCACCACGCCACCATCAGCCTTTCCAGCTAGCTTGCTTCGTCTTCTACCTATTTGTTCCAATGCTGGACTCCCCCAGACTCTGACTGTGAAGCTTTCAGAACCCTAAAAAAACTACTATACATGAACGTAAAGTAATGTGATAATATTACATAATACATTAGTTGGGCGCACTGCATCCTATGTATGTGCCTAGCGGGTGTTGTCCTCGCTTCAACAATGTGAGGCCATCCAAACACATGGCGTACATGGTGCGATAGGCTGCATATCTGTCTATTGCTGTCATTTTGTGTCAATGAATCCAGCAATCAGATCTTGGCGACAAACTAAGTCCTTCTGATAGTGCACCACATGCATGGAGAAACACTAGATTTAAAGGAAGCGCGGGCAAGAAGTCGATTGGTTTGGGAAGTGAGCATGCATGTAACGGATAGAGAGGATGAGGGGCTTGGGGACTTCATGGAGGATGAGGTTGAACCGAGGTCGGGGGAGCTTGGAAGGTTATGGTATTTGTTGATTACCAGTAGTTTGTCAATAGGAGAGCTTCCATGAGCACATGTCCTGCCAAGCAGCACACATGCTGAAGCACCTGGAGCCAGCTGGATGCAGCGACATTGTTCATGTCCAAACTTCACCAGAACCCACATCTAAAGTCAGGTCAAGCATCAAGCCAAGCAAAATTGGTCCGGCTGGCTTTTTGGAGACAGTTGAAGTCGCTTTGGCTCTAGTTACTAGAACTAGGTGCACTCAAGCCCACTTAACCTGTACTAGGCACAACATCTTGTTTCATAAAATGATCAGGGAAGCCTTCAAACTGTCTACCATACACTTTGCCTTGACCTTTCAGGCCTGTCTTGCCCACCTTCAGCTGGTGAAACGTATGCAGCCGACCAGGGAGAAGAGAGGATCGCAGCAACCAAGCCAAAAACTCGACGCACCTGCACATTCAGCAGGCCTTCTTCCCCTGACGACAGCAGGCCATGCTTGTGAGTCCATTCCTTTGCCACTGCCACCAGCTCATCTCTCATCTGCTGCAGAGTGCAGTCTTGGCTGCATGGCACAACACCGTAACTGACGACCAGGCAGCCTGCACGCACGGCTGGGGACTCAGCGGGCATCAAGCGTCGGGACCTGCATTTGGACCAGCATATCCTTTTGTAAAGGGACACAGAGCACGCTTGGCAAGAGTGCGCATCGCAACAAGACTAGCTGCTACAGTATGCAAGGCATGGAGCATCAGGAAGCGCCCACAAGTTAGTGCCTACAAGCAGCGCACACAGCCACTGACCTTCCGAGGTGGTCCTGCAAGCTTTGGATTGCTCCTGCAGGCAGGTTGTCCGGATGGCAGTGGCCTGCCACCTTGACAGCAACCTGAAAAGGCAATTGGATGGCTTGCTGAAAAACTTGTAGTCTTTGTCAAACTGAGCTTGCAGGCATGGCGCACCAAGAGGGGGGGGAGGGGAATGGCCGGAGCTGCCCACTTATGGCCGAGGCCAGGGCTCTGTAAGTATTCAAGCGTGCAAGCACTGCACATCCCTTTTTGCACATGTGGGCAGCCGGTGTGTGTGTGTGTGTGTGTGTGTGTGTGTGTGTGTGTGTGCGCGTGTGTGTGCGCGCATGTGCAACAAGCAAGCCACACATACCCTGCAAGCTGTGTGGCGGGAGTGCCTTGTCGTGCCTGAGCCTGAGCTGCGAGGCTGTGACCGCTTGGAGATGTAGGCCGTTTGCCTGGGCATCTCTGTCCTCGCCTTCAGTGAATCCACAGATGCTCTGGGAACAAGGGGGCTGGCTGGAGCAATTGAGCGCAAGTGCTGCTGTGTCGGCTTGCTGCTGCTAATGCTGCTAATACTGCCACTGCTGATGCGGCTTTTGCTGGTGCTGCCTGCACTGATGTCGCTACCATTCCATGGTGCACCCTCCCCTTGCCTCGTTGCTTGCTCCTGCTTTGCTGGTGCTAACTGCATCCTGTAGTTCAAGCCCAGGTTCTGCGGCTGTGGCACACCACTGGGGCCAGAGTCACAGCTCTTGGCAGCAGGAGTAGCAGGGCCTGAGGCAGCACACATTCCAGCAAGCCCCTGCAGCTTGCTCAAGGAGGGATAGGGCGCACCAGCTGCTGCATCATCACAGTGCTGCTTATGCCGATGCCTCCTTGCCGCCTCCTCATGCTGCTCCTGTTGCTGTGCTTTGGCTGGCTTTTGCTCCTGTTGTTGCTGTTCATACTGATGTTTTTGGTGTAGTTCTTGCTGCATATCTTGTGCATCTTTTTGCAGCTGCGCAATCGCCTTGGGCGGAAGGTTAACAAGCCCTTGTGATGCGCGCATGCAGTAACTGTTGGTGCTGTAGCGAATAGCCAGAAACACACAAATGCACACAGCATGGATGCCAAATCCCTGCAAGACAATGACCAAGGGCGGTGGGAATCATTGTCAGGATTAACCTTTGTCAGGGAGTTTTGGGCTCCTGCTCATGAAGGCTCGTGTTCAATCTCTGCGAACTTGTTGCAAATCTTACCCGGCAGAGAGACATCGGGATGCTGTGGATGTTGGTCATGTAGTAGAAGAGAGCGCATACCCCAGCATGCGAGAAAGCGAACATAAAGAATGGGGCACCAAAGTTCCAATCCAGCACCAGCTGCAGGTGTCCAGGAGGAGGAAGGAATTGAGCTTTGGTCATTGGTTGAAGTGCTGCAAAAAAGCTGTTCATTGTCAAGCTTGCTGAAGAGCAAAGCAATTCACAGGGTACTTTTGGCCCTCACCATTTCCGGCAGGAATGTCATCAAATACGTTGGCAGGTCCCCATAACGTAACAAGTTGAGGGTCTGCGATGGAGAGCAGTCCATTAACAACAAGAAGAACTCCATCATTGGTGAGGAACGCCAAGGGACCCATGCCTTAACAAGGTCCCCCTCCCCTTCTGTTTTGTACATCGGTCTCTGTCCACAGCCTAAAAGCGGCCTGGAGGATTGTACAAATTTATATTGACTTTTTACACCCTTATTCAATTGCCTCCTCGTGACCATTATGCAAAATCACCCATTTGTCCAACAAATACATTCAACACACACACACACACACTTACACACACAGCGCCTTTTCTGCACACAAATTCCCCAGCCATTAATGCTGCTCTTTGTCTCTTTTCTTCTTTCAAGTTCTTTGTGCCTTTTTATCTGTCCAGCCCAAAGCAGTGACGCTTTTTGACCCAATCTTTTCACTTACCTCTCCTCGAACAGAAAGCTGCAGCATCATTGCAATCCTGAGCAAAGACCTAGCAAACACGGTGGCCTTGAGCTGTGGAACACGGAAAAAGCAGAGGGGTAAATCATTTTTCATGAGATTGATACACAGTTAGCACCAATTGCGCGTAGAGCCTCATATGCTCAGAACTCAGGGTGGAATAGGTCATAAGCGACATGTGCAGCGTGGAGTGTGTCAAAATCCTGTGAGCCAGAGCAGTGTACTCACTAGCCTGGCGTATTTCATTGTAGCCGCAGCCATGATGAGCAGTGCAAAGGCGATGAAGACAGGCAGGTAGTGCTTTACAAAGTCCTGTGCAGGGCAGCAAGTGTGTGAGTGTATACCTGCATGGGCTTTTGCGTACTCGCACATGTGTACACCTGCTGCAGCAAAGCATGTGAAATTACACATTTGCAGGGCCTGCAGATTGGGCAAGCTGACAAACAGACATGCCCTACACTACGCAAAAACAAAGGGAGAAGCAGAGGGAAAGGAGAAACGGCCCTTTGCCCAAGCCCTATACCCAAGTATCTGCAGCCCGGAGCGGAAGACTCTCTTCCGCCACCACCCACCTGCTTGCTGTAGAGGAGAAAGGTCGCGGCAACAAGTTCCTGGCAAGCCCACAGCTTGGTATGGGCGTAGGCCATCAAACCAACCCCCTCCTCGGGCGCGGGACGGCCCATCGTCCCAATGTTACTATTTCAATAATTCTTATTTTTTTGAAACTAACAATTATTATAAATATATCATCCTGATTGGTATTTTAGCCATACCGAAAAACCTTGTTGTATGAATACACATGTATAAATATATTTTATTATATCGTCTCTGCCATGATGAGAGTGTGCTGTGACAAGAGTGTGGTGCAAGTTAGTTGAGTTAGTTGGGCAGTGGGCACTTATCCTTGTGGCAACACAGCTGAGGCAGTGTTGGGAGAACTATATTTCACATTAGTACTCGTAGTAACACCATCGTGTGCATATTGTCTTTGTAAGGGCCCAGTCAAGCCCCTAATAGAGAAGCCCATGTGTAAGCACACCTGGCCCTGGGCCCTTGGCACGTGGAGGCGGAAGCCAGCAGTACTAGAGCCACGCCAGTTAAGTGCATCGGTTCAGCATAAGAAGTCCAGCATAATTGTGAATAGCATTGCCCAGCTAGCCAAGCAAGAGTCAGGCCGACACCCTAGAATCTGCATCAAATCTGTCAGTGAGGTAGAAGCTCTAGCCAAACCCGCCTGTTGCTGTGCGCCACAGCATCAACACTTTTTTCTGGTCATGGGATGTTAAGGCACTGTTATGGCTGCGTCACTTTCTCAGCCTGACATCTCACATGCATGTACATGGTCAATTAATTGAAGAGGAAGGCAATGTGATTACCAAAACAATCACCACAGTGCACATAAGCACAATATTCAGAAAGCGTGAGGATTCAGGGTGTTTACAACGGTGGATAAAGATAAAGGAAATCTATCCCTTTCACAATTTTTAATTAGTACATTTAATTTACTTTATCCATGGCCATCTCGCGTTTACAACTCTCAAAATCGCCCTGAAATTTGACATAGCCGGAGATGCTCTGCTGTGGCACATCCTGGAGTTTAATCACTAATGCTGAAGTTCTCTGTGGGCTCCTGCTGCCGCCCTGGGATGTCAGCTTGGGGGAGTGCAGGCGGGCAGAGTGCGAGAAGGACGCGCATCCAGGCCAAGATACACCATGCAGGCCTTTCTAGAGGGCACAGGTAGCCCTTTGGAAAGGTTCTTTGATTTTTGCAACCTTTAATCCACCTATATTTTCTTAATCCACTTCCGGCATTAATCCAGGTGCTCGATCCACGTTTGTAAGCACACACCCTGATTAATAAAATGTAATCATTAATCTTACTCCTTAATCCGCAATCGTAAGCAACACGCTCTCAATAAAATAACTGCAGGGTTATTGACTTTTACTGATTTTAAAGACACCCTCATAGGAAGTGCCTAGTCATTTAGTTGCGACTGGGACATTATGATTATTTACTCGGCAAAGCAAGAGGCTCCCAAAACTGAACCTCCTGGTTTGTTTCAATTTTTGCTTTGCCTCCAGGTAGATCAGGTACCGTAGGACTTGTATTACAGCGCAAGAAGAACAATTTTACCCTGCGGTGACTGCGCGTACGTTGATTATAGACTTATTTTTAGGGTGCGCGACTGTGTAAATTTGTTTTGGACAACGAGAGTGTATGAGTAGCCATGGTTAAATAGGGTATCTCAGTTTTTCAAAGAGACTCTCCGAGGCTAGAAGAGCCTAGGCCTATGTGGGTAGTGCCTAGTTGGGAAGTTATGGCTAGACGCCTGCTTTCCACAGAAGCCTCCAAAATTTCTTTGGCTAACCATACAAGAGACTTATCGGACATATTCAAGTGGCCTCTCCCTGCATAAAACACCTCCCCGCAATCTCTCCTCCCTCATAACCTGCATAATGCAACCCCTGATGGGCCTTGGAATTTATGGAATCCATGAACTCACAACCCCGTGTAAGACTCACATCATCACAGTAGCTCAGCTACAAGCCAAATACTCCAAGGTCAACGTTAAATGTGAAATAGCACTCCTTTTCCTTAATTGATGTAGGGAGAGTTTCCTCTGCCTACCCAGTTTTTCTTTTCTTTCTTTTCTTTCTTAGCACTGAACAGACTGGCAGCACTGGTTAACCTCCCTCAGGCAGAAGAGTTAAGTACATCCTCCATCCAAAAAATCATTGCCTACCAAAACACTGAAACAAACACTCTTGCAAAGTACCGCCTTATCAAAAACACACATGTGAGTGGCCTCAATGTGGAACCAGATACCCTGATTCATACCTACCCTCTTGCAGGCTCCCAACCAAACAGCACCCTTTCCATGCAAATTGTGCCATCACCACAACCTCGCTCCACATCTTACTACAGACACGAACATACTGGACGCCGCCTGAGATGTGACCAAGCCACCTTGTCCGCCCCTACAGTTAACATTCCTACACAAGAGATTTGTCCTATTACTCAGGAAGTAATGACCGCCAAAGAAACAAAACCCACAGAAGAGCCACCCAATAAAAGAACTCGCTCAAAGTGTAGGCTGAGCATCACTCCTACACAAATAATTCATACCACAACACAAAATACTGCTAGCTCTAATGTTTTGACGCCCACTCAACAAGATTCACCTCCGGAAGGGCCACCCAGCAAGCGCACATGCTCAACATTAAAACACACACCCACTCCCATGTCTCAACCTTTTAGCCAGAATAATCCAGGAGCTAATGCCAGTCAAAGCACTGTTAACTACATCCCAACACAGCCCAACTCCCCATGCACAACAGATACTGGCCATACAGGCAAAATCCGCAACCCTCCTTTTTATCCAAACACTCCACACAAGAAAGAAAAAGAAAAACTACGTAGGTAGAGGAAACTCCATACAGCCTAGATACACAAATGAACAACCACAAAAACAAGAAGAAAAAGTTGCTTCACAGAGACATAACTGACCCCTCCTGTCATCAACCCCCTCAGCTCGCTATGCCAAGCCTCTGAGGTCTGGAATTATAAGAAAACCTCAGTCCACAAGTTTACAATAGCAAAAACAGCTAGCCATGCTATCAATGCTATATATAACCATGATTTTGGCATAACCCATATAGATGGTTGGAGAAACTGCACGGTTAACAAAAAAGATGGAAGGAGAAGCCTCATCCACCACCAAGTGCAATACGGATAGGATAGGATAGGGTTACATAGCTGTACCTGCCTACAAGGGCAGCTTAGCTGAAGCAAAAGGTGCCTGTAACCAAACCAAACTAAACTTGTGTAAATGTCAACTGAAAGCCTTGAGCTGAGTTCAGAAGTGTCAACTGTAAAAATCACACACACTGTCACTCTAAATGAAACAAGCACGCAAAGCCAAGCACAAAAAACTCCATAAGGCTGTAGTGTCAGGAAAATACACTTTTGCGTTTCCACAAGAAGCACAAAAAGTTTGAGAACAGCACCGCTCTGAGAAAGGTCCAAGAGGCCATAGTAAAAGTGTTATGTTCTGCTTAGCACTTCAGTTCTCAGTATCCACTGTTTAAGATGCAATGCAATGCTTCAGGAAGGGTAACTGCCGATACAGCCTGGTGAGTGCACATGTCAAAGAAGGTATCAACTGCGTTGCCTTGCTTGAATCTCTTCAGCAGATAAGTACCCTCTGTAATCTCTCCAAGACATGGCACGGGGTATGGACGGCCCTTGAGGACCTCCATACACCCCTCCATACCTCCTATTAGGGACCCATGTTGCTTCTTTTGCCTGCGCAGCCTTGTGTGCTCGAACTCGGGTCTCTTGGTCTGCAGTTTGTCCTTGCCTCATGGCTCCTCCAAAGGTACCTGCATGTATGCGTACTGGTGCTGCTGCTCCTGCTGCTGGGGGAGGGCAGTGTTGGTGCTGGACAGGGTTGGGCTCTTGGCTGGTGCGCTTCCGCTTGGTGGGAGTGACTGGGGCTCCGCTTGCTGCAGCTGCTGTCACTCCTGCTGCTGTCGTTCCTGCTGCTGCTGTTTGTGCTGGTGGTGAGGCAGGCGAAGTAGGTGCTTGTGCTGCTGGCCTTGCTGCTGCTGCTGCTGCTGCTGGTGAGGGCGGAGGAGGCTTGAGTAGCTGCTTGAGCTGCTGCCCCAGTCGGCCAGCATTGAGGTGCAGGAAGGGCTCGCCAGGGCTGGGGATGCGGCCTGAAGGCAGGTGCTGGCGGAAGGGGTAGGGAACCAGCCAAGTGCAATACCACACTATATCCTCCAATCTACAAAATGCTCTCAAGTCTCACAGCATACAAAACACAGACCTGGATATGCCAACTCCAAAACAGGCTACTACTCATATTATCAGAGTTTGTTACCACATGTAGATAAGAAAATCAGCAATGCCTTTAGGAACATGTCCTGTATATCCACACCCATGAAGCGCACCATCCTACAATCTCGCACTGGCACCCTCTATAACCAAAAACATGCGGTTCGTTTCAAAAGGTCTACTGACCCACTATGCCCTCTCCCAGGCTGTCATCAATTAGACAGCGCACTCTACATGCTTTCAGGCTGCCAAAATCATATCATCTCCAGCATGAAAACTGAACGCCACAATGTTGCTGGAAGAATGATCATCAAAGCTCTAAGCAAAAGCCCTTGCGGAGCAGGCTTGGTTAACATGGACATAGGAGGTGGTGATAGGTTGGTGCAGCACAACCTTCAAATCCCTGCACATGCTTCAAATATAATTTTACCCCCTTAGTAAGGGGGAAAGAGGTAAGGGGCCCTTACCTCTTTCCAAGAAAATTATCTAAGAGATCTAGACTCACCTCCAGCCGTCCTGATGCTATACTGATTACTCCCTATAAAGCCAAACCCACTCCTTCTTCTCCTTCTACCTCCTGCTCACACCATGATGCGTTACGCAGCAGACACAACCCCTCACTGAGGACCACAACAGCCAAACACATGAGGCAACCCCACCAACTGAATGTAAACCAGCGGCAGGTGCACTTGATTGAAATCAAGTACTGTGAGGACACGAGGCCTGGACAGCAGTTGGAGGCGGCACAGCGGCAGCATGCAGATCTTTGTAAGAACATTAATGCTAAAGTTGTTACTCTAGAGATCTCCACACCATCCTTTTGGGTGTTGGTGGGACCTGCTACACTGAGCACACCCTTAACCAGTTTAAACAACTGGGACTTGACCACCAACGCGCCAATGAACTTGCTCGCAAACTTCATGCCCATTCTATCATGTATGCCAACAAGCTTGTTACCACTAGGTGTGCTATTGAAAACAAGAATACTTTTCGCAGTTAGGTTATGGAGCCGGGTGCTTCCAATAACCCTCCTGATCCCCATTAGAACTTCTTTTTGCAGTCTTCGTGGTGGAGGGGATTCAAGGCTCTTCTGAGCCAATGTGTCTCCTTCTCCTTATTTGATGTAGGGAAAGTTTCCTCTGCCTGCGTAGTTTTTCTTTTCTTTCATCATCATGTGGGGGATGGCAGAAGGAGAAGCCATTGTAGCGTACAGAGAGGGCGTCTGTGTGTGCCCCGAAGACCAGGTCACGGTTGCTTGTGCTGAAATAAGTGTTAAAGATACCGTCAAATTCAAGAGGGTTGGAGAACCTCTCTGTTGAGACCATGCACCATTTATGTAGGGCTGATCGAATGTGGGGAGGTGTGATCAGCGTGTTAGAATTGTGAAACTTTTTGCTCTTGGCTGAGAGATCTTTTTGTTGAGCCTTTTGACGAGAGAGCAGTCCCATAATTTCAATTGCTGAATCCTGAACAGGTGGCTGGTTGGTGTAATGGATGCCTGCCCTTCTGGCTGCTTCAAAGGCTTCAAGCAGGGTCTTGAGTCTGTCTACAGTGAGCATGCCAACGCACTTGCCATTGGCATTGTAAATAAGCGCATTCAGAGGTGGTTACCTCTGGCATTTGTGCCGGCATTGTGACCTCATCAGGTCGGTCAGGGTGAAGACTTACCTTCATGAGGTCAACGCTTCTAATGGTAATATCACGTTGCCATGTTGGCATGATATCCGTCTGGGGTTTGGTAGGTTGGAAGTCAAAGGTAACATTCTTGCGAATAGCGCAGCCGGTAGTTGAGAGCCATGAAAAGTCAGATAGGCTCTGAGGATTGCCTTCAAAGCCTTGGTTGACAAGATTGTTCAGGTCTATCTTATCGTCCACGGGGTCTACTGTTTGTTCCGGTCTTTCCTCCTCAAAGGCTTGCACATGAGCATCCAAATCTGGATGCATTTGTTACATTTCGGCAGCTTCCCATTTAGATGCCATTCCACATAGATCATTTTGCAATCTTCAGAGAAGTTCATCCTTTCTGCTTTTTGGGAATCTGACAGAGAGGCACAAGCAGGGCAGTCCCAGTGCTCATTTAGTTTGCTCAGTGCCCGGTCATTTTGGGAGAATTCTTTGACATCTATGAGACAGCCTCAATGGTATGTGTGGTGGCAGGTATCACAGGTGGTCATATCGTCAGAGCATTGAGTTTCAAAGATGTGTTATTTGCTCACTGGGTCCCAGCAGAGCTGGCAACACGGGTCTTTTCAATGGTGACAGGGTGCCATTGTACTTTGTATTGAGTTTCCTGCTTTTCTTGAGAGGATCTCTTGGATTTCCGTAAATGTTGCCAGCCCAAGATTTTTAGGATAACATTTTTTCTTTAGGATAACATGGTCGTAGCGGAAGATCGTGTTGCTAGCTTGTTCTGCGCTTAATGCAGCCATATTCTGTTTATAATTCCAGAGCCACTTGGCAACATCAGTGCCTGGTGTGTTTGGAGGTAGGGGGCATGGGGTTATAATGTGTTGTGTGTGGTATTCTAGGTAAGTTGTTGGGTCTCGGCTCCCTCTGGGCCTCCTGCCCCCGAGTTGTGGGGTCTTAGTGGCTCTGGGGGCAGGGCCTGTGTGAGGGGTGTCAAAAGGGGTTGAGTGGGGTGTATGTTATGTGCTTGTGCTTGCGGCTGTTTCGCATTGGGATTGATGTTTCTTTTGCGAGTGCGTCTGCTTGGCACGTGTGAGCCTCTGCCTGATGTTGACTGTTTGGGGACAGGCTGTCTTGGCTACTGGGGGGAGCATTTTCTGCCTCCATATCCTGAGCATCAAAGAGGGGGTTGCTGTAAGTTCTGGAATCAGGATGTACGTGTGTGTTAGGGGCATGACCTCTATCGTTCGGGTTGAGGTTGGGGGGGGGGGGGTGGAGGAGCATATGCATGCCCTGCATAAAGCTTTGACCAGTTCCAGCCTGTTGGCGCATGTTCTGTTTTCATCAATTCTGCATAGGTTGTATTATCTATGCAGTGTGATTCAGGGGTTTTATTGGGTGAGCTGTCTTGGCTCTGTATGGTTGTGCTGATGAGGTCCGTTCTGACTTCAGTCAGATTGTGGGTGTTGAGGGTATGGGAGAGTCTATTAAGGGCCATACTATGTTCGGTCTTAATTCTGCAGCCAAACAGGGATGTGAGTTTGTTCCCGTCAATAATATGGGTAAGGTTGTCAAATAGCAGAGAGGAGAGCCTGTATATGCCGATTTCCATGAGGGCATAAGTGCAGTGGCAGGCTAAGGCCTTAAGGGTGGCTTGCATTGGCATTGAGAGGACATGTATTATGGGAGTGATGTTGGAGAGAAGGTAAGGTGATCCTTGATAAGAGACGTCTAGATCGCTGTTGTTGATGCAGAGGTATTGCCTAACACGAAGCATATAGGGTAATTGCTTGAGGAGGAAGCTGGAGGTTTGGTGGTATGGGTTGATGCTCCTGAGTACGTAGTGTCTGAGTTGATTTATTTGAGATTCCAGTAATGATTTGGTGACCCGGCCGTGTCTGCCAGTATCATTGAGGCTGGTGATGAGGGATGTTGCGCACCTCGCATTATATTCCACTGCGATGGATGGACATCCCAGTCCAAAGTTGATTTTGTCCTCCCGCAGGATGGCTGTGGCAGTGCACTGCCAGAGCTTGTACCTTTCTTTAATGGTGATAAGGACAAGTCTATCCCAGCCAGCAAGGTCTTTCTCAGAGCAGGGTGTGACAGGCATAGGCAATGCTGGGAATGATGGCTGTACGAATTATATCCATAGTCTGCCTGGGTGTGACAAATGAGAAAGTCAAGCTTGGAAGTTTTTTGGTGAGCTTTTCTGTCATTTTGGTAACCTGAGGCTTCCAGTCTAGTGTCATGGTGATTTCAACACCGAGGTAGGTTAAGAGATCCCCAGGGCTTATGAACTGAGCGGTTTGCCCTGGACCAGTATTTTTTCTTTGATTAGACGTTGAGCGAAAATCTGCCATAGACGTATTCCCCCTGATTTGCTCCAGTCTTTCAGCTTTCATCCTACTTTCTTTTCTCGTTGCCGGACCTGTCTTCTTTCTCTGCCTGCAGTGCTTCTCAGTCTGAACTTCGTGCTGGGTGGGTCATACGGTCTGTGCACCAATGTGGCCCCCTTTCCTTGATTGATGTAGGGAGTGTTTCACTGCCTACGTAGTTTTTCTTTTCTTTTCTTTTCTTTCTTGCATAGTTTGTGGGCTAGGGAAATTGCAAGCCACCTTTGTCTTTGAACCAGAGACGATAAGGTGGGCCCAGTCAGCATTAAGGCTTAATTTCTTGGCTTGAATATGAAGGTCAGCATATGTGCCTGTGATGCAGGTGAGGTCATCTGCAAATGCCCCACTGCTGATTTTGTTCTGGGTTTCCTGTTCAGAGGCTTGTGGGATTTTGTTGAGGTACTCATATTCATAGCCTCGCCCGCCAGCATGGAGCCAGCGTAGCAGGGGTTCCATGTATATAAGGAAGAGGAACGGAAAGAGGGTGTCCCCTTGGATGGTCTCAGTCCCACAATTTCTATGGGGATGTCTTTTGTATAACGACCAGTAGGCAGACGGACTCTGGTGCGTGGCTCCTGGTATAGGTTTTTGACAGTGTCAATGGCATCGGTGGGGAAGCCAAGGTCGTAAATGATCCAAATTAATTTGTCGTGGTCTGTTGTGTTGAAGGCAGAGGTAAAGTCTTCAATTAGAGCATATACATCTCTATTGTAGAGTCTAGAATCTTCTAGGGTCATGATTAAGTTTTGGAGTTGGTGTATGGTGTCTTGTATGTTTACGGAAGCCCGCTTGCATAGAGCTCAAGAGGGAGTGGCTCTGCATATTTATAAGGGGTTGTAGTGACCAGGCGCGTCCATAAATTACAAAGCGTATTGGCCAAACCAATAGGCTGGTAGGACGTGATGTCTGTTTGAGGGGCCTTTTTCTTTGAAAATAAGTATGGTACAGTATGGTATCACTTTTTTTCCAGGCTTTGAGGGTGATGCCTGTTGCCCACATAATGATAAAGAGTTTGTGGATGGATTCCATGTGTTCATGCGGCAGGTGTTTGAGCAGCTCATTTGCTATGCCGTCTGGTCCTGGGGTCTTCTTATTTGTGAGGGATTGGATACATTCTGGAAGGAGCAGCTGTCTAGGATGGAGTTGTGAAGCCATTTTCTCTTCCTTTGGGTATCATTCTCAGCCCTTGTGATGGGAGTTTCGTGGAGGAAGTAATCCTTGCTCTGTCGGTCCATCCAGGGGTAGTTGAGCCTGGCTTGGGGGTCAGATGGAAAATATGCCCCAGTTTTAATGCTAGGGGCAGCCATGCTCTCAGTGTAAAACTTTTCCACAATACCTACTATACTATTGGTACTAACTATTTTGCACGGGTCTGTTTATATTTTGCCTGTGGCAGGGTCTGTGAGTTCTTGGGCTTGAGGAGGAGTAGTGCTTTTGCCATTGAAGATTTCCTTATTGGCAAGGGCAGGGTGCTTTGCTATTTTTCTCTGTTGGAGCCTTTGTGCTCTGATGTGTCACTGTGTGCTGTATTCAGAGTCTGTTTTGATTTGCTCCTTGAGGTTCTTATGCTGGGTTTGGAGGACAGCCTCCAATAGTGGAAGAGGGGGTGAAGTGCTGTTTTTGGCAGGGCTGGTGGGCGTTGCTTGTTCGTGAGTGAATTTGTCTACCAGCCACAGGCTGATCAGCCAAACAGTCTGGCTGAAGGTCTCCCTGTGTAACCTAATCTAATAATATCTAATCAGTGATGCACTGTCTGGCATAGATAGCAGCTATTTTAAGCGGTTATAAGCCACGTTTATATGCCACCTTTATTGATTTCAAACAGGCATATGACTCAATACCCAGACAGATTGTGGGAACACTTACACAAATGCCAGATGCCCAGCCAACTTATCTCCATCATTAAAGACCTCTACCGAGATGACAAATACATCCTTATTGACAGAGATTAACGGGCGAGTGTCCAGCCAATGCACGGAGTTAAACAAGGGTGCCCACTGTCACCACTCCTATTCTCAATCCACGTTAATGACATTGGCTGCATCACAAATGGGGAAACAGACGCGGTGACAGGCTTCTCATATGCTTTATGCAGATGACCTTGCTTTGACTGCAAACAACCACACCCACATGCAAGCCATGTTAAACAAGTTGCAGGGTTATGCAACCAGAAAATGCCTGACGGTCGTCACAAAAAAGTCTGAGGTCGTCTGCTTCAATTCCAGAGCTGACACTCTTCCCCAACTGTTGTATGATGGTGAAAACCTGCCCTACACTGATTCTTTTAAATATCTGGGCATAATTTGTGACAAACGTCTCAACCTTTCCACTGCTGCTGAGGCTGCTCTGAAACCACGCATGGCGGGGACTTATTGTGATAAAACCTTTGCTCACGACCACAACCTTACAAATCGGCTGCATGCGCTCATCTGGCTCTTGAAAACGTATGCTATCCCAGCAGGAATGTATGCTAGCCAGATATGGGTCACTCCTTACTTACGGCAGGGCACAGAAATGGACAACCTGTTGCAGAAGTGGATTTTGAACGCTTTGCGGAATCTTCTTGGATTGAAAACCACAACACCATCTTGGAGCATTTTACGAGAATGTGGCATTGAACCTTTTCAGTTCGATTGGTTTCGTGCCACTATGCGCTTCTACAACTCGCTTACTAAGTGCAACAGTCTCCTTCCCAAAAAGGTTCTCCATGCTGACATCAGCCTTAGTTCCATGACTGATTATTGTTGGACGTCCCACCTCTTATCTGCGCTGGATGGTCTGGCTCACTCGAATCTAATGAAGCGTAAAATTATGGCTTGTGACCCTGTGAACCTCAGTCAATTTGTGGTGGATCTGAGATCTAGACACCTGGGCTATTTGAACCAATTCACAGCCCCTGATCCAAGAGCAAGCAACAGTAAGCGGCTGACTTACCATCAATGGTGTGCTCTCCCTGTCAAAGATGCACATGCCATTCACCCACCTTATACAATGCCTAAACACATGTACTTGGATCTTCCCCATCATGTACTACTTTGCACTACTACTTCGCAACACTGCCAGATTCAGGCTGCGAGTTCACACTTTTCGAGTTGAACGGGCGACTTGGTCCAATAATACTTCTCCAGTCTGTGATATTTGTGATTCTGATGACATACAAGATGCAAAACATGTGCTGTTCAGACGTTCCAATCCCCAGGTCTGCTCTCTCCGTCAGAAGTATGCCTCACTTCTTGAGCACAACTTCTCTTTTCTACACCTCCACTTTGTACACCTCTAATTGAACATTAGCAGCAGCGACAGCAGGCCCAGCTTCAGGAGTTGGCCCAAGCACAGCAAAATATGACAGCAGCAACAGCAGCAGCAGTATGGGAGCGAGAGACTCTCATGGACAGCTACAACATGAGTGAAGCTCTGGAGTGCCTCACAATCACCAAATCCATCAAGCAGCAGCAGCAGCAGCAGCAGCAGCAGGACAGTTTACCAAAGAGCAGGCAGCAGCGGAGCTAGGAGTGGACGTGACCACCTTGGACCAGCCCAAGTACCTACGCCAGGCTGGCTACCATGCCAGGCTGGGTGTCCAAGCCGCCAACAAGAAGATGGCAGCCATCAGAGAGGTTACAGCAGCAAGGGAGGGGCCCCCTACAACGCCTGGAGGTTTTGTGGTGCGTCGGGCGCGGAGCGCGCTGGGAGCTGACAGGGCACGGACCTACAACGCCTGGAGGTTTTGTGGTGCGTCGGGCGCGGAGCGTGCTGGGAGCTGACAGGGCACGGACCCTGAAGCCACTCGAGCAGGCCTTGCAGTGGGAGCTGGCGCAGGGGTCATGGGGTTTCATCATGTACCAGGGCGCCAACTACTGCAACCTCCTCTTAACCCATGGCCCTGTCAAGGATGCACAGCGGGGCATAGTGCCCTCCTACCGATACCCTGTGGAGCAGCACCTTCAGGAACTGCCGGGAAAGAACAGTGGGAGGGGAGGTTTTCTTGTGGATCCCAGGCGCGCTGTCCTCACCAACATGGAGCCAGGTTTCATTCAAGGTACCATGCGTCAGCTCCTGGGGCCCCCAGCGGCAGCAGCAGCGGCAGCAGCAACAGCAGCAGCAGCGGCGCCTCCCCCTTCCTCAACAGACACGCACATGAGCCAGCGCGTGGCAGGGATTGTGCGTGCACACGAGAGCAGCGGTGGCCTTGACACTCCTCCTGCTAAGCGTGGGGGTCTTGTGAGCTTCGCAGAGGCAGTCTCTACCCGCCCACCCTCCCCTCCTGCTGCCCCTCCCCCCCCTCATGCTGCTCCCCCGCCCCCCCCCTCTGGTGGGAGTGGAGCCTCCTCCCCGCGGCACGCCAAACCTGGCAGTGCAAGCGGCAGCTTGGGAGCTGCCACTGGCGGCAGTGGACCTACTTCCCTGCGGCACGCCAACCCTGGCAGTGCAAGCGGCAGTCTTGGCCGTGGCCTTGGACATAACAACAACATTAACAATGTACGCCGAGGAGCTGGCGGTATGGGTGGCAGAAAGAAAGACTCATCTAGTACCAAATAGGGTGGGGACCGGCCAGGTTCGCACGATCTGAAGCTACTCGTGCTGAATATGAATGGTTTACCGGATCCTGAAAGGGCTCCAGAAGAAGCCGCCAATAAGACGGCTGCTCTTTGTGATCTTATTAGGGAGCATCATGTGGTTGTGCTGACTGAGACTCGCACAAACAGTATTGAGCGGATCACTTCTGGCATTCAGGACTCGCATAGACTTGTGCATGCCACCCGCATACCTGAGGCTTGTGTGGGAAGGCGTGGTTTTGGGGTAGCTGTGATAGCTGCCAACACTTGCTTTGACTACATGAGCTTGTATGAGGACTCAGAAAGTTTACAGTGCATTTGGATTCGGTGCAACAAAGCCTTGTTTGGTTTTGAGGATAATGTCATGCTTTGTGCAGCTTCTGTGAACCCGCAAAGTGCACAATTTTCGCGTGATGATGTTACTAACTCTTTCTCTACCTTGTTTGATGAGTTTTCGTGTGCTGCCCAGGTAGCCCCGCATTTCCTATTGTGCGGGGACTACAACGCGAAAATTGGTGGATTGAGTGAAGTCTCTGATGCTCATGGTGGCCTCCTCACTGCGTACCCTGCCCTTCTAAATGCCCGTTGATGTAAGTGTGCCAGTATCAACACTGCTGGCAGGCTGCTTATAGATTTTGCCAGAGCTGCTGAATGTATAATAGGCACGGGCAGGGTGCAAGGAGATGATGGTCAGCCTACTTTTGTTGGATCCATTGGCCAGAAAGTTGCAAGTAGGCCCGATCATGTGCTGATGTCCGGCAGAGTTTATCAGGCTGCCGAGAGTGTTCACATTCTTCCTGTCAAGCACATGAGTGATCACTGTGTCCTGAGTATGAACTTTTGGGTAAATGATGCGGGAAGTGAAGGCACTGACTGGAACTTGCAACCTCCTCATGTATGTAGAGGAGGATGCGGGAGTAAAATGGTTCTGAAATGGAACCCTGAGCGTGCTAAAGAATATGCTGAAGTCCTTGCCAATAACAAGGAAATCCAGGAGCAATTTGAACAGGCAGTTGATGAAGGTGATCATGAGAAGGCTTGCTTCTTCCTGCGCTCTATGATTGTGCATGCTGCGACAGATTATAGAGTTGGCATGTCTAAAAACATCAGCGTCTATGCACCTCTACGTGCTAGTCGTATTGGTTCTCGCTATCCTCCTTGGTTTGATGCTGTGTGTAAACAGAAAAGGAAGGTTTTTAGGGAGGCTGTGCAAAGCGGCCAAGTTGAGCATGCTTGCAAGTTTGCTCACAAACAATTCCGTGCTACTGCTAGGCGAGCAAAACGTGCTTACACTAAACATCAGAAGGCTGAATTTCTGGGTAGGCTTTACAGTAAAAACCCTGAGTTGCATGCCATGCTGAGGCAACCCAAGCGGGCGCAAATAACACCCTTGGCTGAACCAGCCTGGGTTGTATATTTAAATGAGCATTTTCGTCCTGCTACACATCAACAACCACAGCGTCCCCTTCATGGGCGCCAAGGTCTTTCAGCTAGGGAAATTACAGTGCCATTAGGACGTAATCATCCTCCTCCTGAAGTTTTGTTGCGGCAAGGTGCCCGTGCTGATTGGATCCCTGAGCCTGATTCTGTGTCTACACCGAGCTTGGATACTATGCGCAGTCTGGTTGCGGATCAAATTAAGAAAATGAATGGGAGTGCATCTTCTGGTTTTGATGTCATTGCTGCACCTTTTATTAAAGGCGCTGTTGTCTTGCGGCCCAAACTCAATGGGCGAGGTACAGAGAGTGTCAATGTTTTGGAGCCCTTCGTGGCTAAGCTTTTCAAGTTGCTCCATGACAAGGCACGCATCCCTGCTTGTTGGAAGCATGCAAAATTAAGCCCACTGTATAAAAAAGGGCCCCTGCTTAACCCGAACAGCTATCGCATGTTGGCAGTCAGTGGCACAATGTATAGGATGTATGCCAATGTTGTACGTGCGTTACTGACAGACTGGTGCCAGGAGGCTAACAAAATTCCAGATACTCAGTTTGGCTTCTATCCTGGCCGCAATACACTTCAGCCTTTGTTTATTCTTTGCCATCTGCAGCATGCTGCACGCACTGTGCGATCAAACAACTCGAGTAGATTGCATGCGGCATTCATAGATTTCAAACAAGCCTACGACACCATTCCTAGGGAGACTCTCTGGCAACACCTCCGCCGCATCAGCATGCCCACTTCTTTGCTGTCGATTACCCAAGACGTGTATGCTGCTGCTGAGTATGTTTTGAAGGATGGTGCAAAAACTGCACGTGTGCATTCTATGCGAGGTGTTAAGCAAGGGTGTCCTCTTTCTCCTCTCCTTTTCTCACTTTACATCAATGATGTTGACTTGATTGCTGAGGATGTGAGAGGGGCAGTAACTGGCACAGAGAATGTTCGCGTGACCCACATGTTGTATGCTGATGATCTCACATTGCTTTCCAATGAGCCAGGTGCACTTCAAACCATGTTAAGCAGGCTGAATGTGTATGCTAGGAAGAAGCATCTCGTTATCAACACCTTAAAATCAGAGGTTGTGCACTTCAACTCAATAGGAAATAATCTCCCTGTTTTTACGATTGGCAGTGACACTCTTGCTCATAAGGACTCGTTTAAATATCTTGACATGATGTTTTACAGGACCTTGAACATGGCTAAATTGGCAGAAAATGCAGCTCGTGCTATGCTTACATCTGCTTATCATAATCCTATGATAGGATTCGTCGTTTTGTACGTGAGCACACACTTGCAGATAGGCCGCATGCTTCCTTGTGGCTTGCAAATACGTTTGTTATTCCAGCTGGTATGTATGCGAGTCAGGTGTGGGGTACAGGTTTCATGCAGGCAGGCAAAGAGTTCTCTAGTGCTCTGCAAACTTTGCATCTGAATTTCTTGAAAGGTACCTTGGGTGTGAAGCGAACTACCATTAACTTGGCTGTTTTGGGAGAATGTGGGCATTAACCACTGCAGTACTATTGGTTTAGAGCTGCAGTCAATCTGTACAACAGCATGCTTGGTACAAATAGTAGTACTTTACGCCGTGTTATGCAAGCCGATTTGAAGTCACAACCTAAGGATGACAAGTGCTGGACAGCGCAGTTAATTCAAGCCTTCCAAGGTTTGCGTGGTTCTGAAATTTTTGAGCAGGCTGTGAGGTCAGGAGGTGCCATTTCCATGAATGATTTTAGTGCAGACTTGAGGTACAGATTGCAAGGAGTTTGGTGAGAAGCTGAGTCAGTGGATCCAAGGGGAAACAACAATAAACTAGCTACTTACCAAGCTTGGTTTGCTACTCCTTTTGCTTGCAACGCTCGCCAAACCTACGCACCCCTGCCTTGGTATCTTTTTTTTGGATTTGCCTAAGCGAGTTATGTGTAATGTGAGCAGGTTCCGGCTTCGTGCTCATACTTTGAAAGTTGAATCGGCTGTTTGGCAGGATGATGGTACCTCTGTGTGTGACAGGTGTCCTTGCAACCAAACTCAAGATGAAGCACATGTCCTATTTAACTGTACTGATGGACACGTTTGTTCTCTGCGCCGCAAGTATCAAGTGCTTTTTGAACCTTACTTCCAGGATATTCTTGAGACGCAACCTTTTTTGCTGCATCAAGTGAGCTCTCAATTTGTTTATCAGTTCCTTCATCAGCGAAACGCAAAGCTTTTCTTTTTTGTGTCTGAGCTTATGGATTTATTTTTGGCTGGCAGAGACCAGCCACAAGCCGATCAGCCAAAAGACCTGGCTGAAGGTCACCCCCCATTGTAACCATTACACCTCCACGCCTCCCACAGGATGGCCTGTCTAGGTACCATTCACCATGTGAATTCCCAGGACATCAATATTTTTCTAAACCAGGATAACAACAAACTTCCTTTTTTTCTTCATGACCTCATGTGTATTAATGAACAGGCTAGCAGTCAAACGTCTTGACTGAGGCCTTTTTTCCCTTGTAACCCTAAGCGTTTATAGTAAGTGGTTTGCAGTATTGGCGCGTCGGATGGTGGTCCCCATTTAGGTGCTGCATAGTAGAAAAGAAAAAACTACGCAAGCCAGGTCCAGCTGCGTGCATTGAGGAAAGTTCCCCTAACTAGCAAGCTAGGTAGGGCCCCACCGAGGAGGTTCACAGGCCCAGCCTAAACCAAGCTATGAACCAATGGGGAACAACTAATGAGGGTCAGGCGGGTTGTTGTCAGCCATGCGCCTGCTTAGTCACTACTACGGTAAGCGTGCGCTCATGCTGCTTAGTAAGCCTGCACTCATGCAATGTGCAATAGGCGAGGCAACCTTTTTGCTTCAGCATGAAGCTGGTCGCAATAGGCTGGTACATTGCGCTAAATACGCTGCAATTGAACCTGCAGGTCCTAGGCTCGAACCTTGTTCTACTTAAAACTAGCCACGTAGGTATAACAGCTGTGTAACTTTTTACTTTCAGTTCAAAAATACGCGATGTTGACGGAAGGGCCAGTAAAAGAAGAGAGTTACAAGCTGTATAAGTCCAGAGAGCATTGTGCAGGAGCGCGCTTGGCTTTTTTCAAAAGATTTTATTTTAAGTTGCATCAAATTCGCAAATTGTCAAATTCGAGCGTTTACCTTCAACAATAGCAACCTCAATAATACTGTGGAAGATAGCAATGAAAAAAAATGGAGTCTGGAGAATGAGCAAAACCAATGTAAGTAGGAAAGGATCGTGAAAATGTCTTCTTCTTCTTCCCTGTACACATGTGCAAGTCTTTCACTCACTTTAACACATTTGCAGTAAAAAAAAAGCAAATGTCTTCATTCAAACTTTAAGATCATAGCTGCTGTGCTTCACACAAAAACAAGGAAATGGTTGTACAGCTGTACTACAGCAGGTAGTACCTACGCAGCTGCAGGAACCTACAAGGGCAGTTAGAAGAATGCTGGTTTGATTACTTAAGTTCTAGGTACGCAGGAATAAGTGTAGCAGTTCACAAATAGCCACATCAGACATGTTCCTGTAAAGTTTTCAAGTTCGTGAGAATAACATTGAAGCACTGAGTCTGGCAATCAGAGGGATAAATTTCACAAGCCAGTGAAAGCACAAACATAGCGTACACTCTGATAACAAGTCAATTACAACCACGCATCAACAGCGCACCTCAAAATCAATCATTTACACAATTACACATTTTTATTTACGCATTGACTAAGCCTGGGTATCAGCCACGCAAGTAGGGGGCTGTGCGGGAGGGGTGTTCCGGGAATGGTTTCTGTAGGGGATACTGCTGCTGAGGGGGCGAAGTGGCAGGGGGGAGCGCCCCTTACCACTCATAACTCTCATTGCCCCAAAAGCGTCACTCTAAAAAAACACATACATTTTCTGTGCACAAAGCCACTACACAGGGTTGAGGACATTACAAGTACGGTGATACACTTTCTGCATGGCATACAACTTCAACAAAGTGCCAACCAGCACATCCATCACAATATACGTCACGCCCCAGAGTTAGGGATAGGATGCTGACTGGAGGGCAGGATGCTGAAAATGTTTAGCCCCATAATTGGTGGGCAACGACAACCCATGCTAAGCTCCCCCACTCTTTGCCTAGCCTCAAACTGCCCCACGCACAACTGCTCAACTTCACAAACTTCTGGATGGACACAACTCAGCACCACTCCAGGAGGAAAAGACACATGGGCCCAACACTGCTTACGTCAAGCACCAAAGCAGAGCGTATCAGCAATGTGCAGCCCCGTGATTGGCAGGTCATTCATATTTTTGCCTCTGAAGGCCAAGTGCACAGTGTAATGCCACAGTAGTAATACCTGCATGCTGCAGAGCCACAGAATGACGCTCGTCGCCATTTTTGAGCACGTCTACAGATACACCCGGTTCACACATACAGCACTGAGACCTGGTATCCATCAGCCATGACAGAAACATATTGAGCAAGCCAAGCAGTTCTTCCAAGTCAGCATTCACGTAGGCAGCGCACAAAAACATTATTTTCCCACAGGAGGCCTGTGTCTACAAACACACTTAGTTCACAAGAGTAGCACCATACTCTATCAATCATCAGCCACGACCGAAAGAACTCAAGTCTAAAAACATTCCATGAGATTTCCTGCTGTAATGATTTGTCCTCCAGCAGGCCACAACTAAGAAGAAAGGAGGTAAGTCATGCCAGCTTGCACTAAGGCGTGGTGCTCGGGCCAGCCTTTGCAGGCAGCGCTTTTTCAAGACCACAACCAAGCACATCATCATGTTGCAGGTCGGCTCTTTCAGCATTTCCTTGCTTTGCTTTTGACAGGGCCAGTGCATGCAAGCGACGGTACCGGATGTCAATGACTTTGGCAACCGCTAAGCAGCAGGCATTGAGCAGGGCAGCTTGGCACCAGGGTGCTACCATGCCCAGGTGTGAATACAACAATCCAAACCCTAAGGTAAATATGAGGCGGAGTGGGAACATCCACGCCATCCTTACCTGCTCGACAACCGACATCATCAAAATTTCAGACGGTACTTCCACCCGCGAGTTCATTATGGGCAGCAGCAGCATCGCTGGGATAGGCACCATGCCTAGGCCCACGAGCAAACAAAAGCAAGCACGGGCAGCGATGATGGCGGCCAAAATGAGTTCCGTGTAAGAGCCTGCCTTGCCAAATAAGAGCGCTCCGACTGCAAAACCAGGGACCAAGGGAATCAAAGACCCGACCTCTGCCAAAACTGAAGCCTTACCCTCTAACACCTCGCTATTGCACCACCTTCGCAGTGCACCCACCCCCACACACAACACCAGGATCGTGCACCAGCAGCTGGCCAATGGGGCGATCTGGAGGCTTTTCCAGGCCCGGTACTCCTTTTCTTGTGGGGAATCTGAAAGGACACAGGCCACAGCAAATCTACTGGCCTGCTTGCTGCAAGCTGCGGTTGCTGCAGCGGCAGGGGCCGGGGCGGGAGCACCTGAGGAGAGCACTGATGGGGTGGGACAGCTGGCAGCTGCAGGTGTGCCTGGCTGCAAGCAGGTCCTGGATGTGCTCGATGTAACATCAGAATAGTGTGGGAGCAGCGGCTGCTGCACCAAAGCAGAGGAAGAGGGGGGGCAGCCTTTCTTGCAGGCGTCTTGGGGCTGCTGCACTGCTTCTGGCTGTTCTGCTGGGCTGGAGTCAGGCCCAGGATCAGGAAACGGGGAGTGTTGCTGGCGGTCGTGCTGCTGGCAGACAGGGGCATCGGCAGGCTGCTCGGCTGCTGGTGTCAGGGTGTCAGGAAGGTTGGAGGGAGGGATGGAGAATGGGGGGGAAGCCAGCGCATTTAGCAGCACGCCTGCACCAAAGCACAGTGGCGGGGGGGAACAGGAGTTCAAAGATCATTGAAATGAGTCAATTACAATGTTTCCTGGCCCGTGACAAGCTGGTTAGCAAATGAAGGTTCGATGCTGATGAAGTGCTGTTTCGAGCTTGGCTGAATTCATGTCATTGTCGTGAAATTTCATGCGCGGCAACACTGTTCATAGACACAGTGCCTGCAAGAACAGCACCAAGAGCCACCCAGGAGGCATTCAAGGCCCTCACTCCCAATTTGTCACAGCATCCGTCAAGCCATCCCCCTCACCTGCCAATGTGCTCATGCCCTGCCCCAGGCAGTGAGCCAGCAGGTCCATCCCGACCTCAAGCATTTCCTGGACCTCCTCGTCAGCCTGTTCGGCAGAGCCCTCAATTAACATGTCTGCCATCCCCTGCTGCCCCTCCACTAGGGCATTGCTGCAGGTGGTATGAAAGTGCATCCAGTCCACAAGATCACGAACAAATGTAGATCTTTCCTCCTGGCTGCGCTCTGCTTGATCCGCCCAGCCTTGCAGCTCTGCCAGCGCGCCAGCATACAGGCTGGGGAGCAGCACAGCTGCATAGCTGCACACCAGCGCGCCTGCGGCCCACAGCTCCAGCACCAGCATCTTGGGGTGTAGGGTGGCTGCATCACGCATGGTCTCAGGCAAACTCACTCGCACCTGCAGGGTCATGCAGGATGGGTTACAAATGTTGCACGATGTGTGCCTGAGTGATTTGTGCCACATTGATATATAGCAGAGGCGGACAAACCCCCTTTATCGCTTGATATACTCTTTTCCGGGCTTCTTTCTCAAATTTAATCATGCCAACCAGTGTTAGTTCATAAACTTCATTTTCACCAAAATGGTTGAAAATCGGAGGACCCCAGATCATCCTCCTGGCCTCAGACCACCCATAAGAGGCCCACAGCTCCAACCTGGGACCCCTTTTTCTTTACTCCCAAATTTTCATGTTTGTGACCTTATTAACGTCCTGCATATTCAAAAACAGGAAAAAATGAGGTCAAAAATTGACCTCCTTGGCACCCCTTGTGCTTGGTTTTCTTTAGGGGATTCCCTTAATGGCTGCAATTCTGTATCTGACCAACACCTGGGTCTTTTCAATTTATTCTTTTCGCAATGATATTCTTTTGGTATAATGACTCCCAATCCCCAAACCGACTTCATTTGGTGCAGTGGGAGGTCAGGAATGGAAAATAGGTGGTCAAAAAGTAGGGCTCACGCCACGGCTATTTTTGCAGAATCCCCCCAATTCTGGACAGCGGAGCTCTGAAGCATTGAGTGCCTAAAAAACAGAATTAATACGCCCCAAATTCAAGTGTCCTATAATTGAAAGTCATGCACAAGGAAGGATGCCCATGTCAAGTGTCCTATAGTTGAAAGTCATGCACAAGGTCATAGACGTGGATCAAAGCAGGCTCACATGTCACACACACCCAGTCTTCTCCAGTCTTCACAGGAAAATGTGTTGAGCCTCCCTGGCCTCGCCCCCCCCCCCCCCCAATGTCTATGCAGTTATGTTCTAAGATTATACAGAACAACCAGGAGGGTAAAAAAAAAGTAGTGGACGTCACGTCCAAATTCTGGGCCGGAGGCCCAAAAGGACCCCCCCCCTCCCCATCAAAAGGGTATCAATCTGCTCCTTTTTTAATTCCCCTTCCATCTGCATACTCAATGCAATGGAAAATTGAGTTGCAGCAGAGCTATAGGCCAAAAATTGAGCAGCGGACGCCCATGCATACTTGCCCTTCCAGGCAAACACAATAGGCTTGCAAGTCCACAAACTGCCCACTTGACTTCACCAAGCACTGATGCATCATACATTGCCACTACCTTGGAAGTTGGAATGATTTGCTGCATGTTTATCTCCACACCCCCTGCTGCCCACACCCCTTGTGCGCGTGGCACTGACTTCCAGGCATGCACACAGACCCCCTCTTTTACCCAATTTGTACCAAAAGGGTGCCAATCGACAGTTCTCAAGCATTGGTATATTTAAAACTTCGAGAAAGTGGCTCAAAAAAATTCTGGAAAGGGTGTCCCAAAAAATCTAGACCCCTTGAACCATCCCCCACCCCCCCCACCCCCTCCGATTGGACTCATACATATACCAATCGATAGCTCTTGGCCTCAGGATTCCAAATATATAATTTTTAATAGGATTGACACATGACGTCCAAAAGTTATGCTTCCAACACCCTCCTGGAACAACCCTGAAAAAAAACCGTGGGAGTATTGGCTTGGTGTGTAAGCTAGGGCGCTTAAAAAGGGGAAAAGGGGGCAATGTGGTGAACAAAGGGAATTTTCCCTACCCCATTTTGTCAAATTTACCCATAGGTGTGTAGCAGTGATATAGTGGGCACCATTGCAAAAGAAATGAGGTCAATTGGTGGTATGACGGGTCAGGGTGGGCGACACCGTCTTGGGGGGTAGGTGGACATGTAAGCCCCCATCTCTATTTTCACACGAAGAGCACTTCCCAGGGGCTCTTTCACATTTTTTTTATTATAACTTTATTTTCATAGTTAAGCCTACATTCAAAATTTGGGGTCGAAATTCCGAGGTTTGCCCAAAATTTCAGCCAAACTTTTACCAGGCCTAGGTCGGCACCGCCAGCTGGTGCCAGAACAAAAATTAGTGCTAATAAAAGCCGTTCAATGCGCTAATATTCATCTTGGCACCAGCTGGTGGCGCAAAGTTACAGCAGTTTAAAGTTGTACACATGATAAGGGACTTCACGTGGTGTGCAGCAGGCAGGAAGATACACTGTTGGAACGCAATGCTTGTCCCTCTTTTAGCTCTCAAACATTTCCGCTCTCAAACAATGATCAGTTTCCGCCCTCAGACATTGATCAATCCTTTGTTGTCCATGCAGTCTCAAATTCTAGTTTGGCATGACAGGCAACTTGCCACCTGAAAGAAGGGGCTGCATTGAGAAAATTCAAAGCGCCGCCCAGCTTAAAAAAAAGGGAGCAGTGGACGAGGCCTTGCACACAAGGCTGACTAAGTTTTGGAAAAGTTTGTTTTTAGGCGGCTTGAAAACGACAAGAACCAGATCCCCAAACGTACAACATAGAAGGGCGGACATACTCCAGCTTGGCAGGAAAGCGCATTGTTCTTCATGCTGAGCTGAGCTGTTGCCGTAACAGAAGCGATGGGCAACGCTACGGCAAGCGCATTCAGGGCGACTCATTGATGGTGCTTGGGGTGAGCTGGATGGCCTGTGGTGGCCCGGGAAAAACCACGTTTCACAAGTGTGCCAGCATAAACAAGGCCTTAAAAAAAGGCCAAATGAATCTGATCGAGCATCTTGCATAATTTGCGTAATTAGACCGATGATCCTCATGGGAAGAAGAGTGCATCTGGCTTGTGACTGCTTTTTCCCTGGTATAACCTTCCTGTCAGCTGGTCTAAAAAAGGGCAATCATGGGCACAAGAATGCAGAAGCTCGTGTCCTATGTCTGCTAGACTTGTATTAGTGCAAACATGTGCTTGATAAAGTTTGGATCAACCTCCATGGAGTCATGCAATTTTGCTTTGCCTTGCAGATTTTTCACAAGACTGACCTGTACTGACATCTCTCCATTGCTGTTATTGCTGCGCTGTTCCACAGACGTGCCCAAGAATTGGCCATCTAAGCTGGCCAGTAAGCACAGGCTATGGCTCTTCACATCGTCCGGGAGGTTCTCAGGTGCGTCTGCCGCACCATTCCAGCCTTGTAACTTGAAATGGGGCGGGGCGATGAGGGTGAGATCAAATGCACAGAACGCCTCCTGTTCCGGACTGGATGGGATCGCTTCAAGAAAAGGCTGGCGCACAAGGATGCCATGCTCTGGAGGGCAATCAAGCCCCAGGTTGGTGCTGATGCTGCCCCATGAGGACTGGCAGCACACCTGCAGGTGTGTGGGTATGTGCCGAGAGAGCAAGGTAAAAAAGCACCTTAAATAAGGTCACGAGGATTTCACTGCATAGCAGACCTGCACTTCAGGAGCCCATGCTTTTTGTGTCCAATGTCTTTCCTTTTCTTTCCTTATCTTTCCCGACATTGTTTAAGTGCAAAGCACTGCATGCTGCCCTCCTGTGAGCTTTGCAAACATCCAGGCACGAGAAACGCAAAAGGGACAAGTTCAAAACATTGCACATGCCCAGATTTAGTAGGCATTGTTTTTGCTTTCACAATGTGACGCCATCCAAACATGTAGCTTACATTGTGTAAAATGCTGCTGTGACACAAACTAAACATTGCCACCTACATTCACTGACCACAATTGCCATTGAGGACAAACCCAACCGTAACATTTCATCGGTGTCACTTTTTTAAATCCACCAACGCCAGGCCTTAGCCACAAACTTGCTCTTTTATTGTGCTGAAGGAAACCTTTGGAGAGTGTTTCACATGTGTGTCAAGGTCTTGGTTTAAAGGAAGGGCAGGCAAAAAACCACATGTTAAGTGCTTAAACCAATGAAACAGATAGAGAAGATGAGGATAGGGGCTGGGGTCTCCATGGAGGACAAGGCTGAACTGGAAAAGAGGTGGAGAGAGCTTGGAAGGTAATATGATACTTGATTACCAGCAATTGTTGAATTGTCGACAGGAAAGCTTCCATGAGCACACGCTCTGCCAAGCAGCATATTTGCTGAACATTGAGTAAGTCTAATACAAGAAGTGAGCCTTAAACAACAAATGCAACCAAATGAATCAAAAAATGAATAAACCTGAAGCCAGCAGAATGCAGCAACAATTCAATTCATTGGCGCTTTCTGACACATGCCTTGCATATTCAGGCATGTCTCTCATTGCCTTTTGCAATGCACACTCTTGCCAAGCATGTCCTTTGTTGATGTTCAGATTTCACCACACCCCGCATCCCAAGTGAGGTCAGCCGAGCTACGTGTGTATGCATTCTCGTGCCAAGCATGTCCTTTGTTAACGTTCAGATTTCACCACACCCCGCATCCCAAGTCAGGTCAGTCGAGCTACATGTGTACTAAGGAGTTCTTGCCCTGAAAGAACTTGAGTAAATTGAGAATGCAAAGTAGCTGATGGAGGCCAACCAGGCACCTCAGCATTTAAAATGAAGTGAATGAGGCTCATGAGGTTAGTCAGGGGAGTGAATGAGGCAGTTGATAAGAGCATAAGTTTTCTTTCTGGAAGGCGCATGTAAATTCTGGGCTAGACCCCCTGACCCACCCACCAACCCCTGATAGCACCCTTCCATTGCCCCTATTCAGACAAAAAGGGCGCCAACCTGCACCTTTCTCAGTTTTCCATCCATCTGCATGCCCATCCCACTAAAAAAGTAGCCGCAGGAGAGTTATGGGGCAACATCAGCGAACGCCCATGCATACCTGCCCTGCCAGGCACCCACAATTTTCTTGCAAGTCTGCAAACTGCTCTCCTAACTTAACTATGCAATAACGCATACATTCTTAATGATTTGCTGCATATTTGCCTCCACACTAATCCCGGCCCACACCCATGCGCATGTGGCACTGACTCTGTCATGCACACTGAACCCCTCCTTTTGATTCAAACATTGACAGGTGTGCCAATTAACATGGCTCAAGCCCGATCATGCGTCCTGAATACCGTGAAAAAAATTTAGAGGGGAGTCCCAAAAATCTGGACCTTTCTGACCCACCCACCCCTACTGACCTTCCCTGATGGGCATGCCACAATCAATACCTCTTGAAATGGATCTGACTTCCAAAAGCTGTGCTTCCTGTATAAAGTGATCCTGTACTTAGGGCTTTTGACCCACATTTCCAGAGGGAAGGGTGCCACACTATGACAAAAACTAGCCCAATTTTTTCTTCCAATCCATTGGACAACCGGGAGGGCAGAATCTGGTCTAACCCCAGGTCTGACACTACACCCAGCAAGTCTTTCAATGACACTGTACTTCCATAGTCTGACGCGCTGGCATGCCAGCTCCAAGTCAGGTTGAACATGTGGGTTTGAGTTAATGCCCCACTGCAACCAGCCAATCCTGAGTATGCCGTGGGGCCAAACGTCTGCCAACGTAGGGCAAAATGCCTGCCAATGTGAGGTTTCCAGGAAGTTGTCCTCCGGCTTGCTTGACCAGCAGCGATGGCTGGGCACTTCATGAGCATATTCCTGCACACCTGGGCCCCATAACTTGGCAGGCATACCTAGAAAGCATGCTGAACAAGTCCTCATACTGAGGTTGTGGCCAAACGTAATGCTTGCCTGGTTTCCATGGTTGCACCACTTTCACCTGCCAGATGCGCTCACAGGTGACCACACTTTATTTGCTCCATACTCATGGGTGACCACACGATAAATGCTTTGAGACCAGAATTTGCCCCCCCCACTATTGCACTCCTATGGATCAGGTTGGAGCCAACACTTACCTGAAAGCCAAGATATGGGACCAATTTGGGTCAGAACAGGCATTATGGCACCCATTTTTTTGAAGATGGCCAAAAATGGCTTTAAATGCCTCTTAAAATGCCTCTGACTCACTTCTAGGGAAGGGCCCTTGACTCATTTATAGGGCCACATCCTCACTCATTTATATGGAGAAGTACCAAATAAGTCAGCCTCGACTACTCTGTATACTCATTTTGCTTTGATTTTTTGGGGCATTATCACCTCACTTCTACACATAGCTTGGCTGACCTGATTCTAGGAGTGTGTCAAAACTAACAAGTTCGTTCTAAGGAACTGGCAAGCATTGCCTCCAATCTGTTCATCCATTGCTGAGCCTTGGCTCCTCGCCATTCCCTGCCAAATGTTGGGTGATTCCCTGAAACCCCTCCCCAGCCCTTTGGACCCCTCAAACTGTGATCCTGACAACATGCCCAACCATCGCTGCTGGTCGGCCAAGCTGGGGGCCAGCTTCCCGAGGATTTCATGTTGGCAGGGTTCAGCCTGCCTTCTGTACCTCCACCCTGGGCACCCCTCGGCACAAACTGAGTATGCAAAATTGATCAGACAGGTCCAGTCAAAGGTCCTGCGTATTCAAGATTGACTGGTTTTGATGGGGCAAGAACCCTGAGCTACTTGGCTGACCTGATCTCGAGTCACTTCAAGCGCCAAGCAAAAAACGATTAGTCCAGTTGGCTTTCTGTCCCCTGCTGAACAAGCCATCACGGCTCTAGCAGCAACAAAAAGGCAGTGGAGCACTCAATGTAAATTGTCTGAGTTAACTCCAAAATTCTTGCCCTACAGTACGCCTCCAACAAACAATGCACATCAAGTCAGGCCAACCAGCAGCTGGTGGTCCTTGCAATGCTGACTGGGGAGAGGTGTGGTCCAGTAGCAAGGCAGCAAGAAGGTAACAGAAAAAGCTCAGCGCACCTGCACAGTCAGCAGCCCTTCCTCCTTGGACGTCAGTAGGCCTTGCTTGTGAGTCCATTCCCTTGTCACTGCTGCAAGTTCGTCCCTCATCTGCTGCAAAGTGCAGTCGTGGCTGCATGACAGGGTACCATAGCTGATGACCAGGCAGCCCGCACGCACAGCTGGGGACTCACAGGGCATCAGGTGCGGGCACCTGCATTCGGACGCAGGATGGGCTCATTGTTTTGTCAAGGGACGTGCTAGAGTAGAACAATGAGCTGTATGCTGGAGGAAGAAGCAGGGACGAGCTGAGAGGCAGCAGCAAGGGGCATGCTGCAGTGTGCATGTAAGGTTGTGCAACACAAGAAGCATGATGGAGGGATGACAACAAGGGATGTGCCAGGGTGTGTAGTGCAAGGACCCAGGGGAAATACTGGAGCAAAGCAAACAGGGACATGTTAGATGTTAGCTGTTTTGTTTCGAGTGCGCATTGCGAGGAAGGGCATCTCATTTCCAGGAGAGCGTTGGTGCCCACGAGTAGCGCACACAGCCACCCACCTGCAAAGGCCATCCTTCAAACCTTTGATGGCTCCCGCAGGCAAGTCTTCTGGAAGACCAGGGCCGCGCACCTTGACAGCAACCTGGACAGGCAGGCGCAGGGATGAGGAGGGTGAGGTGTGAAGGTGAACTGTGAGGAGGGTAAAGTGCGAAACAATGTGAGAGCTCTGAAACATGGGCCCTTTATGAAGAGTGCAAGCTAAAAAGGTTGTAGCTAAAAACCTGTATTGATGACTGAGCTGCATGAGTACCCAAGCATGTCAACACTTGCACATCCCTTTGTGCCCAAGCGGGCATACATCCGGTGTGTGTGTGTGTGTGTGTGTGTGTGTGTGTGTGTGTGTGTGTGTGTGTGTGCACGTGCGCGCGCGCAACAAGCAAGCCAGCGTACCCTGCAAGTTGCTCGAAGGTGGTGCCTGTTCACGTCTTGGCTGCAAGGCTGTGACCGCTTGGAGACATAGGCCGTTTGCCTGAACAGATCTGTCCTTGCCTTCAGTGAATCTGCAGCCACCTCTGGAATAAGGGGCCTGGTTGGAGCAAGTAAGTGCAAGTGCTGGTGTGTTGGCTTGCTGCTGCTAATGCCCCTGCTGCTGCTGCTGCTGCTGCTGCTTTTGCTGATGCAGATACTACCACTCCCACTCCATGGTGCACCCTCCCCTTGCCTCGTTGCTTGCTCCTGCTTTGCTGGTGCTGACTGCATCCTACAGTTCAAGCCCAGGTACTGCGGCTGTGACACACCACTAGGGTCAGGGTCCCAGTTCTTGGCAGCAGCAGTAGCAGAGCTAGAAGCAGCATGCGTTTCAGCAAGCCCCTGCAGCTTGCTCAAGGAGGGATAGGGCGCACCAGCTGCTGCATCATCACGGTGCTGCTTATCCCGATGCCTCCTTGCTGCCTCCTCATGCTGCTCCTGTTGCTGTGCTTTGGCTGGCTTTTGCTCCTGTTGCTGCTGTTCATACAAATGTTTTTGATGGAGTTTGTCCTGCTGCATATCTTGTGCATCTCTTTGCTGCTGTTCAATCGCCTTGGGCGGAAGATTAGCAAGCCCTTGTGATGCGCGCATGCAGGAACTGTTGGTGCTGTAGCGAATAGCCAGAAACACACAAACGCACACGACATGGATGCCAAATCCCTGCAAGACAATAACCAGGGTGGTGGGAATCATTGTCAGGATTGGTCTTTGTCAGGGAGTTTTGGGTTCCTGCTAATGAGGGCTCGTGTTCAATCTCTGTGAACTTGTTGCAAATCTTACCCGGCAGATAGATATTGGGATGCCGTGGATGTTGGTAATGTAGTAGAAGAGAGCGCATACCCCGGCATGTGAGAAAGCGAACATAAAGAACGGGGCACCAAAGTTCCAATCCAGCACCAGCTGCAGGTGTCCAGGAGGAGGAAGGAATTGAGCTTTAAGGATATGCTTCGGTCACTGGTTGATGTGCTGCAAAAAAGCTGTTCATTGTCAAGCTTGCTGAAGCGTGAAGCAATTCACAGGGTACTTTTGGCCCTCACCATTTCCGGCAAGAATGTCATCAAATACGTTGGCAGGTCCCAATAACGCAACAAGTTGAGGGTCTGTGATGGAGAGCAGTCAATTAACAACAAGATTAAATCCATCATTGGTGAGGAAGGCCAAGCGACCCATGCTCTAACAAGGTCCCCCTCCCCCCCTGTTTTGTACATCGGTCTCTGTCCGCAGCCTAAAAGCGGCCTAGAGAATTGTACGAATTTTTATCGACTTTGTACACCCTTATTCAATTGCCTCCTCGTGACCCTTGTGCAAAATCACCTATTTGTCCAACAAATTCATTCAAGTCACACACACACACACTTACACACACAAGTTCTTTATGCCTTTTGGTCTTACCAGTCCAAAGCAGTGAGCTTTTAAACCCAACCTTTTCACACACCTCTCCTCGAACAGAAAGCTGCAACATCATTGCAATCCTGAGCAGAGACCTTGCAAAAACGGTGGCCTTGAGCTGTGGAAGAGGAAAAAAGCAGAGGGGTAAATCACTTTCCATGAGATTGATTCACAGTTAGCAATTGCGCATAGAGCCTCATATGCCCAGAACTCAGGATGGAATAGGTCAGAAGCACCGTTTGCAGCGAGGAATGTGTCAAAATTCTGTGAGCCAGAGTAGAGCACTCACTAGCCTGGCGTATTTCATTGTAGCCCCAGCCATGATGAGCAGTGCAAAGGCGATGAAGACGGGCAGGTAGTGCTTCACAAAGTCCTGTGCGGGGCAGCAAGTGTGTGAGTATATGCATGAATGGGCTTTTGCGTACTCGCACATGTGTACACCCGCTGTGGCAAAGCATGTGAAATTACACATTTGCAGGGACTGCAGCCAATTGGGCAAGCTGACAAACAGAGATGCCCTACACTACGCAAAACAAAGGGAGAGGCAGAGGGAAAGGAGAAACGGCCCTTTGCCCAAGTGGTCTGCAGCCCGTAGCGGAAGACTGTCTCCTGCCACCACCTGCTTGCTGTAGAACCCACCTGCTTGCTGTAGAGGAGGAAGGTCGTGGCAACAAGTTCCTGGCAAGCCCACAGCTTGGTATGGGCGTAGGCCATCAAACCAACCCCCTCCTCGGGCGCGGGACGGCCCATCGTCCCCATTTTACCTTAAAAAATACCGGTAATTGTGAGGGGGACTTTTTTGACTGCGTCGGGGCGAAAATTGTCTATGCTGCGTGGAGAATCATTGTTTTTGTGCTTTTCAAACCCTAAATCGTGGCAAATTAAAGCTAGCTCTTTCGTTTGGTTACGGGTGGTTAAACTCTGGTGCTTCTTTTGCATTCAATCTCAGTATGCTACGCGCTAAAAGGGAAATTATGTTTGAAGCTGTTTCTTCCTGCTGCTTACTTATTCTGTGCAGCATTTGAATCGTTTCAACTACCGGCATAATCACAAAGTGACAGCATGCACAGCACAGTCTTAGAGCCCCCTCAGCTGCTCTCCTTGAGGCAAATTTGGGGGCATGGCAAGCAAATTATTGAAGCGCCCTTGATGCATGAACTGAAATGAACGGCAGTTCTGAGTGGGTGTGGCAAGTCATTGACCGGGTGGGAGCGCCGGACAGTCCCACTTCAGATGCTGCTGTGCTTGGTGAGCATGCACAGTGTGTAGCAAATGTGGCTGATGGATGAGTTATTGTAATTACAGCTGTTGCCGTTGCAGAACTATCGCTGAAACGTATAAATGTATGCAAGAGGTGAACAGGAATGAGCACAAACACATTCCCTCACATTCTAGAATGTAAATGGATGCATTCTGCATTGGCTTGCACTGACAACTGCTGCTTGTATGCTTGCGCCTTAGAACCTAAAAAGGTCTGAGCTGCTGTACGCTTGCATATGCGGGCAGCCTGGACAGACGATGATGCCTGGGTCTCAAGCTTCAAAGGCATGAGCATGTTTCTATCTCTGCAATCTGTCACTGCATCATTAGCTTGTTTAACTTGAGGACCTCTGCTTACAACCCAACACCACTCGTCTGGGCTCCTCTTCTCCCTACTTCAAGGCAACCTGCTGGAGCGCATTAAAGCACAAACTACAAGGCTGGGAAACAAGAGCCAGCCTGGGACAGCGGACAATGCAATCATCAGAGTTCCTAGCACACACACTCTGTGGCATCCCCCTCCCTTGGAGCATAAGCCTCCGACAAGATCACTAGCCGGCAAATCCTCTCCGCCGAGGGTGACAGGTGCCCTAGGGAGTGCAGCCACAGCTACAGGGCATGTCCTGGACCCAGGTGCGCAGTGTTCTCCTTTGAAGGAGAGGAGAGGGTTTGTGGCTGTACCCACCCACAAGGGCAGCTTAGCTGTAGCAAAAAGAAATGACCGTGATCAAAGCGGGCCGTCCCGGGCAGGTTTTCCTTTGCACAACTTGCTTGGTATTTAGTAATTTATGTGCTTGCGCATGGCAGCATGCAAGATGTCCACGCTTTCAAGCACATTCGTACCCACAACCAACATGTGCATCATTGAGTGAGGCATTTTGTAGAAAGGTACATACAACTGCATGCGTATTGGCAGGTGGAGGGAATCCTGAAGCAGACCTTTATGGCAGCGCTGCAAGTGCTGGCAGTACCCTGCGCCCCACTCTTGCAGCAAACGCTGCGTCAGCATCAGCAGCTTCAACTGAAGCAGCGAGGAGATCTGGAGCAGCAGGCCACCATAGCAAAGTTCCACCTGTGGGTGTCTCAACGTCCGCACATCCCTCATCTGCACCCCTCAGGCAAGGGCCACGCCCTCAGCCCACTTCAGCCCCCAAACCCCATCTCAATGTGGATCTGAGTCCACCTCCCTCCCTGCTACCCTCCCCTCGCGCATCTGACCCATCCATAGGAGCATCCTTTGCCGGCACTGTCCCACATGTCGCTGCAGCACCTAGGGCATCTTTTATCGCGGACTCCAGGATCCATGCCCCCTCTTCCATTGCCCAAACGCCAAGTGCACGCCTCCTTCACAACACATCCTCCATGTGCACCTCCACTGCATCTCGCGCTTCTCACTGCGCTCATGCCTCCTACCCTGGACGCCTTGGACAATCCGTCCGTGAAAGATTTCAGCTCTCCATAAAGGTCCCCCAAGGTGCGGGGAGGCGCTTCAAGGCGCTCAGTGGAATGAACGTGAGCAGAGCAGATGGCATAGGGTTTTTGCGTGTTTATCTCAGCATGCCTTACATAGGGTAACTTTGTCTTGCCAAAGCGCTTCCCTGCGTTTGAAGCATTGGTCGGACTAAACTGCTAGCCTAGCGGGAGTCCAGAATTGGGCAATCTTTAAAGCCACCAGATGAAGCAAGGTCCTGGCCCCAGCAAAATCACTCCTAGCACATGTGCTCTTCAGCTTGTAATGCTGCTGTTCATGCAATAAACAAAGCCAGCGCACACTGGCTTGCTCCCCTGAGTCGGTCATTCCCTGCAATCATCGCTGCCAGAATTTTGACATGGGGCAGCTTTCACATTCATAAGCTTTCCCCTTGGTCCCTCTGGACTTCACTCGGAGGAAGAGATGAGAGTGGTGGATTCAATGCAGGCTTAGCTGCTGCTGTGTAAGACCGCATAGCAACAAGTGTGGGATATGCACACCACATCCAGAGTGACAGATCAAAGTGTGGTGGATTGGATGCAGGCTCAGTGGCCGCCAGCCACTCCTCTCAGAGCAGCCCCGCCACCCCTCAAGACGAAAGCAAAAGGCCACCCCAGGAGCGGGTAGTGAACCAGGTAAGAAGAGGAAAAAGGGATAATGGTGGCAGTGGAACACTCCCTGCATTAGTTTAAGGAATAGGAGGCCCTGATGTGCCTGAAGCGACACCTTTTCCCTTCACCAGCGAGAGCTCGTGAAGGGAAGAGAAACTCGTGCAGGCTGGGTCGGCACTCACCTCTGTGCTTGCGGCAGCTGCTGTTCATACATGTCCCCTTGCACTCCCCCACTTGGCTGGTGTCCTCCCATGACGCAAGCTCTTGCAAAGTGTCTGTAAAGCAATGGCATGCGTCCATATGGCTTAACACCAAGAACCCAGTAGCTGTTGTAAATGGTTTGAGCATGTACGCAATGACTGCGTTGGGGTGCAGCGCAGCATTTTTGCCTGGTTGGGTTGGTCTCTGAAAAAGGCTCGTGCAATGGGGACCAGCGTGATGACTTTGGACATGATCTCAACATTTCCTCACTCTCTTTAACGTCAAGATCGTACACTGCACACCTTATGTGCAAGAAAAAACTCCCACAAAAACGGTTGCGTGCATTCATGCAAAAGTCAACCAATCCAATGCGCACGTGCGCACGTAAATGCTCTGGCGCACATGTCTCTGCTGCCTCAGGACGATTGGCTGGTTTGGTGCAGTGGCGGGCCCCTGCCACCAGGAGTGCTAGACACCAGCATATGTAAGGATGACACCAGCAGCAGCACAGGCCATACTCGCAGGCTTTCCTTCATGGAGTCCAGAAAGGAAGCCCTCAGGTGTGTGTGTATGTGTGTGTGCACGCGCTAAATTCTGGGGTTTGGCTTTGAATGGACCTTTCATTTGTGCTGGCTCAATTTGATCCATCAAAATAAAGACATAAAGCTGTGATGAATGCCCTCTTTTGCTTTTGGCACGAACACGCACACGCACGCACGCACACACAAACAATCACAAATACATGCCACATCACATCACACCACGTTTCATCAGCACAAACATGCTCCCTTGTTTCACCACGACTTACTTTAAAAACATGCGTGTGCGTGCACAGGCAAGATAGGATGGCCACTCGCGCAAGGGCATCAATGAGGATACGCCAAACCCAGAGCCACCAAGGTCTCACAACGGATGTCCCGCATGATCCACCACCTCAGCAGCAAGCCTACCAGCTAAACTGCCATATAACTCCAGACAGCTTCCTCCCCTCTGAATCTTCTGCAGCCAGGTATGAGCGAGGTTAGCTTGAATTTATAGTACCGGTAGATGGAATTAATGGGAGGAACCAGTAGAAGGAAGTAGTAGAACCTCTAGTGGAAGGAACAGGCTGGAGGACGCTGGTTGGGTCTTTTGCAAGGCGCAGGCAGGCCTCTCTTTCTGCTCAAATCGCATTCTGCTCACTTCTCACCCCGCAGCAAATTTCACTCTGCTCACCTTGCAAGGCCTGCGCAGGGACTTTCTGCTCCTCTTGCATTCGGCTCACCTCTTCCCCTGCAATAAATTCCACTCTGCTTATCTCACACTCTGTAGCAAAGTTACTTTTCATAGCAGGGATGACTCGGTTGCTACCGAATGGAGGAGTGTGCACAATGGACGACATGAATTGGGTGCAAGCCTGCCCTTCTCCTCAAAAAAGTTAGGAAGTTGCCATTCTGGCATCCAGCCACAGCGAGTATGTCACGAGAGTCAGAATAAGTGCAACATATGAAGCGTTACAAATAGGGAGTTGCCATTGTGGCCTTCCGCCACCAGGCATGGCCTAGTCATTTGGGCCCAGTGCTCCTATAAACAGTTGGCCACACATTCCGTGCTCCCTGCTTTGTCACGGTGCAGTGTCTCGCAAGACCTGCCAGCTTCACCTCCGTCTCCCACCTCTTACTCTCACCTTCAATTTGAGCAGCAGCTGCGGCCGAGATCTGCTGCAAGGCGCCTGAGCAACCTTGGAATACAGGTAAGCCCCCCTTTTTTCCGTATAAAAGCCCTTCATGCTGCCTCGCCGACGTATGGCCATGAGTCTTCATGCTGCCTTGCCAAAACATGGCCAGGAGCCTTGATGTGAACCGCCTTGCAAAAGGGTTTCCTCCTGACACATGCTGTCACATCACATGTTTTGCTGACGTTTATTAGTGTGCCTTCAATGTGGGGTCCTTGCTTGGCAGAGTCCGCTTGCGATGATGGGGCTCTTGCCACCATCCCTGAGCCCTGGAAGGCTGTCACAGCCCAGGATGTCTGTGAGCCAGAGGATCCACACAAACCTTGAAGGATTCAGGGCCAGCAGCGGTCAAACAAGTGCCGGCCAATTGGTCTGTCAGTTGATCCGGCAACTTGATCAAGTGCAGATCCAGTGATACAGTATCTGCCCGCACAGTGGTGCTTCTTGATCCAAGGTCTGGAGCGTGCGGCCTTACTTTCTGCCACCCTTCCTGCAGCTCACAACTTCTTGATGAGGCATGCTCAATGCAGGCCGCGTTCAACAGCTTCTCCTCATCACCCGACCCAAAGCTCCCGCCAATGGGTAAAGACAGCCCCCTGCCTCGGATCTCCTCATCTTCACTTCAAGATAGCCTGTGGGCCGCAGAACCCCAAGATGAAGGGGCCGGCCAAAGGGAAGTCCCAGAGCCTATGGAACAAGGGGTGCCTCTGAGTTGGCTGCATTCAGCATGTGCTGATGGGCAGTACAGGTGAGCCTTTGGAAAAAGGGGTGGGTCCTTTGAGTTGGCTGAATTCAGGGTGTGCTGATGGGCAGCAGAGATAGGCTTTTGGGACAAGGGGTTCCTTCGACTTGGCTGCATTTGGCATGTGCTGATGGGCAATATAGGTAGGCCTTTGGAACAAGGGGTCCTTTGAGAAGAGTGCATTCAGCGTGTGCTGATGGGCAGTACAGGTAGGCGTCCTTGGGGCAGGGTAGGTGGTGTTGGAAAGGTGTAGAGGTAGGGCACATGCCTCGGACCTAAAGTACAATTTCTGGGTCATGCTTTTGGGTGGCGAGAATCCGCAGATGTGCACAAGGTACGCAAGCAACTGCATGCTCACACTCTGCAGCAGCAACGCCAACGTCTCTGGGCATGATTTTGTTGTACTCATTCATCCTAGTTAATGCATGGCTTCACAAATGAAAGAAAAAGGGTGATTGAGTAGAGGTTCACCTCCCTGGCTTGTATCCTGAATCCTAAATTCCTAGTACAGTAGTCTATGCATGCATGTAACTACCTTATCCTTTGGTGATGGGTACTGTGCACATCAGTGCACAACATCATGCTTTCGTCTTCGTCTACACATCAAAACAGGTTTTGAGTTACGCATCTTTTCTTTCAGCATGCCACCACCTTCAGGAGATTCCTGACTTGTACGTGTGCCTCACAGCCTACTGCTTATGCAGGCGCTTGTGCAGTGATGTCGTTTTTGGGACCTGCAACGGTTGGCAGGGGTCAAGGCAATCTTCTGCCCTTTCACACCTACATGTGCATGCGCCATGCAGGGATGCCCATGTGCAAGGCAACCAAGTTGTGCAAGGCATAGGCCACGACTTGCTGCGAGCTCTTGAGGACGGCAATTGTGAAGATGATTTGTACGCAGGCAGCTCCCCTCCAGGAGGGGGTGACAGTCCAGGGTCCAGGCAAGTCCTTCCACGGTGTCTGCTACTGAGACTGCACATTATATGGTGCACACTGTGCATTATGGCATATGCACTGGATGACAGGTTTCTGTTGTTGTGCACCTGCATATCTGCTTGCGCTTTGGGGCCTGCAAAGTGTGCTCAACCTCGGCATAGTTTGAGGCCAGGTGGACAGCCTCAGCATAATAATTGGAATCAGGCAGCCCCTGGCTGTTCAGACCCAGCTGCCTTGTGTATTGCCCGTATGGTGGAGGTAGGGTGGTTATTTTAAAATAACTTAGTTCAATGCAGTCATGTGGATGGGCTCTTGCTTGTGCACCCACGTGCATGCACGCACTCTTGTGCAGGCACACACACAGACACACAAGCAGTGCCTGCACGCATACACACACTGCGCATCTGCGCAGGTATGCTGCCATGCAGCGGCGCATTGCAAAGCTGCACCAGGACAAGGCCAAGCAAGGAGCCCCAGAAGGACCCACAAGCACAGCCACAGCAGGGGGCACAGGCACGGCACCTGGCAGCACAGAATCGGCCCCCCCCTTGGTGTCTTGGGCTGCTGCGTGGAGGGCAGGCCTGCAGGCTCATTACAATGCGGCATGGGAGAGGGCCAAGCAGCGGCTGGAGCGCCAGGCTCTGGTGTCTAAGGCCAACTTGGTGCGTGATGCTGCTTGCATGTGCGTCTGTGTGCGAACATGAGTGTTCGGACATCTTTGCAGGCAGGCATTAACGTGCAGAACTTGGCGTTTGCATGCACACATGCAAGAGTGTCTACCCTTATTTCATCAGTACCCCAGCCGTTTGCTTGCATATCGCTCTCTTAAGAGATCTATTGTAGCCCTCGCTCACTATTGATACAACCCTCCAGACCTGAAATGTCTTTCATTTAGAAGCAGGGATCTGTGATGTCTATGAGCACTCCTTTTCATCACTGGTAGTACCAGAGACAAGGTGCAACAGTTTACAAGCAACAGGTCAACACCCTGCATCAATGCAGTAGCTGAGTGCACCTCAGGCCTGCCCTCAAACTTTCTCCCTTCTATTCTCTCCTACTCCCTTCTATTCTCTCCTACTCCCTTCTATTCTCTCCTACTCCTATGCAGGGCCTAGGTTCCAGCTTCACAGTCCCCAATACCCCTCACAGCCAATGTAACCATCCTTCCACTCCGTGTGCTGCCAGTCCTTTGGGGACACGCAGCCTGAAGCACGGCAGGGGCACCAGCATGGTTTCTTTTGCAGTCAAGGACACCGCGCATGACCCTGAGGACAGCGGCTTAGCCTCGCCTTTCAACAGCAGTGTCGCCAGCATGGCCGGTGCGCTGAGACCTGAGGGCAGCCGGGGTGTGGGGCCGGGAGTGGGCCCAGATCTCCAGCAGCAGCAGCAGCAGCAGCAGCAGCAAGGAAGGCTGCACCATCTCGGGAGTAGCAAGAGCAGCGTGGGGGGGGTGTCCTTTGGGGGGATGGGACAGAGGCGTGGCACGCACTTGGCGCCTGCTGCGGCTGTGCCTGATGCACTGCTGCAGCAGTCTGAGGAGGCTGCAGCCATTAATGCAGCGCTGCAGCTGCTGGATGCCTACTCACAGGTATGCTGAAATCAATGCAGCGCTGCAGCTGCTGGATCCCTAATGGCAGGTGTGCTTGAACTGTACTGTACAGTACAGTGCTCGTAGGTTGCGGAAGTTGAGCCTGTGGGCTTGCTTGGCAAGGCTCAACTTAGTTGCAGCCAAAGGGCATGGAGTGTGTGAGCATGTCTTCTGGTTTAACAAGCTGGGCACAGATGTGTGAATCGAGGCTTTGATTCGAGCACTGATGCACACAGTCTTGTGCTGGCAAAAATGCAGGCACTGCCAGCAAAGCTGACCCTCTGCTGGCCTGGCTCATGTTTGATCATGTGCCTGTTCAGCTTTGTGCAAACCAGTCCAGCAACATGCGACAAGACATGGATGAACAAAACCTTGACCCTTGCGCCTGCTTTTGCGGTGCAGCTGAGCCTGGAGGTGTATGGCCAGGAGGGAGGTGCAGCCGCTGTCACAAAGATCAGGTCTGCCATGGAAGTGGAAGCAATGGACCTCCCAGACCCTCTGCACCCAGGTTGGTTATGGTATGTAAGGTGCTGTCTAGACAACTTTGTCAACGAGCTGCTGCCTTTACCCAGGCATACCTCAATCCTGCAGTTGGTGAGTGCCCTGTGGGAAACCCCCTGCGTGTGCATGCTTGAAACATGACTCAGGACATGGCCCCCTTTAGGACCTCCCTTGTCTCTGGATCCACAAGTCAGACATGACGTGTTCACATGACGCGCAGCTCATCACGTGCTGCCAAAACAGATACACCTGCCCTAACGCAGCACGCATGCCTTGTTGTGCTGCAGAGGCTTCCTCTGTCTTCATGTCCGCCCGGAAACAGCTGCGGCGCCCTATTCCCCCACCAGAGGTGATCATACCACAAATGGTGCAGTATACCACCAGATTGCTAAATGGGAGCCAGGTGGCTTTGAGCTGTGGTGGATTGACGGCCAAGGGTAGCTAATTCAGCCCCGCACACCCTCAGCTGTTTGCCCTGGACACTCTGCACTGGCTTTGATTTGCCCTCACAAGCAGGGTCCCATTGCTAGCCAGCCAATCATAAACCGTGTTTGTGTGTGAATACCTTAATAGATGCTGCAGGGTCCCATTGCCAGCCAATCATAAACTGTGTTTGTGTGTAAATACCTCAACAGATGCTGCATGTGTCAGAAAGTATGCGCTTTGGGGTAGCCTGCAGAACAATGTCGGTAGCCGCCCTCGCTTGCATCCATCGCAGTTCCCCTCTGGAGCGGCCTGGAGCTACTTAGCAGCTGCCCAGTCTAAGAGTCACAACGGGCTGACAGCAATTGAGGGCCCTGTCAAGGATATGCACACCAAGATGAAGGTATGGATCTACACAGGTCTGCGCACCTGGATATGCACACCTGGATATGTACACCAAGACTGAAAAGGAAGGCGTGTGCGTGATGCCTCATGCCAGCTTGTAGGAGCGTGCGTTGACCCGTGCCAGCTTAAGCAGGGGGGTGTGCATTGACTCGCACCAGCATACAGGAGTGTGCGTCGACTCCTGACAGATGAAAGAAGGAGCCAAGGTATGAAGCCATGTGAGGTTTTGCTGCTTATGAAGCGTAGAAAATAAGGCAGGCAAGGGCACCTTGGAAGCGTAGAAAGTGAGGCAGGGCACAGCCTTTGCGTGTGCAGCTGGCACTGCGTAGCCTTGGGTCCAAGAGTCACATTGCGGCAGTCAGACAATGTTGTAGGTACGGAGCCTTGAGCATGCTGTACACACCATCCATGATCCCACAAGCTTTTGTTGACCCATGCTGCTGATCGGTTGGTGCATGCCTTGCGCTCAGTCGACCTCAGCAGAGCTCGGCCATTTTGCTGCAAGGATTCTGTGGGGCCCACGTGCTTTACCCTGTCACTGACGCTGATTTTGCAAGCATTTTGGGAGGCTTGCGTGCTTTACCCTGCTGCTTGCGCTGACATCCTGCAAGGCAGATTCATTCTTCTGGTTCTTGAGATGACATCCTGCAAGGTCAATGTCAAGGTCCAGGGCATGCTTGTTTGATCTCCTGATGGAGCAGAGAGGCCCAGCCCATGGCCTGGCATTGTGGCATGGCATGGGAATTGGAAATGACGCGGCATTTTGATGTGGCATCTTAAGTGTGATGGTGGAGCAGAGAGGCCCAGCCCATGGCCGGCGTTTTGGCATGAAACTTTTGAAATGCCACAGCATTTTGATGTGGCATCTTATCAGGTGATGGTGGAGCGGAGAGGCCCAGCCCATGGCCTGGCATTGTGGCATGGCATGGAAATTGGACATGACTTGGCGCTTTGATGCTGCATCTTGAAGGTGATGGTGGAGCAGAGAGGCCAAGCCCATGGCCTGACAGCTACTCCTGCCTTGTCAGCCATAGAGCAATCCCTGGATGTCCAGGCACTGTCCACAGTCAGAGCCTTGCGCCACCAAGCTCACGCAGGTGCGCCGCCAAACTCATCAGCCAGCAATATGCTTGTCATGCAGCGCTGAGGGCAATAGGCTTGTCAGCCAGCGCTTCAGGGCACCAAGCTTAGTGCTGAGATGTGTGGTTAGACAAGGGGTGCCTGTGTGCATGTTCGCAGACATTCTTCTTTTGTAGCGCATCACTCCTTGCACGCTCATGTTGGAGCCTGCGATGCAAGCCCTCTTGTGAACGCTGTTTCAGCAGCTTTTGCCAGCAGTTTTTGGAGGGGGGGTCATTTCCCAAGCTTTGAAGCCCGCGTGCCGCACTACGCTATAGCCATCATTCACTTAGTGTAGCTGGCTCACAGTGTGTAGCTATGTGGCTATGCTGGTCATCTGGCACATGGAGTGCATGTGACTGCGCCTGTCGTCATTCACCTCTCACTCGTTCACCTTCTCACCTCATTCACCTCTTACCTCTCTCATCTCACCTGTCATTCATCTTCTCACAAGCTGCTGCCTGTTGTCATTCACCTCTCGCAAGCTGCTGCCTGTCCGGGCTTGTCTTGTATGGTGTGGTCTCTGTTGACAACCTTCAGAAGGCCTATCTGCTGCTGCTGCTGCTGCTGCTGCTGCTGCTTTTTTTTCAGCTGTTGCTGCTGCTGCTGCTGCTGCTGCTGCTGCTCTTGTTTGTTGTTGCTGCTGCTGCTGTCATTGTTGTTGTTAATGTTGTTGTTGTTTGCCCTCCCTCTCTCTCCCTCTTTGCTTCCCTTCTCTTGCTGTTCCCTCTTTTGGCACTGCGTACAAACCCCCATTTGCACTGTACCCCATCTGTGCAGGCATCCACTCTGTGCTCATCTGTCTGCAGCATTTACCCATGTCAAGCTTGTTTCCTGTCTCCACCTGTACAGGCCTCCGTTCTCTGTCCTCTTGGATCTCAGTGCCCCAGTCAAACCACCCACCCCTTGCCACCCCACCAGAGAGCGCCGCTATCGCACAAGCAGCTTTTCAGCGTTTGCGCCACGCCAACCAGTCTAGTGAGCAACATGGCTCAAATGCAGGGCTGCCCGAGGCACTGCAATGTGAGACCTCACCGCACGGCCTCTTTGGAAGCCTTGCTTCAGCTCCCCAAGCACAGCAGGGTCAGGCCCAGGGGTTGCTGCACCCACCATCAGAGGCATCACCACCATCACAATCCTGCCTGCCGCCAAGAGCAACCAATGAGATGCGGCAGAGCGGTCAGGAGTTTTTGCCAGATCACCACTCAAAAGGTGCCCTCCAGTCCTCACCGGGTGCATCTGCTCCTAAGCCCTGAAGCTTCCATTAAGGATACGTGCCTTACTTCGCGCAAGCAGGCAGATGTATGGTCAGTGCATATGTTGTGCAGAAGCAGGACTGCAATTCTTACAGCAATGACCACGAACATGTAAGTTAAAAAATGTCAAGGTCGCATCATCATCATCATCATCATCACCATTATCATCATCATCGTCATCATCATCAACCATCACTACCATCTTTAGCTGCAGCAGCACTCATTCCTAATGATGTGGTGTTTAAGCTGCAAATAGCAAAGTTGTTAAAGTAGGCAATCAGACTCTGTTCCAGTGAAATGCACACCGAGAGCCCATGCAGGGAAGCACTGCGTTGTTTGAATAAAGATTGGTCCAGGATCAGGGCATACATTCATATGATTAATCTCTGGACAAGCATACATGTCAAGCCCAGAAATTAGGTGTTAAAAGGGAGTGGGTTGTGCATGCAGCATCCCTTTGCAGCCCACCTTACCAAGCTGGCCAGTTGGGGTCTTTCCTGCCACTCACAGCAGAGCTGGACAGCCATACCTGGTGCAGCCATACCTAGTGCAGTCATACCTGGTGCAGTCGTACCTGGTGCAGTCATACCTGGTGCAGTCATACCTGGTGCAGTCATACCTGGTGCAGCCATACCTAGTGCAGTCATACCTGGTGCAGTCATACCTGGTGCAGCCATACCTAGTGCAGTCATACCTGGTGCAGTCATACCTGGTGCAGTCATACCTGGTGCAGTTGAAGAGGGGCTGGACCTGCTCTTCTCATGAAGTGCAGTAAGGCGCGATAGGTGCCTGGAAAGCAAGGGTAGCACTCGTCTGTTGTCGCTATGTTTTGCCAAGTCATGCAAACATAGCAGTATCTGGTTGTAGTTTAAAAAAGGAAATGCTGCGTGAGCCAGGCCCGGCTGCGTGCATGAAGGGTAGGCTCCCTGACAAACAAGCCAGCTAGGGCCCCACCGAAGAGGCTCACAGGCCTAGCCTGAAGTAAGCAAGGAGCTGCGGGAAACAACTAGTGAGGGTCTGTCAGGTTGTCAGCCATGCGCCTGCGGGCGTGGACTCTCCCCCTACTACCTGGTAGTATGTCATGCGAATCACTGTGACACGCATGCTTTTGTATGATCCCTGGCGCAAGGCAATCTGCCTTGTGCTCAGTGCCAGCCTTTCTTTGAACAACTGCAAGAGCCAATGTGTCAGGTCTGATCAGTGAGTAGGGCTCAAATTCGTAAGAGTGTGGCAACGAGTAGGCAAAGCTGCCCAGTTTTTTCCGTATGCTTGGAGGCTGCTCTCCCCTCCCTGACACCCCCATTCACATGCACAACAACTCGCAGGTCACGGAGCCTGCCCCCCGTCTCACACCCCAAGGGGAGTATGCAGCCCCACGGGTGTGTACACAGTGTGCAGCACAGCCCCTCCTGTGCCTGATCCACTTAACCAGGGTCCCATCCTGGAGGGGCTGTGGTGGTGGCTGGAGGACTTGATGGTCGAGATGCATGGCTGCGAGAGCATGCGCCTCAAGGTAGGTGGCGGTGGGTAGGTGGCCTCGGGGTAGGTGGCCTCAGGACACGTGGTGGTGGATGAGGATGTGTTACAAATGGAGGTACCCAAAGGATCTATGACGTAATATGGAGCATGCGCCTTGGGGTTGGTGGCGGTGGATGAGGTTTGTGCTAATTGTGGAGGCACTTAAAGGACGGACAACTTAGTATGGACCTCCAGGTGCCCTTATTTTGGCAGAGATTTGCTTGCAGGCATTTCACTCCTGACATAACAAGGTCAATGCTGCAGACATAGCTGCATGCTTGGGATTAAGCATCAACAGTCAGCAATGACACTGACAGTGGTCTCCACCAGCCAAAGAGAGAGAGAGAGGAAGCAACCTGAGTGAGCTAGAGGCACTGGGGAAACTTGAATTTATTGTCGAGGGTTGCCCACAGTGTCTGGATCAAGCTGATCTTAATCCACCAAATGTCTGTAAAACATATTAAAGCTTGCTCCTAATTGGGCTGATAGGGACTGCTTGCTCATTGTGGATGACTTGAGCGACAGGTGCAGCCAATACCAGGGTGGAAGTTGGGTTTGCGACCTTGAGTACCCCTCAGTATGCATTTAAGCTGCCAGGTGTAGGGGTCGTGAGACTGCCCTTATTTAAATGTGGCAACATTTGTAGACGTTGTGCCATAAATCCAGGATGTGAGCGGGCGCTGTAATTCGTGTTGGGTAAAAAAGGGTCAAGTTGTTGTCAGAAGGGGAGGATCTGAAAGGCCTCAAGATGCCCCAAAGAGGCCCTTTTCAGCCTCTTTTGGCAAAACCCTCGGCCCTCTTTACTCAAACCTTGCTGTCATTTATTAGGCCCACCCTTTTGTTCAGGATGTTCAATGATGGTGGCTCAGGCTCGCCCAACCACCTCACAGATTTTGACTCAATACACCCGACCTGCGTTTGTACGCAGGAGCTTGATGTAGAGAAAGCCAGTGCTAGCACACCACAGGTGGCGCACAGGGATTTGCATAGCCCACGCCCAAGCACAAGGCGCAGAAGCCGACCAACCTCGCCCTTGCGTGGTGTAGCGAGCATGCTCCAGTTCGATGCCACAAAGCCCACATGGCAAGCCAAGGCTCACGCAAACAAGGTGGGTGTTGTATACACGTATACATGACATGAGCAACCACAGGGTAACCAGAGTAAAACAAACGGAAGGGCTTTCGCATACGCATGGCTCTGCTGCACATACATTTTGTGTGGCCCAAAGGGCTTATAGTTGTTTGGGCAGGATTTGCATGAGCTGCGCATTGCAATGCATGAATATAGATGAGGAAGGAGAGAAGGATACATGTGAGGCGCCCCACACGAAACACGTGCACATTTTCATCTAAGGCAAAGCACATGGCACGTCAGGTGTGGAGGTGTACGTGCAGTATGGTATAGACATGTCGCTGCTGCCTTGTAGGAACTGAGGAGAGGTGCTTGTTCAAGGTGCAGAGTTGAAGAGCGTCAGCTTCATGATATGACTGCATGTTGCAGTCCGTTCATGCGATGGCTCATACAGCATGGTGTGATTGTACGTCAGAGGGCATACATGATGTGGCTCATATGGTCTGACACGGCGTGCTGCAGTTCGATGCAGCTGGCTTTGCTCTCAAGAAGCCTCTCTGGGGACACCCTCTGTCATCATCTAGGCTGCCTTCCCTGTGCATTGTTTGTTTTTCCCTTGCTCATTGCTGTGCAAGTCAGCCCACAATGTCAAGCAAGAGAGGAAAAGAAGGGGCACTCTGCGTCCTTGCCTGCACCTTTGAGGAGTGTGTGATCTGATGATCTTGTAGCCCTCACCTTCAATCAAAGCTTCACTAGAAACGAGCATTGTGGTTTAAAAAGCTTGCTGATGCCTTCTCCTGAACATCATTAAATTGTTTCACAGGAACTTGGCAACAAAGCATTACCTGGTTTTTCAAGTACGTGGCAGCCAGCTTACTTGTATGTGGCAAGGGCTGGTGGCATGTTCCTGGCCTGTGAAATGCGGAGCCAACAACTCCTCAGCAATTGCTCCACCACGATGCTGCCATCACAATGTGTGCAAAGATCTGTAGGACTTGTTTGACCTGAATTTACCAGGAATTGTTTTGTATGCTGCATTTGCTCATGTGCCCACAGATGGCTGAGCTGGCGGCCGCTGCCAACGCCATGCGTGCAGCTGGATCCAAGTTTACAGATCCCGAGAGTTTGCCTCGCATCCTGTACTTCATGATGCACCTCACCGCAAGCATCGAGCAAGGTAAAGGGTGCTGTGTTGCAATGCTGATTTGTTGTTTGCTCCTACCATTTTCACAGTGTATACCGTTATTTATGGTGCAACCAGCTTGTTAAACAGTTAGCCCCGTAAAGTGATGCGATCAATGCTGCTCGGTCCAGCTCTGCATCAACATCAACATCAAGTGATCTCAGTCTGCTTCTTTTCCCTCCCATTGGTATCGCACTTCTGCAGGCCGCGTGCCCTGGAAGGATGCCGGTTTTCTGCTCTGTGCGGGCTTGGAGCTACTCTTGGGTGAGGTGGAGTGGCTAGCCTCCCATGTACACCTTGCCCAAGGGCCAAACAGCCCCCACCTCAGGGTTTTGCATGCAGTCCTGTCTGCTTATGAGTGCCAGGTTGATTACAGCACCCGTCTCGGGCAGTATGCAGCAGATGTGCGGACACAATTGGAACAGGCGCAGGAAAGGGCTCGGGTGGCAGAGGATGCTTTGGAAGCAGCTGAGGGCCGTGCGCAGGCCGACCACAGCCTTGCGGCCAGCTTGCACATGCAGTGTCAGGAACTGCAGGGCGAGAACAGGCAGCTTGAGGCCAAGGTCGCTGCATTGGAGGAGCGCCTTGCCCTGCAAGCTGATGAAAGTTCCTAGGCTGACGTTCACACAAAACTTGGAACTTTGTGCTTGGACACCGCACAGCGGTCTTAGAACCTTTGTTGATCAGGTGACATTTGGGGGTTGCCATGTTCTGTGTTAAGAATAACAAAAGATTGGGCTTGCGGTCTTTAAAAGGAAAAGAGAGAAAAAATATGTAGGCAGCGAAAACACCAGAGCTGGATAACTTATTGAACTCTTCCCCCCAAAACAAGTATTTTTAGGATGCTCCCAGCATACATGGGCCATAATCTGGGCCGGTCAAGCTTGGTTGCAAAATGTAGCCTGTTTTGCTCACTGTTGGATTAGAGCTTTACCGCCCAGGTTCCGGCCCATATACCTAATTAGCCACGGCGTTAACCCTACTTCTTGACCACCTAATCTTTATCCCTGACCACCCACTGCACCAAATTGGGTGATTCCTAGTGATTTAGATTCATTGTAGCAAAAGAATATCACTGCAAAAAAGAATGGTGTGAAAAAGTTGCAAGTTACAAGAATGGTGTGAAAAGACCTGTGGTTGGCCATTTCCCTAAGAGGAAACCCAGCACAAAGGGTGTTAAAAAGGCCATTCTTCAACTTCCTTCTTTTCTTTTTTTAATGCAGGATGTTGGCATAGTATATGGGGGTTACAAATACAAAATTTTGGGAATGGTCCAAAGGTGGAGCTGTGGGCAATTTTTGGGTGATCTGGGGTCCTCCGATTTTCGACATTTTTTGGTGGTTGTAGTATACCTATGGATTATTATGGTTGGCATGACCAGAATTGAGAAGGAAAAACGGGAAAGAGCATATACAGTGATACAGGAGAAGTCGTCCACCTCTGTGAAAACACTTCCCACATCAATTCAGGGAAAGAGGATGCCGAGGATAGGGTAGGATAGGGTTGTCATGCTGAATCACCGTTACTGCACATTTACTGTTCTTGAAGCAGGTAACACATCAAGCTGTACCTGCCTACACGGGCAGCTATGCTGAAGCAAAAAGGTGCCTGTAACCAAACCAAACTTGTGAACAAACGTCAACTGGAGAGGGATGCAAGTCTTTGAGCTGAGTTCAGAAGTGCTATAGAGAGTCACACACTGACGCTCTTCATGAAACAAGCATGAAAAGTGTAACCACTCACACCCCATCATGATGCAAATGTCAGACTCCAGAAAATACACTTCCGTGTTCCCACATCATGATGATGTTCAGAGAAGTAGAGAACAGCATTGCTCCGAAAATGGTGTGTCAGATAAGTTCATTATATGTTTTGTGCTTAAAGTCTTGGCGCCGCAGGTCATGTACGCGCATGCACTGCAAAGTTTCAAAAGAGCAACCACCCAAGCAGCCTGACGTGTGCACATGTAAGCATGAAACATCAGGTGTGTTACAGTGCTTGAGCATTCTAGAAACAGTTGTCATGAGATGTTAGGATGCTGAGGGATGAGGCAACATCACGGTGTATCCTCTTCACCAAGAGAAGAAAAACATCAATGGGGATCAGAAGAGTTACTAGCAGTACCACGTGCCTGATCTCATTGATGATAGTTGAAAGAAGTCTTCTCAAGAGCGTGTCTGGCGCTACCAAGTTTAAAAGCGTACTGGACAGGATGAGCATGAAGCTTCAGAGCAAGCTTGGTGACTCAGTTAGTAACAAGTCCTGGCTCTTTAAAAGGCTCCAAAGCATGAGGGGTGTAGATGAACCCACCCACACTTAACATAATGGTATGGAGGATAAGGAAAGGAAGGAAAGGATTACATAGCTGTACCAGCTTACGTGGGCAATATAGCTGAAGCAAAACACAGTGTCTGTAAACAAACCAATCCGAGCTGGAGAACAAAAAATATCAAGTCAGTCACAGCATGTCAAGCACGCTGAAATGAGCTTGGCTAATCCTAGGACATCAGCCTGCCAAATCCAGTGGATCGTGAAGCCTCTAAGACGTGGTGCGCTACTTGAGGGTGCAGCCTGCTGTGCTGAGAACTAAACAGGTGCTGGAACTAATTGCATTGGCCTGTTCTCTTCGTCTTGCACAGTGTGCCAATCACAATTGTTGCAAATTCTAACCTCGCACGGGCACCTATGGAGGGTAACTTGAGCTGAGGCCCTTGGCTTGTGCAGATTCCTTGAAATATTTATGCATGCTGTTCACAATACAGTGCAACCCGCAGTCCACTGCTGAGCATATGTGTGCCCCTTTCTTGGCTGGTTGTAGACGGATTAGGCAACCTGCATCTGCGCACCATTTGATGATTAGGTCACACACCATGCTCTGGCTGACTAAGGCTTATGCTCTCCCTGTTAGCATGCGCGCTTGCTTGCCAAATCTGGAACACTACATGTCTAAAAGCAGGAGCTGAAGTAGACTGTCCTTTGCAAATTGTGCACTGTGCTTGCTGAAGCGTATCCTTGGGAAAAAAAAGAAAAAACTACGTAGGCAGAGGAAACTCTCCCTACATCAATTAAGGAAAAGGAGACACAGGAGCGTATCCTTGGGGTAAAGCGGAAAAAAAAAGAAAGAAAAGTCTACGCAGGCCACAGGCCGCGTGCATTAAGGAAGGGGTAAAGCGTACCACTCCTAACTGGTCTGTACTGCGGGAATGTGGACAAACCTTACGGATATTTTGTGTTAAGCAGGCCGAGCTGCCAAGCTACCTGTGTGAAGGTCAAATCCTATTGTAACCTTGCAACCTTAAGGCCCTTGAAAGATGGCGACAGAGGTTGCGATGCTGCTGCTTGGAGGCCCCAAATTGAGTCTTGGGCCTGGTGTCTTCAAGTTTTTTTTTATAGGTGTGTTTACAGGTTACAGTGTGATTTGACCTTCATTCAGGCAGTTTGGCTGCTCGGCTTGCTCAACTGCTCCAGCCACACAAAAAAATATCCATGATCCCGGAAATAAATTATAGTCACTATATGAGTAGGGATCGGCACCTGTTATATAACAAATAACATAATACAACGGTATATAACGGTATATAACGTTATAGGTCCCTCGAAATATAACAGTGCCAAATCGGGGCAATTTTCGACCCCTGCCCATCCCAAACCTCATATAACATAATACTATAACAATGGCGGATGTCAAGGAAGGGGAGGCCGATTGGATGAAGTTGAATGAGGAGGGCAAGCATTCCTACCTGACAGACCGCTGCACACCTGCTTACATCCTGAGCAAGCTCACAAAAGGAGCCCCCAAGTAGTAAGTGGGAGATTGTTTTCAAGGCATTGATTAAGCCAGAGTATGGGGGCCTGTGTGTGCTGGAGTGCAAGCGATGCAAGGCCAATGTCAGCCCTGGCAACCCATCCCAGGCAGCTCAGCGCCACAAATGCAAGGCAGAGGCACTAGCAGCAGCACACCTATGAATCGGCTCACAGCCAAGCACAAGGAGGATGTGCTCCAAACTGTGGTGCACTTGAATGGGGGCAAGGGTGACATGAGCATGAAAGCTGTTGTTAGCAAGGAGCTCAGCGAGCTGGACTTGGGGAACTGGAACCCCAGCATGGCTGAGGCAGCCACTTTCTTGAAGAAGCGCGACTACGCAGCAGATCCTGTGCAGCTGCAGATCATTGGGGCCAGCAAGCATGACTTCTTGCGCAACTTCTGGCTGTCCAAGGCAAACCAGCAGTTTCCCCTACTGGCAGTCGCTGCCAACAAGCTACTCTCAGCACACGCAACGACTGCTGCAGCAGAGCGGACATACACTTGCGCAACTGCTTGAGCATTGAGACAGCTGACAAGCTGGTGTATGTGAAGGCAAACATGCCCAAGGTGTGGTACAGCCAGACAGCTGGCTCAGCAGATGGTTCCCAGCATCATGGCAGTAGAGCGGTGTAGTGGGGGATGAACTTGGTGCAATGGTATAGCAGCACAGTAGGCTTCATGCGGCAAACTGCCTACTTGACGGAAATAACGTTATTTTTCAGCTCCTGAGCTCATATTGGACAGCAGAATTATTTTTATTGACTTGGTAATTTGTAAATGGGCATTATATGCCCACATGCAGGTACCATCCAAATCTGATGGTGAAATTCATTGCCCCAAGGGGTGTTCTGGAGTGTATAACAGGGATCATATAACAGAATATAACGTTATTCTGTTATATAACGGTATATAACGTTATGAATGTCTCCAAATAACGTTATACGCCGATCCCTATATATGAGACGGTCTCATTGGTTTGCTTCTGCAAGAAATGAAAGACATCCTCAATGAAAGAAAAAAGCTACGTAGGCAGTGAGAAGGCTCCTACATCAATTGAGGAAAAGGAGACATTGGCTCAAAGAGCCATGAATCTCCCTCACCAGAGGGTAAAAGGGAAGCTAGTGTGGGTCAGGTGGTTTCTGGAAGCATGCGGCCTCAGGGCACCAGAGTTATGTTGAGCATTTTCAATTTCAATGGCACGTCTACTTAATGTAAGTTCGTCTGCATATTGCACAGAGTGGGCATCATGATGGAGCTTTCGTGCAAGCTTGGTAGACCTTTGCAAGTCATTCCCTAGTTTTTAAAACTTAACCAGTACTAGCTTATAGTGTTTGACTCCACATGATCCCTCCAAGATCCCTCCTCAGGACAGGGACATCCACCTTGTTGAACTGAAATTCTGCCCTGACACGAATCCTTTCATCACTTTCGAACGTGCAGCAACTCAACATTCTCACACCATAACTAGACTTAAAACCCGCAGCCCTGATGTATTTGTGTCCCTGATGTATTTGTGTTAGAAGGTATGTTGGGTAGTGAATTTCAGAAGTTGAATGTTGGTGCCTCTTCAGGCTTTGATGCGATCCCGATTCCTTTTCTTAAGCATGCGTGCTTGCCAGTGCAGTGTGGGAATAAAACCAAACAAGTAAATGTGCTGGTACCTCTGTTGGCTCGTCTTTTTAAAGTGTTGCTGACTGAAAGTAAAGTGCCTGCGTGCTGGAAGGTTGCCAAGTTGAGCCCCATTCACAAAAAAGGGGAAGTGCTGAAACCTGGGAATTATAGGATGATTGCGGTTAGCGGTGTAATGTATAGGATTTATGCTAATGTGCTGAAAAATCTGGTGACAGATTGGTGTATGAAAAAGGGAAAGATTCCGGACACGCAGTTTGGCTTCTTTCCAGGAAGGAGCACTCTGCATCCTCTGTTCATTCTGAGGCACCTCAAGCATGCTGCGAAAAAATTGAAGCCACGGAATTCTTCCAGATTGCACGTTGCTTTCATTGACTTTTCTCAAGCTTATGACACCGTGCCCAGACAGCAGCTTTGGTCTCACTTGCAGCGCAATGCAATGCCGACTCCTCTGCTCAGTGTGATCAGAGATATGTATGATAATGATGAGTACATTCTAATGGATGGTGAGAAAAGGGCGCGCGTGCAGCCATCGAACGGTGTTAAGCAAGGTTGTCCTTTGTCCCCCCTTCTTTTCTCTCTGTACATCAATGATATGGGCAGAGAGATAAGTGAGGGCATTGAGGGTGCTGTGACTGGTGATAGAGTGAATGGTGTGTCCCACATGATGTACGCTGATGACCTTGGATTAACTACGAATGACCCTGGTGAAATGCAGAAGATGCTGGACAGACTCCGTGTGTATGCCCAGAGAAAAGGGTTGACTGTAAACACAGCTAAGTCTGAGGTGGTGCACTTCAACAGTACGTCTGTCTCTCCTCTGCAGAATCCTTTTACGTATGATGGAGTGGTCCTTCCAGAGAAGGACAGGTTCAAATATTTGGGAGTGCTGTTGGATAAAAAGATGGATTTAAAGGTAGCTGAGGAGCATGCGGTGCGGCCTTATATGGCTGCACAGAGAAGGATTTCGGAGTTTGCCAAGGGTCATGACCTGAAAAACAGGCCTCATGCTATGCTCTGGTTGTCCAAGGTGTATGGCATTCCTGCTGGGATGTATGCGTGCCAGGTGTGGGGAACTCATTACTTGAGAGAAGGCAGTGAGTTTGAGAGTCAATTGCAGAAAAGACATCTGTGTTCCTTGAGGCGCATTCTTGGAGTAAAGAACAGTACTACAAATTGGCCGGTGTTGAGAGAGTGTGGCCAGGAGCCTCTGCAGTTCTTCTGGTTCCGTGCCTCCATCAAGTTTTTTAATAGCATGCTTGACTCCAATAGTGAAGTCTTGCGTCGTGTGCTGAGGGCTGATTTAAGTCTGGCTTCTTTTGATTCCTCTTGCTGGGCTGCTGAAGTCTCTAATGCTTTTGGTGGGATGCGGAATGGTGATTCGTTCAAACAGAACATGCTGAGAGCTGAGAAAATCCCCATGCAAGAGTTCATTGGTGATTTGCGATACAGACAGCAGAAAGTGTGGAGAGGGGCCGATGTTTTTTGTCCTCGTGCAGTTAACAAGAAGGTAGTGACGTACCATAAGTGGTGTGGGAATTCTGAGAGTGGTCCCAGAGGTGCTCCTTTTTGTATCCCCTCGTATCTGTTCAAGGATTTGGACAAGCATGTTTTGAGAAACATTAGCAGATTTAGATTGCGTGCTCATCACTTGAGAGTGGAGTCTGGTAAATGGCTTGGGGGTTCAAGTATCTGTGATAAGTGTGAGTGTGGGGAAGTCCAGGATGAAAAACATGTGCTTTTCTTTTGCAAATGTACTGAGGTGCGCGAGCTACGCACGAGATACAAGGACCTTTTTGAGGAGATGTTTAAGACTTTGCGTGTGTTTGCTCCGCCTTCAAACGCTGACTTTATTCCATTCTTGGCTTGCCATCATACTATCACTGATTCTGAAATCAATGCTTTCATAAACCAAGACTCATACAGACTTCTTAGATTTGTGTCAGACTTGGTCTCAATTTTTGATACTGGTTGAGCTTGTTTCACCAGCTGCCATCAGCCAGAGTCTCGGGCTGTAGGCCACCATTGTAAACCCCTTGTAAACCCCTTAAAACCCGCAGCTCAAGGAATCCAAACAGGAATAACAAGGTGACTCTGCACATCATCTTAATTTGGGTGGCTGGCACCATTTACAATGAGTATACAATCACACCTCTTATGAATATGGGCCTTACCAAACAAAAAGCAAAATCACTAGCATCCAAGCTTAGAGACCATGCCATTTAAAGATTAACCACTCATCATTAACACTAAACACGCTCTTTGTTTTCACGGGGGTTCCTGGGGGGGTTTTGCTGGGCGCACGGCGGCGGAGGACGGGAGAAGGGGAGTCCGGGTGTCCAGGAGCATGGTGAGCAACCCTCCAGATCCCCATTACATCTGTTTCTGGCTCTCTCCTAGGCTAGCTGTGTCTAGTGTAGGTTTAGAGGGCCTTCTGGTGAGGCCTCTAGCTTTCCAGTTGGGGGACCTTCCCTTAATGCACGCAGCCTTTGGCCCGCGTAGACTTTTCTTTTGACTCCACAAGATGGATACGCCCCTGTTCTGGAAGGAGCTGGCTAGCATAACGCCCTTAAAGGAAAGCTTTTATCACCAGCTGGAGCTTCACGTCAAGGACCGTTCATATCTTCAACACTGTTCAGATCGTTTCAATCCAAAAAGGTTTGCATAGTGCGGGACTTACAGATTTTCCCCTGAGTCAAGGCTTTGGAACTTAATTGGGGCCCTTTCCGTGGGGACTTGGTCCCTTCCTTAACTTAGCCTAATGGCAAGCGTAGACTTTTCTCTTTTCACTTTTGGTCGTCTCCACGAACACCCCCCCCCTTCCTTGGGCAAACTGTCTCACATAGCGTTTTTTTTTTCATATCTCAGCGCCCCCTGAACCATTCCAGGACCTGAAAAGCGCGCTGGAAAGCAAGTTTTTTTTTCTATACAAGCAGGTGTAAAGAGGGTTGGGTGAGGTGCAGTGTGTGGCCAGCAGGAAATTAAAAAAATGTATATTGTTTCCCCCTTAATCCCCAATCTGGAGACAAATGGAACTAAAAAGAAGTGAGGTGCAGCAACCGGAAAAAGCAAGAGAGAAACACAAGGCCAGAGGTACAGGCTAATACAGGAAGTAGAGCCAAAGTACCCTGCCTCTTTTATTCATCTTTAGGAAAACATGTGTTTTGGAGGCAGTCCAAAGAGCACACCATCAGCTTTATGATAATGCTAGGGAATGCAAACACACAATGGACTTGCAGGTCTGGGATTTCTACTCAATGTGAACTTCTTGTCATATTAAGCTGCGTACATACGCCTGAGAGGAAACATATAGCGGATGCAAAAACCTATAGAATGAAAAGGAATGCATCTGAGCTAGAACATGACAGCGTGTAAAAGCCGGAGTGGGTGAATAGCTTGAGCAAGATGGACTGCGAAGTTGTGAAAGCATGACCAAGAGGGCCTATGAAGATAGAGTTGAAACTTGGCACAAAGGTCTGCACACCCAGACAGACTGTGAAACCCTTCCATCTCTGCGTTTTCAATGCAGCAAGTCATTGGCAGGTCACCTGTTTTTCCCAACCTGATAAGCACCCCGTCCACTCTGTTTATTTAGAAAGCTTGGCTTGGCCCGAGTGTTGGCACAATGGGGAATGTGCCGTTCAGCTGCAAGCTCCGCAAACTTCCTCCCGCAGTGTGGGCACGGCACTCTGCAGCAAAGAGGGGAGACAAACCGAGGCTTTAGAACAGCTGACCATTCGGGCGACCCTTTAAACACCTGCAGAAATGGCAGCCTCATGCCATTTCACTCCTGTCCTCTGGAGGAGATGACATGGCAGCCAGCACATTGCTTGCATGTGAGCATGACTTCACTACCTTTTGACAAGGAGGAACCAACAGAGGTGTCGTCCCCAAGACCAGATCCCCTAACAGTGTCGTCCAGCCATTTACACTCTCTGCGTGGGCCATTGTGCGCCCTGAGCGCACCAAACATCTTTTAATGCAGCAGCATGGCTTAGGCAAGGGGAGGGGCCCAGCCATGGCGGGAGGACCTAGCAGACGCTTTGCTCATGCCGTTTTCTCAACATTAATATCCACCAGCGGCTGGTATGGTGTGCAAGTGAGGACGAGTAATCAGTGCAATAAAAAACCAGAAGGGGCTGTAGGGGCTGCACTGCCTCTGTTGTGTACCGACAGAGGCTGCGTTGTGTACCAACAGAGGCTGCAGGGGCTGCACTGCCTCTGTTGAAAACCTGTCGTTGATGTCCACCGGCGGCTGGTAGGCAGCGCATGTACTTGCCAGCAATCTATGCAATTAAAGACCTGATGATTGTGTACCTGTCATCAATGTCCACCGGGGGCTGGTAGGGCGCTGACGGGCCTGCATCCGCCCCTCCTTTGCCCTGCCCCGCGCCCCTTGCACACCGCATAGCTGCGCGGAGCTGCTCACTCTGCACCTTCCACTTGGCTGCTTTGGCGGCTTTGCCAGCTGCAAGGGCCGAGCCTGGGCGGCGCGCGCCGCCGGGTGCCTGCAATTGTGGCCATAATCACTTGTGGGCACTGGCAATTACAGCAATGAGGTTTGCCAGACGCAAGGGCTGAGCCTGGGCGGCGTACGCGCCGTTGGATGCCCACAATTATGGCCATGAGCAAAGCACGGTAGGCTTCTAGAAGTGTTTGCCGCTCAACCGGCCTAGACCACCTGCATCATTGCCCTGAAGTTTGGGGTCGACCCACAATGGTCATGTGCACAAAGAACCTAGGAACCATGCACTCAGAAAGTCAGGAAATATTTTAAGGAGGTGATTGCCTGAGGAGGCTACAAGGACTAGACCATTCAGCTTCCAGCTTACCTTTTCTCACAGGGGTGCACCCTCAGGCAAAGTAAAGTCAGGGTGGCATTGAGTGAGCTCTCGAGTTTTACACACAGCCCACAAGTACAAATTTTGCACTCAGCGGGTGCACCTCATGCAAAGCAAGGTCAAGGCTTGTGAGTGCAGGCTTTACAGCAGGTAGCTCGCACACGTGAGTGATGCCATCAAGACTCACCGCGCTGCCGCTCTTGGGCTGCCCCTTCTTGGGATCAAAGTACTTGGCGGCCTCCGTGCCCGCCACGCGCGCGGCAGCGACATTGAAGACCTTGCGTTTGCTGGCAAACACCTTGGCACAAACCTGCGATGCGCGTCAGCCACACAACTCTGGGTGCTGTTGCTGATTCAAGGACTAGAATTCAATCCACCCGGATCTTTCATCCAAGCTTCACCCTTGCTGCCGTGCATGCAGGTGCCCCGTGCAACAACCAGCCGAGAATGCAGGTACCCAGTGCACCAACCAACCACGCATGCAGGTGCCCAAGACAATGCCCGGTGCATGTAGGTGCCCAATGCAAAACCAGCCGTGCATGTAGGTGCCCAGTGCATCAACCAGCCATGCATGCAGGTGCCCAATACAATAATCAGTGCATGCAGGTGCCCGTGCTGCCTCCTCCCTTCCTGGGCTGACAATGATGGCATGCACGAAGAGCTCGGCAAGCAGTTGTGCACAAGCACATCAAGCGGCATGCCATCAAGTTGCTATGGAAGCAAGCAGTCAAGCTTCGCCCCTAAATCCCAAGCAACTGGCGCTCTTGACGTGGCTCTTGGATTGAATTGAATGAGTCCTCGAGCTAAAATGAACGAATACAGCACCCACCTTGGCATGCTTCTGGTAGGCTTGTTCATTGAAAGAGCGTGAGCAAGAAGGGCACTGGACCATGGGCCCAACCGGCCCTGGATCCCCTTCCATCATCATCCCCCCGCCTACAAAGCTCCCACTGCCCCCCACAGGCCGCTCTGACACATCATTCGTAGCTGCCGCCCTTTGTGGAACAGGCTGCTGTTGGGGTGGTGCACCCCAGGACCCATCTTCGTCTTCCACCTCATCGCTGGTGCTGAAGGGCGGCCGGGCTTTGGAGGCCTGGGCTTGCTGCATGCGCCGCTGCTGTTGCTGCTGCAGCAGCTGTTGCCTGGCCTGCTGCTTCTGCTGGGCTTGCTGCTGCAGCTGCAGCTGCTGCTGTTGCTGCTGCCTTGCCTGCTCTTGCTGCTGCCTTGCCTGCTCTTGCTGCCGTTGCTGCTGTTGCTGCTGCTGTAGTTGCTGCTGCTGCAGTCTCTGTTGCTGTGCGGCTTGTGCAGCCGCTGCCTTGCGCTGAGACAACGCGGCCAGCGCAGCTGCGCGGTTAGCGCTCGCGGCTGATATGGGCCGGGGTTGGCTCGCCTGCTGCGGCTGCTGCTGCTGCTGCCCAGGTACCGCAGCCGCTGCTGTTCCTGGTTGGCTCATGTGGGGGGTGTTTTGCTGTTGCAGAGGTACTGGGGGCCCACCTGGGTGTGGCATTGGCCGGGGACCCCCTTGCTGCCCGTACGACCCCATCGAAGGAGCAGCCCCAGGATGCTGCCCCCCATTTAGAGGCTGACGTGCCATCGCTGTTGCTGGCCCCGTCTGCTGGCCAGGCATGCCCATCGGCCGGGGCCCTGGCCCGTTCGGCATGCCAGACAGGACTCCCATGGGCACAGGGATAGGCCTGCCACCAGGCTGGCCTGCAGGCATGCCCCCCATGGCGGCAGCAGGCTGCCGCGCCCCTGGTGGTGCCCCTGGGGGGCCAACAGATCCGGGAGGCCGCTGCGCAGGGCCACCTGGCATCATCCCCCCTTGCTGCGGCCCTGCAGGCATGCCCGGTGGAGGCCTGTATGCAGGCATTCCTGGCGCTGCTGCTGCTGCTGCTCCCGGCTGGCCAGGGATGCCCGAGGGCCCCCTATGCATCGCCACTGCCCCTGCGGGCGGCCCAGGAACTCCCATGGGTCTCTGCATGGGCGGCGGCCCTGCGCCCGGCGGCTGACCAGGCACACCCATGGGGTGCCTCTGCTGCCCCGGGTAAGGCGCCTGCCCGCCATTGAACATTGGCTGTCGAGCCATGGGGGCAGGCTGCTGGCCGTGAATGGGAATGGGGCGCGGGGGCGTGGTGGAGGGTACGGAGGGCGTGTAAGACGGTGGTGGCGCGCCGGTGGGGATGCGGGACGCGCCTCTCTGCTGCATGAGCTGCTGCTGTTGCAGTGCCCATGCCTTCGCGACGGCTGGGTCTTGTGGGGGTGTGCCTGCCAAGCTGCCTTGCCGGCCCTGCGGCCGTGCAGATGAGCATCACGGAGAGCAACAACGGAGCATGAGGGACAGCGTGCACCTTGACAGCCAGCCTGCACTGTTGATTTTCATGAGCAGAAGCTAGAAGGGGAGCTTGATCTAGAGGTCATCCTCGTCCTAGGATCTGGGCATGAAACAGTGCTGCAGCATAGTGGAATCTGTCCTGTCCTCTGTGGATGCCGATGCCTCACACTGTGAACATGCTCAAGCAGGAAGGCTTGACGAACGCGTGAGCGCTCGGTAACCTAGGTTGCGCATGCGAAGTCTCTTGGGGTGGGAAAGGCAATGGAGCTTTGCTACATAGGAGGCGCGTCATGGCGGGCCAAGCCAAACATGCATGAGATTGCTAGCCTTGGCACTCACCTGCGCGTTGTAGCCCATGGGCATTGGCTGTCCAGGGAAGAGTGGGCCTGAGCCTGGGCCCATATCGCTGCCTGCGAACCATGCCAATGCAAGCAAGCTGATCTGAAACTAGCAGGCAGTAATGCTGCGTGCCACTGCCTCCGCTTGGGATGTCTGCAGCACTGCATCAATCAGGCACCAAGGCAGGCAGGCAGGCAGAAAGCCCTCCAAACACTGGCGCTGGCTGAGTTCAGTGCAGAACGGGAAGGTCAACATGAGCAAGCCCAAGGACAGAGGGTGTATTGTTTGCCGTTTTGCTGCCCTGATCGAACACAGCCGAGGGCCTCCCTTCCTACAACGTCCAAGGTTTGATGCCAGATACACCCTGGTGCGGCCCACTGCACCTTGCTCACTTTGGGGGAAGCCCTCATGCCTATACACCCTACACCCTAAACGACGCCTTGGGAAGCCCCTAGCCCTATACATCCTAAGCGACTCCTTGCTCACCTGGGGAAGCACGCCTGCCGAACCTAGCCTGTGTCAAGGGGGAAGCAGGTGAGGCACCAGGATAGGCACCGGGGGTGAAGTACTGGCCTGGAGGTGGCTGTCCAGCATAACCGGCAGGCATGCCGCCCATAGGCGGTGGGGGAGCCGGCAGCCTGGAGGCCATGGGCGCAGCTCGCCGGCCTGCAATGTGTTCACCAGCAAACATGCTCAGAACTTTTCCCACAGTGAGTTGCAGACTCTGCCATACTTTTCATTTGCATTTGATTCATATCATCGCAAACATTTGGTTGAGGCCAAGCCATGTGGAGCCTTCATCCTGTGATGCCTTGCTGCAACTGCTTGCAGGCTTGAAGGGGTCCTGCTGCAGATGGTCAACTTGAGAATGGAAGACATGGTCCTTGCTGAGTTGTGCATGATTGCACTGTCTCAAGCACTGCAGCGGACAAGGTAAACACTGTACTGGTCTTTTGTCATCTTCTCAATTTCAGGCAAAACAGGCATCCTAGAAAAAGTCAAAATGAGCACATGGCTTCTCATGGCTGACCAAAGAGGGGGAGGGAGCCCCCGACTGACAATTCCTCACAAAGCATAAGCACAATGACCTTCTACCCCCTCGGTGCTTTGAGCACTTGAGAGCAAGCGAGTTGGGGTAACTTCTCCATCAAGGCATCCCAGGTATGAAGCAGTGCGTTTTATCCTTGTGGAAGCTAGGAAATGTGTGTGTGTGTGTGTGTGTGTGTGACACTTGCATATGAGTGTGCTTGCATGCAGCAATGACAGATTTGCATGTAGGTATGCGAGCGCACAAGCATGCTTGGAGCAAAGTGCTAGAAGTGAGTGGGTTTTACCTGCTTGAGGTGATCCTGATGGAACAGGTCCATACTCGCTCATCATGGTGTTCGATGTTCAAACGCTATTATGACGCGGCCCCCCTTCCAATACCATTACATTGATTTGTGAAAAATTGAAATAGAAATTTATATTGTGAAAATTTTTGAACAGATCTGTTGGAAAAATGTTGGTCAAGTTCCTGATGACATGGGACAGTTGTACAGTTGCATGCTCACAGCCATATGGTTGGTAATTATCAGTGAAATAATGGTGATTATAGCTTTCCAAGGAATAAGCCCCTCTAAGGTTAAGCAAATGTGACAAGCATTATGCACAAGGACACATGTCTGTGCCATGCAGTCAAGCAGCTGAACAGGTTGTCCAGGGTGAAGCGCAGCCTGCAGGTGCGGCAAATCCTGGGGATAGGAACAAGGCTGGAGTTGTGTCGGGGGAGCACAGTACCTTCATTGTAGGAGGACAACCCAGTGAAGGGGAGGACAGGGATGGGGAGCAGCACAGCCAAGCAGAGGAAAGACAAAAGAGGGGGAACGAAAAAAGCAGGAGGCGAGGCCTGAGCGCAAAAAGGCTACACATTTCTGGATCTGGACAACTCCCGCGGTTGGACACTTATTTGTCAGAGTTAGCTGCGCGCCCAAGCCCAAGCGCAGTCACTCAGTACTTAGCAGAAGGCTTATACAAGCACCATGAGCCCCCTCAGGTAAGCCTCTCTCATTCCTATTCGCTCAATTCTTGTTCCACAGATTTATTCTGAAGTGCCCCAGGACCAAGGCCCTCAGTTGCAGAACGAAGCTTTGCGAGAAATCCCTCTAGACCTGCCAAGAGGGTGTTGCAAAAGTGTACTTGCATGCAACGCTGTTGCCCTTGTATTACCATATCTTCAATCTATAACAATAGTTTCCTTATGCTGGCAAAAAAGGCTGTCATTGGCTATGGCAGCGTCACAGGTGCCTACATTTAAGTGAGGGCAAACAAATTTGCTGTCTGAGAACTGATCCATGTAACAGCGTACACGCTTTTCTATACATACCCCTCCATTTCTGCGCTTTTAAAGCTTTTAAAGCGCAGGAATGTGTTAACACACGTGCCCCTGCCCGACCTCCTGTCCCGCAGCTCCCTCAAAGGATCCAGAGCTTTTACCTGGGCCCCGAGGCCAGGCAGCCAGACCTGTACAGCAGCACAGGCTTCCTGCATAGGCCTGCCTCTGCGTGCTCTTCCTCCTCCAACCCTCATCTCAACACTGCCCCCTCAGCTTACGCACATGTGAAGCCTCGTATTTGGTCCTCCAGGGCCAGAGATGGCTCACCGCAGCAGCCAAAACAATCGCAGGTCAGTTGCCTCCTGACTTTGATTTTTGTGCATTATTCGTGGAGTCCCTGCATGCATGCAAATGGGGGTTGCGCATGGCGCGCGCATGTGTGTGTTTATTTGTGTGTGTGTGTGTGTGTGTGTGTGTGTGTGTGTGTGTGTGTTTGTGTGTTTTTGTGTGTGTGTGTGTGTGTGTGTGCGCGCGTGCGTGTGTGTGTGTGTGTGTATGTGTGTGTGTGTGTGCGCGCGTTTGCGTTTGTGTGTGTGCGTGTGCGTTTGTGTGTGCATGCGTGCGTTCGTGCGTGTGTGTGTGTGTGTTTGTGTGCGTGTGTGTGTGTGTGTGTGTGTGTGCGTGTGTGCGTGTGTGTATGTGTGTGCGTTTGTGTGTGCACGTGTGTGCGTGCGTGCGTGTGTGCGCATGTGTGTTTTTTTGTGTATGTGTGTGTATGTGTGTATGTGTGTGCATGTGTGTATGTGCATGTACGTGTGCGTGTGCGCGCATGTGTGCGCATGAGCGCCGGCGCCCTTCACCTATTTGGTACGCACGCTGCGTGCATATGCTGTTCTCGTCATCCAAAAATGACTACCTCCAATCTTGCCATGTGCAGCTCCTCTATGGCTCCACAAGCTCCTCCAGGTATTCCTTGCAGCCCCTTGACTCTCCTCACACTCCCACAGACCCCAGCAGCAGCACAGCAGAGCCCTCTTCCAGAGCAAGCCCCCCGCACCTGACCCGCACCTCCCCACCACAGCGGCGCAGCTCGCCCCCCCGGCCCTCCCTCCCACGCCCGCCACGCCTTGGCGACCCACTCAGCAAGTCCATCACCGCAGAGCTGCAGCAGCAGGACCGTGTGCTGCTTCGCACCGCCCCCCAGGCGGCTCAGCCAACCCCTGCCCACTCGAGACAGCAGCGGCTGTCATTGCCCCAAATGCCTGAAACTCAGGTGTCCCTTAAAGGCACCTCCCCCCTCCCGCCAACAGACAAGGTTGCCCATGCCGTTCTCTATGGGCCCCCTCTCGCTTCACACCCTCCGCTGGAGCCCCTCAAAAGCAGCTCCCCAGGCCCCAAACCTTCCCCTCCTACCACAACTTCCAACCCAACCTCAATTCGCGGTGCGGGTGCAGGGGTGCAGCCCACACCAGCTCCTGTACTCCACCAGGCAGGCCGCCCCAGCCCTGCCCACACGCAAAAGCAGCAATTAACTCAGCATCAGGTGCAGCGGTTTGTTGCGGACGTGGGGCGTGTGATGGGCAGGCTGCAGCATACCCCTGCACGGTCCCCCTCAGGAGGGCAGCTGGAGGAGGGGTGGGGCCCAGAAGGGAAAGGGGCTGGGGCAAATGCCAAGGCACAGGGGCTAGCGCGCATGCTGCAGTGGCAAGCAGCGGCGGTGGCGGCTCAGCAGCGGCAGCAGCGCTCCTTCAACGTGCCCCTGTATACGCGTGTGCAGCTGCCGGCATCTTTGCAAGGTGTTGCGTCCGCCAGTGGTGAGTGATTGGATGGGGAAGGAGGGCACCTCTTGGGCTGGTGCGAAGGAAGGAGAGAACAAATCCATGAAGGCAGAGGGAATCCTACTTGCGTCAACCAAAAAGAAGGAGACACATTGGTGTGCAGCTGCTGCGTGGCTGCTTGCTGAGACATGGCACTGCTTGGCTGTTGTGCTGCTGGGCAAATCGGCAGAAGCGCTGCTGCTGCTGCTCTTGTCATCCAAATCATCCATACCTGCTAAAAATGTTCTTTCCCCTCTTCAACATACCAAAATGTTGCGCTGGGTCTGAGCAGCTTGTATGCTGTGGACTTATGCTGTGGACACTGCCTTGTGACTTTGCAGGCAAGTCTGGGGGCGCCAAATTGCTTCGCGATCTATACGAGCGAGAGGGTCACACAAAATCAACCATCCGTAAGATGCTGGATCAGCTGCCTCAGTTGTACAGGTGAGCGCCCACAAAGCTACGTGACAGATGTGTACGTCATCATGTGGACCTGTCAGACTTTGGATAGGCCGTGCCCGGCTCAAACGTCAGCGTCCTCTAAAAGTCAGATGCCATTGTCGGGAGTCTTAGGTAATAACATTGCTGTGAACCAGATACAGGAATGTTTTATGTGACTGCACAGCTCCTGCTGCTTATGTCTGGCTGCAACCATCCTCACTTACCCAGCTTGCTCGCTCCCTGTTTTGCTATGCTGTGCTGATCTGTCGCAGGCTGGAGGCTCCCCTCCTGCAGGCCCTCTCGGAAAAGTTTGTTCCTTACAGCTATCCTCCTAATAGCTTGATGGTCGCCCAGGGTGCTGCCTGCAAGGAAGTGTTCATCCTCCTGTCCGGCCAGGTGTGAGGCTGAGGTCAGCTTGGGACGATGTTGCGTCGTTGATGCGATCCTTTTGGTACGGCACACTCCATGACTTCATCATCCATTGATTGAGCATTGAGCCATGCCAAGGCGCATGTGTGATGGATTATGCCATCACCCATTCATTAAACATTTAGCCATGCCAAAGTGCACGTGCATTGGGCTTTGCGCAAAGCATACTCCTCCCTTCCCTTCTGCATGAGGGCACCTGTTGCACCCAAAGCCCAGGAGGGATGTGGAGAAGCTCCCAGCGCAAGGTCGTATCTTGCAGATGCTGGTGCAGCCTTTTGTCAAGCAAAGGGTTGGCCAAATCCATGTACTTGGAAATGTTTTGCGGCATGCACGCAAGGTACTAAGCATGCCAGGTATGGAGTAGGTACACGGAATTAGCCAATCCCAGTTAAACACAATTTGGCGCAGCTGCAAACCATGCTTCTTGCCACTTGCTCCCTACTGTGCTATCTCCCATGTACCTTGTTCCAAGCCACGAATCCCTGCACCATGCCAGCTGCTGCTCCTTGAACTCATGCCATGCAGATGCTCATTCTGCCGAGGGCTCAAGGTCAAAGGGCTGGGGTGGCAGCACCCAAGGGCCCGACAGCTGCCCAACCCCAGCCTGTGTGCGTGCTGCCAGGGACTGTGCTTGGAGTAGATCACATGCTTCAAAGGCTGCAGGTGATGATTTTAAGACACACCCAACCCCAGCCTGTGCATGCAGCCAGGGACTGTGCTTGGAGTAGATCCCATGCTTCAAAGGCGCACGTCATGACACTGACTACATGCATCACCACTGTTGCTAGTAATCACACTTGCACACTTTTTAAAGGGTTGCAGCACAGGAATTGCAGCAGGGGCAAATTGCTGTGGAGGTGTGGTTGCTGAGTGAATGGGAGAGCGTGTGAGCAAAGGCAACAGAGTCCATGGAACCTGAGTCGAGAGCCCTTGCAGTGATGCATCCAGAGAATTATCGGTGCTCCAAACCTCTGCACATGTGGGAGCACAATTTGCGCTTTGGCATTTGAGCACCTCCTGTCATACTTCTTGGCACTTCAATGGGGTTTTATTTACATGGTCATACACAGGGCCAATCGCCGCTTGAATGATCATTTGATGTGTATAAGATCTTTCAAAGAAGCAGAAGGCCTGCCTGCTCCTGCGCTTCCTGGCAAGGTCTGGACAAAAATGGATGCTCTCTTCTGTGCACCCGCTCGTACATCGCCTTCAAGGAAAATGATCTGGAAAGGTCAAATGTGTCACGTTCTAATCCAGCAGGCTACCAACGACATGTGCAGTCCCCCCCCTTTACCCCACATTGTTCATAGTTAATGTTTTAGAGTTGCCGCAACCTGTACTCTCTCAAGAAAAACATGTTCAATGGGTCTTGGGGATCAATGACTTGCACAATGATCCCACAATTTGTCCACAAAAAGCTTGAAGCTTTGAATGTGTCACGTTGCTGCTCCATAGGCTCCTAACGACGTGCGCAGTGACCCCCATTTTGAATCCCACGTGGCAACGCTGAAATGGGAGGACTACGAGCGTGAGCTGTGCAACTGGGCTGCATCAAAGGTTTGTGTGTGACTGTGTGTGCTTGCTACTGGATTCTCAGGCATTTGCACATGTGTGCTGTATGTGTGTGTGTGTGTGTGCACGCACACAAATTGAATAGCATCAGGGTACATCATCACTTGCAGCAGTCTGCAGGACTTAGGACCTCTTGCCAAATGGGCCAGCTCAAAAGGATTCGGGAAATGGGGAGTTGCAAGGGCTTTGCCCCTTTCAAGCAGAACGGGCAGCTCGGGACATGTTTGGACTTGCAAGATCTTTTTGACTGGCAGGGATGCTGAAGCAACAAGTTTTAAGAACCATTGGTTTGCCGCTTAGGCCATATGGGCATGGAAAAGCCACTCAAGCACGTGGATTGTTCCCTCAGCAGCGCCAGCCTCTGCAAGCCTTAGTTGCTGAACCCTGGAGCCAAAGCGCATATGTTGCATTTGCATGGGAGCACTCTAGGGGGTCGTGCCGCTTGATGCTGCCACTGTTGTACGCACTGGCGCTTGCAAACAGCTTCAGTGAGACATGCACACGTGCAAATTTGCGCAAGTGCACCCGCTTGTGTATACACGTGTTTGCACATGGGAAAAGGCAAGCTTCTGAACATGCAAGCAACAGGCAAAGGCAAAAGGCAAGGGCAAAGGCAAGCTGCTGAGCATGCAAGCAGTGAAGGGGAAACAACTCCCTGCAAATATGAAAGTTGCAGGGTCGCCTCACCTACAACACACACTGATCCTCATCAGGTGGATCAGTGTGTTGGAACACAAAGGATTTATTGTAAACGACCCTGCACACCCATCATGGGCGATGACGCAGGGAAGTCGGTGCAGTGAAGTATCGATGCGTTGTCTTTTTATTGCTGTGCCTGTGCAAGATTGGGCCCCTCACACCCTTTGCCATAGGCCTTCGAGGGCTACCTGGAACCTCCTGTTGTGATCTGACTCATGCCGGCGCACATCCATGTCTGAACTCGTCATGTATTGACTTTTTGAGCTAGACATCTGTATTGGACCTCGGCCTCAAGCATGAGCCTTGGACTATGCTTCACCTCACCTTCTTTCTTCCTACCCTCTCCTACCATGCCTGCCACATATTGGAGCCCTGTGCAATCTTCACGTTCTGCTATTTGTCGGTGTAGGGAGTGCAATTGCTAGGTGATGCTCTGTTTTCAGCGCACTTTTTTTATGGCTGTGTAGTGCTTGAAAATTAGCTGTTTTGTACACAACAGCGCTCTTAGCTGTACAGCGCATTAGCTGACCTCTGCGCATTGGACAATCGTTCCTCGTTCCACCCACAGTGTCGGCTTCGCATCTTCAAGACCTCTTTGCAGCACATGCCCCCAATCATAATCCCGCCCCCTAGATCCCTAACCCCTGCCCCCTCAAAACGTATGCCTACAGGTCTGCCCACTCATGCTCACCCCCACATACCATTCCTGTGCCGGATCCATGCTTAATCTTGGCTTACTTGATTCCTGCAGTTAACATCTACAGGCACTCAACACCGCCCACCATCCCCCCCCCCCAACAAAAACTGTCTTTGTGCAGGTTTTACAACATTTGCCAGGCCTGCAGTTCAGTTTGGAGGCTCAGCTGCGCACCGCCATCTTGCAGCAAAGCATGCACGCGCATCGGGATGCGGGCACGGCCGTGTGCACCGAGGGCAGTGAGGCAGAAGCTGTTGTGCTGCTAGTGCAGGGCCAGATACTTTTGACCAAGCAGCTGCAGCAGGATGCCATCTTGACTGAGGGGCAGGTGTGTGGCAGTGTGCCGGGGTACGGGTAGGTTGGAGAAGATACAAAAATACGAGCTTCGTGGTGGGTGTAGTGGTGGTGTGGCTGGTGTAGGGCCACATACAGTCAACCAAGCAGCTGCAGCAGAATGCTGTCTTGACTGAGGGGCAGGTGCGTGGCAGTGTGCCAGCGCGCATGTAAATTGGAAAAAATACGGGCCTCCGTGGTGGGCGTGGTGGGCATGCCACTGGTACAGGGCCAGACTGTGTGTGTGTGTAAAGTGGGTCTGGTGTCTTCAATTTATAAGTTGGTGACACATGGTTGGGTATCTTGGTTAGCAGCAACCACAAACCCCTCCTGTGTATCAACTTTCCAAAGAGAATGAGCTGGAAGATCCAATTGGGAGGGCCATGCCCAAGAAAGTGGAGCGGTGTAATAAAACGCCTAAGAGAACACACATGAGCCAGCCTCTTTTTTTGCAAACCCAATTTGCAACCTTTAGCCAGGCGTGCATATACCATGCCAATTGTGGTGCTGTTCTTTAACTTGCTTTTCAGTGCCTGCTTTCTCCATCAAGCTGCATGCTGCATGCACATTCAAGCTCGTGCATTTGGTCGCAAGATGTACAGACAAGCTTCTGAGATGTGCAGACACAAAGCTTGCAAGATGTAACAGACAAGGATGTGAACGCAGCAAGTGCACATGCACATTCTGAAGCAGCTTTGCACCATTTACAAATGACCGTGCACAAACACACCACCTCCAAACCATATACACACACTGTGCAAACCACACGCCCATGCAGCTCATGCAACACCTGAGGATGACCCTGGGCCCATCCCAAGACATGGTGACCCTGCACACGCACAACCCTTCAAAAGGTGCTGCCCAAGGAGGCACCAAGCGCAAGAGCACGGGCCGCAGCAAGGCTTTTCAGGCTGCCCTGTTGCGCCGCCAGGCCATGCAGGTGCGTGTGCCTTCCCTCCTGCGCAGTGTATGTTCCACGTGTGCAAGGGCATGGACCGCTGCAAGACTTTCTAGGCTGCCCTGCTCCGCCGCCAGGCCATGCGCGTGCGTGTGTTGTTTTTTGGCTTGTTAGTGGTGCTAGTCCACAGGCAAGCATTTTTTGTTTGTTTGTTTGTTTGTTTGTTTGTTTGTTTGTTTGTGCGACCATTACTGCCCTTCTTTGCCACCAGGCCATGCAGGTGCATTGTTGTTGTTGGCTTATCTGGCGGTACATATTTCACAGGCAAGTGTGTTTCCTTGTTAATGCAATTGCCGCCCTGCTCCGGCCCCAGGCCATGCAGGTGCGTGTGCCCTCCACCCATACAGTCTCTATTCCACAGCGTGACTCTATGTGTCCATGTCTGGGTGCCACGTTGTTGCTGGTGCATCAAGCGTTCACGCTCTTGCACTCCTAGATGGAGGCAGCCCTGGAAGACGATGTCCCTCAAGGACGCGTACCCGCAATGAGCAGCACCAAGCAGGGTGCATGCACATATTCCTGCGCCGCCTCACGCGTTTCTCTTGATGTGTGCGCGTGCCTGCGCCTCCATCCCTTAGGTGCCTGCGGAGGACGTGACCGGCCAGCAGGCCAGCCGGGACGGCTTTGAAACTGTTCTTGAGGAGGGTGAGGAGGGGGAGGCTAGCAGGAGTCCCTCTCCAAGGCATGCTGGGCGCCATGAAGAGCGGGAAGCAGGTAAAAGCAGCGATGCCGCTGGGTCCCAGAGTGCACAAGTGCCAGAGGGCAGTGCTGGGCCAACAGAACACACTAGGGAGAGCAGCCCCGTTGGTGCAGACGGCGGAGGTGAAGCGGGTGATGCTGTAAGAGCCAGGAGTGTTGAAGATGGTGCTGGTGCTGGGGCACCTCATGTGAATGAGCGTTTTCACAGTGCGCATGAGCAGAGGGGCTGCCAGGAGGCGCAGGAGCAGGGGCAGGAGCAGGAGCAGGAGGGACAGCAAGAAAAGCAGCAGCAGCAGCAGCAGGGGCAAGGACTTCCACGCAAACAAGAGCAGGAGATAGAGGAAACGCAGGGCCAGCTGGGTATGCAGGACAAACCTGCAGGCCACTCGAGACCGCCCCTGCCCCCTCACCACGCCTCCCGCGAGCCACCCACCCCACAGCCCATGCCCAGCCTCCGCTCAAAGCTCTCAGGCACACAAACACCCTCCTTTGGGTCCACGCACCAGTTGGCCCCTTGGGGTGTGAGTGGTGGCAGCCAAAGGTCCGGTAGCCAAACAGATGCAGGCAGCCTGCCAGGCAGCTCCCGCCTGGCCTCTCGTGAGGCTCAGAGCTCGCACTTGGGCACCCCTCGGCGCACGTTCCTGCGCAGCGGGAGCGGCAGCGGGGGTGGAGTTGCAGCCAGCCCAAGCCAGCCTGTGGGTTCAGCAGACGCAGGACAAGTAGGAGGGAGGGATGATGGGGTGCTACGCGGCCATCGCCGCTCCTCCACGCACGATGGACTACTGCAGCTGGCGGACAGGGCGGGTGCAGGTGGTGCTGCCCCTGCTCTCCAAGGCAGCAGCTCAGCGGCAGACTTGGGCACGGCCTTCAGGGCTGCAGCAATTGCGCCTGCAACACCCCAGCGCTCTGGGGTGAAAGCATCTGAGCAGGAAGCCTGCAGCAGTGGCGAGGGGGGTGCACAGCAAAGCGAGGGCAACATTGAAGTGTCAAAGGCTGAGGCATTGAAGCAAGGCACTGGGGTTCTGGGGAGACAGAGTGGGGCGAGTAGAGAGGGACAGCTGAGCTGTGCAGCAGGGGAATATGCAGGCTCGTCAGCATCCCCACAGCGGGAGGGCAGCGGCAGCGGGCCTGTGGCAGATGCCGAGCATCCTCCTAGCACTGCGGGCGGGACTGGGGATGAGGACAGCAGTGAGAGTGGTGTTGCTGTGCCTGAAGGTTTGCGGGGCATCCCGCTGCTCAATGCCCTGGCGACGATGATGAAGAATCACCACCAGCAGGTGGGCTGTGCTCCTGTTGCTGTGTGTGTGTAAAGTGTTGGTGATGAAGAACCACCAACAGGTGAGCCGGGCTCCTGTTGCTGTGTGTGTATGTGTGTGTGTAATTTTGGTGATGAAGAACCACCAACAGCAGGTAGCCAGGCTCCTGTCGCTGGGTGTGTATGTAGGTGTATGTGGGTGTGTGCGTGTGTGTTTGTGTGCGTGTGTGTTTGTGTGTGTGCGTGTGTGTATGTGTGTGTGAGGTGGGGGGGGGGAATATCCAGGAAGGCCGGCAAAGTGGTGCTGCACTCTTGGTCCTGAATAAAAGCAAATCGCCTGGAGCATTTGGCTGTCAGGAGGGATGTCCGTCACAGCCTAGATATGATTAGGACAAGGGGTTGCTCAAGGTCTCAATTGGATGATGACTTTGGATGCATCCTTGGTGAGGCGTGTCATGCGACAAAGGATAGATTTACGAAGGGGGTTAGCCGGGGTCTTTACCACAGGATTTTACCAAGGGTAGCTTTAGGAAGGGTTTTTACTGGGGGGTTTACTAAGACCCACAGCCCATTGCGTCCTTTTTGAGAGTGTGTCAGGCGGGAAGGTTATGGCTTCAATGCGTCCTTGGTGAGGAAATCCTGACGACGACATTGCTATACTCCCTTGGGTTGGCATGACTGCCAGTATAGGAAACAAGCTGTGGATGCCCTTACATAGCAAGCTCATTCTGTGCTGGCTGCCCTCATACCGCGAGCTCGAAGGTTGCAACACTGCTTAAAGCAGCCAGCAAGCCCTGTCTGTGCTAATTTCAGGATTCCACTGCGTTTGTGAAACTGAATGGCTTGTGGTAAAGATCAAGCTGTGCTGGCTGCCCTTATACAGCAAGCTCAAAGGTTGCAACACTGCTTAAAGTAGCCAGCAAGCCCTGTCTGTGCTCGTTCCAGGAATCCACTGCGTTCATCGAAACTGAATGACTTGTGGTAAAGATTAAGCCATCACACTCGTGGACACAGACATGGGATGCTTTTTACCCTGAATCTTCGTGACTCCTTGTGCAGGTCGATGCTGTCTTCAGCCAGCCGGTGTTCATGGGCACGGAAGCGCTGCGTGCCTCCCAAGACGCGTGAGTTCAAGCGCTCTGGAGCACTGCACACTTTGAGGCACTGCATGCCTGCTAGCCAGTGTATCTGGGTATAAAAGCGCTGCGTGCCTCCCAGGACGCATGGGTTGAAGCGCTCTGAAGCACTGCACACATTGGAGCACTGCATGCCTCTCATGACGTGTGGACTGTCAAGGGCTGAAATCAACCTCTAGTTTCACGAGGTCCTTTCATGACCAAGACCTACAGAAGAGATGCTTGTGCAGGGGCCATGCTATTCCTCTCTGTATCGCTCCAATTTTAACGTATGTCCCGAAGGAGAAGAGATGCGTATCGCCTGCATCGTGCAAACGTGTGCACATCAACACTTTGCTGTGCCTGCATAGGCCATATTCTGGCAAGCGTGCACTGTCCAGTTGCCTGCACCGTGCAGGTGTGTGCACAACAACACCACTGCATAGGGTGCATTGTGACGAGCGTGCACTGTCCAATTGCCTGCACCGTGCAGGCGTGTGCACAATAACACCACTGCATAGGGTACATTGTGACGAGCGTGCACTGTCCAATTGCCTGCACCGTGCAGGCGTGTGCACAACAACACCACTGCATAGGGTACATTGTGACGAGCGTGCACTGTTCAATTGCCTGCACCGTGCAGGCGTGTGCACAACACCACCACTGCATAGGGTACATTGTGACGAGCGTGCACTGTCCGATTGCCTGCACCGTGCAGGCGTGTGCACAACAACACTTTGCTGTGCCTGCAAAGCACGGAGTGCATCCTCATCCCCTGGGCAGCTCTGGCAGCTGTGCTGCCCAAGGCCTCCTTGGCGCTGCTGAGCAAGCGCATGCAGTCACAGGCACGCACCATTGCCACCACTGCTGGACCCTCACAGGTGTGTGTGTGTGTGTGTGTGTGTGTGTGAAAACGCTGCTTGTCAGCTTCCGGAAGAGGTTGGAATGACCATACAGGGGGTTTCACTATGGAAAGCAACTGGGCCAGGGGAGTGGATGCAGGCAGGTGCTGCTAGAGCCACGATAGCAGGTAGGTTATCAAATCAAGCAGGTATTACAACGATGGTGGCAGGTGCGGGTGCATTTCGCCAGCAGGCATGGTGATCGTACCATGTGCATCGTGCAGTTATAGAGGTTGTCACTCGGACTGCAGGGTTTGCTTCGCTGGATTTCCCCTCCCCTCATGCATGGTTCAAGCCTGCATCACGTTTGTGATCTGCAGGGTGCAAAGATTGAGCGCTGGCCAGAGTGCGCAGACATCCTTAGGGAGTTTCTGCAGACAAAACCAGGAGCCCGCCCCGTCTGGCAGGTGCGGCTCCCCCAATGCTCTCGTTTTGAAAAAAGGATGGAAAAGGGAATTGATGAAAAGAATTAGGAACCAGGGCTCAATCAGTCTGGTAATGATGGCTCCTCAATGGATTCCATTTCTGCAATATAATGGATGGGATCAGGGCTTGTCAGGCCCTGACTAGCTTGCTAGTTAGGGACTCTTTGTGCACGCAGCTGGACCTGGCTGCATAGTCTTTTTTCCTCTAATATTTGGTGCTTTGTTATTGGCTTCCCTGCTTACTTGCTGCTGTGAAGCCAACTGCTCCTCCTGAGGACTGCACGCAGGTCACAAAAGCAGCCAACGCCTGACCGATCTTGCCTCAATCGCTCGTGCAATGCCATAATGTCTTGCATCCCTTGAGAGTTTCTGGTCCGTAACCTTCCTCAGTAGGCTCCTCTCGAGCCATTAAGTGTGGCTGGCTCTCTTGAAGGTCCTTTTGAAGCGTCTCATTTTCTTGAAGTGTTGCTGCCAATTGTCTTGAACCCGTTAGGTGTGGCAGCAAACTCCAATGGCGATGCGTGCTACTTTTGCTGACGCTGGCAATGGCTTTGCCGCCTGGCTACTGTTTTCTTGTTAGATGCAACAGCAAGTGATGCTGGTGTCTGCGCATTGCATCAGCCATGAGTACCTAACGCATGGTGCCCTGCGCCTTGCTTTGCTCATCTTTGCTTTACTTTGCTTTGCTTTTTGGCCATGATTCCCTGACGTATGCTGTCCTGCGCTCTGCGTCCATTGCTGCAGGCTGAGAATCTGGCAGATGGTTTCAGCAGCGTGAAGGCCTTGGCTCAGTTGCCCTGGCAGGCCAGACTGCGCCTTTTCCAAGGCTTGAAACACATGGTGGTTGAGCAGGTAAACTCTTGACTGGAGCAAGGGCAAGAGCACCAGCAAGGGCTGCAGTCTGTGACATGATGGTACGGGACCAGGGGTCAGAAGCTATGGGGCCGATACATGCATGATGCGTTCTGAAGGAAGGAGGGGCAAAGGGTTGGTTTCATGCTCCACAAGGGATTCATGGAGCAGCAAGTTCCATATGCATGTTTGCCAAACCTGTAAGTTGACTGACACATCCCAAGCACTACTCTACCATGGTTGCTTACACGTGATCTTTGTTAAACACAATGATGTTAGTTGCTTACGTGCAACCCAAGCAATGCTCCACCGCGAATGCTTACATGCGGTCATGTTGATCACATTGATGTTGGTTGCTTACGTGCAACCCAAGCACTACTCCACTTACAAGCAATCATGGCCAATCACATGAATGTTGGTTGCTAAGGTGCAGTCCAAGCAATGCTCCACCGTTGTTGCTTGCAAGCAATCATGGTAATCACATGGATGACGGTTGCTGAAGTGCAGCCCAAGCAATGCTCCACCGTGGTTGCTGCGTCGCAGACGGAACCTGCCCTCAGCCTTGCCATATCCAGCATTCAAGAATTTGCCAAGCCCATATCAGGCATTAACCTGCGTGTACCGCAGCAGCAAGGCACAGCAGGCAGCACAGGTCAGTTCATGTGTCGACAAGTGTCTTCATGGTATGTGTGAGTGGGCAAACATAGGCCCATTTCAGGCATCAGCCTGGGTGTGTCGCAGCAGCAAGCAGCACAAGTGGGTTGATTTGTATAAATTTGTGCAAGCAAACAAATGTGATCGGTGAATTGAGGCTAGAGCCTGCGCTCAAGTGCGCTGTGAGTAGCATCCAGGAACTTTGATGAAATTTTGGAACATCCTCTACAAAAGGATATGATACTGGGTGTTTTGTTTCCTGTTTAGCAAGTGGCCTTTTGAACAACATACATCCTGCGCGTCGTTAATAGTCCACTGCATCAGGAGCACAAACACGCTCATTGTGACACACAACAAAATGGATGCAGCACAACCCTGCATACAGCTCAAGCAAGTGGACGTTGAATCCGGAGCAGTCACCCCCATGTGCAGGAAAGAAACATTCTATTTCATAGGAATCATTTGCAGGCTTTGGTGATGCTCTGACAGGGAAGGATGTTGTCTCAATGGTGTCTATACTGTGAGTCTGGGCCTTGAGGGTAGATGTGGATGTACGTACATGTATGCATGCTTTTGTGCGCGCGCGTGTGCATGTGTGTGTGTGTGTGTGTTTGTGTGTGACAAGTGTACGATTCAGTGACCTAACACCATTGACAAAATATACAGCTCCATCGCCTTACAAGGCAATGTACTTCGCCCTTGCACATCTTCAAAAGCTACGGGTTTGCTTGAGTTGCATCAGCAGGCAGCAACACTGATTGCGATGGAGGAAAGGGGCAAGGACTTGTTGCTGCATGCTGGCAACAACAGGGATGAAAAGGAGCAAGGCCCTGATGCCACTTGCAAGACGCTGATCATTCAGGTCATTCAGGAACAAAAGGAGCAAGGCCCTGATGCCACTTGCAAGCAAAGACGCTGATCATTCAGGTCATTCAGGAACAAGAGGAGCAAGGCCCTAATGCCACCTGTCTGGCAGGATCGTTTCTTTCATTCGCCTAGGTTGCACTTGCAGGCAACGACACAGATCAGGTCTCAGCAAGAAGAGGAGGTGTCAAAGGTGTCCATTTGATTTGTCCAAGTTGCAATTGCAGGCAATGGCGCTGATCAGGTCATCCAGGAAGGAAAGGAGCAAGGTCCTCACGCCACACCTGCTGGAAAGGAGGCCAGCCCGGTTGGTTCGGTACATGAACCGCAAAATGAGGACGTCAAAGCAGAGGTTGAAGAAGTCCCTGTGGAGGGCGAGCAGGAGCAGGAGCAGGAGGCAGTTGGCGAGAGGAAATTGAAGACCACGGTCACAGGAGCTCTACGGTGCGCTCTTGTGTGTTCTTCCTTTGTGTTTGATTGTGAGCACAGCTGGCAAGTGAAATTTTGAGACCATGGTCACAGGAGCTCTATGGTACGCTCTTGTGTGGTTTGCCTACGCATGTGACTACAAATGCCTGTGCGTGTGTGTGTGTATGTGTGTTTTGTGTGTGTCTTTATCAAGCGTTGCAATGCTTGGCTTTATCTCTCTCTCTCTCTCTCTCTCTCTCTCTCTCTCTCTCTCTCTCTCTCTCTCTCTCTCTCTCTCTCTCTCTCTCTCTGTCTCTCTGCCCTCTAAGCGATTAAGTCAACTTTTCTGTCAGATCTGTGATGCAGCGACTTTTGGTGATGCCACCAACACAAGCAACATTGGCCAAGCTGTTTGTATTTGCTGGATCTCCATGCTTGCCAATGTGCACTCACCTCCATTTTTCAGGTTTGCTCATGTTGCTGCTTCCAAGGGTTGCCGACATGTCACTGGATGTGGCTTGCACTTCAATGCAGGGGCATCTCCGCTTCTGTTGCAGAGGCAGAAGCCGCGATGGCACGCTTTCAGGAGCGGGCCCTCCACGGCAAGCATGAGGAGCATGGCAACAGCCCAGGTGCCTGCCTTGCCACCTATGGATTTTGCCATTGGATTTGAAATTTGGCGTGCGGCATTGCTTGCTCTCATTTGTCTTGCTTATATGCCTTCTTGTAGGTGTCTTGATGGTGTTGGTTGGCAATTACAGTCGGCCTTGATTGCGTCCTGGCTCTACAAGAGAGCAAGCAAGGGCACCAAAAAAGGTGTTTCTGAGCTGTACACGCCAACAGTCTTGTAGACGTTACAATGTGCAAGCGCTTCCCTGATTTTATGATTCCTGCAGGAGACCCGACAAGACTGACGGACAATGCTAACGGCAGCTTGCGTGTCAGCATAGTTGAGGAGGCACTGCAGACCTCTGATAGGGCCAGCAGAGGCAGCTTGCACGTGAGCATAGCTGGGGATGCACTGCAGGCCTCCGACAAAAACAGCAGCGGCAGCAGTCTGGCAGGGCACAGTGCAGGCAATGGGGAGGAGGCAGGGTTAGAGCAGCACCAGCAGGAAGCGCATCCAGGAGGCCCAGATGAGGGTGCACCCCTGTTCCGCCGCAAGAGCATCTTGGCGGGGCAGCTGCCCCCTGAAGCGCGCCAGCTGCGCAGCCCCGAAAGCGCGCTGAGCCGGCTCCACGCAGCGGCTGAGGCGGCTGAGCTTGCACGTCTGGAAGCGGAAGAGGCATCTGAAGTCGCGCACCTGGATGCTGCTGACGTGGCGGGAGGCAGGCGGATTGGTGGCCATGCAGAGGAGGGCCATCCAGACGGCTGTGATTCCGTTGCCGGCAGGAGCAGCGATGAGGGGGCTTCATCCGAGCGGCAGCTGCGGCCTCTGAGTGTGAACTGGGAGGCGCACAAGGTGCAGGGTGTCGCCAAGGGCAGCGGTACCGGCGTCCCCAAGCTGACAGCGCTGCCGAGGGCCAACCATGTACCAGGTGAGCTGCAGGTTGTGCGTTTGGTCGCTTGACAACACTGAAATGCTAACTCCTTTGGCGGACTCGCGGAGCACAAGCACCACAACTGGAGTGTCACAGACAAAACGCATGCCGTGCAACCCCAGAACCACCCACATGTACATCTGTATGTTGGCACAAGTGTATGCAAAGGTTCTTGTAGTATGCATGCTGGATAGCATGCACAAGCACACACAAGTGACGCGCCCACAAGTGTCTCGCGCACGGATGCCAGAGGGGTTATCTGTGGCCAAGAGACAGGTTTCAGAAGCATATTTTAGGTTTCAGGGTGGAGCTATGGGCCCTTTGTGGATGTGAGGCCAGGAGAGTGATCTGGTGCCCTCCTTATACCATGGTTCTTGGTGATATTTTGGTGATGACTAGATTTGAGAAAGGAACACAAGAAAGAGCATGTCCAGCAATGTAGGCCAGTCGGCCCCCTCTAGACAAGTATATGCTCTGTGCGTGCATTCATCAGTGCTCCCAAATACCTTATGGCGCTTTTACTTAAATGCACTGTGCTTAAATGCATGCCAAGTGCTTCATTTGTTGTTGGAAACAAATATGCATTCAACCGCCTGCTTCCAGGGACTCCTGACACCGACAAGTTGGGCTCTCTAAAGTCCTGGGATGGCTCATTCTCTCTAGACTCACACCCTCCTCGCTCTGTGAGTTTAATAGGTCACAATAGTATGTTGGCGCAAGTCATGCAAGCGTACATGTCTTTGCATACAAAGACGCACGTGCGCAAGTGTGTCCGGCTCACACCCACCGTGCTTCATAGAGTTGGAAAATCTAAGCAAAGAATAACGTGCGCTTCAATTCCATATTAGTCCATAATAAACATTAATGGTATGGCTCTCTGAAGTCTTGAGAGGGACCGGTATCTCCGGACTCACACTGCCTTGCTCCATGCGTGTGACAGGGTACAGCTGCACATAGCACAACAATGTGTTCAGCGTGTTCAAACGCATGTCAGTGTGTGTTTATTTCTGTGTATGTGTATGCGTGCACGCGCGTGTGCATATATGTGTATGTGTGTGCGTGTGTGTTAAAGCATGTCAGATTTGTGTGGGCATCATGCCAGTTGCGTCACTTGCTGACCAGCATCAGGGAAGCCAGCATTTTGTGTGCAGCTCCAATAGTCAAGCTAAACGTCGAGGCTTACAAAGATGAAGCCATGGAAAGGTCACTTAGTACATGCTCACTATGTGCACCTTCATGCACTCCTGAGTGCCTCAAGCACAACATTGCGCAACAGGGCTGTGCACTGGCATGTCAGCCCTGTGGCATGTAAGCACATTGTCAAGCAACAGGGGTGTGCGCTCGTATGTTATGATCTGATCCACGCTTTAGTAAATTCACCATGCTCTGTGGCGTGTGTGTGCGTGTGTGTCTGTGATTGCATGCGCAGGGCCCCTGCACACCCCCTGCCCTCCCACAGGGCACCACAGGCCACTTCCCTGTCGCATACCGCCCCTATGATATGGATGAGAAAGTAGATGGCCGCGAACCTGTTGCTGCTCAGCCCGGCAAGCCGCCATTGCCGAAAGCAAAAAGCAATAGAGTTGAAGGCCAGGTAAGGCAAGGGCAAAGGGGCAAAAAGCAATTGATTCGAGGGCCAGGTAAGGCAAGGGCAAAGGGGCAAAAAGTAAAAGAGTCGAGGGCCAGGTAAGGTAAGGGCAAAGGGGCAGAAAACAAGAGTTGAGGGCAAGGTGAGACAAGGGCAAGGGGGCAAACAGCTATATAGGCAAGGGCCAGGGAAGGCACGGATACAGGGTTAAAAGCAATAGAGGCGAGGGCCAGGTAAGGCAAGAGCAAGGGGGGATTGGGCAACCTGTGAGGTCCATTTTAAGATGCACACCACGTTGAAATGTACATGCATGCTTGAATGGATTTCAGGCTATTCAAAGCATAGGTTAGATTGACTGCACATATGGGAGGGTACTTTTTAATGCGGTTCAGCTATCATGGTCAAATAGCTGGCGCCTGGCAGGCTCTGTCACTCTTTTTCACTTGAAATGTCCACATCCTTGCAACAGCAGTCAAGGCTCCTTCCACTGTGTGCGATTCCTCACATCTGCATGCACACGCTGTGCTCACATGTGTTCGCATCTGCTTGCATCTATGTAAATGCTCTGCGTGCATATACTATGCTCACATCTGTGTGCTCACATCAGCGTGCACACACATACACACACAAACATACAAACACACGCCATGCTCACAATTCATGTGCTCACATCCGCATGTGCTCACATCTGCGTGCACTCACGCACCCATACACACACACTGTGCTCCTGCAGTCACTCCTGTTCCCCGGCAAGCTCGGACCCGACCTGCCTGAAAAGCCTCTCACAGCGCCGGCGGCAGTGGGTGACAATCCCGCAGGAGATACATCCCCCTCATTTGGAACTCCACGCCCACAGTCACCCCCACGTGACCCCACAGCTGCTCCACCACCTGGCAAAGAAGCAGCACCAGGCCTGCAGGGTGCAGCTGAATCGTGTGCGCCAGTGGTGTATGTGCATAAGAAGGTGCTGGTACTGGACCCTACTCCTGAGCAGAAAGACGACCAGCATTACATCATTCTGGGCGGCTCCGTGGTGCTCCAAGCCCAGCCACTCACGCAGGAGGAGATGCAAGCTGCAACATCACCACCTCTGCAGTACCACGCAGCCGAGCAGCTGGCCTACCGACGGCGCTCTGCAGTGCGCAAGCAAGGTGAGTGAGTAGGGGAAATGTTCTTGCTTTGAAGTGCAGCACCACTTTCACAGCACCATGCAGCTGAGCAGCTGGCCAACCGACGGTGCTCTGAAGTGCGCAAGTAAGGTAGGTGAAGAGGGGAGCTGGGCTTGCTTTTAGGTGTGGCAGCACCTCCACAGCACCATGCAGCTGAGCTGTTGGCCCACAGACAACGCTCTGCAGCGCGCGAGAAAGGTGGGTAAGGAGGGGAGCTGCGCTTGCTTGCGGAGGAGCGCTTTGGTGTAGCAAGAGGGTTTATGCCATGGGCTCTGCAAGGCTATCCCATAGCATAGACTCTAGCGTGGCATGAACTTTACAAGATTATGGAGTAGTGCTTTGGTGCGGCAAGAAGGTGCAAGCGTGAGCAGAATTGCAGATATTATGCACATACCTTAACACATGATGCGTTTTTGCATACAGATATATGTATTATATATGTTGAGTGTTCAAGGTAGCATTGGCACACAAGGGGCTGGGGTAAGTGCTGTCTGTTGTTCTCGCCAACAAAAGCCTACTCTCGTTTGCTGCTGCAGCAAGGTTGTGTTTGTGTGCTTGTGCACTTTGTCAACATGTGCGCTGCAGCAATAGAAGAGAAAAGAAAAGTCTGCGCAAGCCAGGTAACATGTGCGCTGCAGCAAGGTTGCGTCTGTGTGCTTGTACACTTCACCAATATATTCAACGTCCCCTTGCCTGCAGGCCCACCCCCTGTTGTCCTGGCCACCTTAGGCATGGGGGACGCCTTCAACGCCAAGGAAGCCGTGGAACTACTCAGGGAGCGCATCACAGCAGCGTATGCTGCAACAGCTGCAGCAGCGGCCGAGGGCAAGGAGGGCAAGGAGGGTGGTGCTGGCGCAGGCGCTAGTGCTGGTGGTGCTGCTGGTGCTGCAGGGAGCGCCACCTCTCATGAGCCACATGGCCTAAAGCATTGTCATCATCATCAGCAGCAGCAGCATGCTGTGCTGCCCTTGCCATGTGGCCCGTGCCGAATCGTGGCGGTGGTGGTGTCTCCAAGGGTTGAGCTGCTGGCCATGAATGCCGTGCTGTTTGGGCTGGTGGTGGGTGGCGCTGGGCGTGCTATGGCCAAGCTGGAGGTGCAGGATGTGCTCAAGCAGGTGGGTCTTATGAAACAATTGAGACGTTTGCAACATCAACAATAACAACAACAACAGCAGCAGCAGCAGCAGTGACAACAACAACAACAACAACAACAACAACAACAAGAGCAGAAGCAACAACAGAAGCAACTACAGATACAGCAACAAGCAGGTGGGCCTGATGAGAAGAGCTGGGTCCTCAGCCTAGAACACTGGCGTGGGTCAGCCAGTAAGGAGGGGTGTGTGCAGCTTGCAGAGCCTGGTCGAGCTCCCCATATCACGAGCGTGTTAGGTCATTCATGCAGAGCGCTGCCTTGTCTGTGTTGCCACCTATAGCTTTGCCTTCGCATGCAGGGTGTGTTAGGTCATTCATGCAGGGCGCTGCCTCGTCTCTGTTGCCACCTATAGCTGTGCCTTTACATGCAGACAGTGTGCTCCCTGACACATGCGCTTAACCTGTCCATCCAGTTGCTCATCAAATTGCAGTCTCATTCTGCAATAGGTGATGTGTCTTTAATGCCCAGATATCATCCCCATATCATTGCTTGCACCTCCATACCTTTGCTTACATCAGCTTTGCATGATTGCTTGCACCTCTTCACCTAGAGCATAAAGCTACCTTTGCCTCTTCCTCAACATCCTAACTGCATACATATTCACCAACAGGCAACTTCCCAAGAGGCATCTGTCCTGTGCCTTACATGTAGGATTGGCCAAATCTTATGTTCTGATGCACTCATTGGCTGGTATATATATGTGTGTATTTCAGCACAGGATATGCGCCAAGTAGCAATTGGAGACATGTGGAAAGGCCAGCCATGTATAAATGTGTGTGCATGCTTTGTGGAGGCATGTGCATGCCCCTCTCCAGTGTGCTTGCACCTACATTCACCTCCATAGGCGCAGTCCATGTCAAGTGTGCTCTCGCACCTTGCACTCACCTCCACAGGCGCAGTCATTGTCAAGTGTGCTCTCGCACCTTGCACTCACCTCCACAGGCGCAGTCATTGTCAAGTGTGTGCTCTCGCATTCAACCCCACAGGCACAGTTCATTTCAAGTGCATGCTTTCGCACCTACATTCACCTCCACAGGCGCAGTCCATGTCAAGCGTGCTCTTGCACCTTGCACTCACCTCCACAGACGCAGTTCATTTCAAGCGCGTGGTCTCGCACCTTACATTCAACCCCACAGGCACAATTCACTTCAAGTGCGTGCTCTCTCACCTTGCACTCACCTCCACAGGCGCAGTCCAGCTGGCTGGGAGACTTGTGGGAAGATTCATACAGCTCGAAGCTCGTCTCCAGCCCACGCACGCTCAGAGCTGCAGGCAATCCGGCAGATGCAGCTTCCAGGGATATCCTTGGATGGGGCAGTGCCAGGCAAGGAGGCACTGGGCTGAGTCTGGGCGAGGTGGCCAAGGAGCTGATGGATGCGTGCCGCATTGAGGATTACAAGCAGGTGCGTGCGTGCATGCATGCTTGTATGTTGTATCTTGAAGTGTGTGCGTGTGTGTGTTTAAGGGTGTTTGTGTGTGTGAGGGTGGGGGAGGAGAGAGAGAGAGAGAGAGAGAGAGAGAGAGAGAGAGAGAGAGAGAGAGAGAGAGAGAGAGAGAGAGAGAGAGAGTGAGTGAGTGAGAGAGAGAGAGAGAATGTGTGTAGAGTCAATTAATGCCGTGGTAAGTTGTGACCCAATACATTTAAATGCACTCATGGAGGGTGGCAGGCATTCAATTTCGAGCAATGGGTAAGGAGGGAGACGCAAAGCAGGCGGCTTTCACGCTTCTGCTGGAAGTAGCAAGTTCATGCCATCAGCTGTGAAAGACAGTGTGTGCCTTATTTGCACGCATGTAAACAAAAGTATGAAAATCCCCGCGTGCAGCATGCGTGGCCACTTGCGTGCACTAATGCAGCGGTAGTGGGCACGCATTGTATGTGAGTGACGTGGTGACATTCACCTCTGGTAATAACATGGTGGCACTCACCGCTGCTAACAACATGGAGGCACTCACCACTGGTAATGACGTGGTAGCTTTCACCTCTGGTAAAATGGACGACCTGTGTGCAGGGGCTAGAGCTCCTCCGGCGTGGCGAGGCATCCGCCTGTGTGTATGTGATTGTGAGCGGCTGCTGCGTGCTGCGTAGCAGTTACATGGGGCTCTCTCCAGATGCCACAGCCAATGGAGTCATTTCTATGGACCTGCTCAAAGCAAAGGTGCGAGCGTGAAGTGTGCCACCTTGCCTGGATGAGCCTGCTTTGTCATGGGATGGTTTAGGGAAGGTGTTCCGCATTTCGCAACCTGCATGCTGTTTGTGTGAGAGGCATGGTTCATACCCATTTCATATATGGAGGCGAAGACCTGGTGCCCCCACTTCTCCACGCATTTGCTAGCCTGCTGTGTAAGCTAGATTCAGCGGCATGCCTGTGTCTGTGTCCCTGAATGTTTAAGACATTTAAACAAATCTAACAAAATCAACCAACCAATTAATTGATTTAAACCACGCATGTACTGCACGTTTTGTTGTGCCCAACAGAACCCTGATGTGCTGGCGCAAGTTCATCACTCCTGAGCATGTGCTATTATGTTCTCACATATCAATGCATGGCAGGCGGGTGAGACAGTGGGGGAGCTGTCCATGATAGCTAGCAGACCCCTGTGGTACTCGCTGGTAGTTGCCAGCCCTTCAGCACGCGTGGTGGCCATAGACCTGCAGGCGCTCAGGGACTTCACCAGCCGGCACATGCCACCGGAGGTGCTTGAAAAGTGAGTGTCGTCTTCACTGTGCTTAGAGAGTAGGGGTCATGCTTGCCATTTCACCAGCCGGCACATGCCACCAGAGGTGTTTACAGTTGAGTGTTGTCTTCACTGCGCTAAGAGAGTAAGGGTCATGCTTGCCGTTCCACCAGCCGGCACATGCCACCAGAGGTGCTTGAAAAGTGAGTGTCGCCTTCATTGTGCTGAGAGAGTAAGGGTCGTGCTTGCCATTCCACCAGCCAGCACATGCCACCAGAGGTGCTTGATTAGTGGGTGTCTTGTTGGCTGCGTTTAGAGGGTGAGTTTCGTGTTTGCATTACTGCCAGCCAGCACATACCAGAGGTGCTTGAAGAATCAGTGTTGCATTGGCCGTACCACCTGCCAGCACAAGCTACTAGAAATGCTTGCACTGTGCGTGCTGATTGGAAGAGATTGGGCGATGGGTGTTCAAAGACTGAGCTGCTTGTGTGTCTGTGTTTGCTCATATGAACGGCAAGGCCGCATTTGTGCTGCTGCTGTGCATGCGGGCATCTGCCGCATGCCTGCTAGCTTGCTAGTCAAGGAACCTTTCCTTACTGCACGCGGCCTTTGTGGCCTTTTTAGCTGGCAGAGTTCTTTCTTCTTTTCAGCTGCACGCTGCCCCTGTTCAGATGCTGGAGCGTGCACCAATGCTGCTGCTACGGTTGATGTCAATGGTTTCCTTTTTGCAGGATGCTGCATCGAGTGGCGGAAAAGGACCTCCGCCTGTATGCCACTGCCATCCACACTCAAGCGCTGCTCATCCAGCAGGGCAAACTCGTGCTGGACATGTTCACACCCACCATGAAAACACTCCTGAAACAGGTATGCAGGTGCTGCTTCGCTAGCTTTCCAGAAACAGCAGACATGCACACACACTCTGATCACGTCCTTGTTGCTTGGGGAGCATCCAGATAGCTGCCTTGTAGTCCCCTTATGCATAACTTTCTGAGAGACCATTGCAGCGTGCAGGACATGCTTCCGAACCAAATCCTGAAGCTTCGGTTTTGCCATCACCAATTGTGCCTGTGCTGGGTCACAAGCTTCTGGGGCTGATGCAATTTATACTGGGTGCGCAGTGCGTACGTGTGTACGCCAAGCATCCCACATCTTGCAAGGCAGACTCAAAGGCAGGAGCAGGAGCACAGACGCCAAAAGCCTTTATGCTCGGAATTGCTACTGTCACAAGCGTTGTAGACTTTGGAAAAAAAAAAAGTATTGAATCACTGGCAGCCTGCAAACAACTTTTTCCCTTTTTTGCTGCAGGTGCTGATGTTGGGCCCCATTGGCGCTAGTGGTGTGCAAGGCTCTGCCCTGGAAGTAATGGAGGCCATGGCCAAAGGCAACCAGGCAACCTCTAAGCAGCCCGGCAAGCGTACAATCGGCGGCAGTGCAGAGCAGCCAGTTAAGGGGGCAAAGAAGGCAGGGGGGTATGAGGGAGGGGAGGAGGAGGACCAGCTGGTGGCTGCTGCTAAGGAAGTGGGGCCCATCGTCATCGAGCACGCCAATGAGGTGAGGGGCCAAGCTGTGAGGATGTCATCAAGCATGCCATCGAGCATGCAAGCGTGCGAGCATGTTATTGAGCACGCCATTGAGGTGAGGGGCCCATGGCTGCAGGGATTCCCAAATAAGTCGAGCAGGCATGCTAGGAGCTGGGTCCAGCAATGCCGTCCTGCGTAGCCCAAGAGTCCCCTAGTGTCGCCATGTAAGGTGTTTCACAAAGAGCAAGACACCCAGGCTTACGGAAACGATCCGTGCATCCTCTGAATCTCTCTTACAGGCCAACCAGATTGTGGAGCACCTGTCTCGCGCACCCGCCATCACAGCAAGATGCAAGGAGCAACTCACCCAGGCTCGCGTAAACAATCCGTGCATCCACTGTACCTCTCTCACAGGCCAACCAGGTTGTGGAGCACCTGTCTCGCGCACCTGCCATCACAGCAAGATGCAAAGAGCAAAACACTTAAACTTACGCTAACAACCTGCATCTTGTACCTCTCTCACAGGCCAACCAGATCGTGGAGCACCTGTCTCGCCCATCTGCCATCACAGCCCAGGCCAATGAAAAGATGAGCATGGCTCAGTGGGAGCGTGCGCAGAAAGACAAGGACCAGTACCTGAGCAGCATCACAGGCGGATCCCATGTGCTGCAACAGTGAGTGGGCTTCTTTGCAGGCCTGAAGTGAATTGAGCAGTCGCGCACAGTAAATAAGGAAGGAATTAGCTCATGACAGCATCATATGCAGATCTCATGTGCTGCAACAGCGAGTGGGGTTCTTTGTGGCCCTTGACGTGAGTTGAGCAGTCGCGCACAGGAAGGAAGGAGTCAGCACCTGAGGAGCATCATATGCAAATCTCTTGTCGTGCAGCAGTGAGTGCAGCCTTGTGCAGACTTTTAAGTCTATGGGTTGAGCAGTAAACTTGGTAGCAAAGGGGTAGGGAAACTAGGACAAAGTTGCTGCTTTCATGCGTTCATCAGAGAGAAGCTACATTGATTCTAGCTCAGTCGGGAATTCCTGATAGTGAGGGCAGGCTAACAAGGCCTGCAATGTGTGCATCTGAACTGTACTGGGCCCGCAGCATGCCGATTGGAGGCAGTGGTTATATTTCAGCGCAGGCAGAATTGCTGTAGATGATGTGCACAGGAGTTTGGAAGCTCATTCCTTTGATCAACCCTCAGAAATGCTGAAGGCTGTGTCGCACAATCATCACCACTGATATATCGCCAATGATCACTACAATCACAACCATCTGCATCTTCCTTGCTTTTTTTAGCCATGCTCTCCACTGCAAATCGCTTCTGTTACAGCTCCTCTTTCCTCTTTTCAGCTTTCCTTAATGCACGCGGCCTGCTGGCTGGCATAGACTTTGCTTTTCTTTTCTTTCTTCCGTTGCAGCTCCTCTTTCCAGCTGTCTACCATACTGCATGCTGCACAAAACCCTTTTGGTTCTCATGATGTCCTGGGAGAGCTGGCAGAGGGGGCTAGGTGGGTTGCATCTGCTTTCGGCATTCTTGTGCAGCTTGGCATTCACACTGGCAGGAGTACTGGAGCTGCTACAATGGCTTTTATTAAGTTCTTTCTGTGTTCTTGTTGCGCTTTAGCATTGCTGAGTAACAGCTACTACTTGCCCCATGAGGATGTATCAGGTTCGTTTTTGCCTAAGCTGAGCTCAAGTGTACCATTTACCTCATACAATATTAGCTCCCATAAACACTTTCTGAGGATTGCTGCGTCAGCTTTGCTTTTCTAAACTGAGGAATTTAAAAGAGGGGGTTATCTGAGGCCTGTAATTGCCTTTTTTGGGTATGCTCCTGCACAAATTCTCTGTAAGTTGTAGCTTTCAGGTTTAAGCTTCTCTGGTACCTGAAGCACTAGGATTTGAAAACGGCCTGTTATGAGAACATGACAGATTAGCCGCACTGTGAAGCCTACTTTTCACTATCAAATCTCCATTCCGGACCACCTACCGCGCCCACTTGTACAAATTCAACTAATTTGGAGTCATCGTTTAAAAAGAAGAGCATTGCAAAAGAAATGGAGTGAAAGACCCAGTGGTTGATGTGATACAAAACTTCTGGCATTTCCCTCCAAGAAAGTCCAGCACGAAGGGTGCCAAAAAGGTCGATTCTTGACCAAACCCGTCTGTTTTGTTCTTTAATATGCAGGATGTTGGTAAGTATATAGAGGGCATGAACACAAAATGTTGAACGTGAAAAATGGTCCCAGGGTGGAGTTGTGGACCTTTTTTGGGTGATCTGAGGCCAGGGAAGTGATCTGAGGTCCTCCAATTTCATCGTTGTTTGGTGGGTATTATGCTTGTGTTAAAAAAATGATTGGTTCAATTTGAGAAAGAAAGGACAAGTCTTGCAAAATAGGCCAGTTGACCCCCTCTGAGAACTTTGGTTGCTAGCCTAATGTAGCTAACGTGCTTGTTTGCATGCATGCTTGCTTGTCTTGCCAAATACAATACCTGAAATTGCAAACTTTTGGGCCCACAATGTGTGCAGGGCATTGTCTCCCCTTAAGGCCAACATCTGCAAAACACAATTTCTTTGTTGAAGTCCTTCTAGCCAGCTTTTCTGCTGAAGACAAAGGCCTGTTGAGCATGCAAGCTGACCTTTTTGATGAGCCCTGCCACTGTATCACCTGGACAGGTTTGAGGGATGGTCAAGTCAGAGAATTGATCAAAACCTGAGGGGACCTGAGTCTGTGGTTCACGTGTGCATGCCTACGGGTTCTGCGCCTAAAGAAGACCCCAGCATGGTGCGTGACCAGGCTTGTTTGATTGTGGTCGGTTATCAGAAACCTTGAGGATGGCATGCATTTCCAGCCTTGTGGTCATGCTGCTCGGACCCATGGGTCTAGCAGTGGCTTGCAGGTTTACATTTTGAATTCCAGTAGGGGGTGGGAATTGTTGTACTACTGGTAGCTCAGAGGTGACCTCAGGCAACAAGCTTGCATTTCAGTACTCATTATAGAGGTGGGGGGTGGTGTTATTAATAGAATAAGAGGATGGAGAAATGTGAAGTGGATCTGGGAGTACCAGGCTGGTGGAGTGTACCTGCCAAGAGTTTAGGGCTTTGCTTGGCCAGCACTGACCAATGCAGTATGATTTTTCCTTCGCAAACGTATCAGTAGCTGTTGGATCCTGCAGGCTTGATGCTTGGTAGCTGTCTTAAGGCTGTCTTATTGTACTGCATGCAAGGCCGTGCTCAGGACAGTTTTTTGCTTGGCTGAAGTCACTGCTCTGGAAGCACGTGAGGGTCGGTTTGGTGTTGCCAGCTTGTTTGTCTCCTGTTCTAGTGCTCAAAGCCAGTGGCACACAACAAACCCATCAATCTCACCTATTGGAAATCTGGTCTCCACACCAAAAGAGCCTTTGCCATGCTCACACTTACTACTCTGCAGACGTGGCCTTCGCACCAGCCCCGGCTAGCACACAGGACAGAGCACAAAACAGGGCCCCGTGCCGTCACTGGTGCGTGGAACGGCTTACGCGCTTGGCCTGTACTGAATGCTTTTGCTGTGCGCGCAGATGTGCAGACTCCAGACCACCACGCACCCACCAAAAGCAACTGATTGTTTCTGTTGCGCAGCCATTGCTTTGCTGTGCACAAATGTTGTACAGATTCCTTAATTCCTATGCCCCAAACAATTGAACATTTCCAATGCGCATTCATTATTTTTGCTGCCCGTAAACACCATACAGACTCCTGGCCATTAAGCACCCATCAAAAGCTTTTAAATGTTCCTTTGCACAGCCATTTAGTAGCCCTTGCCAGCCTTTGTCAGCGCATAACCGCAGCTCTTTCCCGGCCCCTTGCCAATTCATTTTGGACACTGCGCATCCCTGTCGCAGGCTTTCAAACGTGCTTCAGCTTGCCGCACTGCCACAAATACTTTGAAGAGTCAATCCTTTTTGAGCACCCTTCAACATGTGCTGTATGTCATCCATTTCTTGCCCCCTTGCCCTCACCCACCCACAAAAAACACTGCGCACACCCACGCACACAGGCATGGAAGTGGAACGCCGCTGGGATGTGCCTGATGGCCAGGCTCCGAGCTCCGTGTTGAGTGCCGAAGAGGTCATGAGCCTGATCCGCGCCCGCGTGCACCTGAAGCGCACAAACTTAGCTGCAGCCCTGGCGCAAGCACACCCTGCAGTTTTGCAGGGAGATGCCCTGACTCATACAGGCCCTGAGGATGAGCAAATGAATCCTGACGCGCCTGTGGCAGGCCACGTGTGGGGGGAGGGAGACGCGGGGTTCTGGGACGACTCGCGCTACGTGCGGGAGCTGCCTGAGCGACCCGAGATATCCACGGAGGGCGTGGGGAGCTGGTCTCTCGGATTACAGCAGCAGCAACGGATTGCAGAGATTCAGACATCAAAGGCGTCGGGTGTGGGGCGGCGGAGCATGGGAAGAAGGGCGTCTGTGTCCATTGCCAGGTGTGTGGGGCCGTCATGGAGCGCGCGTGCAGCTTGCGCAGAAGTTAGGAGCACAAATTGATTGTGGCCCTTGATGTTTGATCTCTCAATAAGGTTGCATGCGGGAGCAGATCATGCCTGCCTAGATGTTTGATCTAGAGAGCACAAGCAGGTTTTTGCCCTTTTGAATGTTGGACCTGGAGAGCGCAAGCAGGTTGTGCCCCTTGATGTTCAACTCAAAAGAGCACAAGCAGATGAGTCCCTGGAAAACTGATCGAGAAAGTGCAAGCAGATTGCGCCCCTTGATGTCTGATCCCACAAAACCATTGCATTTGTGTGCTATGGTAACAATGCGTGCGCAGTTGAGCATGGATGCCTCAGGCTTTGCACCTCCCTTGTGTACTTGACCAGCACAATGTTGGTTGATGTGCTTGCTTAGAGAAGGTGCACCTCCTACTTGCTGCAAAGTTGCCAGTGCTCTTGAATTGGGGAAGGTAAGTTCAACGTGGTCCATATGCTTTGCACTCACATCAAGCGCTGCAGTGCAACGTTAAGCGCCTTCAACGCGATCCTTACGTTAAGCACTCAAATTAAGCACAGCAGTGACGGAATTCTTGCCCTTCCTCCTCTGCTACCTTGCAGGGGGAGCGTGTTGAGCGACGAGAACATTGCTGATGAGCCGTACATTGTTTCGCCTCGGCGGTCCGTCAGAATAAGTACCCAAGGGAGCCGCAGCCGGCGGCTCAGCATTGCAGATCAAGCCTCAGAAATGAAGGGCAGTGCCAACGACTGGTCCTCCAAGCGCAGGGCACGTACACGCCACCAGAGCAAAGTCATGGCTGCCAGAAGCAGGGGGAGGGTGCTGCAGCGTCGTTTGACGGAGTGTGCGTGGGATGACAGCGCAGATGCGCTGCAGGAGCTCACTGCTCGGCATGAGGATGGGTCGCTTGAGAGCAAGGCGTCTAGCAGGTGTGTGTGTGTGTGTATGTGTGTGTGTGCGTGCCAAGGGCTCACAAGCCATTAATTACTTCCCTTACCGGTATCTTTGCACGTCTCTAACAATACTCAAGGGGCAAAGCCACATTGTTATCCACAGGGATGGGTCATACGTGAATAAGCGTATTTTCACGTACCATAAAATTTGATGAAAAAACGCGTATCATAAAAATGGCTTTTTGCTAAACGTCAGGAAATACGTTGGTAAATCACTTTGACATGCCCGGTAAGACCTTTGACAGACCTTCGAGAGACCTCTAGAGAGAGCTGCTGCGCACTTCGCCACCCAGGACCCTTCTATTTTGGCATGTGTAAGTGTTTGTGGGCCTTGGGGGGGTGGTGGGGGTGGTCGGGGGGTAGTCGGGACCCTCCCTCCCACCCAAGACCCTCCCAGCCCAAAATGGCCCTCCCAATTCACGTATATACGTGACATACGCGTATTTTACACGTATATACGCGTACTGTTCAGCCCAAACTCGCGTATGACCCAACCCTGGTTATCCATCAAATCCATGCATTTGGAGGATCTGCTTTTTTCCTGGAGAGGTCTGTTTGCCTGCAGTTGTTGCAACCCTCCTGCCAATCAATGGTCCGAACCTCTTCTGGACCCCTCTTGCCCACAGCTCCTCCACAGACGTTGACCCAGAATCAGAAGAACAACAACAAGAGGATGCCCGTTTGCTACAGCTCCAATTCAGCGTGCTGGGCCAGGCAAGTGCAAATGATTGGTTTTCCTTGGACAAGCGCAATGGCCATGAGGCGAGAATGTCTGCTGCAGCTTCAATCTAGCGTGCTGGGCCAGGCAAGTGGATGTATCTCATTGGTTTGGTTTGGACGTGCGCAATGGCCATAAGGCCAAAATGTTTGCTTCATCTCCGATCCAGCAGGCTGGCCCAGGCAAGTGGAAGTGTGGTAATAGTTTGCTTGCTTCAAACAAGCGCAATCGCCATGAGGCGAAAATGTTTTGCTGCAGCTTCAATCTAGCGTGCCGGGCCAGGCCACTTTTTTTGCTTTAAAGAAGCGCATTGGGCATCAAGCAGGATTGTTTGCTACATTTCCAATCCAGTGTGCTGGCCCAGGCAAGTGGAGGACCATGCAAAGTAGCTGTGCACGCAATGCTTGCACAGGGGAAGCGTGACACGTCTCGTGGCAGATCTAGCCAGAGCAGAGCCAGTGCCGACGTGAGGCGGGAGAGTAGCTTTGGGGTGCGCAGGAAGTCTGAGGCCCTGGATGATGTGTCAGAGGGAAGTGAGGCAGATGGGAGGGAGGAGGAGGCGAGGGGCACAGGCAGTGAGCACAGCCAGCAGCTGCAGCAGCAGCAGCAGCAGCAGCAGCAGCAGCCCAGCGAGGAAGGTGCAGAGCAGGTGGGAGTGAGTCAGCAGCAGCCGCAGCCGCAGGGACTATCTCGTGCTGCCACTCTCATGAGGGCTTCTATGAGGTAAGATCGCGCTCACAGTACGTACCTACGTGGCTGAGCTGGTCATGACACAGGGCCAGTGGGTACAGAGTCAGGTGCCCGTCTTGTTCTTGTGCGGTACATGTGGGATGGGAGGGGAGAGGGTATTTGGAGTTGGTGGGTACAGAGTCAGGTGCCCCTCTTCTGCTTGTGCGGTGCATGGGATGGGAGGGGAAAGGGTGTTTGGGGCTGATGGGTACAGAGTCAGATGCCATTCTTATGCTTCTGCGGGACATGTGGGAGGGAAGGGGAAGTGTGTTGGAGGTCCCTGCCTGCAATGGTAGGCCTGATGCCATGAGCAATGGGTCCTTTCAGAAGGCTCAACAGTGACTGTGCTGCCAGATCAGAAGAGGACCCACTGCACAGATTGTTGTCCCCACGAACGGGCCCCCCCCCCAACCAGCCTCACATAGCTGCTCGTGCTTCCAACAAGCGCCCCTGCATTCCCTGAGCATACTAAACACAATTTCATGTCTAGTGCATTGAGTTTTGCTGGAGTTGGCATGTGGAGGCGTTCTGTGTGGCTCTGGGGCTACTTTGCAAAGATTTTGGCAGAAAAGGGTTTTCAAACTTGCACGAATCGACCAGCACTCCTGCAGTTCAGCTTGTCTTACGTCGTCCAATCATGCTGCAATGCCAGACTTTGTGAAGGGCACCAGGAAACGTGCTGGGGGGCACTGATCAGAACGGGTGTGCAAGCCAATGTAGGAATTGACACTGCTTTGCAACCGCTGCATCCTGTGACAACCTGAGCGCATGCCCGGATGCTGCCCAGATTAACGCGTCTATCAGAAGTTAAATGAGGCCAATTGGTGGCCTTTGTGAAAAACGGTTTGCTTCAGACTGACGACCTGAACGATCACATTTTTTTATTCCACCACATTTCCTGTGCCAGGCTGCAAGCGCAGACGTTCCCTCACCCAACCTCGTGTCAAAGGCGCTGCCCAACATAAAGGATTTTTAAGGGACTGTGGGGGCTTAGTTCAGCTTTCTGTGCTCTCCATGGGAAACAATCCAGCATCTTACCTAATGTTTCTTTTAGCAGGATGGAAACCTTTCCGCGCAATGGCTGTACCTCATCCCATATATAATCCCTTGTAGCTCTCTGAGCTTTAAGCAAAAGTTAAAAGGTTATCTATCCACCGCATTGTTCTGGTAGGTCTTTAAATGGCGCAGGGGGTGCTGAGGTGGTCCCAAACGGGGGGACAAGTGGAAGCAGCCAGTTTGTTGCAGGGAGGGAACCTGCCTGCCGGAGAGTGCCGCACATTTACACACACGCGCACACACACACGCACACACGCACACACACACACACACACACACTCACACACACACACACATGAGCCACCACTCACCGTCAATAAACTGAGTACGTACGCCTGTGCTGGCTGTCTGCGCAGGCGCAGGCCCTCCAATGTGCAATGGAACATGGATGGCAGGGGGGGCCCCGATGCATTCATGCTGCAGCCGGCTGCCCTTCGCCCGGATGTGTTGTCCTCTCTGCATCCCCACCCAGAGGGACCTGAGGATAGGCAGCATGCAGAGGGGGAGGACGCCAGACATCCAGAGCTGCAAGGCGTGCCGGACGCCATCCTCAAGGTGAGGCTAGGTAACCCCCACTCTTGAGTCGCGGGCACCTTGCTGTGTTAGCTGATCTGTGTGTGGTGGTTCTCCCCCTCACGCCTCTCGTGGAATTCCCGCTGCGGACCAGGCCTACTGGGTTGGCTTGCGCAACAAAATTGGGGTCATTGGGTGATGATTGTGGATCGTGGGCTGAGATGTGTGCTCAGAGGCCACACAGAGTGGTTGATCAGGGGGGGATAGGAGTGCCTGATGCGGTCGACAAAACGACTAGCCAATGACATCACCAGAGGGTGCCTCTCCATGTCACCTTCCGCACACCAGCTCTGTAGAGGCATCCCCCAGCTGTATTCAGTCACTTCTAAATTGCAAGCCTGACACAATTACTGGCTATGCATCGTGTGCTCTCAGGCCCTTGCCTCAGAGCCGCCAGATCGGGAAGCTCCATCCATCGTGCACACCTTCAGCATGGGCCTGTCTGCCAGGCAGGCGGCCGAAGAGTCGCTGCTTAGCTTGGGCCAGAGGCCAGCTGAGGAGGAAGGAGGTAAGTACGTGCTGTTTCTCTTATTTCCCTCTTTTCCAAGCGTGGTGTGCTGTTGAAGGCAGGCAGCCAAAGAGTCGCTGCGTGGCTTGGGCCAGAGGCCTGCTGAGCAGCATGAGGTGAGCCGATGCTGCCCCTCTTTTTCAAGCGGGTGCTGTGCTGTGGGTTTCAGGAGGCAATTTGTGGAGTTGTGACGCTCGACAAACCAAGTCCAGCTGTGGTTGTTTTTGGTCGCAAACGAGGCACATGCCAGCTTGATTTTTGATGATTGTGCAGAGCAAAGTGTGCCATTCTGGTGCTGTGGGGGCCAATAACTCCCTGAGAGGTTCCTACAAAGTGCATGCACGACAAAAATCAGTACATTTTTATTGTATGCTCCGTCATCCTTGTTCATACCTGCAGCAGCAGCAACAAGCTGGATGGATTTAATGAATTGTGTCAAAGTTGCTGCCTAGCGCTTTCCATTAAAATTTTTCTGAAAAAATGTGCCTCGTACCCTGTTTTGTCCCTGTGTCCTTTTGGGTGTGGCATCCAAGTTATGCTCGGCAGTCAAACCCCTTGGAGCCACGCCTCTTACTTTGATTTCTTTCTACACTCTTAAATATGGTGTGGTATGCGAGTCCAGCTCAGCATCCAAACCTCCTATCTGGTGGTACTTTCCGATGCCAAAGAGTGTGTCCTCCCAGCAGAAATGGCTACACTGTGTTTATTGGCTATTGCACCGTTATTGCTAAAAGCCACGCCCTCTCTCTGTTTTGTTTTTATGAATACTCATGAGTGGTATACAAGTCCAGCATGGCTTCCAAACCCCCTAAGAGCCAAGCCTCATACTAAGTTGTTTCCTCTGTGTCCACAAACGTGGCATCCAAGCCTAGCTCAGCATCCAAGCCTTCTCGGAGCCATGCCTCACACCCTGATCTACCTGCGTGTTCTCAGATGAGGCTTCCCCATCCAGCTTGGCATCCAGGCCCCCCGGGAGCCACGCATCTTACCCTCTCTTGGCTGGGGCAGAGGACCTTGATGTAGCTGGGTCCTTTGAGTCTGCCAGCAATAGGTGGGTGATCATGCCAGCAATAGGTGAGTGAGCATGCCAGCAATAGCTGAGTGATCATGCCAGCAATAGGTGAGTGATCATGCCAGCAATAGGTGAGTTATCATGCCAGCAATAGGTGAGTGATCATGCTAGCAATAGGCGAGTGATCATGCCAGCAATAGGTGAGTGATCATGCTAGCAATAGACGAGTGATCATGCCAGCAATAGGTGGGTGATCATGCCAGCAATAGGTGGGTGATCATGCCAGCAATAGGTGGGTGATCATGCTAGCAATAGGCGAGTGATCATGCCAGCAATAGGTGGGTGATCATGCTAGCAATAGACGAGTGATCATGCCAGCAATAGGTGGGTGATCATGCCAGCAATAGGTGAGTGATCATGCCAGCAATAGCTGAGTGATCATGCTAGCAATAGGTGAGTGATCATGCTAGCAATAGGTGAGTGATCATGCTAGCAATAGACGAGTGATCATGCCAGCAATAGGTGGGTGATCATGCCAGCAATAGGTGGGTGATCATGCCAGCAATAGGTGGGTGATCATGCTAGCAATAGGTGGGTGATCATGCCAGCAATAGGCAAGTGATCATGCCAGCAATAGACGAGTGATCATGCTAGCAATAGACGAGTGATCATGCCAGCAATAGGTGGGTGATCATGCCAGCAATAGGTGGGTGATCATGCCAGCAATAGGTGGGTGATCATGCCAGCAATAGCTGAGTGATCATGCCAGCAATAGGTGGGTGATCATGCCAGCAATAGCTGAGTGATCATGCCAGCAATAGGTGGGTGATCATGCTAGCAATAGGCGAGTGATCATGCCAGCAATAGGTGAGTGATCATGCTAGCAATAGATGAGTGATCATGCCAGCAATAGGTGCGTGACCATGTGGAATGTCTTGCTGTGACCTTTGATGGTACAACCGTGGCCAAACTTGGTTGAGTCCTTGCTCATTTGATGCCTCGTGCTCCTTCATGCAGCATTGCTCCTGCTCCTTGTGTGTACCTCATGTGTCGTTTTCGTTGTATGCCCCTTCACAAGAATGTCTCGTCTGCAAAACCGCATGTCAGCTGCAGTCATCATCCCTTTGTTCCTGCAGCATGAGCTTCAATTGGTAGGGCTGAACTGCCCAGGATGCCTACAAAGTGGAAACCGCAATGATGAACTTCTGAAGCTCATATTTGGTGTGCCCTGCAAGCTCCAAACTCATGCCTCGTTTGCAGAAGCGCGGGCATTGGGTTACTTTTCACTCCTTTTTCTTCCGTGCCTTGTATGCAGCGGCACAGGCAGGGGGCTACTTTCACTCCTTTTCTTGTATGCCTTGTGTGGAGCAGCACAGGCAGGGGCCTGAAAAGATGGAGACTATTGTGGAGCTAGAGTGGACATGACTGGATGCCATGTAGCGACAAAGTCCTTGATGGAAGCCCACCACGCTCCTTACCACCAACGCATCTCACGTTTCCATCCCCATTTCATGTGTGCAGCAGCATTGGTGGTGCCGAGCTGCCTACGAGGCACCAAACAATTGGTGGTGCTAAGCTGCCTACGAGGCACCAAACTGCAGAACCCTGCACTAAAATGCAAAGACCCTGGCACCAAACTGCAAAACCCCCGGATCCACCTCTTATTTTGTTATCACCTCTCATGTGCAACAGCAGCATGGGCGCTGGCGCGTCTGAGCAGCCCAGGAGTCGCACAAACATGCCTGGGCATGGTGCAGAAGACAAGGCTGCAGGGACAAAGCGCGACAAGGGCAGGGAGGATGCAAACAATATTGACCTGAGAGAGCGCCACTTTTGGGTGCGAGACTGCCTGCACGACCCCAGGTGTGTGATCAACAGCGTGTAAAAGCATGGGGTGAGGTGTGGATGTGGGTGTGGACGCAAGGGGGAGCACAAGTGCTGTGCATGCTTCTTTTGTGAGGGATGTTGATAAATGCTGGGGACGCACGAGTGCAGCACAACCTTCTTTTCTAAGAGGTTGCAATTGATCACCCGGTTTATTGGTCACCTTTGATTGATTGATTGCCTGCAAGCCTGCATTCTCCTGCAATAAAAGCTAGATTCAGGCATGCAAAGGCTGAGCTCGTGCTGGGTGGCACCGCAAGCTAAAACAATTGGCTACTAACTGCAATAATAGCTGGATCACACTTCGGGCACCGTGAAGTATGATTAATGCTGTGATGCGCATGATTAAGATGATTTGATCATTGCAGCAACGGCTGAATTGCAGCAATGGCTGGGTCACACCGGAAGCACCGTGGAGCTCGGCCAATGCCGTGATGCGCATGATAAGGTTGATGATGGTTGCATTGATAGCTGGGTCACACCGCAAGCACCATGGAGCGTGACCAAGGCCGTGATGCGTATGATAAAGTTGATGATGGTTGCAGTGATTGCTGGGTCACACTGCGAGCACTATGGAGCATGACCAATGCCGTGATGCCTACAATTAAGAGGGTGATAATTGCAACAGTAGCTGGATCTTACCCCAAGCACTGTGAAGCATGACCGATGCCATGAGGCTTAAATGCACATTGATATGCACAGGGGTGTCTGCTTCAAGTGCAGCGGGTTGTGTCTTAGAGGGTTGGCTTCTAATTCGCCTGGCCAGGTGGCATTCATTGTAGCATTCTTTGGGTGGTATTTGTCGTCTCTGGAAGGGTAGGAACCTTGCATCCTACAGAGGTGCCTGCTTTTGGGGCAGCATCTTGTGTCGGTTACCCTTTCTTAGAGGGTCAGCTCCTTGTGTGCCAAGTCGGGCAGCACCTGTTGCCTCCGGCAGGATCATCACCTCGCATCCCGAATTGAAGCACTCCTTTCCTCTGCAGCAGCCAAAAGCCAACTTTGTCTGCTGAGGGGACTGTCTACAGTCACCTCCACAATGATCTGCTACCTAATGTGCACAGCCCACAAATGCCCATTGGTGCCCATTTATGTCCATGGTGATCAGTCACCTAATGTGCACGGCCCATGCGAAGCAATGCCGCAAGTGACACGTGGTCTCACAATCAGGCCTGCTGCATGCACACGTGCTTGCAGAGCAGTTGACGATCCCTCAAGGTCCTGCACATTGATGCACATTGATGCAATTGTGTTTGTGTTTGCTGGATCACCATGTCATGGATCACCAACCCCTCCATGTCTCTGTACATTACTGCACTTAGCTGTGTTTGTGTGTGCTTGTTGCACAGTGACAGCATCAACCTCTCCATGTGTCTGCACATTTCCAGGCACATCACTGCACTCTGCTGTGTCTGGTTGCTTTTTGCACAGTGGAACCACCAACCTCTCCATGTGTCTGCACATTTCCAGGCACATCACTGCACTTTGCTGTGCTTGTGTGTTTGTTGCATGGTGGGATCATCACTCTTGCATGTCTCTGCACAATACTGCATTGGGCTGTGTTTGTGTGTTTGTTGCACGGTGGGATGATCACCAACCCCTCCATGTCTCTGTACATACTGCACTCTGCTGTGTTTGTGTATTTGCTGCACAGTGGGATCACCAACCCCTCCATGTCTCTGCTCATGGGTGAGGCCCTGGCCGGTGCCTTGGCAAACCCTCCAACTGGCCCTGAGCCTGCAGGTCCGTACGAGCAGGGTGTGTGTGCACGTGTGCGTGTGTGCGTGTGTGTGTTGTGTTGTGTTCACTTGTCAATGCTGTGCAGTGCAGTCGTCTCTGCTGCGCAGCGCAGAACCTCCAATCGGCCCTGAGCCTGCAGTTCAATGCATGCATTGTGTGTATATGTGTGTGTTGTGCACTTGTCCCTGCGGCCACATGGCCCAGGTTGCTTGCCACTCGAGCCCACCCGCAGCACATGGGCACCCGGTCATCTTTTGGGTCCACTTTAATGTACGCACTCATGCATACATACATCCATCCACAGTTGCATGGTCTGCATCGCACGCCCTAGACCCCAAAGGTGTTTTGACGTGCATTGTGCTTGTGCAGTTGTGGCCTGTAAAGTCCAAAACACATTTGTTTTTAGGGGTAAAGGTCCGTTTTTTCCTTTGTTGTCTTGTCGGAGAGCAATGTTCTGTCTTTGCATTGTAAAAACAGTGTGATATTGTTCTCACCATACAAACAATTACTGTATGACAAGAGATGTATCATTTTTCAGGAGCGTTGCATGCCAGCCAAGGAGCAGGTGGTGCAGCCACAGCTCCATGAAGGAGTGAGTGCATAAAGTGCATAACACTTGGTAATGCAAATCATGACATTTCTGCAGAAGCGTTTAGTGCCAGCCAAGGAGCAGGTGGCGCAGCCACAGCTCCCAAGGCATCCCCCACTCCCCTTGTTTCCTCTGAAGCCAGCAGTGTCTCATTAGCTGCGCCCTCCAACATCAGCCGCCACAGCAGAGTGGACGCCCCAGGAGCGCCAAGGGCTATGCAGGCTGACGGGGCTACGGACTGGCGAGTGAGAGTGCAAATGCCACCCCCCAGGTAAAACCTAAAGTGTGGAGGTCTGTGTCTGTGGGCATGTGCTGGTTGCTAGAGTAGTGGTGCATGCGTCAAGCTTGTTTGTGGCGCTTAAGGAGGACAGCCCTTCTCTGGTCGGGTGTTTGCACCACGCTCTTGATCACCCAACTTGCTTCACGAATCAGCACGCGGAACTGGAAACATGAGAGCCACTCACTACAGAACACCCCCAGATCCTGCTTTGATGGAGATAAAGCGTAAGGAAATCAAGATCAGTTGCACTTCTCACAATCATATGACTAGAAGCCGGCATAAAGCACTATACGTCACATTTTTTTGCGCTGTGTAGTATTATAACATCATATTATGGTAGCGCTATTTACCATTGCCGCTCCCTACAGGTCGGCATATGATATTATTTGAGGGTCTTCTAAAAGCGCTTCATAGCGCTATGTAGTGCGAATTGCAATGTAGCGCTATAGGCCAACACCAATCCCTAATCATGATTCAGTTGAGTTTTGCTGTCATGCATATGTCTGGCATTTTTAAATGCACGGCAAAAAGCTTCGTTAATATCGCAATTACCAAGCGCTAGCCAAATTGAGCAACACCATTGTTCCTTGTAAATATCCCCATACTCCTAGCAATATGACACTGTATATGATGGGCATATCTCTTTAAGCACATTTCCAACACTTACACACAAACACTTACACACACACCTTCACACACGCACGCGTGCATGCACATACACACACACTCCTCCACGCACACACGCACGCGGGCACGCACGTACACACACACACACACACGCACACGCACGCACGCACGTGCACACGCACATACACACATATACACACAAATACACACACAAACACACACAAGCACGCACACACATACACACACATGCACACAGGGGCTCGCTGCACCCTCCAAAAATGCATGGCCTACCTGGCATGGATGATGAGGATGTCCTCATGCATGGCAGCCAGCGGAACCCTGACAAGGAGCTGCTGCAACAACTATGGCAGTGAGTGCTCGTTCAATGGGGCCATACATTCGCAAGTTGTGGAAGGTGGTGGACTCTGCACTCATAAGCTGCGCTTCCCTGAACGAGGGACTGTTGCAAGAATCGCGGCTGTGCACATCCTCGCATGGGGGTGGTGTGTGCACAACAGCGTGTGTGTGTATGTGCGCGCGTGTATGTGTGAGTGTATGTGTGCATGCCCGCGCATGTTTTTTATTGTGTTTGTGTGTGTTGGGGGGGGGGGAATACTGAGAATGAGCATCCATGGGAGGTGATGCTCTTTTATAGAAGACCAGGAGCTGCTCCAATATTTGACTCGATTTGCATCAAAGCTCAGGCCCCTTTTTATGTTTGTATGCCGTCCAGGCCAAAGCACATTGCTTTGAGCCATTTGGAGGCCTAAATGTGTCCTCATCTTGCATACACATGGGTATTTCTGTGCTCGAGCGTTGCCTGTATTTAGGATCCCAGCGTCTTATGAAAGGGCAGGTCATGGGTAACAGAGTAATAATCCCATGTCTCTCCTGCTTACGCAAGGCTGTTCTTGAAAACGAATGATGCAACATATGATGCAACTATATTTTATGAGGTGTTGCTGCTTTTGGGGTTGCCTCATGCTGAGGAGTGGCTGCTTGTCTGTCAGGGTGCCTCATGCTGAGAAGTGGCAGCTTGTTTGTCGGGTAACCTCGTGCTGAGGTGTGGCTGCTTGTTTTGTTGGGTACATCATGCTGAGGAGTGGCTGCTTGTTTGTTGGAGTGCCTCATGCTGAGGAGTGGCTGCTTATTTGTTGGAGTGCCTCAGGCTAAGGAGTGGCTGCTTGTTTGTTGGAGTGCCTCATGCTGAGGAGTGGCTGCTTGTTTGTTGGAGTGCCTCATGCTGGGGTGTGGCTGCTTGTTTTGTTGGAGTGCCTCATGCTGGGGAGTTGCTGCTTATTTGTTAGGGTTGCCTCATGCTGGGGAGTTGCTGCTTGTTTGTTGGAGTGCCTCATGCTGAGGAGTTGCTGCTTGATTGTTGGAGTGCCTCATGCTGAGGATTGGCTGCTTGTTTGCTGGAGTGCCTCATGCTGGGGAGTTGCTGCTTGTTTGTTTGGGTGCCTTATACTGAGGAGTGGCTGCTTGTTTGTTGGAGTGCCTCATGCTCAGGAGTGGCTGCTTAATTGTTAGGGTGCCTCATGCTCAGGAGTGGCTGCTTGATTGTTAGGGTGCCTCATGCTCAGGAGTGGCTGCTTGATTGTTGGGGTGCCTCATGCTCAGGAGTTGCTGCTTGAATGTTGGAGTGCCTTCTGCTAATCAGGCACCTTGACTGGAGGCTGGCTTCTTGTTCATTTTGTGAGCCTTAGAGAGTAGAGACTTGTTGTGCTACTTGCAAGGGAGAATCCTACAGCGGTGGCAGGCTGTCCTGATCTCAACTTTTGGACTTTGGCTGGCCTGCAGAGAGCACCAAAAAGCGGTGGGCAAAGCGTGTGAGGCACAAAGAGTATCCATGAATGCAATTGGTGCAACAGACGTTGCAATTGCGTTCGACTGGCCTGCAGGGAGCACCACAGAGCAGTGGCAGCAGATGCACATGCAGTGGAAAGGCTTTCCTTGAATGCAGGCAATCCAACAGACGATGCAATTGCGCTTGACTGGCCTGCAGAGAGCACCACAGAGCAGTGGCAGATGCACGTGAGGCGGAAAGGAAGCGGGCCATCGAGTTGCAATTTGAGATCGCAGGGCCGCGGGGCAGCAACAAAGGTGGGTGCATTGACGCCACCAGGAGTTTGCAATGAGAGTGGGCTTCTCAAAGGTTCTAGGGGTTTGCATTTAGAGCGGGCTTTTTGAAGGTGCTAGGAAATTGCATTTAGAGCGGGGCTTTCAGAGGCAGAAGCATGAATGCTGGATTGATGCCGCCGGAAGTTTTCGTTTGAAAGATTGCCCATCATGCCTTCAAACCCACATCTTGGTGCTCTGGCAGTGGGCCCCCCTGTGCTGGAGATCTTCTCATTGTAACTATCATCACCACCAATGCTCTGTGACGCAGTGTTCACCCTCTGAGATGTGCAGGTTCACCTCAGCATCCGCATTGGCAACAGCAACTTTCATGCAATGGACTGGGCGTATGGTCACGAAGGCACTTGGCTGTGCCTTGAGGGGATGTAAAGCTCCTTAAAGACATACGCACGCCATTACTCTGTACACGCACATAAGGAAAGGCTGCCTGGAGGGGACGTCTTGGGTTTGTATGAGCCCCAAATCTCTGCATCCTCCCCGCTGTATGTAATCCCAGTGCGGGTTCGCCCTTCGTCCTGGTTTGCTACCACACCGATGTAGGGTTTCAGGCTGCACAGGCAAACCTAGCTTGAAAGGCCCTTTTCATGTTGCTCCTTTTCTACTGTTCAAAGATGAAGGCACTGTTTCTATACTAAACCCTGATAAGTGGTCCATTAGGGACAACAATGCAGTTTGCCAGCCTGTGGACACATGTCTTTCACTAGATACAAATAAGCAACGGCATTCGCCTGTTCTCGCCTTGCAGAGATAAGTCGTGCTGCTTATTTTTCACGAAAGGGCTTTAGTAGGGAGCGCATGATGCGGGCTGATTACGTGGTGTGCGCACTTATAGGAAGCAGCCAATCTTAGACTCTGGCAGAAATAGCCCATGCAGCCTCCAAGGCTTCTTCTGGGGCAGCAGCTGTATGTTTCACACTCACTCACTCAGTGCTGCGTTCCCCAGCTGGAATGCAGGAGTGACCTCCGTTTCTTTGGTGCAGCAGCTGTATGTTCTGCGCTCACTCAGTGCTGTGATTTGCACCTGCAATGCAGGAGTGTGCAGCTGCCTCTCAGTCACAGTTGTGCCATTTCCACATTTGCTTGGATTAGATTGGGTTGCTAAGGGAGGCCTGCAGTCAGTTGTGCCACTTCTGGTGTGCCACTCCCAGTGTGCAGCTCCCCTTCAGTTGATCTTGCCATTACCACATTTTATTTTTCCCTCCTTCACCGTGCCAGACCGGCAGCCTGGCGTCTGAGCGGCCTTTTGCCGCTGTTATCCTAGAGTAATCACTTTGGCAAAGAATCACAGCCAATTTGTGGCAGTGCATAGGCTGCCCAGTCGCATGAAATGCCGCTGCTGCATGCATGCGTGCGCATCCCTGCTTGCTATGTGAAGTGTGCAGGGGTCCTGGCGGCCACAGCAGCTGGTGCAGAGCAGGAGCAGGACCCGTGCGCTTCTTTTGAGCTTTTCTGAAAACCTTGGTTTTACGTCTGCCCCCCAAACAGCCACCTCAGGAAAAAGAAGGAGCAGAAGTCTTGCTGCAGAACTCATGGGAGGGGCAGCTGGAGAAAGCATGATTGCCAGCTGCGCTATTTGGGTAGCATGCCTGTGAGCGTATTCCTGCATGCTGCGTGCTGTATGCAGGGGCCCCGGCGAAAGCAGCCAGCACTGACACAGAGGAGCAGGACTCATGGGAGAAGCAGCTGGAGAAAGCACAAACGCCGGTTGCGCGGCAGGCGGTGTTAAAAGCCCTCCTGAAGCACGTTAACCACCCCGCCAACCAGCCTTCCATGCCGGTCAAAAAGTCAAAGCCGCTTGCGCAGCCCTCCCAGTCTGCACAACCCTTAGACAAGGACGTCCAACCCTCCCCCACAAAAGAGCCCTCCTCCCCCTCCAAGCTACCTCCCGCCTCATCCACACCTGCTCCCTTGAAAGATTCCCCCAAGAAGCCCGCAGAGCCCTTGAAAAGCGGAGACCCTGGGAGGGGGGGTGCTCTACAGCAACCCACAGGCAAAAGTGGGGGACGCGAAGTGCAGCAGCAGCAGCAGCAGCAGCAACTGCGGCAGAAGAGAAGGCAGGTCAGCGGAGGACAATTGATGAGCGAAGAGGCAGCTGGCCTAGGGTCCCTTTTACAACCTCAACAACAGGCCACTGCCTTGCAGGCGCAGCACGCCGCGCTGCCGTCCTTTTCGGCCAAGCTAATGGCCAAAGCGCACGGGCGGCAGCGGGCTGCCACCACTGCGCATGGTGTCCATGGTGTGTGTGTGTGCGCGTCAGGAAAGGGGGGGGAAGGGTTTGCAGTTGGTAGCACGTACAGGATCGTTTTTTGGTGTGCTTCATGTTTATGAATTAAAACATGGGTAAGCATGCATGTTTTGCAGTGTTCGTCATCTCTGGCTTCTGGTGAACACCTACTAAAGTGGGGCACTCGTTCCCATTGGATGTGCGTGCTTGTTGAGGTTATAAGAATTCATCACCTCATCATAATTGATCCTGGTGGCATGCAAAGGTAGGAAGTCGCATTGCAACCAAAGCCACGCCATTTGAACACAACAAGCAAGAATGTCAAACAGTTCCTGTACTCGATCTTCACACACACACACACACACACACACACACACACACACACACACACACACACGCACGCGTGTTTGTGTGCGCAGGCCGCCCTGCCTCCGCAGTGGAACACGAAGGCCCCGGCGGATTTTCCCTGCACGCGCACCAGCAGCAGCTGCGCCAGCAGCAGCAGCAGCTGAAGCACGAGGCCCAGGGCTGGTGGGATGCCAGCCGCTATAGCAGCAACAATGATGCTGTGCCCGGCGCACTGGTTGCGGGTACAAGTAGTGCCTCTCTCGGCGGTGCATCTGGGGGAACGGCAGCGGCAGGAGCTGCCGCAGGAGGGTCAGATGAAGAAGGGGGTCAGCAACCTCACCTCGGCAGGCAGCACACTCAGCCTGGCAGTGTACAAGTGGCAGCGCAGGGAGCAGGGGCAAGAAGGCTGGAAGTGGATGCACAAGTGCTAACGGAAGAGGATCTGGCATACGTCACCGTTCAGGTGGGCTTTGCATGTGTTGGACAAGGTGGACTGCTTTAATACAAGTCAGTGATGAGGGGCGGCCCCCAGTGTTGTTATCCACTGCTGCTATCCAGTACTGTTATTGGTGGCAATGCGTTGCTCAGGGTAGCACTTTCCATACTGAGAGGCTACCCAGTGGCATCATGCACAAGCAAGTGATGGGGGCCTGCTGCTCATCAAGGGGCTGGTGCGTACATACAAGGCTTAAGAAATGGCTAGGGTGGGAGGCAGGCAGTGTCAGGCAATCGTGTGTGAAACTGGTAAATACCACCATTCTGGCTTGCTTAAGATGGATTTGTGTATGATGTTGCGGGCATGAAGCCAACATCGGTGGTGGTGTGAGCAGGTGACCGTCCAGGCTTTCTGCGCATCAACCTGTGCATAAATCAGGCAGAGTCAACGTCCGGGCTTGCTGCACACGCTGTTTTTTTAAATAAGGTTTGGGGTGCTGCTCCCCACACTCACTGCTGCAGTAAGATGCTCGCATGGAAGACTCTCCTGCTTTGTTACATTTTTGCCCTTGCATGGTGTTTTGGAGAGGGCCTGATTATACTTTGAGATCTTGCAGTGTGGCTCTCTACCTGGGGAAACCTTGTGTATGTGTGTTGTGTGTGTGTGGACATGCATGTGCTTGTGTGCATGCGTTGCTGCACTTCTGTGATTCCATGCTTGTGTCAGGTAATATTGCTTTGAATACTACCTTGTATAATTCCCTTAGGTACGCATGCCCCAATCTTGTACCATGCCCAGATATGGTGTTGAACGGGGTCCCTGCTACTTGCACTCACTTGCAGACGATGCCTTCTGGTCACACACACACACACACACACACACACACACACACACACACACACACACACACACACACACACACACACACATACACACCAGCATCTGCTCGGCCGCTGAGATGATCTAGGTCAGCATGGTGTGGTGGATTGCATGCGTGCATGCATGCATGCATTCATCCATCCATTCATTCATTCATGCCGGTGGAAGTGTGTGCGTGGTGCCTGCAGGTCCCTCCTCGTACACGCATCACGCCAGAGATCGACCTGTCCAGCCATAGACCCCAGCAGCAGGCACAGAAGACGCAGCCAGTCAAGTACAAGCGCAGGGAGCCCCATGTGCACATGCGCGCCATGATGGACAAGGTGAGCATGCCAGAATGCGAGTATGTAAGAGGTGCGCAGGGAGCCCCATGTGCACGTGCGGGCCATGATGGACAAGGTGAGCATGCCATGGGAGTGTGTTACAGGCACAGGGCTCTCCGTGTGCACATGCACACTGTGATAAACAAGGTGATAAACAAGGTGATCATGCCAGGGGATCTGTGATAAACAAGGTGAGCATGCCAGGGGATCTGTGATAAACAAGGTGAGCATGCCAGGGGTATGTGCAGTGAGTGGGCTCATGATGCGCGCCATGCTGCATCCAGGTGGAAAGCAGATCCACACCTCCTGGTGTGGGTCTATGTGCAAAGCTTTGGTGTGCATGTGTGGGTTTGGGAGTGCTTGCAGCTTTGGCAACCCTTTACAAATTTCAGGACTTTGACTAGCAATCCCATTGCATGGCAGATCATCATGTTTGCATGTCTAATGTATGACGTATTATTGGACATTCTCCCACTAACGTAGGGGTTAAAACAAGTGAAAGTCTTGTGCCCAGCAATCGAGCACTTGATATGCTTTAGATACCAGGATGCAGCCAGGAGTCAAAAATGTCTATCCTTCTATTTAGCTCACAATGCTGGCCAGCCTTGATTCAGCTACCCAATCCAAACCAGGGATCTAGAAGCTTGAGCCCTGAGCGTTTCACGGACCATTTTTCTGCCTCAAATCATTGTCTTGTTTTCTGACGCATTGCTCTAACAGGCCCTGTGCCAAGCGCTATATAGTGTCTGACCCTGCACCAAGCACATCATTGCCTTTTGAATTTCCTGATGTGCTGCTTTAAAAGGTCTCTGGCCCTGTGCCAAGCGCTAATGTCTGACCCTCTGCCAAGCAAGTCATTGTCTTTTTTTTCTGATGTGCTGCATTTAATAGGTATCTGGCCCTGCGCGAAGCGCCAGTGGGGCTATCGCAAAAGGAGAGGACAACAGGAGTCCTGCCTACGTGCCCACGTTCCTGCGTTCCAAGTGAGTGGGCCAATGCTACTCCTGCTATTTCTTTCTGTATTTATGTCTAGCTGCTGTCTTTGCATACCACAGGGCTTGCTAATGATATGGAACCTTTCCTTAATGCGCACAGCCGGACTGGCTTGTGTAGTCTTTTTTCCTTTTTTGCATGCCAGGTCTGCACTTGTGGCATGCTTCTAGCATGTGGCATTATTTGAAGCACAGGGCTGTGCACTTGTGGCAGTATCTGAGGTACAAGATTGTGACGTTATTTGGATTTTAGGGCTGTGCATTTGTGGCATTATTGGGATTTCAGGGCTGTGCATTGCTGGCATTATTTGGATTACAGGGTTGTGCATTTGTGGCATTCTTGGGATTTTAGGGCTGTGCATTATTGGGATAGTATAGGAAATGGTTGAGGTGGTGAATGGGTGACGCCTGCAAGGCTCCACCGTTGTTTTTGGTGCTCAGGTGCTTTTGTTAATGATGGTGTGAGAAGCCACTGACATGTAAAAGCTCACCAACAAGGCCTCACGGGCCTGCAATTGAAGTTGAGGGCACGCAAGTATGCGTACGCGGTCATATCTGTGCTTTTTTTTCACATCTGTGCTCACGAACAAGACTTTCCAACAGGACATGCCTCTATGAGAAAGAGCACAGAAGGCTGGGCAGATCAGCCCCGAGGGGCAACCCTTGAAAGATCAATTAGTTTCTGGATCAGTCCATTTATGTGGCAACCTTTTTTTGTAGTCTTGCTGTTTGGTTGGACCGTATCATCAAGCTTTGAACAGATTACACTATGCCACACCCTAAATTTCTGTAATCTATAAATGTCAGACCATTGCATCGATGGTGGTTGGCGATGCTATACCAAAGGTGCACATCAGCCCGTCGGAAAACACTATTTTTGACAAGCAATTGCAGTCTTTAAATTCCTATCAGATTTTTTGCGCTAGCAGCAGGTACAGACAAGAAAACAAAAGCCGAATAGGCTATCCTTGCGCACGCAAGACACACACATACACACACGCGCGCGCACGCATAACTTCACATTGGAACATCTCAAAGTATCAAATTTTTTGGGACCTCCAAAAACAAAAGCCAGGGCACCTGCATTGGTTGACACGAGCTTAGAACCTGGTATGGATTTGTCTTATTTCCCTGACAGAACCTGTATTCCACTTTGCTATATTCTGTGCAGGCGGATGAGCCTTGCGCCAGAAACGACCCGTATGCAGATTGAGCAGGAGGCTTGGGTTGTACCGCAATTCAGCTCCAATGCTGGTTTTGAGTATGGCCTCTATGATGTAAACAATGGGATCACATACTTTGACTGAAAACAGGGTTTGAAATTGTCAAGTGCCAGCATGTGCTGATAAAAAGCCACCCATATTTTCAATGTGCGGCATTCCACTTTGACCAGAATTTTAGTTCTGATTTTATTCGCTATTGGGCCCAAGATGCCCTCTCTTTTCCTTCATTAATATTTTGCCTGTATGGATACTCAATTCCTTCCACGTTTCCTTTTCTCTCTTTTTGTTTCCTGTTTTGCTAGCACACTTGTTTCTGGATGGTTACGTCTGCAAACTGTGTTTTGTGTCATTTCAAAATTTTTTGGATCATCATGTCTTGACCTGAGCCTTGGCTGATGAAGTCCAGCAACAGGTGTAGGCAGCAAGGGAAGGAGATGAATCAGCTTGCTGACTGTAAGGAACCCATTCGTAAGTAACTCATTTGCGACGGCAACTGAGTGGATGCACAAACCAAAACAGATATGACAACTTGAAGGTGATCTTGCTTACCGTTCTACTGTTTATGGTCCCGGGCACTGTCCACAATGACTGCCTATGATGACCACCATTGCTCCTCTGGTTGGGCTGGGCCTTACCAGACATAATGCAGAGGAATCAGCCTCTGGGCTGAGTTGCCATGCATTCCAGACCTTGACAAACACCAGGCGCACCGTGTGATGCTTACTTGGAGGGTTCTCTAGGGGAGTTACTGTGGGCGAGGCAGTGCAAGGCAGGAGGAGAGGTTGCAAGGGGTTACAAGGGGTTGGCTTACAGCCTGAGGATCTGGCTGATCGGCTCCTGGTGAAGTAATCCCCTCCAGCATCAAAAGTTGAAACCAAGTCCGATAAAAAGTTGAAAATCTGTAAGAGTCTTGATTTAGAAAAGCATTGACCTCAAAATCAGTCAAAATGTGAAAGCTCGCCAAGAAAGGAATAAAATCAGTGAGTCCCCTCCAGCACAAAGCTTGAGGCAAAGAAAGGGGTGATGGGAAACTGGAGGGTTTCTTGGAAGCAATCGGCTCCAGAAACCTGGTTGTGAGGAGCATCCTTATTCTCGTCATTGCATCTTGTGGTAACGAGCTTGTTTGCATACTGAGCAGAATGAGCATGAGTTCACGTGCAAGCTTGCTAGCTTGTTGGTGGTCGGGGCTTACTTTTTGAAATTATTTGTGTTGTGTTCAAGAAAGAAATGAAAAGAAAAACTACGTACTACGCCTAGTAGGCAGTGAAACACCCCTCACATTTGTGGTGTGTTCATTATAACAAGTCCCACCAACACCCAGAAGGATGGTGTGTAATGTCACAGAAAGAAAAGAAGAGAAAAACTACGTAGGCAGAGGAAACTCTCCCTACATCAATTAAGGAAAAGGAGACACATTGGCTCAGAAGAGCCGTGAGTCCCCTCCACCACGAAGCTACAAAAAGAAGACTCTAATGGGGATCTGGAGGGTTATTGGAAGCACCCGGCTCACAGCTTTCCCACTTGTATTCTTGCAAAGGTCTGCATGCTGCCGCTTTGCCGCTTCCAACTGTTGCCCAGGCCTTGCGTCCCTACAGCATTTGATTTCAATTCAGTGCACGTGCTTCTGGGTTGCACTCAGTTGATGAGGTTGTCTACTAGACAATTAGAAATGCGGGTAGCTGTGTTGGTCCTCTGAGGGGTACTGTGCCTGCTGCGTGACAGATGTGTGAGTGGGACGAAGAAGAAGAAGAAGGAAAAGAAGAAGGAGTAGGTTTGGCATGATAGGGGGTAATCAGTATAGCATCAGGACGGCTTGATGTCATACAAGGTATCTTAGGAAAATAACGTGGAAAGAGTTAAGGGGGTATAATTTTGTTTGAAGCATGTGCAGGCATTTGGAGGTTGTGCTGCGCACACCTATCATCACTTCCTATGTCCATGTCAACCAAGCCTGCTCCCCAAGGGCTTTTGCTAAGAGCTTTGATTATCATTTTTCCAGCAACATCATGGTGTTCAATCCTTATGCTGGAGATGATATGATTCAGCAGCCTGAGAGCATGTGGAACCCACTGTCTGATTGATGACAGCCTGGGGGAGGGCGTAACAGGATAGTGGACCTTTTAAAGCGAGCCGCATGTTTTTGGTTATAGAGTGTGCCTGTACCCCGACCTTGGTGACATTGTGTTGAAGTTGCAACAAGATGTTGTAGGATACTCTGTTCATAAGACGCTGAGTTGTCTGCAGCACACTCTCGGCATGACAGGAAAAGCAGGGAAAATCCTACTTGTGATGGTAGATTTAATTGCTCTGTTAGAGCACGAGGAGCAGCACATGTCCCCTTCACCATCGATGGTGGTTCGATATTAAAGATGAAAGAGAGAAAAAAGGTCATGATCAATGCATATTACAGGTTGAATGACCATCTTTTTTCTCTCCCTTAGCTAGGGAAATTAAAAAAAGAGACTACAGCGGCAGTGAACACGCTTCTTACATGTAGCCTGGTGGACGTGCAAGGAATTGCGCACGTTAATCTAGTGCACTGCAGAGGCAGAGGTGCAAGAATGCAGCACCCGGAAGACAAACCCACAGGTTCAGCGCACAAAGTTGGCATGAAAGCACTTTAAAGGAGTCAAAATGTTGTGACGACATCAGACCTGGAAAGACTAGTGAGGGTAGGGGGTTATTGGCATCGTTGCATCATTGGCAACATTGGTTATGGCTGATGTGTTGCACTCCTTGGAATTTGCTACCGTGTGCCATCTGACACAAGAAAAAAGAAGACAATGTAGGCAGAGGAAACTCTTTCCACATCAACAAAGGAAGAAGAGACATGTTAGCTCAAGAGAGCTGTGAGTCTTGCAATCTTAGTAGCCTGTTAAGAGTCAAGGCCCAGTTGTCTGCCCTGACTCAAAGTGTGCTCAATTGAGCTGGCTCCACCACTACCCAGGAGAATGGTGTGTAATGTGATACCTCTCCCTAATCAAGATTCTTACTCAAGTCTGCATGCTGCCGTTGAGAGGCCTCTTACTTCCATGTGTAACACTCGGTGTGAGCAGGAGGAGGAAAAAGAAGAAATGGGTTTGGCATGCATGGTAGGGAGTCCATTTGGTAGGGAGTGATCAGAATAGCACCAGGAGGGCTGGAGCTGAGTCGCACTCCCTAAGGAAACTTAGGATCCTCTGGAGGCCTAGGCAATAGATGAGGGGTATAGGAATGTTTGAGGCATATGCCTCAAACATGTACATGCATGTACATGTGCAGGAATCTGAAAGTTGTGTTGCGCTGACGACCATTATAATGATCGCCAGTAATTACTTCCATCCATGTCAGCCAAGCCTGCTCCTGAGGGATCTTTGTTAACAAAGCTTCTGTGACTGTTCATCTGACATATGTGGATCCGCAAGCTTGAATAACACTGCCACGGCCAGGATCCAAGGAGCCAGGAGCTGCCAGAGGCACTCCTGATCGTCCTCACTATCACTCGGCAAGATGTCCAAACAATGTTTGTGTGGTGAAGGGGGAGTAACTAGCTGTAGCTCTTGCTGCTGCTGCTGCTGCTTCTTCTTCTTCTTCTTCTTCTTCTTCTTCTTCTTCTTCTTCTTCTTCTTCCTCTTTTTCTTCTTCTTATTCTTTCTATCTGTACTTGCAATTGCACTGGCTATTCTTCTTCTTATTCCTATTCTTCTTCTTCTTCTTCTTCTTCTTCTTCTTCCTCTTTTTCTTCTTCTTATTCTTTCTATCTGTACTTGCAATTGCACTGGACCCGCAAGCAAGCAGCAATTGCACTGGCCCCGAGACTCTTCCTGCTGGCAGAGTTTGCCTTTTGGGGTATTCACTATAATTTCTTTTCATGTATTGATGATTGAGGGCACACCCAACAACACAGTCAACTGAGAGCTCCTGAGCACAGTGCTGAAAAATCCATGCTCAAAAATAAAGGAGGCTTGACAAATAAGACTGTACCTTTGTTATGGAGGACTTCGACCGGGAGATCAAAGTCCTCGTCGTGGGAAATGGAGGTGTGGGCAAGACCAGCATGATTCGGCGGTTCTGCAAGGGCATGTTCACGGATGAGTACAAGAAAACCATCGGGGTTGACTTCCTGGAGAAGCCCCTGTTTGTGGATAAGCTGGGGGAGGAGGTCCGCTTTATGCTGTGGGATACAGGTGGGTGGAAGGGGGATGCAGTTCCCACAAGGGCATCGTGGATCAGTCACTAGGCATGCAATAGGGGTGCAAGCATGCATGCAAGCTGAGCAGCAAAAAAATCAGGATTTGGACTGATTAGGACTCAGGGAGGAGACCAAGGCGTGCTCACTCCCCCCCCCCCTTCTGCACAAACCACCGCCCCTCGCGCAGCCGGCCAAGAAGAGTTCAACTCCATCACACGCGTATACTATCGGGGAGCAGGCGCTGCCGTCATTGCATTCTCCACCAATGACAGGGCATCATTTGATGCAGTTGCCTCATGGAAAGACAAAATAGAGGCGGAGTGCGGGGAGTTGGCCATTGCGCTCGTCCAGAACAAGGTGCGTGAGATGATGCCTTCAGACAAGCTTCAAAGAGTGCTTGATGCCTGTTGATGATGCGCATGGAAGAACCTTCAACAGAAGTTGCACAGGGCTGCATCAGTCTTGTGCATACAAAACCTGCCTAAAAGTTTTTCAATCTGGAGCAGGAGGCTAATGTTTGTGTGCAAGGCGTGTGTTCATCTTGCACCAGGCCCATCTGACCCACCATCCCACCCCCCTTCCAGTGCCACAAACTCGGCAATGATCACCATTCTCCTTTTTGACTTGCCGTCCATCTACATTCTGTGCAACACAAAAGTCAATATCAACAGAGTATTAAGCCAAAGTCAATTGCAGACGCACACACATATCTGTCCTGCCAGGCACTCACAACTGGCTTGCAAGTCCGCAAACTGCTATCTTAACTCCACCTTGCAATTATACTTGATACATTTTCACTATCCAGTAAGTTTAATCACACACACTGACCCCCCCCTTTCACCCGATGTGCACCGAATGGTGCCCATTGACAGCTCTAAATTCAAGGAATCCAATTATGTATTTTTTGTCCTGTAGGAGTTGCTGGATAAAACTCTGGAGAGGAGGCCCCAAAATTTTTGATTCCACCGCCCTCTCCCCCCCCCAACCCTCTCCAATGGGACCCACAGATGTCCTATTTGATAGTTTTTGAACTCAGGATCCTGGATACATAGCCGTACACAAATTGACACATGCCGTCCAGGTTTGCTTGAGTTCTACCCTCTTGCCCGGGGTCTGCTTACTGTTCTCGTGTGGCTGGGACCACTTTTAGCTGCTCCATCCATTGCAATTATGCCCGGCTTGCAGGTAGACCTGGTACATCAAGCTGCTATGACAGCTGAGGAGGTAGAGGGACTAGCACGAAAGTTGGGATGCAAGCTGTACCGCACATGTGTCAAAGAGGACATCAATGTAACAGAGGTGAGCACTGTGATGTCCACAAACACGAACAAGTGTGCCGAATTCTTGCAAGGCTGTGTCGTCATCATGTGTGCTGAGTGTGTATGCATCAATTTGCACACTAGCTGTAAGCAATTGTGCAGCCAAGATTTCATGCACTGTGCCAGAAATTCCGCTTTGCACAAAGTAACACAGCCCTGACAATAGGGTCCCGTTGCGCTTAAGATTGTGCCTGTGAGACCTGTGATTTTAATCTTTCCTTGGTAGTGTCAAGCAGGTGAGCAACGTGATTTTTGGCCAGTTTATAGTTTGACCCGGCTTAAAGGATATAGCTGCATCAAGACTTGTCAGGTGAAGCCCTGATGCTACAAGCAACTTGGTTTTTTATTAGCCAAAAAAACACTGTCAAGAGCTGGTGACCTTCATGAAGTACCAAGAGAGGCTCATTGACTGATTCATGAGTGAACTTTTGAGTAAAGCAGATGCTTTCCAATGACTGCGTGCTCACTTCAGGTTTTTGTATACCTGGCGGAGCTGCACGACAAGAAGATGAACACGGGCAGGCTAGGATTGCCACCACAAAAACCACTAGCACATAGCGGGGCTGGTGTACAGGGTAGCAGTCCAGGAGCAGGTGCCTCACCAACTGTGCAACAGCAGGCAGGGGCAGATGGTCAGGACGAAGATGAGCTGCAGCAGCCGCAACAGCAGGTATTGAGACAGGCGCAGTCTCCTGCGCCTCAGCCAGAAGCTAAAACAGTGGAGCTCAGGCCCAACAAGGAGAGGGGGAAAAAGAAAAAGGGCATGGGAGCAAAGATGAGCCAATGCTAGGCAGGTCAGGGTTCAGAATTCATGCAACTGGGGTGTATGTGACCTACATAAGTCAACCATGTGACTGATTGAATGTTAAGTTACTGTCTATGTATGTTGGAGAGCGTGTGTGTGTATGTGTTGGTCTTGGGAAGTACCATCGAAATGGAACTTTGTTTGTACGGCATGGGCCAAATGCATCCGTGCTTTCTAGGTTTTCCTAACTTGCTAGCACTTATGCTGCTTTGTGTGGATTGTGCTGATACTGGTGTTGGTGTCTACCATCTGCTCCAAGCACCTGAGGGCTGTGCCAAAGCGCCTTTCCCCTCTTGCGGTGCGCTTGAGTGAAGAACATATTACTTCTTGACTTTACTGCAATGTGCATGCCGTGGCATTCTGAGGACATGCTATGGTATGGACTCCTAGGGCCTCTATAGTATTACATACATCATGCTGAAGTGAAAAGCTTTTTCACACTCTGCAAAGGAGGTCCTCGGGCAACCGGTCCAGTATTAAATGAACAGCCTAATACGTCTGCTTTGTGATTATTTGCTGGAGGAGACCAGTTCATCTCCTTTATGTTATGCAGAACCCAGACTTGCAGGTGGATGCCAGTCTGCCTTTTTGGAGTGCCATCAGTAGCTCTGGAAAAGCAGGTGGATTATGACAAGGACTACAGGTGCACATGCAAGGCCTGCAGTGTCGCCCCTTTAAAGCTAGTCAGATGTCCAAGACTGCTCATTTGTCGTGCTTTTACAAGGTTGCTATGGGATTTGACCTTCAGCCAGGCAGTTTGGCTGCTCGGCCTGCTGGACTGTGCCAGTTCCAAAAACAATCCATGACTTCAGAAATAAAATGATGGTATCACTGGTTTGCTTCTGCAAGAAATGAAAGACATCCTCAGAGCTAGCTTGGGTTACAGAGGGTTGGCCCACAGCCCGAGACTCTGGCTAATTAACTGCTGGTGAATCAATCTCAACCAGCATCAAAAATTGAAACCAACTCAGATAAAAACTTGAACATATGTATCAGTCTTGATTTAAGTAAGGATAGGCAAGGTTACATCGCTATATCCGCCTACAAGGGCAGCTGATTGGAAACACTAAGGCCTGTAAGGCCAGAGTATTGATTTAGGATTGATCTCAAAATCAGTTAAAGTTCGCCAAGAAAGGAATGAAATCAATGTTTCGCAGCCGGGCAAAAGTATGTAAAGGCTTGAAAAAGTCGATAAAGATACTACATCCTTGAATTTTCGGCGCAGCTCACACACCTCAAGACGATTATAATAGAAGAGATTCTTGCCTTGGTCTTCAACACACTCACATTTATCACAACCATTGAAACCACCCAGCCACTTACAGGATTCGATCTTCAAGCAGTGGGCACGGAGTTTAAACCTACTCTCATTCCTTATGATTTCTTTATCCAAATCCTTGAATGGACATGATGGGATACAAAAAGGAGTGTGCACCGGCTGATTCAATGATTTTCCACACCAATGATGGTGAGTTACTGCTTTCCTGTTCGTCTCTCAGGGACTGAGGGCATCTGCTTCCCTCCATACCTTCTGCTGCCTGTCCCTCAAATCCCCAAAGGTTACAGGTTGCAGGAAAAAGAAGGTCTCCGGTCAAAACGGTTGACTGCTAGCCTGCTCATAAAAAAGCAATTCATGTAGAAAAGGAAAAAAGCTTGTTATTGCTTTGATTTAAGAAAGAAGAGATTTGATAAGACTGTACATGGTGAATGCCAGGCACGTAGGGAGCCACGCTATTGGAAGAGTGAGATGAGGGGAGGAGAGGACCAGAAAATAAGGAAGCATATGTAAGCCGGAGAGAACAAACATGGGGATGAGTGCATTTGAAAAGGACGTGTTGCTCATCCTGCACGTGCGCAGGCTTGGTTGGGAGAGCGCACCAGTGATGATAAATAAACTTCTTGCTGTTTGTCTCGTGGGTCGTAACCAAATCCCCCTCCTCAAATACACTAAGAAATCCTGCATGGGGATCTTAGAAGCACTCAGCATCTTCCGCTTAAACATATCCTCATAGCGCATGGCACTAAAGGCCTTAGACACATGTGCAGACCAACAAGACTCTTCCCTATAAGCAAGGTGTAAATCTGCCTTTCGGCACTCGACGTAATGTCTCACTGTTTTGGATCAAGCATACTGTTGAAAAACTTGACAGCAACCCTATACAATAAAACCATAGAAAGCCAGAGCAAAGCATGTGGCCCATTCCTCAAATCATGCTCATGCACAAACGTCTGTACCCTTTATTGGGCAGCCAAGGCTAGCTAGTAGTACACAGCATGCTCCGAGCATGTCTGAGGAGTCCTCAGACACTTTCAAGTGCTTATCAACAAGCATCTTATCAAGTGCTTATCAACAAGCATCTTATCTAGTGCTTACCAACAAAGCATGCCAAGGCACCTGGACTGGTCTTTTGGGGAAGAGCTATATTTCCACACATGAAAGTAGGAAGGGAAGAGCACGACCTACCACTCAAATTGAATGACCTCTGACTTTGATGTAATGACAGTCAGCCCTTTCCTCATAAGCCCATAACTCATCTAAAATAATCTGCATGTCACCTGGTTCATTAATGGTTAAACTGAGGTCATCTGCGTATAGCAAGACACACTGTTCACTCCATCGCCTGTCTTAGCACCTCTTGTCCCATCACTGATATCTCTGCCCATGTGTCTCCTTTTCCTTAATTGATGTAGGGAGAGTTTCCTCTGTCTACGTAGTTTTTCTTTTCTTTTCTCTGCCCATGTCATTAACGTATTGAGGAAAAAGCAGAGGGGACTTTCCTTAATGCACGCGACCTCTTGGCTGGCATAGACTTTTCCTTTCTTTTCTTTCGTATAGAGAAAAAAGCAGAGGGGACAAAGGACAACCTTGCTTAACTCCTATTGTTGGGTGCAAACACGCTCTTTTATCCCCATCATCCAAAATATATCCATCATTTTGGTGCATTTTTATATCGCCCGGAGAAGTGGTGCAGGCATGGCAATGCGTAGCAGATGGTCCCAAAGTTGCAATGAGGCACAGTGTCGTATGCTTGAGAGAAGTCAATGAAGGCAGTATGCAGCCTGGGCAATTGCTGCGGTTTGAGCTCTTTTGCAGCATGTTTCGAATGCCTTATAATGAAGAGGAAATGCAGTGTGCGCCTACCAGGGTAAAAGACAAATTGGGTGTCAGGAACCATCTTTTTCTGGACTCCATCTTTTCCTGGACTGTTTCGGAAACACCAATCAGTCACCAAGTCCTTAAGCACATGCTAAGCACGTGCAGGCATAAGAAAGAAATGAAAAACTACGTAGGCAGAGGAAACTCTCCCTACATCAATAAAAGAGAAGGAGACACATTGGCTCAGAAAAGCCGTGAGTCCCCTCAACCACAAAGCTACCAAAAAAAGTGTTGGTGGGGAATGAGCATAAACACAATGCATCACCCCACTATCAGCAATCATCCTGAAGTTCCCAGGATTTGACACAGCTCCTTTTTTACGACTGTCATACCGTGACGGGGGCTCAGTTTTTGCTTCCAACATGCAGGGATCTAGCTTCACTAAAAAAATATCTTAACATGCACGCTACCAGAGTCACGTTAACGTAATTCACTTTACAACCATGCTGCGTGCTGCCAGAAACCCACCCGATCCACATTAATTCCCCTTTCATCTACTGGTGAGGGAGATTCACGGCTTTTGAGCCAATGTGTCTCTCTTTCCTTAATTGATGTAGGGAGAATTTTCTCTGCTTACGTAGCTTTTTCTAATTTTTCTTTCCAATCACGCTCAAGCCCCCCCCCCTAAAGCACACTTAGCCAAGGATGCCATGCCTTACCTTTAGGAACATGTCCTGTATATCCACACCCATGAAGTGCACCCTCTTACAATTTCGCACTGGCACCCTCTATAACCAAGAACATGCGTCTCGCTTCAAATGGTCCACTAACCCATTATGCCAGGCTGTCATCAATTAGAAAGTGGGCTCCACATGCTCTCAGGCTGCCAAATAATTTCATCTCCAGCATAAGGACTGAACACCATGATGTTGCTGGAAAAATGATCATCAAAGCTCTTAGCAAAAGCCCTTGGGGAGCAGGCTTGGTTGACATGGACATAGGAAGTGATGATAGGTGTGCGCAGCACAACCTCCAAATGCCTGCACATGCTTCAAACAAAATCATACCCCCCTAACTCTGTCCACGTTTTCCTAAGAGATCTAGACTCACCTCCAGCCGTCCTGATGCTGTACTGATTATTCCTTATAGATCCAAACCCACTTCGTCTCCTTCTCCTCCTGTTCACACCATCATGCGTTACGCAGCAGACACAACCCCAAACTGAGGACCACAACAGCCAACCGCGTGAGGCAACCCCACCAACTGAATGTAAACCAGCAGCATGTGCACTTGATTGAAATCAAGTACTGCGACGACACGAGGCCTGGACAACAGTTGGAGGCGGCACAGCAGCAGCATGCAGACCTATGCAAACTCATTAATGCAAAAGTTGTGACTCTCCAAACCATCCTTTTGTGTGTTGGTGGAACCTGCTACACTGAGCACACCCTTAACCAGTTAAAAATCTGGGACTTTACCACCAATGCGCCAATAAACATGCTCGCAAGCTTCATGCCCATTCTGTCATGTATGCCAACAAGCTTGTTATCACTAGGCATGCTATTGAAAACGAGAATATTCCTTGCAGCCAGGTTATGGAGCCGGGTGCTTTCAATAACCCTCCAGATCCCCATTAAAATCTTTTTGTAGCTTCGTGGTGGAGGGGCTTCAAGGCCCTTCTGAGCTAATGTGTCCCCTTTTCCTTAATTGATGTAGGGAGAGTTCCTCTGCCTACGTAGTCTTTCTTTTCTTTCAACAATGCCATGCCAACATCCTTTTCACTTGCAGCTTCAACAATAAGCAAACGCACGCAAAAAGCAAGCTTGTCAACATCACCAGCTGACTTCAAACCGACTAAAAAGTTCCGCCGTGGACCATGTTCCACCATATGACATTGCTTACCAATTGCTTTATATAAGCAAAATCCTTATCATGCTTCCAACACAACGTAAGTTTGTTATCAAACAGCCCTGCCTTACACACATGGTTCCTTTTAGTTTCCACATCCATGCTTCCTTTCTTGCAAAAGCAAATTTATGAAACTTATCGTTTCATTCTGAAGTCATGGATTTTTGTGTGTGGCTGGCAAATTAGTAGGCCAAGCAGTCAAACTACCTGGCTGAAGGCCAAATCCCATTGCAACCTTGCAACCTTATGCCTGGAAAGGCTTGACTTCAGCGGAGAAGCAATGTTGTGGATATTGGCAATACTTAAAGCAGGCAAAGCGGGACCCGCTTGGAGTACCTGGTACTCCTCAAATGGCACGAACTGCCAGTGGTGGATCTTTTCGCCCCTTATTGCTTTCGCCTAGCAGTAATGCTGTTTGACTGATGGTCTCCCTTGTAAACCCTCTGACCTCCTCCCCTCCATCCTCCTTTTAATCTGTGCGTGGCTTGGTTACAAGTGCTCACTCCCACCAAACGCAAACACTCCCCATCTCCAGCACAGGCATCAGCCACCCGAAGCCACCAGCGCATTAACAGAGAAGAGCCTGCCCCAGTCTAGCACCAGCACTTTCCTCCCTCAACATCAGCAGCAGTGGTAGCAGCAACAGCAGCAGCAACAGGGCAGAAGAGATGGGAAGCCAGAGGCGGAAGAGGGAGAGCAGCATGCACAGACCAAGACGTGCAACTCTGACTCGGAGTCCATAAGAAGGCTCAGGCAATGAAGGTCTCATGGGGTCCCTCTGTGAGGTATGGGGGAGTGTATGGGGGAGTTTACAACCTGTCCAAGATCCGAGCCATGTACGGGGGATGGGATTAGTCTGGGGCTTGACGGACTCAGCGGTCTCTGATAGGGTGTCTGGAGCCTCGTGACACTGTTTGTAGAATGCTCAAGCAATGTAATGCACCTGATGTCTCATGCTTACATGTGCACATATCAAACAAGAATGAGTGGCTGTTTTTGAAATTTTGCTGTGCATACATCCTTGCCCTCCTAACCCAAATAGACCACCTACTCCCCCCTCACATCGGGTACTCCGCAGTATGAGACGTGATGACGAAGTCAGAAGCAGCACAACTTCAGCCAGGCAACTTCATGAATTAAACACCCAAAACCGCCATATATACTTTATAGAAACCAAACATTGCGAAGATACAAGGCCTGGTGCCCAGTTAGAAGCCTCACAGCAACAACACAAACAACTGTGCAAACAACTTCAAGGTGCTGAGAACACTCTCCACACAATCCTTCTGGGTGTGGGTGGGATTATATATACTGCCCATACCCTGGATCAATAAAAAAAACTAGGGATTGACCCGCAAAGGTCTACTAAGCTTTCACGAAAGCTCCATGCCCACTCTGCGCAATATGGGCAAAAACTTACCTCTATTAGACGTGCCATTGAAATCAAAAACACTCAACATAACCCTGGTGCCCTGGGGCCGCATGCTTCCAGGAAACCACCAGACCCACACTAGCTTCCCTCTTACCCTCCACTGCCAGATTCAGGCTGCAGGTACATGCTATCCGAGTTGAACAGGCTACTTGGTCCAATAGTACTTCTCCGGTCTGTGATATCTGTGATTCTGATGGCACACAAGATGAAAAACATGTGCTGTTCAGATGTTCAATCCCCAGGTCTGCTCTCTCCGTCAAAAGTATGCCTCACTTTCTTCAGCACAACTTCTCTTTTCTACACCTCCACCTCTCCCACAAAATGCCCTGTCTAGGCATCATTCACCATGAATTCCCAGGATATCAATATTTTTCTAAACCAGGATAGCAACAAACTTCCTTTTTTTCTTCATTATCTCATGTGTATATATGAACAGGCTAGCAGTCAAACGTCTTGACTGAGGTCTTTTTTCCCTTGTAACCCTTACCCTCCGGTGAGGGAGACTCACGGCTCTTTGAGCCACTGGCAATCTGTCTCCTTTAATTGATGTAGGGAGTGTTCTCATTGCCTATGTAGTTTTTCTTTCTCTTTTTCTTTTCATGACCAGTTGTGCCGAGAATTGAAGCACAGAGCATATCATGAATATATCTGGCATGGCCCCTTACACCATTTCCAAAGTAATGCTGTTCTCTGCTTCTCTTAAAATCTTGTGGGGACGCTGAAGTGTATTTTCTGGAATCCGACATTTTCTATATGCTGATGGAGTGTGAGTGGAGTCACTTTCTTATGAAGAGCGACAGTGTGTGATCCTCTTTAGCATTTGGCACTTATGAACTCAGCTCAAGGACTTGTTTCCTTCTCCATTTGACACATTTGTTCACAAGTTTGGCATGGTTTGGTTACAGGCACCTTTTCGCTGCAGCTAAGCTGCCCTTGTAGGCAGGTACAGTCAAGTAACCCTATCCTATCCTATCCAAGTGCGCAGGCTTCAGTATTTTTCATGTGCTGTAATCACTAGCGACCGATCAGCCAGAGTCTCGGGCTGTAGGCCACCATTGTAAACCCTTGTAAACCCTTGTAATCGCTAGCACCAGGACTATCAGTCCAATCCTGTGGTTCCCAGTCGATGTGTGTCAGTAAAGCTGTAACCTTTTTCCCTTGTAACTGTGGTAAACCTGTAAATCTTGAAGACCAAAGCATGCTAGCTATCTAATTAGAGCACCTTTCCTTGGTGCACACAGCCATTCCGGTCTGTGTGTGTTTTCCTCATTCTACTTGACACCGCTGTTTTGCAAGAAGGGTCTAAGCACAGATAACTCCTTAAATTAAAAAGGGAGTGATTCTGACACCTAACTATCTGTTTCATTTCTTCAAGGCAGGTCTTTTAGCTTCCAAACATCAAACAAAACAAGGGCAAGCAAGCTAGGTTTCTGATGCATACGCAAAAAACAGAGCTGTTCAAGTTGAAGGCAAGGATCGCGAACGACAGAGGGCACACATGTAAAAAGGACATCATAAAGGGACATGCCCAAACTTTTTAGGAAAGCAAGAGGTGAGCATAAGGAAACCAACGTCAGTCAGAGAGCAACGATAGCAGTGAAATTGACACTCCAAGTGTCTCCCTCTCCTGAGTCAATCTGGCTCTCTCACCCAGCTGCACTAGCACAGGTGACAAGGAAGCGTCTAATTCCTGAAACGGTCTCCAAAGCTGCAGGAGCATATGTGAAAAGAGCACGATTGAATTTACACCAGGTGTCTCATTGAAAGTCTAGGAGCAAAAAATGCACGTTTGACATAATAGCAGAAGATTTGCTCTGTTATACAAAAGTAACAGACTACATACCCTGTGGCAGTGTGGCTCTCAATCTCTGCCTTGACAGGTTTCAACGCAGAAGGAGCATGCAAATACTGGATGCTCCAGTACAAAACTACGGTGCTCTTGGAGGCAGAAGAAGGAAGTGAAAAGGATGTGGAGGAGCAGCTCCACCATGCAAAAGCAGGAGGCAGATGCAAGAGCATAAATCTACCTTTGGAACCAGTTCACCAGCAACAAGAGCGCAGACCCACGGGAAGAGTACAAACCCACCTTTGGATCCAGTTCACCAGCAGCATGATGACCAAGGAGATGGCAAGCAAAACAGTGCCAATGACGGTGGCGCCCATGAAGTCATACTGCTCCAAGCACTGGAAAATGAGGACTGGGGCAATGAGGTCCTGCAGTTTCAATAAGAGGGCAGGATGCTATGTGCTGCAGGGGCTTGCAGCTGTCATCGGGGAGGGTGGGTGATATGCATTATACTACAGGGGCTTGCAGCTGTCATCAGGGAGGGTGGGTGATATGCATTATACTACAGGGGCTTGCAGCTGTCATCAGGGAGGGTGGGTGATATGCATTATACTACAGGGGCTTGCAGCTGTCATCGGGGAGGGTGGGTGATATGCAATATACTACAGGGGCTTGCAGCTGTCATTGGCGAGAGGTGTAGTGCCAGAAAGAAGTTAGAGGTCAGCAAGGATTGCAGGATCAGCTTTGGATCATAGAGGAATAAAGACCAGAGCTTAGTACAAGAGAAGCTATCAAATTGAAGATAAGGTATGATATAATGCTGTGCCAACATTCAAGCATTTAAGATAACTGTCTAGAAGGGGAAAAACTTGTTATGCATCGCTGCAAAAAATGTGAATGTCATAGGGCTGCAAGATTGGTGGACATTACAGTCCTACAGGTTTGAGCACACCTACACACGCGCATGCGCATGGAAAAGCAGGCTCTATGCACAGACCATGTTCACTCGTGTGCACTTTGCTTAATGAGTCGAGCAACGCTGCTCACCAGGAGGCACCACCCGTTGTCTTCAGCCACAAGGCAGGAACACAAGGACACACCTCTGACGAGGATCCTTGGGTCGTTTCCTCGGCCTGATTGCACCAGTAGCTCTAAACTCAACCAAAGGCGGCTGCCGAGCACTTGCAGTGAGTTGTTGATCGTCTCAATTTCAATCCGCAGCGCAACCATTTTGCAAAACACTGACGCAGTGCCAGCGCATGCCTTGCAAGCCCGGAACAGCCACCATGATTGAGGTCAACGATCCAGTTTGCTGCGCATTACCTTGAAGGCAAAGTTGGAGGAGATGATGACGATTGACCCAAACTCCCCTAAAGCTCGAGAGAAGGCCAGGGCTGTGCCTGTCAGCAAGGGGGGCAGCAAGGGAGGGAGGAGCACCTGCATATGTAGAAAGTTGTCAGAGGGATATTGGGGGTGGAAACGTGCATGGAGAAGAGAGGGAGCAGTCCGCGCGTGCATACAAACACTCTTTGGCATTGATTGATGCACTGCCTCCTTTGCCCTCCTGGTGTAAGCGTGCTTTTGGCTCAGTGATTGATAAGTGCGCTGCCAGCATTGATCAGTGCGCTGCCTCCTTTGCGTTTCTGGTGATGTCCTGATGACTTTGGGGCTCAGTGATTGATGAATGCACTCCTTTGCCCTCAAAACGCAAGTGTGCTGTTTGGCTCCATGGCCTGCACTTTGCTTGCAATGCCTCGAATACAAAAGCACAGAAAACGAGTTCCTGTAGTCCGTAATGCCCCAAACACCAAAGCACAGGAAATGAGTATTTAGCTTGCAAAGTCACACGCCAAAGCACAGGGAAATGCACAGAGAAAAGCAAACATCGCTTGTGCCCTTTTCTTCTTTGACTGTGACGATTGGCATCATTTCATGACCACAGGCTGTGAATCACTGTGTGTTTTAACTATCTTGACGGTCCATGGTTTAGAGAAGGGGAGGACACAGGCCAGCATACGAGGCACAAGCACTTGCAGCGGACGTGCACAGACGCAGGCCAGCATGAAGAAGCATGAGAGAGCACGAGAGAGCAGACAAAGGCCAGCACAAGGGAGCATGAGAGAGCACAAGAGAGCAAAAGGCCAGCATGTGAGGCACAAGCACTTGCAGCAGACGCGTGCAAATCAGGGTTGACTAATTCGCCGGTTTGACAAAATAAATTCGCCAATAATGCGGAAAAATTCGAAATATATTCGACGCATTATGCGAAGGCATGTTTGCCCCCTAGGCGAGGGGCTGAAAAAGGGGGTAGCAACTACCCCCCAACCACCTCTAACCCCTTCCCTCCCCTTCCCTTCAGGCTATATAAACATTAAAATGGGGAAGAGTTAAGGTCTTGATTGGGACCATGTCACCATCATAGAGCAGATGGCCAAGAGAGATGGGGTATGTCTGGGGGTGTCTGGGGGATCTTCTGCCCCGTCTCTGGCGGAGGGCGTAAAATTCTACGCATCGGCAATTTTAAATTCGCCAAATATTCGAAGATTTTTGAATGCTAGAATGATTCAAAATTGGCGAATTAGTCAACTCTGGTGCAAATACAAGCAGGCATGCACGCACATCTGTGAACGTCTTCCAAGGCGAGGCGCCCAAGGTCCAAGCGGCTTCCTCCAGCTCCACTTGCATCTCCTGCAGACACCATGACCACAGTGAATGAAGAGCATTTTGGCCAAAGGATGATTTGCACATGTTATAGTGCACTTCTTCTGCATGTGGGTTGGCACTGGCAATTCCCCTCCCAAAGGAGGTTAGCTACTGGACCTTCATATCATTTCCAGCAAGCTCACATCATAGAGCACTTTGCCTTGATGCTTTTGGCCATGCACTTCCTGAGCCGATTTCTCGCACAGATGAGTCAAGCTGTCTGTCAAGCCTCAACACCCTGTCCTTATTGCTCGCAGTGTTCTTGCCTGTTGGGAGCTACATGATCTGTTTGACTTCCATTTGGCATTTGGTTTGCATTTGGGAACTTGTAATGATGGGTATACGAAGAAAACGCATAAGGCAGGCAACGAATGAGTCAATAAATCCGGCCCTCAGCATTTTCCTCCCTGCATGAAACATCAACGTGCGCAGCTGCGGATGCACCTCCAAAGGAATACACAATGTTCACATGCCATGATGGAGATAGATGGAGAAGGATTCAAAATGTCCTGATGCAGATTGATGGGGATAGATGGAAATAAATGGAGATAAATCAAATCTTATGAGCTCTCAATATTGTTGCTGGTTAAACTTCAGAACTGTGAGCTTTTAACATTTCAGGGTTTTCCTACACCTGGCTGCACCTAAACACCTGGCTGCAAGGTGCGTACCACAAAGGGGAAGGACACAAACGCCATGGCACACTTGAGCCTGGCCCCCAAAGCATGGCAAACCTGAAGACTTGGACACAAACACCATGGCACACCTGAGCATGGCCCCCAAAGCATGGCAAACCTGAAGACCTGGACACAAACACCATGGCGCACCTGGATCACTGGCTGCATGGTGCGCACCACAAAGGGGAAGGACACAAACACCATGGCCAGAGCTACACCCAAGCGGGTGAAAACAACCTGCGGGCAAGGGCATTCGGCAAAGGAGCAATGAGCGCCAGCTCTAGGTAAGGCAAGCAGAGCACAAGCGGACATCACTGGGACACAGATATTGGCAGCAGGAACCCTGTATGCCAGAGCCAGTCTCTGATGCAGCAAACTCTCTTGCGCCAGCAAAACTCCCCTGAAGCGAGGATGTGTTAGGGTTGAAGGTTTCGTGCAAGCAACAGGCAAGGAATTAAACGCTTCAGGCAAAGTCTTGTTGCTCCTATAATCTGTGACCTGCAGCCTGGAACCTGATACAAGCAAGGCGTTCCATGACTGACCAACACAAGCAAGGCAAACCATGCAAGGCATACCATGGCCCATGAACCACCAACACAAGCACACCATGACTGATGGTTCACCAACACAAGCACACCACAACTCATGTCTAACCACTACAAGGAAGGCACACCATGCAAGGCAAACCTCGACTGATGGCTTCCCAACACAAGCGCACCATGACCCACGACTCACTAATACAAGCAAAGCACACCATGGCTCATGGCTCCCCAACAAGCGCACCATGACCCATGACTCACTAATACAAGCAAAGCACACAATGCTAGGCACACCATAACTCATGACCCCAGGCGGATGCAAGGCAGGCACACTGTACAACGCACACCTAATTTGACTCACCGAAATGCCCATGCTCTCCAGCAAACGCCCCAAGATGGCTTCATCACTGCAATGGAGGGCAGCATTTTATCACGGTCAATCAATTGGGCCATTGGATGTTGGGTTGAGCATTTTGTGGGGCAACTGTGGAAGTCAACCAGGCTTAGCCTTGTCAGAGTCAGAGTGCGTGGCTGAGCGAATGGACGGTGACTGCTCTGCATGCTTTTGACTGCCACGCATGTTTGCAGTCCTGCCCAAAGGGCGAGCGTCTCCTTACGCATGCATGTCAAGGACACCAGCGTAACTAAACAACCCACAGAGTGAAAAATGATATGTCGTGGGGAGGAACAGGATCACTAGAGCGTGCAGAACAATGGAACTCCACTTTGAACTCTACACAAGCACCACACATGCAAACATATAAATATATTACACACCAACAGCTAGCATGTACTCCAAGCCATCATGTGCTGACGGGAGCCACAGGAATTTTGGCGTTGGTGCTTGAAGCAAAGCCTTACCCAAACATGTGTGCATTATGCTGAAAAAAAGATTGCTTTTAAGAACTTTCACACCCATAAGACAGGCATGAAAGCATGTAAAAGAAGCCCTCCTGAGCGAGGGATGTGACTGTAATGGATGCTTAAAAAAAAAAACAAGCCGTTCTTATTTGACACACATACACGCACATGCACACACGCACATATACACACATACCTGTACACAGTTGCAAGGGTAAGGCCTGCCACTGAGGTTGGCAGTGCAAAGGGCAGGTCCACAGCAGCATCAATCCACTTCTTGCCTGGAAACTCGTACCTGTAGAAGTCATAGTTGCAGTGGTGAGCGAGCATTGGTGAGTGAGGAGTGGTGTGTGAGCTGTGGCGTGTGAGTAGTGGCGAGGGATCAGTGGTGAGTTAGCAGGCAGGAATGCATGGGGCAGCGGAAAGGAGGCATCAAGCCCAAAGCTCAAACCAAGTCTGAGGAGCCCTGCAGAGCAGCACTGCACGAGAGAAGGCAGGGCGTATGACTGACAGTTCCTGGTGGTGCAGAGCCAACCTGGAGCCAACCCCTCACAAATCAACAGCAGCTCTTCCATCCCATCCACTCGCAGCCCCTCATTACCAACCCATACACAATCATCAAGTATGATCCCCACCTGCTCTTATACCCTCACAGGCTCCCTAGCATGCCCACAACAACACTGATCCAATCCAAGTCCATCCACCCCTCCTTGCACAGTGCACGAGAACACAGCATACACAAAAGACACAAGATCAGGAAAGGTCCTCGCTCACTTGACCAGCACCCAAGCCAGCAGGAACCCAAACACAGCGTTGATCACGGCAGCGGCCAGCGCGCATGAGAAGGACACGAAGTAGGCGTGCATGGCCACAGGTTCCAGCGCACGTTCCATGAACACACCCAGGGGCGTGGTGCTGGCCTTGCTCTGCAAATGAGGCACAACAGGCAGGCAGGGCAGCCAGGGAGAAAGGGGTGAGGTCAAACACGAACGACCATCCTTTGCAAATGAGGCATAACAGGCAGGCGGGGCAGCCAGGGAGAAAGGGGTGAGGTCAATTGCTAGTGACACACTCAGGGGCGCAGCCCTGGCCTTGCTCTGCCAGTGAGGCAGAGTAGGACCGTTCACAGTTGGCTTGAGTTCTTTCTTCCTGGCTTTCCTGCTTGCTTGTCGTATAAGAAAGGCACAGAAGGCAAGCAGGAAAGCCAGGGAAAAAGGGTTGAGGTCAACCGTGAACGGCCTTGCACTACAAATGAGGCACAACAGGCAGGCAGGGAAGCCAGGGAGAAAGGGCTCAGGTCAAACGCGAACGGCCTTGCTCTGCAAATGAGGCTCAACAGGCAGGCCAGGGAGAAGGGGAAAAGGTCAACTGTGAACGGTTATGCTCAACAAATGAGGCACAACGGGCAGGTCAAGGAGGAAGGTCAAATGGGAATGGTCAACTGAGAAGCGAGGCTAAGGCCATGAGGGAATACAGTGCTCGGCGCAAAAGGGCACATGGACAAATTGTGATGTGGTGTTGAGACATGAGCCACACACAATACAATGCTCAGCACATGAGAGCAAGTGGACAAGTGATGAATGTGGTGTTGAGGCATGAGCCACGTACACCACAGTGCTCAGCACATGGGGGCAAATGGACACAAAGGCAAGACTTAGGTTTGTAAGGGACTTCCAGCACATGGAAGCAGAAGGCAAGCTGAAAGAAGACCGGTTAAGCAACAAGGCACACGATCTTCAACACCCAGCCGCAAATACACAACTTGCATGTGCATGCATATCCCATGTACCGCGTGTATGTATGTATGTATGTATGTATGTATGTATGTATGTATGTATGTATGTATGTATGTATGTATGTATGTATGTATGTATGTATATGTATGGTATGTGTGTGTTTATGCGTGTGTGTGTGAGCGCATGTGCGCACCGACGGGTTCAGAACCGCGCATTGATGGTTCACAAATGCAAGTCTCATAAGTCTTCCTTCTCATTTGCCCAGCAAATGCTGTACAGGGGGTACCAGTCCTGAGGATAGAGTACCTACGCGTCTTCTTGAAAATCTTTAAAGGGTATCTGCACTTGTTTGGAATGGGCTCAGCACCTGGACAACACCCTGGCTGATGGGCTCAACACCTGGACAACACCCTGGCTGATGGGCTCAGCACCTGGACAACACCCTGGCTGATAGCCCTCATGACATCACTTCAGGAAAAGGACTTGCTAACGTATTATGCCACCTCTTTCCATGCGGTTTGTCATCTCTGTCCATGCAGCAAGTCATCTCTCTCCATGAGGTTCGTCACCTCTTTCCATGCAGTTTGTCATCTCTGTTGGTGCAGTATGTCATCTCCGAACATGGCACACATGGACACACATGTGCGCCACAGCACACCCAAACACAGGGAAATACGCCGTTTGTATCAGCCTTTAGCAGGGAAATACAATAGGCATGTCGTATGTATATGGAATTGGCCAACCCAACCAGTAAAGTACAGCAAGGCACGCGCGGCCAAGAATCAGACCTTGCATGGAAATCAAGGCTTGGCTTAAAGCTGAGAATGAACTGAAGAGATGGAACCCTACCGCAGATAGCCTTATTGAGGCCACAGTGAGCCAGTGGGTTTGATGTGGCTGTCTGCTCAGCCACAGTCGATGCACATGGATTTGCCCACGACAATGTGTGCAATGTAAAAACGCCTCTGCCCGGAGTGACTGTGTGCATGCCTGTACCGACAGAGGCCTAGTAAGCTTCTTCGGGACATCATGAGTTTCCCTCTGCAACAGAGTCTTCTCTTACCAACAGAGCAATGATGGGAATGACCAGCATGAAGAGCAGGTAGCTGATCATGAAGGTCCATGTTATTGGGGCTGTGGGCGGAAGGCGCAATCCTTTGCTAACTGAGGGCAGGGGAGGAAGATTGCTGGTGTCCGGAGAAAACTGGCTGTTTGGGGAGGCTGCTGGGCTGGCTGAGGAGGTGGGCGGGACTGGCCAGCTCCCGGCTGCCGCAGCCTGCGCTATGCCCAAACTGCCTTGCTGCCTTGCTCCTACGTGTGCCCTGGCTGTCCTGGGGCTCCATCTAGGTGGTGCTGCCCCTCCCGCCTGTGCAACGGCCCCTGTGAGTGTTGTGCTTGCAACATTGGTGTGAAAACAGTGCAAGTCCGTAGAATGTTTTAAGAGAACGGTGGCTGGCAAGGCACATTTGTCTAACCTTGAAAACCACCAGCTGCCAGGCCCCTGCACGGCTTCAAGCATCCCCCAAGCATGCTTCCCTGGCCTGCCGGAGTGAGACCCTTTAGGCTAACTAACTCATACTGAGATCAGGAGCACCATCCGTCTCTACGTGCTGCTATTCTACCTCTACTTTCATTTGTTTCGCCTCTTGGAATTGAGGTCGTCCACTTTTTTGAGTTTTCACAAGCGGTCAGTGGATGTGGCGCTCATGGGATGCCAAATACCCGGTACATAAGTAATTCGACATCATCTTGATTCTACCTGTTGTTTGCAGCGATGCGTTAGGGCTCACTTTACAACTTGGGCTCTAGAGATAGTCCTCCCTTGTTAAGACAGGCCCTGAAGAGGGGGAGGTACACTTACTGGATTGGGCACTCATCAAGCAGCAAGGATGGTGAAGACCACGAAGGGAGGGCGGGTGATGAACCCTGCGGGTGAGTGGCATGGAGAACCAACCTTTGCCTGCGAATACCTGTGGGCATTCCAACGCAAACTCTCTTACCTCATGCACACAGGTGTGCACATCAGCATTCACATAGTCATGGGCAAAGTGACGCATGTGTGTGTGTGTGTGTGTGTGTGTGTGTGTGTGTGTGCGTGTGTGTGTGTGTGTGTGTGTGTGTGTGTGTGTGTGTGTGTGTGTGTGTGTGTGCGTGCGTGCGTGCGTGCGTGTGCGTGTGCGTGCGCGTGCGTGCGTGTGTGTGTGCATGTGTGTGTTTGCGTGCGTGTGTGCGTGTGTGTGTTTGCGTGCATGAGTTTGTGCGCGTGTGTTTGAGCGTGTGCGCACCCGTGTGCGAGCACTCATGCATGAGCACATGCAAACAAAAGCACGCATGCCCGCATGCATACACATGCACACGCACGCACACACACACGCACGCGCGCACACTTACACGCACACACATACACACGCGCATACGCACATACATACGCACACGCATACATGCGTGCGCACACACACACATTCACACACACACACATGCACAGCCTATGGAATAAAGTACCCCAGAAGGGGACAGCATTTACCTTATGACTGTGAATCTCGGTTTTCTGGATATGCACTCACACAGGCGCGCGCTAACACACATATACACATGCACGCATATGTGCACTCATGCCCGCACAAACAGCCTGTGAATCCAGGAGGCTACGGTCCTTGTTGACTGGCCAAATGGTCTGCATAGCCTGAGGCAGTGCATCTCACTTTTCTAGCAACGCACACACATGCACACATGTGCACACATGCCTGCGCTCACAGCCTGTGATGTAGCATACCCCAGGAGGGGACTATGGTCCCTGTTGACTGGCCAAATGGTCTGCATAGGCTGAGGCAATGCATCTCACTTTTCTGGCAGCGCACACGCATGCACACTTGTAAACGCATGCCTGCACTCACAGCCTGTGATGTAGCATACCCCAGGAGGGGACTATGGTCCCTGATTACTGGCCAAATGGTCTGCATAGCCTGAGGCAGTGCATCTCACTTTTCTGGCAACGCACACACATGCAAACATGTACACACATGCCTGCGCTCACAGCCTGTGATGTAACATACCCTAGGAGGGGACTATGGTCCCTGTTGACTGGCCAAATGGTCTGCATAGCCTGAGGCAGTGCATCACGCTTTTCCGCATTCCTGGCAATGTGCTATGGATGACAGTGTACAGCAACGCATCTGCACACACACAGACGCGCACACACACACACACACACGCACAAATACACACACGCACACACACACTTACACACACACACGCGCACATGCACGCACGAACACACGTGCTTCCTGTGATGTAACATACCCCAGGAGGGGATTACGGTCCCTGTTGACTGGCCAAATGGTTGCGTAGCCAGAGGCAGTGACCACACATGTGTGGAAATGCGCTGTTCAGCGTTGTGCGTGTAGCGCGTGCACATGCATACACATACACACGTACGCATATACAAACACTCACACACATACAAACACACACATACCCACACATGCATACACATGCACGCGCACGCGCGCGCGCGCGCGCACGCACACACACACACACACACACACACACACACACACACACTCACACACGCACTCATACAAACACGCGCGCACACACACACACACATACACACGCGCACAGGTGCATGCGTGCAGGCATGCACTAGCAAGCAGACAAATGCATGCTTGCTTGGCTGTGCTCACTTACCAATACAAGAACGTGTGCAAGCACACCAATAGGGATACAGTGACACACACAAGCATTTGTGCCAAAACAACCATACCATATGAACACATTTATATAACACACATAACACAAACATATATATGGGCTGGCTGAGGAGGTGGGCGGGACTGGCCAGCTCCCGGCTGCCGCAGCCTGCGCTATGCCCTAACTGCCTTGCTGCCTTGCTCCTACGAGTGCCCTGGCTGTCCTGGGGCTCCACCTAGATGGATATATATATATATATATATATATATATATATTTGAAACACGTGTCCATCCCTGCACGTCCATTCCCCCACATGTTTGCGCGTGCGCACACACCCATTCTCACATACAACACACTCTCATACACACACAGATGCTCACCGCAAGGAGCAACGCAAAAAGGAGGTTCAGAGGAACAAGCTCGAGCGCAAGTACACCCGTGAAGCATGCTCCAACAGGTGAGCGTCTGTGACGCGTCCATGACAGTCTCAATACTTGTCAAGCTTGCTGCCTGCATTGGTACTAGGATAGGGTAAGGTCACACGCAGCAACCCTTGAAGCCACAGAACCTGGTAGGCTGTAGTGCTTAGTGTGTCTGCATCATGCCTGAGGGTGCGCGCATCATGGCATCAGCCAGAGGGTGCGCGCACGCCTGTGAAGCAGTGTTTGAAAGAGGGTGTGTATGCACGCCTGTGAAGCAGTATTTGAAAGAGGGTGCGTGTGCACGCCTGTGGGACAGTGTTTGAAGGAGGGTGCGTGCACACCTACAAAGCAGTGTATAAAAAAGTGATGACTTGTCAATAAGTGAGTGATGACTCGCCTCATTGTGGTGACAGTGCGTGCTTAACTAAATAGTGAGTGAGTGGTGACTCGTCTCATGTGGGGACAGTGTGTGCTTGACTGATGAGTAAAGAAGTGACTGATGACTTGTCTCGGTGTAATACCGGCGTCAAAGAAGGGGGAGGCAGCCAAGGAGAGGATTCTGTTGTGGCCTCAGTGGGCTCTGCAGAGGCCCGCAAAAGCTTTGCTCACCTCTAGCAGGTCATCCAGGATTCTGCGGTGGCCTCAGTGGGCTCTGCAGAGACCCACAAAAGCTTTGCTCACCTCTAGCGGGTCATCCAGGATTCTGCTGTGGCCTCAGTGGGCTCTGCGGAGGCCCACAAAGGCCTGAGCATATCTGGGAGCAGCTGCAGGAGATCACCGACCTACCATGTATGTGTGTCACTTCACTACGTGTCTCTCTCCTTCCCTGTGTGTCACCTCCCTTGCGTCCAGGGACAAGCCGGAGCATATCCGGGAGCAGCTGCAGGGAGGCCATCAGCGACCCACCGCGCATATGTGCCACTCCCCTTCTTTGGATGTCCTTCCCCTTCACTGTGTGCCACTTCGCTTGCGTCCAGGGACAAGCCGGAGCACATCCGGGAGCAGCTGCAGGAGATCATTGACATTGAGGAGGCTGGGCCACTGAATAAGGCGCTGCGGCTGAAGAAAAAGGTTCTGCAGGAGGCGTACGAGCATGCGCTGCACAAAAAGAAGGTGCGCTGCTGCAGAAATGAAAGGAGCATACGTAGATAGAGGGTGCTGCAAGAGGTGTACAAGCGTGCACTGCACAAGAAAATTGTGCGCTGCTGCAGAGATGAAAGGAGCATACGTAGATAGAGGGTGCTGCAAGAGGTGTACAAGCATGCACTGCACAAGAAAACTGTGTGCTGCTGTAGAGCTGAAAGGAGCATGGAAAGATAGAGGTACTGCAGGAGGCAAACGAGCATGCGCTGCACAAACAAGATGGTGCGCTGCTGCAGAGATAAGGGAGCATAGAAAAAATAAAGGGTGCTGCAGGAGGCAAACGAGCATGCCCTGCACAAAAAGAGGGTGTGCTGCTGCAACAGGAAACAAGGCAGAGAAGGGTGTTCTGCATAGACCGTCGGTGCCGCACAAGCGACGGGTTTGATGCTTCACAGAGAAAATCCATGCCACAGAGTCTGAGAACACCTGTACAGAGAGTGGCGGTAGTTTTTTTAGTGAACAGATGCGTAGGAAAAGGGGAGGTGCTGCGGGGGAGGAGCAGGCAGTGCCCTAATATTTTACTAAGGGAGGAAAGGCAAGAGAATATGTTATAGAAGGGGAGGAGAGGCAAGAGAAAATGGAGAGTGTGTGTGCCGCTGCAGGGAAGACAGGGAAGACAGGTGTACTGCGCGCCAAGAAGGTGCAGCAGGTGGCGGAGCAACGTGTGCGCTGCTGGAAAAGGAACACATGCAGCTTCATGTGAGGCAAATGCTCATTCCGAAATGTTGATTGCAGCGGCAAGAATGTTAAAATACCATTCGAGCAGCTGAATCACGTCCTGAATTCAAACACTGTACCGCAGCGCCAAACGCCCTGAACTCAGAGTACTGAATTTAAATACTGTACTGGAGCGCCACACAACCTGAACTCTGATTCTCATGCTCCAAGCATGCCTGGCATTGCCTTCCCACCTTGTGACTGAGTTGTGCACAATGGAAGTAATGAAGAACCTGCGCAGGAAGCGTCAAACTCCTGACACATGAATGATTGTGCCCACACGGGGCTTCCATGTCCTGCCATCCCCCTTTTGCTCCTTTTTCCTCTGTGGGAGAGGTCTCACTGTACCAGAGGAAGCGGTGTATGTTGCATGTCTCTTTGTGATCCCAGTAAGACATGCATCTGCTCTCTAGGAGAAGGCTGTGCCTTCCCTGTGGCGAAGATGCTATGGCTCACTCCTCACGCAGCTTGATCGCCGTGAGTATTTACCTGGGTGCCCCAGACTACTGCCCTGGATTACTATGCCCTGGATTACTATCAGAGACAGCGGTGTCACCTTAGGACAGAGAAACCGCTCCCTTTGACCTGCCCCCAACACAAATGGCACGACGCACACCACACTTATAACAGGAGGAAGATCTGCGACAGAAGTCGGCCGCCAGCGCGTCAGGCCCGCCCACTGCCGCCGCCGCTGCAGCAGGCGCCCTGCGCCCTGAGGACTCCCGCTACTACCACCCCACCCTGAACCCCACCGGCAAGCCACCCCCAGGCAAAATGGCGGCAGGCCTCATTACCGCCCCTGCACCTGGCTCCACCGCACCCGCTCAACCCAAGAACATCAACATTCCCCGCCCCAAGCCCCCACCCCTCCCCGCCGGCCCCGCCCCCAAGCTTCCCCCTCCCCCCGCAGCCCCACCCCTGCCGGCAGGCGCCGCCCCTCGTCCTGCTGCACCGCTGCCACCTCCTCCTGGCCCCCCTCCAGGTGTCACACCCTTGCCTCCCCCTCCAGGTCCCCCCCCCGGCCTCGGCCCCTTGCCCCCACCCCCTGGACCCCCACCCGGTGCTGCAACATACCCCGCCCCGGGCGCACATGCTCTGCCTCCTCCAAGCGGCCCACCCCCCGGCTGGCGGCTGCCCCCCCCCACGGTGCCCCCGCCTGTCGCTGCACACGCAGCTGCACAATCAGACGCCCCCCCCCGGCGTGGAGCCCTCAACCTACACACCAGGCGCTTCAGGTGCCCAGGCTCCGCTCCCCCCTCCCGCCATGCCTCCCCCGCCCCTAGCGCCACCCCCTGGCCCTCCCCCCGGCATCCTGCCCCCCCCGCACTACCCCCCACCAGGCTCTATGGTGGCACCCCGCCCACCCGGCCCTGCGTATGCAGTGCCCTTGCCCCCGCCTGCTATGCCTCCTCCCGCCTACCCACCTCCCACTGCCACTGCTGCTGCCACCCCTGCGTCCACTGTCTCTGCACCGCCACAGCCATCAGCCGCTGCGTCCGCGGCTGCCGCAGCTGCAGGCAAAGAGAAGGCCAGCGCCACCATCACCGGCAGCAGTACAGTGGTGAAGCGGCCGCTGGCGCAGAACGACCGCGCCCTCACCAGCATGGTGCCGCCCGCCGTGCGCGTGCGGCGCGAGAATGCCAAGCCGGCTGCCAAGCCTGTGCACAAAGCAGCCGCGGCACGCGATTCTGCTGCACAGTATGGATTTGGGCTGGCGCCGGTGCAGCGGTCTGCCATCACGTCGGCCCCGGATCTGGACGGGGAAGGGCCTGGCGCGGGGTCCATGCCTGCGGATGGAGCACAGGGGACGCAGCAATACCATGCGCCTGCTCAGCAGTCTTCGGCAGCGCAGCCGCAGCTACAACAGCAGCAGCCTAAGCAGGCTGCCCCTGTGAGCACGGATGCACAGTACCAGGTGGGTGCATATCTCTGTGCCTAAACCCTGAAATGCCACCTGTGGAGGTCGTGTACAAATTGGGGGAAGGGTATGTGTTGGGGTGACAGGCCGCTACCAGGACTTGCTGTTCTTGGTGCACCCTTCAGCAGTGGTTGTCTCGTTGTTTGAAAGGTGAAGTGATGTGTTTTCTTGCCCCTGAAATTTCTCTACTCGCTCAAGCATGCAGAGCCTTGGCTGTCACATGAACAACACTCCCCGGCTATTTGTTCTGTTGGTGTTTGTAATCCGCCGCCATGAAAACTTGAGCTCCGGATTCTCCTGCATGCTCCGAAACCTTGCACTGTCACTGAGTCTACTAAGCTTTGCAGCTCGCTCCTTATTTTTGGATTTCCAAACTTGTCTTCTGTTTTGGGTGTCAAAGATAATAGTTTGCTTTTTGTCTGCATTTTTCAATCCTCCTCGAATGTTTCCTGCTGGTTCCTGTCTCTCAAGTGCTTTGAGAGGCACTTTATTTTTTTAATGTTTCCCATACTGAGCATGCAATTTCCCCCTCTGCTTGCAGGAATTCTTGAGCACCATGAAGGAGCTGGGGGCATTCTGAGGTTCCCTGGCATCCCCGCCGCTACAAGGACCCCAAAAGTTGTGACTCTGTGGTGCTGCTTTAGGGACATCTTGTGCTGCAGGCCCTTAAGGCGTTTCTTTACTGTGTGGAAGCCAACATTTGACTCTAAAAGAACTAGAACGCTTCTGGCATGAATAGAGATAGCATTTCCTTTGGTTGCTGGGCCGTGCCCCGGAGCTCTGATCTCCGCCACAAAATATAACTAGAGCCTGCATGGCGTTCCTGTTGCTCAAGCCCCTTCTCAACCTGGCTTTGAGATGCAAAGACTACCTAGCATAGGTGATTTGGATCACCACAGACTTAAAACTCCAGTGCATCTTCCGCCAACTTCCTTTGGCATGGCCACCAATGCCAAAACTGTACCCCATTCAAGGGTAATTCTGCTGCCCTGAGCAGAGTCTGGATGAGATGTCAGTGTGACACCTGGCATGGAAGGTCAACAGACGTCATGGGTTTACATGGATTTTACATTGGTAACCTACAGCCCGAATCTCTGGCTGATCGGTTGCTGGTGAAACATTCTCACCAGGTTTCACAAGGTCAGCAACAAGGAAACACGACAAGTTCCTACTCGTATTTGTGCCTAGCAACCACTAGAGAACAACGGACGTCTTAAGATCAATTTTCGATCAATGATGATTGGACTTTGGGTTCTTGGTTTCATATGTTTGACACAACCCGGCTTGCCTTTGAGGAAGCTGCCCGCACCCATGCAAATATATCGGAATGTCCCAACTCACATGCCTCAGATTTAGACATTTCCTAATTTTCATTGTACTCTGAGCACGCACAAATAGGTAAGGTAAGGTTACATCGCTATATCCGCCAACAAGGGCAGATGAGCGGAAACACAGAGGCCTGTAACCAGACCAGTCTGAAAAAGAAGCTGTGTTCGGAAATGTCAACTGCTGAGAGAAACGTGCGCTCAAAATACCACAGGTACCACAGAAAATGTGTAGGTTCTCCAGATACTAACACAACTGGAAAAAGGCACAAGGGTCTTGAAAGGAAAGCTCATGAAATGATTGGCTCGAGAGACTATATATCCAGAAACCAAGAGCAGGAACCCTGAAATCCTGGTGTACACTCAAGGGTTTACAAGGCCTTGGTGTACACCCTAGGGTTTACAATGGTGGCCTACAGCCCGAGACTCTGGCTGATCGGTCGCTGGTGAAACATGCTCAACCAGCATCAGAGTTGAGACCTAGTTTGAAACCAATTGAAATGTTTGAACTCAGATGTGGAACACCAAAATCAAGACAAGAGAGAGCGCCTGAAACTCCGAGTTTGAGCACCAAGTTTCATCTGTGACAGGAGATACAAGAGGCAATGATTCATCTCGGAGACGGTCAGGACGCAGTTCCACGGAAGCTCTGGCACACACTCAAGTGGAGGTTCACCCCAACAGAAGGCCGGACAGCACACTCAACGGAAAGGCCACAGGCTGCTGTCAATGTCCCAGCCTGTCTGCCCAGAGCTCTGGCACACCCAAAATGCGGCACAGACAGAGGGGCCTTGCAAGCACACACACGCGGGGCTCACCATAAAGGCTTCTGAGGCAGACACAGCAAGGACTGAGGCATGGACTGCCAGTGACGGTGATGCACATGCAAACACGCATGCCTGGCCCTTGCACACGTCTGCGAAAGACCACAGGCCACTGCACAGCATGCCCAGACAGGCGGTGACCACACGCGAGCACACACTGAGCCATACCCTTGCACACACTGAGCCATACCCTTCCTGGTGTACACTCAAATGCAGGTTCACACCCACAATGAGCAGGATTGCACACTAAACAAGAATGACCACACAACCGCTGGCAAGTTTGCACAAACTGTCTATGATGCACACCATATGCAAGCATGCACACCTATAGGTTTGACCACACACATATGCATTCAAAACACAGGCTCGTAAAGGCTTACCCTAAAACAGGAACTACTCTTGCTATCAAAGTCTACTTCCCGCATGATTGAAAAGTTCAGCAACACCTTCTGGACCATGCCAACACTTCCTTTTAAATTGAAAAGAAACAACTTAACTACCGCACAGGTGCCCTCTTCAAAGGTAAAGGTCTACGCCCTTGAGCGTGCATTAAGGGTGCCCTCTTCAATCAAAGCACGCAGTACGCTTCAAAGTTTGCATCAGCCTACAATGTCCTCTCTGTTGCGAGTCAGACAGTGCGCTCACACTCTTTCAGGGTTAGAAAAACTACGCAGGCAGTGAAAGCACTCCCCACATCAATTAAGGAAAAGAGGATACCTAGGGCCGAGGCACCGTGTAACACCTTCACCAACTTTCAGGGTTACACATCTCATCATGTCGGATATGGTAACCGAGCGCCAAAATATTGCCAACGATTTTTTCTTGCGTCAGCCAGTGTCGGCAAAAACCCTCTTGGGGCAGGTCTTGCCTCCATGGACACTGGCAGCACAGATCGTCTTGCTTGCTTTACAAAACTTGCAGATCCCTGAACACTTGAAAAATGTAACCTTCCTTAAATACATCTTCCCCTCGTGTTTTTCCTGATAAGCAAAGGGCCGCCGGGCTCACATCTAGACGCCCTGATGCAACACTTGTCGTTTTAATCATTGCATGAAAAAAGTGCTAAAGACCAACTCCCTATTTCCGTTGAGAAGTAGAGGGGGGCGCAGGGGGAACAGGGGCAGCATGCAGTACCAGCCACAGCCACTCCATCTGCTTCCAGGGTCCGTCACCTTAGCCAGCTCCTTTCAAAACGGAGGCACATCCATCTCGTGGAGGCCAAGAAAGAAAGAAAAAACATGTAAAAACACGGCTGATAATACTCTCCCTTCATCAATCAAGGAAAAGGAGACGCCTTGGCCAGAGGAGCCGTGAGTCCCATCCATCACAAAGCTGCAAAACAGAAAATGTTAATGGGGATCTGGAGGGTTACTGGAAGCACCCAACTCCAGAACCTGGCTATGGAGGTCAAATACTGTGAAGGCACCAGGCCTAAGAGTCAGCTCGAGGCCTCCAAGCAGCAGCATTGTGACTTATGTCACGATCTCATAAGGGCCTCAGCTCAAGTCACCCTCCATACCAATTTTTTTAGGTGTGGATGGGGTCATCTACACCCCCCACATTTAGGGCCCCTTATATATTTTGGTCTTGATATGTGCAAGCACCTCCCATGCAACCACATCAGAACGCCCCGACTTGCCTGCCCCAAAGTTTGAAACGAAACGAAACGTTTTCAACTACCGCACAGGTACCCCGCTTTTGATTGAAGAGGGCCTTTTCAATCAAAAGCACGCAGTACGCTTCAAAATTTCCACCAGTCTACAATGCTCTCTTTTTGGGGAGCCAGACAGTGCCCTTCACATTCTTTTAGGACGTAAACATTCCACCATGTCAAATATGGTAACTGAGTGGCACACCATCCTCCCAGGTGTTGGTGGGATCTGCTACACTGAGCACGCCCTTAACCAGTTTAAACAGCTGGGACTTGACTACCAACGCGCCAATAGACATGCTCGCAAACTCTATGTCCATTCTGTTATGTATGCCAACAAGCTTGTTACCACTAGGCGTGCTATTAAAACAATAATACTTCTCACAGCCAGGTTATGGAGCCGGGTGCTCCCAGTAACTCTCCAAATCTCCATTAGCATTTTTACTTCACAGCTTTGTGGTGGAGGGGACTCACGGCTCTTCTAAACCAATGTGTCTCCTTTTCCTTAATTGATCATCATGATGTAGGGAGGGATCCTTCTGCCTAAGTTTTTTCTTTTCTTTTCTTTCACCACAATATTGCTAGCAGAATCCTCCTTAAAGGTGTCAGCAAAGGCCCTCTTGGGGCAGGCCTTGCCTCCATGGACATTGGCAGCGCAGATCGTCTTGCTTTACAGAATCTGCAGACCTCTGAACACTCGACAAATAGAACCCTCCCCAAATTCATTTTTCCCTCGTCGTTTCCCTGACAAACAAAGGCTCACTTCTAGTTGTCCTGACACAATTTTAGTTGTTCCAACGAAAAGAGTGTCAAGGACCAATTCCCGGTATCCATTGAGTAGTAGAGTGGGGCGCGGGGGGAACAAGGAGCACTCAGCGCCAGCCACAGCCACTCCACCCACTTCCGAGGCACGTCACCCTAGTCAGCTCCTCCCAGAACAGAGGCACGTCCATCTCGTGGAGGTCAAACACTGTGAAGACACCAGGCCCAAGAATCAGCTGGAGGCCTCCAAGCAACAGCACTGCGACCCCTGTCACCTTGAAAGATCGTGACAGAGAATCTTTCAAGGGCCTCAGCTCAAGTCACCCTCCATACCATTCTGTTAGGTGTGGCAGGGGTCATCTACAACCCCCACACTCTGGAGCCTCTTAAAGAGCTTGGCCTTGACACTCATACAGCCACCAAGCTTGTTCTGAAACTTCATGCTCATTCCGTCCAGTACGCGTATGAACTTGCTAGCACCAGACACGCTCTTGAGAAGACTCCCGTCAACTCTTGTCACCAAGATCAGGCATGGACTACTGCTAGTAACCCTCCTGATCCCCATTGATTTCTTTATTTTGGTCCTCTCGGTGAAGGGGCTACACAGTGCCTTGGTCCTAGGTATCCTCTTCTCCTTAATTAATCATCCATGATGTGGGGAGTGCTTACACTGCCTGCGTAGTTTTTCTTTCTTTTCTTGGTCTTGATACTTAAAAAGCCACCAAGCTTGCTCTGAAGCTTCATGCTCTTTTTGTCCAGTAAGTAGGGTGCGAGGTATACTAGTATATCTGTTAAAAAAGCAGTATATAATAGTATGTATACTAGTATGTAGTATATACTAGTCCACAATTCAAGAGAAATTACATCATTTACATGTGGGGTGGGGTTTTTGACCCCCAGGGATCCACTGGTGATGTTGCTGAACTGAAATATTGAGCCGAAAGATGTGAAATGAGACACCGGACCATCCATACATCCGCTGCCATCCTTGCGTGCTGTCCTTGCCCCAAAATCCACTGCGCCTAGTCTCTGCAAGCTATCATTCTAAACCAGGCACGTTTGAAATCTTGCTGTAAACTAGCCAGGTGAAAACTGCACAAAGAGGCTGTTCAAAAAGTTGGAGAAGAGCATTCTATCCCAAGGCATCCATCTGCAATTCCACTGCATCTGAGCGTTCCTCCTGGTTGCCCAAGTTGGCTTTCACATAAACCATCTTCTCAGCTTCCTAATTAGGAGCTCAGCTGTGATGACAGACTTGGTGAACTCCTTGTGAAAGTCGCTGTTTCTTGGATGGAGGCGTACAGGCGTTTGTCAGTGGCTGCTGCGTAGCCTTACGCTTGCTGCCATGGCTGGATCCTTCCCCAGACAGGTCCAGCTTCACAAACTCTAGCTCCATGGGCTGCTTGCATAAGGTGTTTTGCTGTTTGATGGGAGGGGTTAGCAGGGCTGATGCTGCCCTTGCACCCCTTGCACCTCAGAGCACATGGCCTCCCTAGAAGCTCCTCAACAATGACGTCAAACTCTGCTTGTGCTCTTTGAGCTGTGCAGGCTGGATGAGCCTTGCAAGCAAGTCTTCTGGATTGCACCATGTGCCTAAATGCAATTGCTTACCCTCCTCCACCTTATTGCTGCTGATTTGGGAGCCAATTACATTACATTCTGACCTCTCGGCTTTCCCACTCGCGCGGAATTCGCACTGAGCTCAGGAACTCAGCGCTCTGAGTTTCTGAGTTCGAAACTGTATACTAGTATACGACCCCCCATATACTAGTATATACTGTAGTATATACTAGTATATACTAGTATACAGTATATACTAGTCTCGCACCCTACTGGCAGTAAGCTTATAAATTTGCCCACATTAGATGCGCTCTTGTGAACACTTCCGTGAAGTTCTCTCAACTCTCATCACTGAGGTCAAACACAGGCTACTGCTAGTAACCCTCTTGATCTTCATTGACCCATTTTTTCCTCTTGATGAAGGGGAAACACGGTGTCTTGGGCCCAGGTATTCTCTTTCCTTTATTGTTGTGGGAAGCGTTTTCACTGCCTGCATAGTTTTTCTGGATGTATCACAGTTGCTTTCAATGGCATGATGTCTAGTGGTGACAAGCTATGTGGACATAATGCACAGCCGCTGTTGAACAGATGAAACGCACATACATATATATCGACAACCAAATCCTTTCTTTTTCTGTTGAAACAAAATGTCAATTACAAGTGGTGAAGGAAATTTGCGGTGCTCCAGGCCAGTGTGCCTCCTTGTCCTTAATCGATGTATTCAGTCAATGCTTTTGATATTCAACTTTGCCTAGCCTTCTATAATTTTTTGGCGACCAAATCCCCATTCTTCACTGTAGTGGTGTTCACCCCCAGACCAAGTTGCTCAAATCCCATTTCTGACTTCACGAGCAGTTGTATGGTGCAAAACTGGTTGACAAACCTGGTCTCAGATTCCCGGATGGTGCAGTGGCTGGGGAGATACAGGAGGGGGGTGTCCAGACATAGATTGGACCAGCCACCAAAAAACACCGGCAGGTCAAGCTGAGGCATCGAACTTATTAAAAGCAAATTTAAAAGTCTGTATGCACTCGTCTTATGAGCCCCGGTGCACCAGCTGTGAGATTCGAAATTTTGACAGGTTTCGCGACATCGCCTCCTTGACGGGCCACCAAACCTGCCGTTTTTGGGACACGTTTGGTCTTTGTTATTTAAATAATGAATTTTCTAATTTTGAGCCAGCGGTTTACACAGCAGCAGCAGCAGCGACTCTAGCAGAGCCTCGGACAGCCAGGAGCAGCACCCTGGAGCCAGCAGCAGCCCGGACAGCCTGCCCCACTTTGGCCCAGACCTTCTTCAAGGTGTGTGGAAGGTCATCATATGCAAGAACTTGCAGCAGCTGCGCGTTGAAGAAGCCTCCTTGGTGTAAGAGGACCAGACGCGTGCGCATGCACCTGTGATGACCTGACCAGTGCACCCCAGCACTTAAAAAGTATATTCATGAGTTGAGAAGATGAAATTGCACACATTTGAAGCCTGGGATTGTCACTGTAGCATATCTGATACACCCCATGCATGCTGATCTACAAGAGGCAAAACATAGCACAGCTGACCATGCGCCGCTTCTAACCTTGCAGGACCTGTCCTGGATGGTGCCCATGTACACCTGTGAGTGCATGTGAGGCACCCTGGGCGCGGCGCGCGGCGCCTAACGGCTAGCGCCAGGTTGGTGTGCTGAGATATGCGCATTGGGAGGCTGTGCAGAATAGCTGCCCCAAATGAAGCTGCGCCCAGTGTCGCCCTCAGCCGCTCCTCACAGAAGTAGCTTTTTATGTTATCAATGCATGTGCAAGTTTCTGCTCCGGCACGGCTTGGAACAGACACCATCTCCTCCATCATGTGACCACATACAGATGACAAGGTTTCAACACCCCCTTCTGGGTGCTGAGTATGCACGCCTACCCGCGGAGCAGCGTGTGGAGCTGGCTTGCTGCTGCCTAGGAGGATGCAAGGGGAAGCTGGAAGGGCGGAAGCTGTTTGATGCATGGCAGACGGTGGTGGAGCATGCAGCAGAGGGCAGCAGCAGCAGCAGCAGCAGCCACAGCAGCAGGTACACGGCAGGCAAGCTTGACCTCGGCACAGCCCCCCTGCATCCTACCTTCCACGACCCAGCCAGCCGTCTGCATGGCCTGTGGGCTTGCACACCATGTGTGCGCAGGCGCGCCAAGGTCTGTGAAGCAGAAGCAGCAGCAGCAGCGGTGCTGCAGTTCGAAACAGACCCAGACGCTGTGTTCCCACACAACCTCCCATCTTCCCAGCCATCCCCTCAGCTAAATCAACCCTCACAGCAGCAGCAACAGCTCAAGAAGTAGCACAGCATCCAAGTGGGAGGGGCAGAGGGAGGGGAAGGGGAAGGGGTAGGGGTAGGAGTGCACCTACGCCACCACCACCATCACCACCACCACCACCACCACCACCAGCGGCAGCAGCAACACCAAGCACCAGCCACACTTCACAGCAGCAGCAGCCGCAACTCCATAGTGCATGCTTCATAATGCATGCAGCACGCCACGCCTTGCCTCTACAGCCAGCAGTGACAGATGCAGAAGATACAGCATGTGCAGAGGGTGCAGTAGTGACAGATGCAGAGGATGGGGTGGAAGGGTCAGGGGAATTTGTCTTGCATGCAGATGGGGAGGGTGAAGGCATTTTGGAGCTGCAGCAGGGGGAGGCGGAGCAAGAGGAGGGACGGCAGCCTGCAAAGCGTAGGAAGTTGAGCAAGCCGCTGTCAGTAGGTATGGCTGTGATGAGACAGATGGAGGCTGTGCGGGATCGGGGGCCAGCAGAGATCCAGCCTCAGGAAGAGCAGGAAACTGCAGCAGCAGGCTTCACAGCATCAGAGCAAGGGCTCATGGTCACAGGGGACGAGCTGACAGGGGAGGAGTGGAGCGGGGAGATCAACCTCCGCATTCAGCACTTCTTTTTCCACCAAGCAACCTACATCCGCAATCATGCCCAGCACATTCTGTCTGCCCTTCCCAATCAATTCCGCATTGCTAGCTATTGGGATCCGGAGGGGAAGGGAGAGGAGGGTGGGTTTGGGGCATTTCAGCTTGACTGCCACCTGAGCAGCGACGCCACAGGGAGAGCGTGCCCCCCCAGCTGCCCCCACTGCTGCAAGCAGCCCCCCATCCCCAAATGGTCACGGGAAGAGCACCTGCGCAACACAGCTGGCAGCTTAGGCTTCTTCGATCGCTCTGATCATGCTGCAGCCATCAGCTCAGCTCTGCAGGTTGGCAGCCTGCAGCAGGCAGCTAGCCCCGAGCACCTCAGCATCAATGGGTACAGCCTGAGCCCTGCACTTGACCGCTGGCACATGCTGTACCTGTTTGGGACCGTGCACAGCATGGAGACGGAGCGGACAATCAACAAAGTCCGTATGTCCCGCGGCATGCACACCATCCAGATGTCAGCGCAGCGACAGTTCCTGGCTGTCTCAAAAAGCAAGGACAAGCTGCAGGTCACGGACAGCAACTGGGCAAAATGGCGAGCCAAGGCAGAGGAGCATGCAGCGCAGAGAAGCAAGCCCAGCAGGCGGCATCTTTGCAGCCATGCTGCAGGCTGCACTGAAGAAGGCTCAGTCTAGCAGCAGGGGGCGCAAGAGGCGTGGGGGGCAAGGCGCAGAGTCAGCCGAGCAACAGGCCAGGGAAGCAGCACAGCGCAGGGAGAAGGATCCTGGAGCCAAGCGTGTGCGCTTGGTGCAAGAGATGCGCTACATATGCCTCAAACGAGCAGCATTGCTTGGCCTGCTGCAGCAGCAGCAGCAGCAGGAAGAGCCGCCACAGCAGCAAGAAGGACTTGCAGCTGAAGTCCTCACGCTCAACCAGGCAGAGGTAACGGCGCAACTGCTCGATGCAAAGTGGTCAACTGAGAAGCTTGAGGTGGCAGCAGAAGCAGCACGAGCAGCGGCGCGAGAGATTACCGAGCAAAAGCAGCAGACAAAGGCGGCAAAGCTAGCTACGCAGCGGCAGCAGCCACAGCAACAACCACAGCAGGAGCAGCAAGAGCAGCAGCAGCAACAGCAGCAGCAACAGCAGCCCTCTCAGCAGCAGCAGCAGCAGCAGCAGCAAGAAAGCAAAGAGCCAACAACACGCACGAGCAAACCTCGCCTAGCCAGGCAGTGCACGCTGGTGCAGCCACTGACCATGTACAAAGAGGCCAGCAGCAGCGACTCTAGCAGCGAAAGTAGCTACTCGGCTGACTGTGATGATAGCGGCAACGAAACTGACTAAATCATGTGGATAAAGAGGGGCAAAGCAGATGTGAGGGGCAAAGCAATGAGAGGGGACGAGGGGACGAGTGTTGTCACAAACAGAGGTGTATGATACAGATAATTTGACATGACAGGGACATGACAGGGACAGAGCAGCAGCTGAGCCCCTTCATTTTTCCACTCCAGGTTTTACCAGCTGATTTATTATTGACCAATGATCACACATCCAGGTTCTTGGGCCAAAAAAGTATGTTGCCGGTCTTTTTTGGGGCTGACTGTCAAGGCTTATGGTGCAAAACAGCAAAAATTTTCACATTTTTGAGCGTTGCAAGCCCGTGTGGCTGTCAAATCACACAAGCAGCATACCAACAGAGATTATTTAAAGACACGCTTCCAACAAATGAATTTACTCTAAAATTCATAAAGGCATTGGCCTGGAATTGTGAGAAATGTGTGATCTGAGGGTGATCTGAATTTTTAAGGGCACCCAGATCACCCCCTGGGCCAATTTTCGAAATTCCAAGTATGCAGCACTCAATATATATCTAATGTACACCTATTGTCAAAATTTGAACTCATTTGGTGAAAGTCGCCTCGGGACCTGAACACCACTACACTGTTTGAACTGATTGCCAAGTACTTTGCCTAGCCTTGTCTATCATCTCCTCCTTGATGTTCAACTTTGCCTATCTCTTTGATGATGAATTTCAGAGCAGGCGTCTGCGTGGAATCATGACTGTCACTGTAGCATAACTGTATTTCCTGTGACCCGAATATGCCTTAGTGTCCATATTCTTAAAGTACACATCAGCCCTTCTCAGGGTTTGGCAAACCTGCGCACTCAGTTCCAGCACCTGTTCGGTTCTGCACCCGCAAGTAGTGCATCACGTCTTAGAGACTTCATGAACCAGAATGATGTCCTAGGATTAACCATCTTTCTTTTCTTCTCTTTCTTCTTCTTCTAGGGTTAACCCAGTTCGTGTCAGCGTGCCTAAAATGCTGGGGCTGAGTTTCATGTTTTGTTCTAGTTCTCCAGCTCGGACTGGTTTGGTTACAGGCAACGTTTTTTGCTTCAGCTAAGCTGCCCACGTAGGCAGGTACAGCTATGTAACCCTAAAGAAAAAGAAAAGAAAGAAAAACTACGTAGGCAGAGAAACTCTCCCTACATCAATTAAGGAAAAGGAGACACATTGGCTCCAGAGAGCCGTGAGTCCCCTCCACCACAAAGTTTTAAAACAAAAAGGGTTAATGGGGGTCAGGAGGGTTACTGGAAGCACTTGGCTCCAGAACCTGGCTGTGAGAATTGCTTTTGTTCTCAATTGCACGCCTAGTGGTAACCAGTTTATGAGCATATTTAACAGAATGGGCATGCAGGCTGCGAGCAAGTTTCAAGGCACGTTGTTGGTCAAGTCCCAGTTGTTTCAACTGGTTCAGGGTATGCTCCCTATAGCAGGTCCCACCAACACCCAGAAGGATGGTGTGCAGGGTAACAGCTTTAGCAGAAATAAGTCTGCAGAGGTCTGCGTGCTGCCGCTGTGCCGCCTCCAACTGTTGTCCAGGCCTTGTATCTTCACAGTACTTGATTGCAATTAAGTGTACATGGCGCTGGTTGACATTTAATTTGTGAGGTTGTCGCACGCGGTTAGAGCCATTGATCCTCTGTGTTGGGTGTCTGCTGCGTAACGCATAGTGTGAACAGGAGGAAGAAGGAGAAGAAGAAGTGGGTTTGGCTTGGTAAGGAGTAATCAGTATAGCATCTGGACGGCTAGATTTGAGTCTAGACCTCTTGGGAAAATTACGTGGAAAGAGGTAAGGGGGGATAATTCTATTGGATGCATGTGCAGGAATTTGGAGGTTGTGCTGCGCCAACCTATCATCTTTTCCTATGTCCGTGTTAACCAAGCCTGCCCCCCAAGGGCTTTTGCTAAGAGCTTTGGTTATCATCCTTCCTGCAATATTGTGGCGTTCAGTTTTCATGCAGGAGATGATATGATTTTGGCAGCCAGAGAGCATGTGGAGTGCACTTTCTAATTGGTGACAGCCTGGGAGGGGGCATGAAGGGTCAGTGGACCTTTTGAAAAGTACCGCGTGTTTCTGATTATAGAGAGTGCCTGTGCGGTATTGAAGGATGGTGCGCTTCACAGGAAAGGATATTCCAGACATGTTCCTGGAGGCATTGCTAATATTCTGGTCAACGTGAGGTAATAGGCTCTGATAGTAAGAGTAGTAACCTGTGTTGGAGTTAGCATATCCAAGTCTGTGTTTTGTGTGCATGTGAGACTTGAGAGCATTTTGAAGATTGGGGAGGTAGGTGAGCTTGGGAGTAGGTGGGAGGTCTGTGGATGTGCCCTCAGCATGTTCTCTTTTTTCCTCCTTGGCTAACCCTATCCTATCCTAATCTCTTCAGGGCTGTCGGCCAACCCCCTTGTAACCCAAATCTCTTCAGCATTTGGTACTTCTGAACTCAGCTCAAGGACTTGACAATGTTTCCTTCTCCATTTGACACATTTGTTCACAAGTTTGGCTTGGTTTGGTTACAGGCACCTTTTTGCTTCAGCTAAGCTGCCCTTGCAGGCAGGTACAGCTATGTAACCCTATCCTATCCTAACGCTTTTTTTATGTGATCGCTGTCAGGCTGAGAAAGTGACGCAGCCATAACGGTGTCTTAACATCCCATGACTAACTTGCAGCACACTCTCGTTGCAGCAGACTCTCGTCATGACATCGCTGTTCTTGTGACGAAATTCAAGATGAGGTTCATGCCCTTTTGGTGTGCAGAGACGCAGATGTTTGTGCTTTGAGGAGAAAGCGTGCTTGCCTGTTTAATGTTTTCCTGGTGATTGTCCAATGGAGCAACCTTATCAACAAGATTTCCTCTTGCAACACAACAACAAGCTTTTTTCGTTTGTTGCAGAGCTTATGGGCATTATCATGATGTTGGCTGGTGAGGACCAGTTACAGGCCGACCAGCCGAACAGTCTGGCTGAAGGTCCCCCCATGTAAACCTGTAAGTTTATCCTATCCTATCCTATCCTAATCTCTTCAAGGAAGTTCAGCAAGAAGTTCAGCAAGAATAAGCCATTTTTTGGTCCTCCTTTCCAACACTTTGACTTGGTAATTGAAAATGTCCGAACTTACTGTTGAACCGATTGTTTGAATTGAATATAAATCCCTTTTCAAGATGTTTCCTTATCTGCCTCCCCTCACCATACACCTTACTTTGGCATGTTCAATTTTATGAACTAAAACAATTACAAACTGTATCTTTTCTTAGCCGATCAGCCAGATTCTCGGGTTGTAGGCCAACCCCCCCCTTGTAACCCTTGTATCTTTTCTTACGTGAAGTCCTCCTTTCTTATGAAGAGGCTAGCAGCCAGTCGCTTAGACTGGGTGCCTTTTATTCCTGTAACCTGTAGTCAAATTCCTGCACCCTAAAGGATGGAGCTCTCACTTAAATCATCATGCTGGAGGCCAAAAGCAAAAGTAGGGCTTTAACTATCCAATGCTGATAAGCTGGTGCTTTCTTGCACTTTTGTTGTGAAGATTTGTGAAAATGGATTCCACCGGGACCTGCGCCAGGGGTCCCATTATCTCTCACGCCTTTGTTGGCTTGTTTTGCCTGATATTTTGCATGCTCAAGCTAGCTCTGAGGATGCTATTCATTTCTTGCAGAAGCCTGATACTTTGCACACTCAAGCTAGCTTTGAGGATGTTATTCATTTCTTGCAGAAGCAAACTAATGAGACTCATCATTTTATTTCCGATCTCATGGATATTTTTTGTGCAGTTGGAACAGTTGAGCAGACCGAGCAGCCAAACTACCTGGCTGAAGGTCAAACCCCATTGTAACTCATTGTAACTCATTGTAACTCATTGTAACTACCTGGCTGAAGGTCAAACCCCATTGTAACTCATTGTAACTCATTCTGATTTCCTCTTGCAACACAACAACAAGCTTTTTTCGTTTGTTTCTGAGCTTATGGACATTATGTTGGCTGGCGAGGACCAGTCACAGGCCGATCAGCCGAACAGTCTGGCTGAAGGTCCCCCTGTGTAAATCTAAATCTAAATCTAACTCATTGCCTGGTATTTTGCACAGTAGCCTCAGCACATTCATTGCCAGCAATGCCAGCATGTTTGAATCCAAACTCAATCTGTGACGCACTAGGAGGAGGACTAACTTTTTTCAGAGGCTATTAGGTACCAGGCCCCCGGATGCTGGCACTGCGTGCGAGGCAGTCCAACTTGAACATGAAATATCATGGAAAAAGGATGAAGTGACTTGACAAAGGAATGAGCCCTTGCGTGCATACTTCCACTTTCTTTCAGGCATCATCATTGACACAAACAATGCGTTGAAGGCAAGGCAAAGCTAGATCACTAGCAGGCAGATTGTAGCACTTTTATGACAGAATGGCCCTAGGGCATAGGAAAGAGTGCATGTACATGTGATTGCGAGCTGATACATCAAATTGAAAAGTGAGAATGCTACGCTTGCTGTTAGTCTATGAGCATTAATGAAAGGACCCAAGTTCCCACCAGGTACACATCATTCCCTGTTCATCATTACTTGTACGCAGGCACACAAAAACAACCACTGGCATGCTTAAGGTTTACTGCAGCAGTTCCCAAAACATCTGGCATTCTGAACAAATTCTATTGGGGTTCAAAGCAGGCAGGAGAGTGTGAGGGCTGAAAAGTTGGGGTTTTAGTGCACGACGAAGCTCGAGGATCAGCCCAAAAGATTCAGAATCTGCAGCAAAGCGCTTTCACACAGGCAAAACCCACAGTGCCACTGGCAATGGAGCCAGGCAAACAGAGTTGCTCTGCGCTCATGGGGTTCCAGCGCGCACCTAGCACGGAATGAATACTAATGTGCACGGCATGGAGATCCTCAGGCAGAGGCCCATCAAAGCCGTCCTCCACAACTTCCATTGTGCTTCTAGCCTTGCTGTGTCCATCACTGCTGAGTCACTGCATCGAGTACCGCTGCTTCAAGCCCGGACAAGTAGGAGGGCCCATCATCCCTGCTGCAGGGGTCCACTGCCGGGTCACTGCATTGAGAACCGTTGCTTCAAGCCTGGACCAGCAGGAGGGCCCATCATCCCTGCTGCAGGGGGTCCCCGGGAGCCACCAGGTGGGCCCATCATGCCCATTGGTGGGCCCCCTCCCCTCTTGAAGCTGCCACGCGGGGGGCCTCGCCCACGGTAGCCACCTGCAATGGCAGCACACAGCAGCACGGTCTCATTATTTTGGCTCGAGCATGGCCAACAAAACACGTGAGGAGGACTGTTTTGTGGGGGGCCACGGAAGCTCCCTGCAACGGCAGTGCACAGCAGCACAGCGGCACTCAGTGCTCCCTGGTTGTTTTGGATCTTGATGCATTGGCTTGTTTCCAGGGCAAGGCAACACATGAGGAGAGGGCTAAACATGGATAAGGGAGCGATGCATGCGTTTGCAGCTCGGTTACAATGCTGCATTGAACTTGCGACCATGAGGAGCGATGGTGCATCCTTAGCACTTGCCCTGTGCGTGCTTACACCGAGCACTTTTGGGGAGCAAACTTTTTTTCAGCATGAGCATACAAGCTGCAAATTGCAAGCTTGACAAGAAGCAGGGTCCCCCTCTTCCTCATAGAGAAGCACGTGCTTTAAATAAGTGCTTAGATGGGCTGTCCCGCACCTGGCATCATGCCTGGCCCCATGTCTGGCCCACCCATGCATCTAGGCCCCATGAACTGATGGCTAAGAGATCATGCATGATTGCCGCCACGTACGTATGGCTCAATGCATGGTAGCTGTACAGTAAATGGATGGGCTCTCCCGCACCTGGCATCATGCCTGGCCCCATGTCTGGCCCACCCATGCGTCTAGGCCCCATGAACTCATGGCCAGCAGCTTCCGCAGCCTCGTAGTCCTTGACCTGGAGGCGCGCGGCATATGCAAGCAGCAGGCACTTTTGTGATTTCCCGTGGCCCCACATGAATTGCTGCTTGATGTCACCAGCTCTGGCGAGTGGCAAAGCAGCAAGCCAGGCAGCATGCAGCCTAGAAGCAAATTGCTGCCGCCGCAAGTGGCATGACAGCGAGCCAGGCAGGACACCCTTTGTAATCTAATGAATCACTATTAAATCTAAACCTGATCTAGTGAGTGGCACAGCAGCAAGCCAGGCAGCACGTGGCCCGAAAACAGACTATTGCAAATCATAAAAAGCAATGAGGCAAGCTTTCAGCTTGGCTCGGAGATGACACACGTCAATTTGCCTTATTAGTATGCATGTTGGTAAACAAATGTATGTTTGTAAACACAATTGCAAGTCTACAATCCAACAATACCCGCATGCGCGTGCGCACGCGCGCGCACACACACATACACACACACGCAGCGCAGACCTTCCGCCGCAATCCAAAGGCTTCCCGCTGCAACTCTTCGACCTCCGCGTTCAGGGACTTGCAGTGCTCAAGCAATTCCAGAACCTGCAGGCATACAGGTGCAGCTCCTTAGGCCCCTCTGCTTGCATCTGGATGCAACACTTAATGACGACAGCCACGTATCACCAGGTGGCTGCAGATCTCGATAGCCCTCCTGATGTGTGGCACAGGATCATCCATTTGCCCTGAGCAAACAGGTTGGAAGGAGCCAAGGCATGCTGTTCTGTAGCACAGGAGAGAGGGCTGAAGTATAGAGTGCATTTCGCGGTCGCGGTCATAGACCTGTGCATCCAGCTCAACACAGCCAGGATACTAGGCTGTAGGACTCATGCAATCCCAAAAAAGGATAGAGCCCTCCATCCAGCTCAAGACAGCCAGCAAAGCGGGCTGAGGGTGTGGAAAGGCACACCAGTATGCCAACAACACTGATCTCAATCAAGCAAACACCGAGCTTCAGATCCAAAACAAAGCAAACACAGAGCTTGCCATCCAACAAAGAAACAAAAAAACACAGAGCTTGCCGACCTTAAACATCGCCCTCACCTGCGCCCAACCCCTGTTCAGCGTGCTGGATTTACTGATTTGAAAAGGCAGCTGTATCTTGAAGAAGGAATGCCATGACAAACAGTGCCATTATCTAGGGACACGGCTATGCCACACACACTTCATAAGGGCTCCTGTATATAAGTTCCAGGAGGCAGCAGCTTGCCATGCCCTGCGAGAAAGCAACATCAACAGGCAACCCCAAGCAACACAAAAAGGAAACCCTGTATGTGTGCGCGTTAGACCACAGACCAACAAAAACCATTTTTGGCACCTCATATCTGCCCATTTGGGTCCTCAGTGACCTTCCCACTTCCATTCTCATTCCTTGATTCTATTCTCATTCGTCGTTTCCATTCTGAGATACCTGCCCCTTTAAGTCCTCGGTGAAGTTCTTGGCAATGGCTAGCTGCTGCTCAAGCTGAGGCACCTGCAGCACAGATCAAAAGTACGGAGGAGGGGTTGGGCTATGAGGTGAGAGGGATGGCAGGCTGCTGCTCAAGCTGAGGCACCTGCAGCACAGACCGAAAGCACGGAGATTGGGTTGGCCTTTGAGGTGAGAAAATGGCAGGTTGCTGCTGAAGCTGAGAGCAGTTACTCGAGCCGAGGCACCTGCAGCACAGACCAAAAGTACGGAGGTGGGGTTGGGCGCTGAGCTGAGAAGGATGGCTGGCTGCTGCTCAAGCTGAGAGCTGCTGCTCAAGCTGAGGCACCTGCAGCATGAACGGGCAAGGTCAGGAACCCGCGTCAAAGGGACAACCTCTGGACAAGGTAAGGGAAAACCACTAAACAAGGTAAGGGATCTGCATAAATGGAAAACGTTGCTCATAGGGTGGAATGAACATGGCAAGCAGCAAGGCTGTGTTAGGGCCGACACTGCAGTACGTGCCCCATATGAGCTTGTATTGTTGGTAAGTAGAGGGCAAGGGTGAGAGCGCAGGACCAGCACAGCTACACACCGGTTGCTTGAAAAGTACGGGGCGTTGCCTCATTTGTAGGGATCGGCGTTGGCCTATAGCGCGATATCGCGCTATACAATTTTGAAATATAGCGCGTGCTAAATTGTTTACGTTAAAATCAACCATTTACTGCGTCCGCAGCACCTCAGCAATCGGGCACAAACCAAGGAATTCGCTGTTCTCACATCCAAGGGTAATTGTGCAATATGGAAAGCCACTAGGGAGGAGCAAGAGCCTGGCAACACCCTGGAGAAGAGGCGTAGGGGCCACCCAGCCACACCCAGACACACCCAGGCACACCCAGACACACACACACACACGCAAGCACGCACGCACGCACGCACGCACACATGCACATGCACGCAGACACACACACATGCAGAGACACACACACACACAACATGCGCACACGCACGCTTGCACCCCTGTGTGCATGCACACACCAGCACGCATGGTAGCATGCATAAGTGCGTGCTCATACGTGGCATTGAGGGTTTGCATGCACATGCAGGCCCGCATGCGCACACACAGGCGCGCAAATATGCAGGAGCGCATACACACAGGAGCGCTCATACACCCAGGAGCGCACACATGTACCCACACACACGCTGGAAAAAATGGGCAGGCAGGCACACAGGCACGCTCAAAACACAGGCCGCGTGCGCATGCCTGCGCGTGCACACACAGCCACACAGACACACACACACACAAGCTATTATGGGCTGTCCTGCAAAGGGAAGGGCAGGGCCAAGGGGATGTATGGCCATGAGGGAGTGGGCATACCTGTAGTAGGTCATTTGGCCTGAGCAGATATAGCGCTATATTTTGGCCCAGAGGCGTCCAGAGCTCGACAGGATTGTTTCCTGGCTCTCCCTTTTTGCAAGGGAGCATTGTACACGGTGCCCCACCAGCCCGCCGAGTCTGATGCCGAAACTCGATCCGCAAGGGGGGTTTCTGGCATTATATGGCGTTTCAATATAGCGCCATATAGCGCGATATCGTGATATCGCGATATCGCGCTACATCGCGCTATAGGTTTGGCTCATATAGTGCGATACGCCGATCCCTACTCATTTGTCACGCAAGCAGGGCATCATGCGCTCAAGTGCCTGAGTAGTACTCTGGTAGCTTACAAACACTAGAGTCCCATGTCATGTCCCTTCAGCCTCGACAACTCCATCCACACCACAAGGACGGGACCTCTGCTTGCAACCCACAGGCTCCAATGTTGCAGCACGAGAATCCACCCTGCCTCCCACCAGGTCACGCCCTTGCTCCTCATTCTCAGAAACCTGCTCAGCTCCTATTTCCCACAACGTACCACCTTGCTCCTCATTCTCAGAAACCTGCTCAGCTCCTATTTCCCACAACGTACCACCTTGCTCCTCATTCTCAAAATCACACCCAGCTCCCCATTCTCAGAAACCCACGTAGCTCCTTCTGCTTGAAACAATCCACCCAGTTCCTGCCTCTAATAAAACCCACCCTGCCTTCCACCAGCTCGCGCCCTAGCTCCTCGTTCTCTGTGGCCAGGCTTCGGCATTTGGCCATTAGCTGCCGTCCAACTTTGGACTCCTGGGTGAAGTTGGCCACAGCAAGCTCCTCCTGCGCATAGAAAAAAATTGCGCTGGTCCTGGCTCTTTCCTACATTTTGCTTGCCAACATTTGAAGTTGGCCACAGTCAGCTCTTCTGGCGCACAAACGATGAGCACCAGACTTGGTTCTCTCCTGTTTCCTCCTGCTCGCCAATGCTGATATGCCTCAATGCAAAAGAAGTGATTTGCAAAGGGCGAGCTTCGTGCAGTGAGTGCACCGAATGAGGGTAAGGCAAGAGGGTGGTAGATCTTTGGTGCAGGAAAAAGGAAAATGTGAAAAGAGCCATGTGACACATAATTGGTAGAGCCATGTGTGCTACAGGCAATCTCCACATTGTTCTTGGCCTTGCTGATAGCAAATGCACAGCGCCTTGCCATAATGCCATAATCCAGGATGAAGCAAAGAGCAGTCATTGAGGATTGCGGAACATAGGAGGAAGCACATGTGCTGCATATTGATCCAGCATCCAGTCGTAAAAGCCTCAGGCAGCATAACAAGAGTATAAAAATCAACCTGGTTTACCTGGACTCTTTTCAATTCTTTCTGGGTCTCTTCTAAGTCGCTCCTCATCCGTAAAAATTCATGGTTGACCTGAACGTGCGCAGCAGTAGCACAAAAGAAGGGATGTCAGAAGAGTTGATCAAGTGCATCTTCTTGCCCTATTTGCTGGACCAACTTGCTGGGAAAATACAGAGAGCAACTGGCTGCATCCAGGACACTTCTTAGAAATAAAAAAAGGTGCGATGACGAAGATTCAAACACAAAAATGCTACAAAGAATGGATGCCAGATTGGAACAGGGCTGTGAAAACACGCTGCCTGTAAAAAATCAGGCTGTCTACACGGTTTGGTGACAGTATGGTTCGGTAGAAATCATAAAAAGATGCTTTCACTGAAGGTTTCAGGGGAATATGGAGGCCAAACGACCATTTGGTAGCACTGTCTTGCTCAGCTGGGCTGCACGTTGCTTGCATGCACTTTGCAGCTGCAAATGCCACAACTTTGCGTCAAAAGCACATTAACTAAACCTTTTGCATTTTTGAGCATCATGCAAGTGCAAAAGAGTGCAAACTTGCAAGGAATGGAGACCCTAGCATGCCAGGCCCAAGGGACCTGATGGCCCCCCTCCCCCCCAACAGGCTCAACATAAGGTTGCCCAAACAGGGAAGAAAGGAAAGGCTAGGAATTCTTCTTACCTGGGTGTGGAAGCAGTATGTGCTAAAGCAGGTGAGCAAAGCAACAGCAGCAGTGCGTGCAGGAGGTGCGCAAAACAGTGCAAGCAGGCCTATGGACGATCTAAAGCAGGCACAATACAGCCCCAGCAGCAGCAGTCCCAGCAGCAGTAGCTGAGCAGGGAAGGGGGAGGCTGGAGGGTCCAGAATGTTGAGGCAGCAGGGTTTGGCGTTCGCACTTCAGCAGTCATGGCAACTTGTTCATATTAGTCCATCCAATGGAGTTGTTTGGAACACTAAGTGACATATTTCTTCCAGCAGCAGGTTTCACCAAATCGTCCACCAAACCACTTTCCACCCTTCAAACGGCCTACATTTGATTGTTACGGCAAAAAGGAGTAAAACAGTACCGTCCTGCTCAACCGTACACGGAACCATCAACCATCAGTTCAAAGCCCTGGCTACAGCATGCACACCTCCTTGATAGAGAAGATAGAGGAAAGGTAACCTTTCTGCATGCTATTCCAGGTACTATTTTTGAATTGTGTAGGAAGCCACATTCCCACGAATTTTTGCTTCAAGCGCTATGCCTCCACCCCCCCTCAGCAATGGCGCCGAGGCAGCTGCAGGGCAATGCAGCGCCAACAGAGCAGCAAGCTTCAGATTCATGGATGTTGCATTGTTGGCAAGGTTGCATCAGTTGAGAATTCAGAACTCAGCAGCTCGAAATCTTTTGGACAGCTGGCGAGCATAAACTGCCGCTTTATAGAACTTAAAGCCCTCTGCAAGAAAGGGACCCCCTAACACCCCCTTGCCAACCCCTTGACTACCCATTGACACCTACTGACGGATCCTTGTCCTTCCCAAACCTTTCCCATCACCAATTGTGCAAGGGGGGCAAAAAGTAAGAGGTGGGAGTGGAGGTGGGGGGCCAGACGGTATTTTTTTCCTCCCCCTCGCCTACAGGCAAACGCATGGTCAAACACTACGTCGAACCTCAAATGGTGTCAGGCAGTTGGCGAGCTTGAATTGCCAGGCCGGCAAATGATACGACTTTGATTTTTGGTGATGCACTCCGTGAAGGTTTCTGGGAAAGCTGTTGCATTACAAGCGACATACATTTGAGCTGGACTGTGCTGTACATGCCGTCAAGGGCTGTACATGCCGTCACTCTCAAGAGTGAAGAGGAAATAAAGGAAATAAAGGAAAGGAAATAATGGCTTGTCACTTACCACGATAAGAGCTGCTTGAGCTGAATGATCTTGGGATCCACAGCAGACCATGTGGGACCCAGGGAAAGAAACAGAACAAAATTTTCTCCACTTCTGAAGCAACAACCAATGTTTCTTGTGCTTACCGCGGGGTCCAATAAGAGCTGCTTGAGCTGGATGATGTTTGGATCTGCAGCAGACCATGCTTGTCCCAGGGACTGCCGCATTTCTGCAGCTTCTAGGTTCCGATCCGCCAGGGCAATCTGCAGACAACGGACAGAGGCGTCACTTAAAGGCGCATGCTTGCTCATTACCTCAATTTCAGAATGTGAATACTTTTGACTGGAGGCAATCTGTGAGACCTATACAGCAGTGGACAGACCATTATTTTGGAAAACTGCAGCTCACAACTTGAGGTCATATGCACAAGGCACATGGAGTCGGCAAACCTGTTGTAACTTTGATACAGCAGGCAGCATCAACAGTCCATTCATTCCATTCAATACACCAGCAAAAATGAGCGCTGTCAATAAAGGGATGTGACACACGGCCTCACCTCGCTTTTCTATTACAGCGCTTTGTGCCACTCTCAATGCAGCACTTCATCATTCACAGCAAACACAGCAGGCAGCCCATTCAGGTTGTACAGCTCATACAGCTCATGCAGCGCTTACAGCGGGCAGCCCATACAGGATGTACAGCTCATACTTGTATGTAGGGCTCTTACAGCGGACAGCTCTCATACCTGCATGGAAGCCTGATGCCTATGCAGCTCTCGCGCTTCCTCCTGCAACATCATCGTGGAAAAAAATCAGCAAAACACTCTCTCATCAACCAACACTTGAGCGAAAACTTTAGTGGTTGTACAACTTCAGTGGGTGCGCAGATTGATTGTGCAGAGCTCTGCTGTTGTGCGCTGCTGAGCTGTGGCCCCATGCTGGCATGAGCCCTTGCGCTCCTTTGGCTTCATGCGTGCCTGAATGGGAGAAGAAGCCTGGCTGGTATCAAGCTTGCGGCGAGAGAGCAGCAACAATGCTCAGCACTAGAGGCTTCTTTTGAGTAGACGCCCAATGCATACCTACAGGAAATGTACCTCTTTCGTGCATCAAAGTTGTGAGTTGCCTGATTCACCAACCTGAGACAACCTCGGCGAGATAGGCACTAACAATGATTACTTTCACAGGTATCTAACCTTCCATAATACCCAAGATACGTCTCTATTCTGGCTGCAAGCTTGGTTTAACCCACCTGCAGCTTCTGGCCTTGTGATTTCATTCTCTGCACCGCGTCCAGCACACCCTGCACGTCTGGATCCCGAGTTGTTGTGGCAGGATATCCTGCCAGAGCAGCTACCTCTTTAAACGCACTCCGCCATTTGTTGGCTTCCATCAAGGAGTCCATCAATTTTTTCTGCGGAGGAACATAATGATGGGATGCCTCACGTCCACGTGTAACCAAGGTTTTTGGAAACATACTGGAGAAAACTTTGCAATTTGCAAGGAGGGAACTACAAAGTTGTGGTCTCCACATCTTTCTGCTAATTCATTGCATTCAGTGCTCTGATGTCAGGTCCACCAAATGCACATGTACCTGCAACTTTCAGACCTGCCCAACTCATGAGTCGCACCTGCATGCTTTGCATTTTCTCCACTTGCTGTTGCCTGCAGTATTGAACCAGGGTGGAGGGGCATATCAACACCATTCTTGCAAGGTTGCATGCATTTGGCCTCGGTGAGCTGAGCGGGTATGTACTCACTCTTTTGCTGCGTGGTCCACATGCCCGGAGACCCTTGCTGGCTCTGCCACCTGGACATACATGGATAGCAGACAAGAGGCATTATGTAGGGTGCCATGCTGGTACAGTGACTGCTATGCCTGTAGGCTGGGCCGATGTAGGGGAAGAGGACGCACCTGTGCCTGCTGGTGCTGCTGCGGATGTTGCGGTTGCTGCTGCTGCTGCTGCTGCTGCTGCTCCTGCTGCTGCTGCCCTTGCTGTGCGCCTGGTATACCCATGTCATGGTCAGGATTATCTAGCTGCTCTTCATCATAGTTGTAGTCATCAAACAGGCCAAAGTCATCCTGCATGCATAGCATGCATCGGTGGTATGTTCAGCGCTGCCAGTCCATGCATTAGTACCTGCACACCCCACCAACCCATGCCACCCAAACTGTGTGCAGGGGTCCCCCAGCACATGACCAAAGTCTTCAAGATACCAGAGCGTACCTCCTCCATTCTTCTTTCCACCAGTCAACCAAAAACCTGGCTAATTATCAATAATCAATAGCCTTGTCACAGTGGAGCATAGGTGTTTGCTTGTCTGTCTCTTCACCACCTGCGAACAAACTCCCTGCAATTTTACTTGTTCCTGGATCAGGAATTAATCCAATTAAAATTTTTGGAAGTCGGGTATTCGATTCTGCATTCTGCTCATGCAAGCGTACAGCCTTTGAACGTGGCTCAAGGTCTTTGATTTCTGAGCTTAAACACTTTAGACATGGAATCCTCAAACCGTGATGTGGAGAGGCTGGGACCCCAGGTGTGTTGTGTGTCAAGCCACGTCTGGGCCTCCACCCTGGCTGCTCGCGCAAGCTGCGGAGGCTCTTGCTGCAGCTTTGTTCCATGGAGGCTGTTTCATGAGCAAACCCTCTCTTTTCAACTGATTTGTTGCGTCTCAGCTGTATAATGGCATTGCCAAGCATTCTACGGCATTCAAGCTCCTGGCCGGCATGGGCTGGAGAGAGGGCGATGGACTGGTGCGCAAACGCCTAGCCTGCTTAGCTCATTACTCTTTCCCTTCTGCTGGAACAAATGTCCTCTTTTGTGGAAGCCACATGCAGCTTGCGTTCAGTTTGTAAGAGTGCCACACGGACTCTTTGAGGAACAGCATCGGAAGCTGCATGCAGGGGGCTCACTAACTCCCACTCTGCATACATTGTCCTATGCAGGGCGCGAGCAAACAGGGCATTAAGGAGCACATCAAGGTCAAGAAGAAGTTCAATACTTCTGGCATGGGAGCGGTAGGTACATGCAGGAACGCTCCCACGATCTGATGGGGCAACCTGCATGTAAAAGAGGCAGGCCCGCACCGCACAGCAGAAAGCAGCATATCTTTCCCGTGTGTTCAAACAAGTGTGGAAGCTTCCAACCTTTGCTGGACTGGAAAGCGCCTGTGGCAGAGCGCTTGGCATCCTTGTGCACATACAGGACGAGCAAGGTGCTCAGCTGCGAGACTGGACGACAGGCATGTTCACCTACGACAAGCTGCTGTCTGGCCTGAAGGAGGTGTCTGCAGCACAGAACCGGTCACAGGTGGGTTACAAGGGCATGTGATGCATGAATGGTACCAGGAGGGGGGGCTGTTACCCGCTCTGCTGGGAGGGCCTGTGTCCCCCTAGCTTGCGCTCTTAAGTGGTAGGAATAGACACGCAGTGCTTACTGAAGGGAATGCCTTGTCTTGTACAACTGCTCTCTTCATGGCCTGTCCTTGAAGAGCGCATTGGACAGTGGGCGCATCTTGATCAAGAAAAGTGTCTCTTTTGGTGAGGTCAACACAGGTCCCCAATCAGGCTGGTGGGCATGCGCTGCTTCACATTGGACACGCACAGCCTTCAAATGAGGGCTACGTGTCAGGACCCCAATCCTATGCCAAAAATGGTTGATTAACAGCCGGACACTTTCAAACCTATACTTCGTAAGCGCCTCATGACAGTGGCAACCTCATGCCTGCATACGCAGGGCACCGATGGCTCCAGCAGCGATGACAGTGATGATGAAGCCACGGACCGCACCAAGTCAAACTCCAAAGCCACGACAAGCAAGGGCCATGGCGGACGCGGAGACGGTGCAGGAGCATCACACAAAAAAAAGAGCAAGAAGGCAAGCAACCAGGGAAAGGAGCCACAAGACACAGGGCTTAAGCAAGCAAAGGCAGCACCACAGAAGAAGAAAGCAGCTGCAGCGCCCTCAAGCTCATCCTCTGATGCCTCATCATCATCATCATCTGATGATGATGATGATGATTCTGACGCCTCTGCCCAGCCACGCCCCAGGTAGGCACGCAAGTACTGGGATGCACGCGCACATTTCTTGTCTCAAACAGGAGCTGCAGAGCAGTTTGTGCCCATCCACACAGAGTCTGGCTACACTTGTGTGTATATGTATGCGTGTGTGTATGTGTGCGTGTGTATGTGTGTGCATGCGTGTACGTGTGTATGTGTGCGTGTGACCATCATTGCCCCCATTTTGTTCCATTGAGGTAAGGGAAATTTGATGGTGCATGTTCTAGCATGCGGTGTGGAATTATTTGCTAAGCACTTTTTTTGTATGAGTAAACTCCAGAAGAGGGTTGACAGTGCGCTGCCAGCTTTGGTGCTGCTGTTACTAGTCAAATGCAGCCTCCTTTTGTAACTGCTTGACAGCAGCATGCAGCAAGAAAGCTTGTTTACTCTTTGTATGTTCGTTTATTTGAGTTTAGCTTCTCTCTCTCTCTCTCTCTCTCTCTCTCTCTCTCTCTCTCTCTCTCTCTCTCTCTCTCTCTCTCTCTTCTCTTCCCAAACACTCCTCACAAATTTGTATGCTTGTTTGAGATTCCTGAGGCTCTGTGATTTCCTTTGCATTAATAATGTTCTATTCACTCCTCCCCAGAGAAGACTAATAATATCAGGTGCAACTGTCCACGCAGGGCTAAGGCTCGCGGGACCCATGTGGGACGTTACCAAAAAAGGGAGCGTGCAAAGATGGTGGGATCCTACTCAGCAAATGATCTGGCAGCCATCCTGGGCGCAATGCCAGGGGCAGGTAGGGCGTTTGAAGGGCTTGCATTCCTGAGAAAGCAGATAGCAAGTGAGCAAGCCTTGTCTTGAAGAGCGTATATTCATAGGGGGGACCAAAAGGACCGCTGTACGCGATCAGCATGGATGTGCACAAAGCAAAGGATTTTTCAAAAGCCAGTATTCAGCTTGATTTTAACTAAAATGACTTTCCGCACTTTTGACTATTGTCTCTCTCTTTAAGTCTTTCCACACTTTTGACTATTGCCTCTCTTTCAAGCAGCTAGCACGTCAGATCTGCAGCACTCATTGCAGAAGCCCTCAGCACGCTCCTAACGGTGCCCCAACCTGGAGCTTCACAGCCAAGGATGCATAACCAATACTGATACACTCTTCAGTGTGCTCCGGCCAGTGTGTATGCGAAGGTGCAGCTCCTTCATTCCCAGGGACGTTTCCGTACTGCACATCGCCAATTCCTGGACTGTATCGTCCTGTCTTTTCTTGCTCCTTTTCATTCCCTTTTTCCTAGCTGTTTAGCTCGCTCCTGTGTGCCCAGGTGCACCCCCTGCATCAGGCACCAGCGGCGGAGCTGGAGGTGGTGCAGCGCTGCATGGAGTGAGTGCAGGGCGTCCCGGCAGCCCATCCAGCTCAGAGGATGAAGACGATGCAGGTTGCGTGCAGGGTCACTCTGAGCTGATAGGTCAACAACCACCACAAAACCCTTAAACATGCGTCCCCTCGCTCCATGCGTGATGTGCATGGGAGGCGTTTGTTGTACGGGCATGCACCTAGGCCTGATCAGGGCATGCGTTAAGACTCAGCAAGTTGGGGTGGTGCCATTGGGCTTGTGTGTCTTGGTGTGCATGCCTGCCTTGCGGCTTGTGGTAGTTGTCAACAAAGCGCCTGTCATTTCTTTGGTGTTGGCATCTGGTGTGGAACTTGGGCGATGGATCTTTGTAACAGTTAAATGGCAGAATGGCCGAGTGATGTGTGACCTGTGCAGGTCGGCAGCGTAACGCACGCAGTGTGCATCAACAAGGCTGTCTATACAGAGCACCTGGGCACCCATCATCCTGTGCCAATGTGTGAATGAAAAGTTTACGCACGGGGTTACCGTGCTTGTCTTGACGTGGGCTTGGAAGCTGCAGCCTGAGCTCCTCCAAGCTTTCCCACATGTAGCATGAGAAGCTTATTCCTGATCCCAAACTGAGCGCAAAATATTTGCAGCATGCGTCGACAAGTCCATGTCAGCAACGCTTACAGTTGGCACTTACAGGAGGCCTTGAGCCCACCCACACTCATCACGCCCTCCTGTCCTCCACGTCCTCCCACGTGTACATCACGTTTCATGTGCCCCTCCTCAAACCATTGCACATGGCAGGTGGTAAGGCAAGCAGCAGCAGCAGCAGCTCAGACGAGGAGCGTGACGAGCAGCAGCAGCAGCAGCAGCGGGGGCTAGGGCAGCAGGGACAAGGTGCCAAAGGCAGCCCTGCAGCAGCTGCTGATGCCAGTCGAAGTAAGGCAGGCGCAGCAAAGAACACAGACGATGGGACTGCTGGACCAGGCCAGCCTGCTCCATGGTGGGCAGGCCTGTTTGTGCGAGCCTGCAAGATTGGCAGCAGCAAGCATGAGCGGCGTGCCAAGGCTGCGGCGGCAGCAGCTGCAGCAGCAGGTGATAAGGAAAAAGCACACAGGATCCGCATCAACGGCTTCCGGGAGGAGGACCAGGAGAACCTGGCGTTGCAGGTGAGGGGAGGGGAGGGGTTTGCTTCCTTCTGGTGGAGTGCGGTATGACTGTGCGCTTACATGAAAGGTGTCTGTATGTGTATACGCACGTGTGTGTGTGCGTGTGCAAGTGTGTGTACATGTGTGTGTGCGCGCTCGTGCGTGTGCGAGTGTGTGTGCGTGCGTGTGTGTATGTGTGTGTGTGTGTGTGCACGGGTGTGTGTACGTGTGTGTACGTGTGTGTGCGTGCGTGCGTGTGTGTGTGTGCGCGCGTGCGTGCGTGTGTGTGTGTGTGCATGTATGTGTCTGTGTGTGTGCGCGCGTGTGTGTACTAAGGTGTGATGCATGCAAGCCTACCAGCAACCAAAGGCTCCCATGTGAAATGCTACCATGCAAAAAGGAGCTGAGGCAGAATAGGAGAGCTTGGCCCCTGTGACTGTCTGAACTCCATTCTAAATCTAGGAGTTGTTCTAAAGCACACTACAGAGCAAGAAATTGGGTTGAGTACAGGATCTACTGGCTCCCACTTGGAATTTGAGCTATTTTCTGGAAGAATTTGCACCTGTACAGTTAGATTTTTGGTTTGCTCATCTTGCTGTGAGTATGTGTGTGGTCAGCTGTTACTCATGTACTTGTGTCTCATAAGGGTTTACAAATAATGAGGGTGACAAGGTGTGTGTCAACTAGATGAGTAGTGTTAAATGAGAAATAATGAGGATTGGCTCTTTTTTCACTCGTGCTGCTCAAGGACTTATGTGGAGCTCAACACACCCGCAGCCACCCACCCAGCATGAAGGCATATTCATATTTAGAATCAGGGTTGTATAATCACGCCGTATACGTCAGCTTCTTGGCAGGGAAATGCAATACTTGTATGGCACATATACATGGAATTGCCCAGCCCTATTTAGAACACATTGTTCTCCAACTACCAGTGTCGCCTGCAATGCCTCCTCCCACTTGGCTAGTTTGTACATTTGTGCCTTATGCATACGTTCCCTTTTTATCCTCAATGGCCATGCATGCAACCTCAAACAGTGAGTTCTTCTTGACTTCCTGAGTGTGCCATGCATCCACATGTTGCCTGGTGGACCCTTCATTGCAGGCCAAGCAACACGCAACACAGAACAAGCAAGGCCTGGGGCGGTCTGAGGTGCCCAAGATGGCAGCTGGGGCACGCTGGTGTGGCAGCAAAACCAAGCTTGGCAGCGATGACGAAGATGATGAAGAAGGAGGTGCGGATCAACGATCTTTCTGTTCGGCTTTAGTTCCGTAATCATAAAGAAATGATGTTGGCTTAAAGCAACGCAAGGTGTTTTGGCTGCGCTTCTTGTGGCAGGATAAAAGTTGGCATGGGCCAGCCCAGCCGGCCTGTTCTCAGGACTTGCACACTCCTCATGCCTGCTCATCCACCCGACTGAGGCTAGTGTATCAACTCAAACATGCCATGACAGTGCTCAAAGGCTGAGCTGCATTCTCTGATGCTTGGCCTGGCATGACTTTGTTTGTTGCTCGTCATGACACAGTGTGGTGTGCGTTACATGTTGAAAGATTAGCTTCACTGGATGCTTGCTTTCAGTCCTTGCAAGCTTTGCAACCTGCTCCATCTTGACATGACTTTGTTTGTTGCTTGCCATGCAACAGCATAGTGTTGGCTCTACTGAAAGCTTGACCAATCAAGTTCTGATAATCCTCGCGGCCTGCTCCTGTACATTGCACCACAGATGGTTCTGTGACGTCCGGTGACTACGACGATGAGGAGGCCTTGCCCAACAAGCTCATCATCATGACCTCCAAGGTGATCACCATTCAGCGTTGTGTGGGCTCCATGGCTCCACCTCCTTTTAATGTTCACCAATTGGCTTTGTGATACCTTACCGACACTAGGTTTTTTGCGAGGAATCAATTCACCCTCAGCACCCCTTGCAATACTCCAGCGTCGATGGAAATTACTACGGTACGGATGGAAACGGACGGAAACTACTACGGTATGGAGCCCTGGTCAAGCGCGAGGAGGGCGACAGCAAGGAGGAGGTTCCCGGATCGAATCCTTGTGGCCGGGGTGGAGATAAAGATGCCCTGTATCGGTGGGAGTCAATGGGAGGCTCTTTCCTTAATGTACGCGGCAGAACGACAAGCGTAGATCTTTTTTTTCTTTTCTATTCTTTTTTCTTTCTTTCCTTTTTTACGGTAGACTGCAGCCTGATCACACCGAGCCCCAGGGACTGATGTGGCGACCTTCCCTTTGGCTTTCTCCACCGTAAGAATTATGTTTTGGTTGTATTCATCTGTCGATGGGCTTGTGAGCATCCCTGCTTCTGCCCTTTCCTTTTGCACCCTCAGCACGGACGGCCAGCCGCACTTTGTTTTGAAACATGCTTCCACTTCTGCTTGACCTATTGTGCAGAATGAGCAGTGCCAAGGGCTGACTTACCCAAAGGGCTGCGAGCCAGAATCCACAAATACAGACCCGGCTGCTGCTGCGGCTGCTGCGGCTGTGGCTTCCCAACAAGGCACTTCAGCGCAAGGTGCAAAGGTGAGAGAGGTGGGAGAGGAGAGAACGCACTCGTGCGTGGCACCACACATTTTTGTCCATGCAAGCTGTCCATGATCCCCAAGGTAAGGGCATTACGTTTCGAGTCCTGACCTTTCTTACCCTACTTAGACTCAGTAGACTTGAGTTCTATGCCCTATTGATGGTGCGTGCTTGTGACAGCACAGACGATGTTCACCTTCAGCATTGCCATGTTTCTCACGGGGAAGGCCCAAAGCAGAGCCCTCTGCCACCTTCTGTTCATCATCTGTTCACCATCTCCTGGTAATCACCTTCATCTCCAGTTCACCTTCTTTCACTATGGTGCTTGCAGGGAGAGCCCAAGGCAAAGAAAGAAGGGAAGAGGGATGTGGAAGAGGGGAAGAGGAAGAAAAAGAAGAAGCAAAAAGGGGATAGAGGAGCCTCTGCAGAAGAGCTGCAAGAGGAAATCAAGGCAAGTGAAGGCAAGAAAAAGAAGAAGAAGAGCAAAGGGGGCACCAAGGAGGAGGAAACGGGCCAGGTGGCTGCAGCTGGTAATCTAAGTGAGGGAAGTGGGAAGAAGGCAAAGAAAGAGGGAGAGAAGGAGGGCAGAAAGGAGGCAATGAAGGAGCAGAAGAAGGTGGGGTTGAGCGAGGGGGTGAAGGAAGGGAAAAAGGAGGGGAAGAGGAAAAGAGAGGCAGTGACCAGTGAGGTTGCGCATCAGGAAGTAGGGAAGGCTAAGAAGGGAGGAAAGAAGCAAAAGGCAAACACAGACGGTGAGGATGGTGCCGCCTTGCAGCCCAAAGCAGAGAAAGCTGCAGGTAAGAAGAAGAGTTCAAAAAGGACAAAAGGGGAGACACAGCAAGAGTGATCAACTTGTCTTTCTCGGTATCAGCACTAAACACTTAATTTCCCTGCATCTCTTGCTCTAGAGGTTGGTTTCTCAGGCTTCTTCTTGTCGCTTTGCTTTGCCTATTTAGTATTTTGTTGTAGGCTAGTCAAACGTCTTGACTGAGGCCTTTTCCTCTTGTAACCCTTGTATTTGTTAGCTCTCTGCTTCTGTATCACTTCTTACAGCTCCAGCCTCGCAAGATTTGTCTTCCCTGACACGTCTCGTATGCGCTGCATGTATGCCAAGAACCAAAGGATTGGAAAGGAAAGGGTTACATAGCAGAACCTGCCTAGGAAAGGGAAGGGAAGGGTTACATAGCTGTACCTGCCTGCGGGGGCAGCTTAGCTGAAGTAAAACGTGCCTGTAACCAAACCAGTCCAATCTAAACAAAATTAGCTAGAAGCTCAGTCACAGCATTTCAGGCAAGCAGACACAAACTTGGCTATTCCTAGGACATCAGCCTGGTTCATGAAGTCTCTAAGGCGTGATGCACTGCTTGGGGGTGCAGAGCTAAATAGGTGCTGGAACCGAGTGCGCAGTTATGTTAAATCCTGAGATGGGCAATCCAGGATGACGTGCTCTTCGTCTTGAACAGTGTGCCAATCGTATTTGTTGCAATTTCTAAGCTCGTATGGGCACCTATTTCCATGATGCCGTTGAATTTCCACCCGAAGGTTGTGACCGGGAAGGCGTAAGCATGAAATACTGCGCAATAATCAATGAGGAATATCTTGTTTACAAGGGGTTTACAATGGTGGCCTACAGCCCGAGACTCTGGCTGATGGCAGCTGGTGAAACAAGCTCAACCAGTATCAAAAATTGAGACTAAATCTGACACAAATCTAAGAAGTCTGTATGAGTCTTGATTTAGGAAAGCATTGATCTCAGAATCAGTGATAGTATGATGGCAAGCCAAGAATGGAATAAAGTCAGCGTTTGAAGGCGGAGCAAACACACGCAAAGTCTTAAACATCTCCTCAAAAAGGTCCTTGTATCTCGTGCGTAGCTCACGCACCTCAGTACATTTGCAAAAGAAAAGCACATGTTTTTCATCCTGGACTTCCCCACACTCACACTTATCACAGATACTTAAACCCCCAAGCCATTTACAAGACTCCACTCTCAAGTGATGAGCACGCAATCTAAATCTGCTAATGTTTCTCAAAACATGCTTGTCCAAATCCTTGAACAGATACGAGGGGATACAAAAAGGAGCACCTCTGGGACCACTCTCAGAATTCCCACACCACTTATGATACGTCACTGCCTTCTTGTTAACTGCACGAGGACAAAAAACATCGGCCCCTCTCCACACTTTCTGCTGTCTGTATCGCAAATCACCAATGAACTCTTGCATGGGGATTTTCTCAGCTCTCAGCATGTTCTGTTTGAACGAATCACCATTCCGCATCCCACCAAAAGCATTAGAGACTTCAGCAGACCAGCAAGAGGAATCAAAAGAAGCCAGACTTAAATCAGCCCTCAGCACACGACGCAAAACTTCACTATTGGAGTCAAGCATGCTATTAAAAAACTTGATGGAGGCACGGAACCAGAAGAACTGCAGAGGCTCCTGGCCACACTCTCTCAACACCGGCCAATTTGTAGTACTGTTCTTTACTCCAAGAATGCGCCTCAAGGAACACAGATGTCTTTTCTGCAATTGACTATCAAACTCACTGCCTTCTCTCAAGTAATGAGTTCCCCACACCTGGCACGCATACATCCCAGCAGGAATGCCATACACCTTGGACAACCAGAGCATAGCATGAGGCCTGTTTTTCAGGTCATGACCCTTGGCAAACTCCGAAATCCTTCTCTGTGCAGCCATATAAGGCCGCACCGCATGCTCCTCAGCTACCTTTAAATCCATCTTTTTATCCAACAGCACTCCCAAATATTTGAACCTGTCCTTCTCTGGAAGGACCACTCCATCATACATAAAAGGATTCTGCAGAGGAGAGACAGACGTACTGTTGAAGTGCACCACCTCAGACTTAGCTGTGTTTACAGTCAACCCTTTTCTCTGGGCATACACACGGAGTCTGTCCAGCATCTTCTGCATTTCACCAGGGTCATTCGTAGTTAATCCAAGGTCATCAGCGTACATCATGTGGGACACACCATTCACTCTATCACCAGTAACAGCACCCTCAATGCCCTCACTTATCTCTCTGCCCATATCATTGATGTACAGAGAGAAAAGAAGGGGGGACAAAGGACAACCTTGCTCAACACCATTCGATGGCTGCACGCGCGCCCTTTTCTCACCATCCATTAGAATGTACTCATCATTATCATACATGTCTCTGATCACACTGAGCAGAGGAGTCGGCATTGCATGAGGAATTTCTTGATAGGTAGAGAGGTAGCATTGCCTGCCTAGGGCCACCCAGTGGGCTCTATCACAAGTTTTAATGGGGTTTGACCTTCAGCCAGGTAGTTTGGCTGCTCGGTCTGCTCAACTGTTCCAACTGCACAAAAAATGTCCACGAGATCAGAAATAAAACGATAAGTCTCAATAGTTTGCTTCTGCAAGAAATGAATAGCATCCTCAGAGCTAGCTTGAGAATAGCAGAAAGAAAAGAAAAACTACGTAGGCAGAGGAAACTCTCCCTACATCAATTAAGGAAAAGGAGACACATTGGCTCAAAAGAGCCGTGAGTCCCCTCCACAACGAAGACTACAAAAGGAATATCTTAATGGGGATCTGGAGGGTTATTGGAAGCACCCGGCTCCATAACCTGGCTGCAAGAAGTATTCTTGTTTTCAATAGCACGCCTAGTGGTAACAAGCCTGATAGCCTTTCTTCACTCCACCAAATCAGAAAACAAACATTGTACCCGGAGCTTCACCGTCAGCATTTCCAAGGCCACATCCTTAAAATACTCAGATAGCTCGTGTGCAATTCATCTACCCTTATTCATTTCTACAAGGGTTACAAGGGAAAAGGGCCTCAGTCAAGACGTTTGACTGCTAGCCTGTTCATAAATACACATGAGGTCATGAAGAAAAAAAGGAAGTTTGTTGTTATCTTGGTTTAGAAAAATATTGATATCCTGGGAATTCACATGGTGAATGGTGCCTAGACAGGACATCCTGTGGGAGACGTGGAGGTGTGGTAAAGAGAAGTTGTGCTCAAAAAGTGAGGCATACTTTTGACGGAGAGAGCAGACCTGGGGATTGGAGCATCTGGACAACACATGTTTTTCATCTTGTATATCATCAGAATCACAGACCGGAGAAGTACTATTGGACCAAGTAGCCCGTTCAACTCGGAGAGCATGTACCCGCAGCCTGAATCTGGCAGTGTTGCGAAGGACATGATGGGGAAGATCCAAGTACATGTATTTAGGCATTGCATAAGGTGGGTGAATGGCATGTGCATTTCTGACAGGAAGAGCGCACCATTGATGGTAAGTCAGCCGCTTACTGTTGCTTACTATTGGATCAGGGGCTGTGAATTGGTTCCAATAGCCCAGGTGTCTAGATCTCAGGTCCACCACAAAATGACTGAGGTTCACAGGGTCACAAGCCATAATTTGACATTTCATCAGATCCGAGTAAGCCAAACCATCCAGCGCAGATAAGAGGTGGGACGTCCAACAAGAATCAGTCATGGAGCTAAGGCTGATGTCAGCATGGACTCCTCGAAGAACCATTTTTAGAAGGAGACTTATTCATTTCTACAAGGTTGAATCTCACGCTGGGATTGCGGGCAACAAATGTGCAGATGCCATTGCCAAACATCAGGCTATTCATGGTGATGACACCCCTGCAGACACAAACATCCCCTGTGTCAACCTTTGAGGAATTCCTTTCCATGACACCACCTGGCTTGCCTTAAGCTTTGAGGAAGCTGCCCGCTCCCATGCAAACACACCAGAACGCCCCAACTCTCCTGCCCCGAAGTTTGAACATTTTCCAATCTTCTTGATACTCTGAAGGCGCACATGCATTTAAAATACAGACCTGGAAAGGCTAACACCAAGGCAGGATACTACTCTTGTTACCAAAGTCCACTTCCCACAGTCCATAAAAAGGTCAGCAATGCCTTCTGGACCATGCACTTCCTTTCGGAATGAAAAGAAATATTTTCAATTACCGCACAGGTACTCTCTTCAATCAAAAGCAGTACGCTTCAAACTTTCCACCAGTCTACAATGCCCTCTTTGTGGGGAGCCAGACAGTGCCACACATTTTTTTAGGACGTTAACATTTCACCATGTCAAGTATGGTGACTGAGCGCACACCATCCTCCTGGGTGTTGGTGGGACCTGCTACACTGAGCACGCCCTTAACCAGTTTAAACAGCTGGGACTTGACTACCAACGCGCCAATAAACATGCTCGCAAACTCTATGTCCATTCTGTTATGTATGCCAACAAGCTTGTTACCACTAGGCGTGCTATTAAAACAATAATACTTCTCACAGCCAGGTTATGGAGCCGGGTGCTCCCAGTAACTCTCCAAATCTCCATTAGCTTTTTACTTCACAGCTTTGTGGTGGAGGGGACTCACGGCTCTTCTAAACCAATGTGTCTCCTTTTCCTTAATTGATCATCATGATGTAGGGAGGGATCCTTCTGCCTAAGTTTTTTCTTTTCTTTTCTTTCACCGCAATATTGCTAGCACAATCCTCCTTTAAGGAGTCCGCAAAGGCCGTATTGGGGTAGGCCTTGTCTCCATGGACATTGGCAGCACAGATCGTGTCGCTTTATAGGACCTACAGATCCCTGAACACTCAACAAATAGAACCCTCCCTAAACATATTTTCCCTCGACGCTTCCCTGACAAAGATAGGCTCATTTCTAGTCGCCCTGATGCAAGGCCTCCAAGCAGCAGCACCATGATCTGTGTCGCCATCTTTCTTGGGCCTCAGGTCAAGTCACCCTCCATACCATTCTGTTAGGTGTGGACGGGGTCTTCCGCACCCCTCACACTTTAGAGCCTCTTAAAGAGCTTAGTCTTGATACTCATACAGCCATCAAGCTTGCTTTGAAACTTCATGCTTAGTCTGTCCAGTGCGCTTATAAACTTGCTAGCACCAGACGCGCTCTTGAGAAGACTTCTTTTGCTTCTCATCACCAAGATCGGGCACGGGCTACTGCTAGTAACCCTCCTGATCCCCATTGACTTCTTTCTTGTTTCTCTTGGTGAAGGGGATACACGGTGCCCCGGCCCTAGGTATCCTCTTTTTCTTAATTGATGTGGGGAGTGTTTTCACTGCCTGCGTAGTGTTTCTTTTCTTTGTCTTTTCTCACGCTCATCAGTATAGCATCGATGCTATCCGGATATCCGAGCTCTTTCATGCACGTCCAGTGATAAGTTTGATGGCATTAATAAGTTTGCAGAGGTCTGCGTTTTGCTGCTGTGCCGCCTCCAACTGTTGTCTAGGCCTTGTGTCTTTGCAGTACTTGATCTCAATTAAGTGCCAATGGGATTATCCTATTGATCATTTTCCTTCCATATAAAAGCAGCCTCAGCTGCACAATCACAGGCGTAACTATATACTGTCTAGATTAACCAATTTGCAGCACACTTTCATCAATGCAAGCTCGCATCATGATGTTGTAGGTGCTGAAAAAGGCATATAATATGGAGGTTAATATTAAATCCACCGACAACGGCACCAGAGGCCTGTGAATTGCAAGTGTGAGTGAGTAAAAAAAGCTGCCAAAAGCCTTTGAACCAGAAAGAAAAGAAAAGAAAAGAAAAGCTACATAGGCATTGAAACAATCCCCACGTCAGTTAAGGAAAGGGGGCCACATTGGTGCACAGACCGTATGACCACCCCACCACGAAGCTCAGACTGAGAGAAGTACGGCAGGCAGAGAAAGAAGACGGGTCCAACAACGAAAAAGACAACTAGAAAGCTTTTCTGTTCAAGGTTGATGTTAATTGGAAAAGCACAAGGAAAAAGCCCAGTGTTTCTGTCTGGATATGTGTAACGCTTACAGCATTATCAGTTCACCTTGCGGGGTCGCAGCCAGTTAACTGTAGAATAAAAACATGGTCTGAGGTGATGGAACAGCATTCCATAGGGAGGAAAATGCTTTGACCACACATCGGGTTTCTGTGTAGACAATTGCATTTTCATTCTGTTGGGGTCCATCTAAGTGCAACGAAACAGAAATCAAGGTGAACACACGCCAAGGCCAGACTGTAATGGAAGACTCAACGGTTGATACATGTGTTGCCACTGGAAACTGGAGACGGCATCATCTTGCTTGGTTTTTGCGCCTTTTGTGTACAGGCGCCATGTCTAGAGACACGTTGTTTCTGGAAGAGCAGGTATATATGCAATTATAAAACATCTCATAATTTTGGAAACCATTCGGTATCGAACGGCAAGCCTGCTGTCCGAGCTCGCCAACTGATTTATGACACTGACAGAATTGAGTGGCAAAAACTTTTCAATTTGTTACATTTACGATGTAGCTTGCACATTTGTACAGATGTAGACAGTATTGACGAAAGTATGGGTAGCTAGGTTCAGAGGGGTGTTAGTCAAAAGGGGGACCATGCTCTCCTTCTACTTCCTCCTTCTGTCTTGCCTAGGCATTTTGGCCGTGGTTATTGAGTTTGTCACTGGCCGGCTGTCTGCGGGGCTGGAGGGCGCACCCGTGCTACCCCTAAGCTTCGTGTCTTTCCGCAACAATTACCTGTTCATCTACTCTCTGGCAATGGGTGAGCTGTCTCTTGCTAACCTTGATTCCAACTGATTCATAAAGCACTTGCGATCAAGCTGTGCTTGCATTCATACTGATGTGCATGCAAGCAAGCACGTAGGTGAAATTTCACACATGCATAGATCATCTATCCATCTGCTTGGACGTTCCCGCATGCAAAACCATGAACAATTGCATACAACATTGTGCACTTCGATTTGAAGTTGACTTGCACCTTTAAATGCATACACACACATGCACACACACATACACACATGCACAAACACACACAAACACACACATGCACACACACACACATACACACATGCACAAACACATGCAAACACACATGCACACACACATGCACACACACACATGAACATTTACACACTTAAACACACTCTTATCCTTGGCAAGTTTATGAGAGGCGCATGTTGTAAAGGAGTCGGGTTTTAGAGCTGAAGGTCAGCTTGCATTCCCAAGGGCAGGCTCTTGTTCGCACATGGGCAAGCTTGTGAACCACCGTTTTCCCATATATTGCTGCACCACTGTCATTACAGTTATCATCAGTGTGGCATGCTTTTAGATGTGATCATCTGCTGTTTCCAGCTGCTGATCCCCTGCGAGGACACACACGCACACAATTCAGAGGTTCACACATTATGCCTCCCGCGGCACATACGAAAGCAAAAGCATTGATGTTTGCACGTCCTCTTCACTTGTCGAACGTACCCTGCTGCTTTCCCATTTGCACTGGCCTCTTTTTCCAGTCTAGGTATTTATCACGCCCTCTCTGGTCTGTGCTGCGTGAAGGTGCATGGTTCTGCACATCAGCACGCTCCTCTTCAGCTCGTCTCCCCCCTTTTGTGGAGTGTGCCTGTTTGCTTCAGGTTGCATACTACAGAAGCAAGAGGCCTTCAATGGGATTGCCTGACCGCTAGCCTGCTTGCTTCACACCCGCCTGACTCATGCACACGCAAGCATGCAGCCATGTTCCTGCCACTCACACTTTTGCCTCTCATGTATGCATGTGCCGTAGCTGGAGACTGGTTACAAGGGCCGTACATATATGCCTTGTACGAGCACTACGGCTATAAGGTTGGGGACATCGGGCGGCTGTTCATCGCTGGCTTTGGGTCGTCTATGGTGTTTGGCACCCTTGTGGGAGCAATGGCTGACAAGTAGTGAGTCCATGGTGTCTGAGACCCTTATGGATGTCCGTGGTGTTTGAGACCTTGCGGGAGCAATGGCTGACTAGTAGTAAATGCGGCCACCTTGACACCTTCCTTGCATCCTGCTTTGTGGTGGTGGCGTTTTGGGTATAGCAGTCAGGGAGCTTTTCAAACACCACAGATGAGAATGCAAGGGGACGCAAGAAGGGAGGTCGGTTGACTGGGATAATGAAGGGCTGGCCTGCTGCAAAGAAAGGCTGCAAAGTGCCTGCCAGTATGTTGGCTTGCAGGTTGAGAAGTTGCAGGCAGAATGGTTGTGATTGCTTTGGGTGGGCGGCTCTTACACTGTTTGAAAGGATGAAATCTGAGCCTCTCATAAACCATGTGCACATGCATGGGCAAAGGAAGGCTGGCATGCTTCCGTAAACAGCGTTTTCTTTTTTCCATCTACAGTGTGCATGTGTTCCAGGAGTGGCAAGCTTACAACGTACATGCTCGGGACCCCTGTGTTTGCACTGCTCAGTCACTAACAGCACGTTTGCATCTGTGCAGCTCCAAGCAACCATGCTCCCCATTTTGAAGGCGTGTGCTTGTGCACCTGCGGGCTCAACAAGCGGCCAACACCACCTTGCCCATGGGTTCATTCGCGATGTGCTTGTGTGCCCACACATGCTTTTTGGTATGTAGTGGCCGCCGTGGTGCTGCCGTGCTATACATGGTCACCTACAGCCTGAGCTGCTTGACCAAACACTCGCCAGACTACTGGGTGCTCATGCTGGGCAGGCTGCTGGGAGGCATTGCCACCTCCCTGCTCTTCACCGCCTTTGAATCCTGGCTTGTGTCGGTGCGTGTTGCAGAAGTGTTGGGCAAGGGTTTGTAATGGTTTTTGTCAAACCTTGTCCTGCTCTTTCTGCCTTTAAGTCCTGGCTTGTATTGGTGTATCGCAGCGCTTTTGGGCCAGGATTGTGATGACATCCGTTAAATCTTGTCCTACTCTTACTGTCTCTCAGTCCTGGCTTGTGTTTGTTCGTGTCACAGCAGTTAGGAGAAGAGTTTAGAAGTTAGGAGAGGGGGGGGGGGGGGGGGAGGATGCTGATTTGTCGAATTTTATGTTGAATTTGCAGAGCAACAGGCTGTGCTGTGTGTTTAGCTGCATGCAGCATAAGTAGCTTTTTCATTGTGTATGTGTCTGTGAGGGTCTTGATCAGCTTGAGGATGCATTGCATTGCTTGCTTTTCCAGCACACAAATTTCCACGTCCCGGCTTAATCCTTGCCTTTTATTGCAAAGCTCATTGTCGTTTATGCTATATTCTTACTTCCTTACTGGTCTCAAGGCCTGTCTCACCCCTGTTCACGGAGCTGCAATCCTGACCAAATCCTGGTCTCCCTCTACTATTTCTTACCTTATTTTGTTGAGGAACCTTTAACAAGCTCTTTGGGGGCTTCCCACGCAAAACATGCCTCCTACACTTCAGCAAACATGGCACCACTAACTTTAGCACACAATAACTTGACCAAAACACAAAAGCAGCACGTCATTTTGTTTGTTACGCCAATCCCCGCACACATAAGCAGCTGGCAGATATATTTACACATGTGCATGTCTGTCTCAGAATCCACCAGGTTCTGAGTTACGGCTTGCTTGGAGCTATACTGCTCAAGCGTATCACATCACTGATCCTGCTGTAGGAGCATGTATCGCGTGGGTATCCGGAGTCCTTGCTTGGAAACGTCTTCAGCAAGGCCACCTTCCTGGGAGCTGGGCTGATGGCCATAATTTCAGGTACGAGAATCCAGGCCTTAATATTTCCTTGCACTTTGGTGCATGATAAGTCCAGTGAGCCCTTGCTTCCTGGAAAGCTCTTCACCTGCTATCTCCTGAGTGTCCTGTATAGAGTGTTTCTACCTCAGCAAAGGGCTTGGATGAAAATGGAGCACATGCAGCAGGCGTTGCACGGTTTGCTCGCTGGCTTAAATGGGCTTGAGTGAGGGCTGAGCCCAAAGTTCATGGGCTTGAATGAGCATGGACTTGAACGGGCTTGGGCTTGATTGGATTTGGGCTTGGGCTTGCATGAGGGCTGAGCTCAAAGGTCATCAGTAGAGCTAGGCAACCCTTATGCTGAAACTTATAGAGTACAAGGCATTGGGAGGCCTGGTAAGCCTCTTTCCAAAGATGGGCTTGAATGAGGGCTGAGCCCCAAGTTCATGAGGCAGTGGATGCTTTTCGTGGCAGATGCTGGCCTGTGAGATCTCTCCTGGTCCCTGACTCCGCCCGAAACATTCCGCTCCTGGAAAGGTTTGCTGCGCAGGCCTTGTGGGTACTATGTTGTTGAGGATTTGGGCCTAGGTATATAGTGGCGCCCTTTGAAGCATCCATTGCTGTCATGGTGCTGGTTCTGTGCAAAGTGTGCTGGACGCGCCCATTGCTGCCATGGTGCGCAGGCCTTGTGGGAAATGTGTTGGTTGAGGATTTGGGCCTGGGTATAGTGGCCCCCTTTGACGCATCCATTGCTGTCATGGTGCTGGCGGGTGTGGTCATCGTGGTCACCTGGACCGAGAACTATGGCAAGACCACGCACCGCTCAATTGGCGCCCAGTTCTGCGAAGCACTGCAGGCAATCTATGCAGGTGTGTGTGTGTGTGCGCGTGTGCGCGTGTGTGTTTGTGTTTGTGTCTGTGAAAGCACAGAAGGGGATTAAGGAGGGGGATTAATGTGCACAAACGCTGTTTATGGGATGCAATTGTGGGGAGGATGTTTTCAAGTCCCGAGCAGCAGGAAAGCTAGCCTCTGCAGGCAGAGGGGCTGATTAAAGCAGCTGCGTATTTGTGCCAAGGATTTAGGGAAGCCCAGCGGTCCAACTGCTGTGAATGGGCAATGGCTCTGCAAACAGAGTTGCACGTTGCAAGCAGAGTTTGGCATCGCCAGCAAAGCCTGCCCCAGAGAGGCTCTTGCACATTGACACTTGCACATTTGCTCGGCATTGCCAAACTTGTGGGCAGCATTGTTTGCGGAAAATGGGTGGCTGTGCCAGTGCTCCCAAAACTTCCACTCCGTGGCATTGGGCGCCAGCCATCCACACATTGCCATGGATTATGTTGTATATGACCTTGGGCTTCTTTTTGCACGTTGTGCTTGAATGGTTCATGCATGAAACTTCAGAGCTTGAATTAGAAGTCAAGGCTCAAGGATTCATCTTGCACACCAACAATCTCACTTTGTCAGTCATCGCCCAGAATCTGTGCTAGGGTTCCATGCCATCTGATAGGTTAAAGCTGGCCTTGTTTTCTCACAAACACACAACCAAAAGGTGCGTCCCTGCTGCGTGTGCCACTGCTGCGTGCAAGCCAGCGCATCACCCTCTTGGGAGCCATGCGGTCCCTGTTGGTGCAATTGTTGATGCAGACCAGCACATCACCATGCAGTTCCTGATGATGAGCAATGATGCCGATGCATACCAGCGCATTGCCTTCCTGGGCGCTATGCAGCCCTTAACAGCGCAGATCTTGATGCAGACCAGCGCATCGTCATGCAGTCCCTGTTGATTGATGATGTCAATGCAGACCAGCGAATCGCTCTCTTGGGGGCTATGCAGTCCCTATTTGAGGCCTCCATGTACACCTTCGTCTTCCTGTGGACGCCTGCCCTCAGCCCCAATGGAGAGAAGCTGCCGCATGGGGTAGTGTTCTCCTGTTTCATGACCGCTTGCATGGCAGGCTCTGCACTGACAGGCCTCCTCATCCGCAAGGTGAGGCTTTTGTTTCGATCTTGCCTGCACTTCGCTTTCCAAAAAAGTCTTTATGCATGAGAATTTTTTTTTTGCCTTTTTGAGGCAGATAGAACAAACGCGATGGCTGGCAAGTTGCTCTCCTGCTTCATGGCCCCCCGCATGGCAGGCTCGATGCTCCCAAGTCCTCTAATTTGTAAAGTTGGCCTCTGGGGCAAGTGGGTGGGGTGAGTTAGGGCACTGCGCTCATAGGGCATGTGTGTGGCAAAGGTACGTGGGTACATGGTGGGTGCATGGGGCATGTGTGCTGGGCACTGTGTGCATGGCATGTGCACGGGGTGGTACACCTTTCTCAAAGGCCGCTCCGACAGATATCCCCATCTTTTCCAACTGGTGCTTACTAGGGCTTATAGTTTGAAGGGCATAAGGTGAGATGGAGCTCCGCACAGCCAGGCAGCGTGCACTCCTCCTAAGTACTAGAGTAGGGCTCAAAGTGGGGCTTGGTCATAAGAGCACATAGTGAGGCGGAGCTTTGTTTGGGTTCAAGCTCCACATTGGCAGGTCCTCTTCTATGGTAAAAGGGCTGAGGCTTTGTGCGGAGCCTGAGGGGGAAGAAGGGTGTGTTAGGTTTTTGGTGGAGCCTGAGTGGAATGCAGGTCTGTTTAATGGGCAGGGCCCTATGCTGACGTGCCTCCTTATGTTTCTTGCAAAAGTTGAAGGGGAATATTTTGCAGCCCTGCTTTCATTCTCATCAATATCCTTCTGCAGCCCTGCTTTCATTTTCATCATTATCCCTCTGCAACCCTGCTTTCATTATAAGCATTGATTTACTGCAGCAGTGTTTCTTTATCATTATCTTCTCACAGCCCTGCTTTCATTACCAGCATTGTTTTTTTTGCAGCATTTATTTTTTCATCATTATCATCCCACATTCCTGCTTTCATCCTTATCATTATCCTCCCGCAGCCCTGCTTTCATCCTTATCATTATCCTCCCGCAGCCCTGCTTTCATCCTTATCATTATCCTCCTGCAGCCCTGCTTTGCGCTGCTCTCAACCCTCCAAGCTGCCTTCTATCTCTGCAGCAATTGGCCTTTCAACACTCTTTGCTCTTCTTGTGATGCTCCTCTATCTCTGCAGTACAGGCCCCAGGATTACATGGCCTACGTGTATCTCATCTCTGCCATATCTTTGGCAGTGCCTTTTGTCTTCCATTTAGAACAGAGCGCTCATCATACAGGTGGGTGCGTGGCAGCACGCTGAAAAAGTCAGGCTTGGCTGTGCAGTCTGCATTGAGACGAGGCAATGATTTTTGAAGATGTTCCCTGTTGTCACGCACTGGAAGATTGGTTGCTGGTGGAGGAAGGGGCGATGATAATCTTTGTCTTGAGAATTGTGAAGGTTGCAAGGGACTCAGTGCTGACAGCTGTGTTGTTCAAGTTGCTCAACTCTGAGCAGCAGCTTTGATATTTGCGCTTGTAAGACCTTCACAATCCTGGACAGGTTGCACAGCAAGGTAGCTCCCGTAAAGACACGGAGCCTCTTTGAACTGCACATACCTCTATGAATGAAAGCCTCTCCCCAAGTCAATTTGCAGCATGAAGATCTACGGGTCCTGCGACTGCCACCACAGGCACGTCCAACAGAGGTAGCAATGGCTCCTTCCTTGCTTGCAACTGCCTGAAAAGCACATATGCTCATTCATCAAGAAGTAGGTTATATGATCCAAAAGGGGTAGCAAAGGCTCCTTATTCAGACCTGCTCTGCATGCATGGCATGGCATGACATGCCCCCCCATATGGCACAACTCTCAACAAATTAGGTGCTGTAGCTCACAACTGCCGGAAACAACTTCACCAAGATAACATGCTTGCTCCCGCACTCTGTCAGTGCCACATCTCTCCCATGCTTTGGTTCTGCACCCTGCCGCTGCCGCAGGTCTCTTGGGAGCTGAAGGCGCACAAGCAGAGCAGGAAAGCAGGGGTGGCATCTCAATGCAAGGCAAAATTGAGCTGCTAGCATTCTGTGCTTTTGAGGGCTGTGTCGGCATCTTCTGGCCCACGCAGGCAAGTGAGCAAAAGTGCTGTGGGTACTGCTGGGCATAAGCCTGCTTCCTGGAATACTCTGCTAGCATTCTGTGCTTTTGAGGGCTGTGTCGGCATCTTCTGGCCCACGCAGGCAAGTGAGCAAAAGTGCTGTGGGTACTGGGCATATGCTGCATAAGCCTGCTTCCTGGAATGCTCTGGCATACATCACTTTACACGCTACAATGTGTGGTGAGCCCCGAAGCGCTATGTATGCATCAGGGTTTGACTTGTCTTTGCCTAATTCAGCTCTCAGGCCCGGCAAGCTCGCAAGTTCCATTGAAGAAAGGAAGGATTGGGGAATGGGTGATAGACTTGCACCCCTCATGACATTTTTTTTATTTTTAAATGTTATCCAAGCAATTGGGGTGGGGCCAAAGGCTGGTCCCAGCCGCTGCCTGATCTCTGATATCCCGAGGTCAAGAAAAAATTTACTGCTCAAACACTGGCATGATTTAAGGACAAGTGGGAGAAGCGTCGCAAGCGACGCTGAACATTTTGTGAAGCCAGGCCTTCAACGACTGAAGCCTTTAGTCATACAACTCAACAGACACAATGCCCACAAAAACACCAGAGCATGCCATGATGTGCAATGCACATTGTGCATGCATCATTCTGTGTTGCAGTTGTTGCGCTGCTTGCACTCTGCTTGACAATTGCTGAGGGCGAGCATATAAGCTGCTAACCATTGCCTACCCGTTCTCCTGGGAGTCAATCAAGCAGGCCATGCACCACAGACACACAAACTCGCAAAGCACAGAGGTTAGGAATGGAGGTCCAGCTCCTCATTGCACCAGCAAAGTGTTCAGGCTTGTCTCTCCACTCGCTGGTGTGCACAGCACACCATCATGAAGCTTGAATTGCAAAATTCATTGCAATTGAAAGCATGGAAATCCATTGAACCACCGGTGAGCTGGAATCATCCGCGGGGTTGATTTGGGTTTTTTGTCAGCCAGGTCACCCCCAGGCCTGGGGCTCAGCAATTGCACTACCGGGAAGTTGCTTAGTAAGCCCATGTCATCTGGTGCCGCTCTGTGAACGTGGGGTGGCCAATCTTGGTTCCTCAGCAGGTCGGCTTCTTCTTGGCTGCCAAAAATGAATTTTGTTCCCGATAACTTTGTCAACTGCAAGCCACCCAAATTTGGTAGCCCTGATAAAGGTTTTTCTGCATACTGAGCTTCAGGGCAGGGGGTGCGCTGGGCGGGCCATGGTGGCCATTTTTTCCTTAGCTCCAAATAAAGAAGTTACCAAACACTTTCCCCATGGCCCACCCTGACCCCCGACTTTCCTGGGCTGCCTAACAAAATTTGCTTGGCTTGCACGTCAAGTTTCAAGGCGCGGGGTTCGCTGGGCTGGCCAGAGCAGCCAGGTGTGGACTTTAACAAGAAACAGGCAAACCTAGGGGCCCACATCCCATAATTGGGGCTTCACCAAAAACCCAAGACAAAATGTTTGAGTACCTCGGCAACATTTATTGAATACTTATCAGGGTCCCTCGCAATGAGGAGTGTCTTTCAAAAAGTACTTTTTTCACGGCCTCGTAAAGGGTCCAGGTTTATATTCAGCCATCCATGGGGCCCCACGATTCAGCCCCATGCTGCTAAGAAGCAGGGATTCCTTTTTGGGATGCTCTAAAGCAGAAGTATTGGAGCTCAGCATGAAGGAGGTGGCAGATTAGACAGCAGCTGGGAGCGTGGAGGAAAGCAGGGCAAAGCCTGCTCCAGAGGAGGAGTTGATGGGCCCTACAGCCACAGCTTCCAGTCGGGAAAGGTGGGGGGGTCCAGAGGCAGGTGAAAGGGCTCAGGCACAGCTGTAGCTTGCTACAGCTGCTACACAAAGCCAGGAGGGCAAGGGGCGTAAGTGGCAGGGGCCTTAAGTGGCAAGGAATGAGCCGATGGAGGTGTCTGAGGACACCACAGATGAAGTTATGGAGGGAGGGGATGCGTAGAAACAGTGAGCCATTGCAAGAGACACGCGAAGACGCAAAACTTTAAGTCTTTTGGGCAGACCTCATAAAGCCTCAATGTTTGTAAATCAATTAATGAAATTATTTGGGTACCTTGTAATAAATCAGTGTCGTAAACCAGAAATGTTGCTACAGTAGTCAATAATGTGCTTTTGCTTTTTGTGCACTAAAGCTGAAGCTGCATTTGTGCATTAGGGAGCGACAGGTACAAGGCTGGAACACAAAGATATGTGAATTGTAGCAAAGACATACCTCCTGGTGCAGACATCCATTTATGCATTGTGGAGCAGCTTAGTTGCAACTTTGCATCAAGGACAGCATGGGATATTTCAGTGCGGAATGAGCCAACTGAGTGCATGTCATTGTCTGTGCCCCTACAGACTACAATTTTGGTAGTGCTGTGCAAAAGTTACAAGAAGGGTGCAGTGGGGTGTGCGGCATGACGGTAAATGATGCAGCATCGGCAAACTGAGGCAGTGGGACTTTCATGCAAAAAAAAAATCAGACAAAGCCAACCGCTGTTATTACCCACCAGAATGTAACAAACAGCTTTGAAAGTTGGACTCCCGTACTGCACATCCCTCAGAAAGTTTTCGCATGAAAACAATGGTGATTGAGGATGGTGGTTAACATCCACCCATTTACAAGTCTGTGTACTTCCATAAGACTGTCCACACGCATGCTGAACCCTTAGACTCTAAGTTACTTCCATAAGACCGTCCACACGCATGCTGAACCCTTAGACTCTAAGTTACTTCCATAAGACCGTCCACACGCATGCTGAACCCTTAGACTCTAAGTTCATTCCATAAGACCGTCCACACGCATGCTGAACCCTTAGACTCTAAGTTAGAGTAGCAAATGTTGGAATGGATTGTGGTTTTGAATGACAGGATCACCATCAATTTGTGGCGTCATCTTTTGTGCTGAAGGCCTCCTTACCTAGTGTGTAAGCCATCGATTTGTGGCGTCACCTATCTCAGTGTGAAAGCTATTGATACGTAGCGTCATTTTTTGCGCTGAAGTGTGCAAGCTGCACAGGCTTGTTCATGGCATGCATTTATCCGTGTAAGGTATCGCAGGAAATTTGATTCCTGCAGGTTTTATTTAACCCTTGACATATTGCTGGACTAGTAGCTAAATGGCTAATTTATTTGTGCATGCACAGATGACGCTGAGAGCTTCCTTTGTGCCAGAGGAGCTGCGGTCAACCATCCTAAATGTGTTCCGAATCCCCTTGAACCTATTTGTTTGCCTTGTCCTCTACAAGGTAGGTCATGCTAATTTTCGTCGCTTGAAAAGGATGTACTTCTACTTCTTATTCGCAATTGCTGCCTTTTCGTTAAAGTAGGAGAAGCTGGTAGCACAGCAACTTTGGCATTGCTGTGAAAAACAGTGCTTTACAACTCTTTGCTTTTCATGGAATGGGCAGTTTCGTATGCTTTAGTTATATTGTTCTTGTCTGCAAAGAAGAGGGGGCCATTCATGGGAATGAGGAGTGAAGAGGACTAAAGAACAATCTAGGCAGAAAAGCAAAAGGAGTCTAACCTCGATTGGGCTAAATAAGAGCTTACATGTACTGGCAAAAAGATAGACTCTTAAGCTCACAGCTGCTGTGGTGTAGAGTTAAAGGGGGCCGTATGCTGAGAGGGAAGGATAGTGACTCGTATCAACGCCTTTCAGTTCAGGAGACCTGAAACAAGATGGATATTGTGTAGTGCAGGTTACTTGTCTAAGCTTCAAGGTTTGTTCTGAATACTCCATGGCGATGCAACCTGTTCCATGAGCACCCCCCTCTGCCAAATAGTGAAAGAATGGTGCCTTCCTTCTCACCTTGCTGATCTTATCCTTCAGCATTATGCAAGACGCATTGCGCCTGAAAATATGATGTTGACAGGGTGAAGAGGGTGTGACTGCGCAGGCCCCCCGTTGTGCATAGAATTACAATGAAAAAACAACATCCTCCAGTGTTCCCTATAGAGGTCTAAGCCAATGCTGCAGATCAGCGCTGTGCTTACGCCTGTCTTCTTCTATGCCAATTGTTGAGACAAAAACGCTAACCATGTTTCATGCGCTGCAGGTCAGCAATCTGCCACTTTCGGTCATGTTTGGCCTGTGTGTGTTATTCCTCATGGGCTGCGTGGTGTTCCAGCTTCGTCTAAACTACTTGATAAAGAAGGGGCAGGGGCTGAAGCCTACAAGGTGAAGACATGAGAGGTGTTTCAAGGACATAGGTTGCAGCAGATTGATAGGTGTGTTGAGCCAGCCAAGTGGTGGCAAGGGAAACATGGGCTTGCAAACAATGGAGTGGGAGTTTTAGTGGGCAGATTGTGAGTAGTTGACAATGATCCGGCATGCTATCCTGCAACACCTAAGATAAAAAAACTGCATGTGTTTCATGACAGGACTTCAAACACTGGCACTCATCCCTGCAACTGTATGCATCATTCAAAACATGTGCATACAACGAGATAGTCTTATATTCGTCATATGTTCCTGCCAAAGGGATTATACCCAAGAGTTTATTTTCTGCCTTGCTCTTAGGCTCGGTTGAAGTGGCTTGGTTGGAGTTGCTAATACCTCGGCCAGGAATAGCAATCAAGTTGATGACAGCCTAAAAGAAAACATGTCACTGATAACACGTTTGCCTTGGTCAGCTTCCGTGTGGTCTTCGAGCTGTGCTGATGGACCTTTTTATAAATGCTAAATTTCAAATCTCAAGTGGTCCACAAACGCAGCAGTGTAGCATTGCAAGGACGCCATGGAAATAGGGTTCAGGGTTGCGGTTAAATGCCTCTGCCTGTCACTGTCACATTATGGTCATCATGGTTGCCCTTGATACAAAAAAAACTGGATAAATGCCTCACCCTAAACTGAGAGGGTTGAAACCCAAATGGCTCTTTAATGGTGTGCACACTCCCTTGTTTCAAACCTGTTTTCAATACAGCGCTTCACATTCTAGATTATCATATTACCAGCCAACAGCCAATCCACAAGCTAGATAAAGGAGAGGAAAAGCTTGGTGTGGTGTTGCAACAGGACACGCGGCTCGGACGCTAACTGCTTAACGCAAAAAGGGTTGTGCAAAAGTTTAGCTTGGGTTACATTTGGAGGCTTTCCCTAAAAGTTTCAGCCTCGCTGGTCGTTGTGCGAGAGAAAGATCACAAGGGAAACCCCTGAACAGCTTTAAATGTTTTCTTTGCAAAGCATATATCCCCCAATCCCTTACTTAAGGCTTAGGGTAAATCTTGAGCTTGCTGGACAGGGCCTGCCTGACAGTCGTGTCGTGGGTCCCATGGTGGGGCCAACTTGCTGGAGTAGACTTCTGTGCTTGCTCTTCCTCTTGGTCTGTGTGGTGGGGCCCTGCCTGTCAGGACAGGTGACCTTTCCTTAATGCACGCGGCCGGACTTGGCAAGCGTAGTCTTTCTTTCTTTCTTTCTTTCTTTCCCCCGGTACCTACACGAAAAGGACATGAAGCTCGTCTTCAATTTTTAAGCATGTGCACCAATGGCTCACGAGGAAGACCCACTGGAATGGCATACTAAAAAAGGCAAAATGCGTAGGCAGTGAAAGCGCTCCCTATATCAACTAAGGAATAGAGGATACCTAGGGCCAAGACACCGTGCATCCCCTCCGCAAGAGAAGAAAAGTTATTGAAGATCAGGAGGTTTGCTGGCTGTCATGATGAGAGTCTGCTGCAACAAGAGTGTGCTGCAAGTTAGTTGAGTTAGTTAGACAATTGATATCTAAACCTGTGATTGAGCAGCTGTGGCGGCGTTTAGAGAAGGGAAATAATGATGCTGTGGCGTACAGCACTTAGCAGATTCACTGGGGCACCCAGGCTTAGCAAACAGAATCTCTTGTGCAAGTTCTGGAGAGTCGGCGCGACCCTCACTAACTCAGTCTTTGTGGCTTCTTACTCTGGCTGGACTGCGCTAGTAAGAAGCCGCAAAGACTTAAGTTAGTGAGGGTCGCGCCGACTCTCCAGAACTTGCACAAGAGATTCTGTTTGCTAAGCCCTGGGTGCCCCAGTGAATCTGCTAAGTGCTGTACGCCACAGCATCATTACTAACTGGTCATGGGATGTCATGACACTGTTATGGCTGCGTCACTTCCTCAGCCTGACATGGCAGTGCCAAACAAGACAAAAAAACTACGTAGGCAGTGAAAACACTCCCCACATTAATTAAGGAAAGTACCCCTATGCCTAAGAGAAGAAGAAAAACACGGAGATGAGGTTATGTTACATCCTTACATCCACCTACAAAAACAGCTGAGCGGAAACGTTCAGGCCTGTAACCAGACCTAGCCAAAGAACGCTCAACTCACAAAAGATGCAGATTTACAGATTTAAATGGGGAGACCTTCTACCACACTGTTCGGCTGGTCGGCCTGTGACTGGTCCTCGCCAGTCAACATATTGTCCATAAGCTCAGAAACAAACAAAAAAAGCTTGTTTTTGTGTTGCACGAGAATATCATGTACAGCCTGGACACTGACTTGTTGTAAATAAGGTTGCTCCGTTGAAAAATCACCAGAGAAACAATAAAACAGGTAAGCATGCTTTCTCCTCAAAGCACAAACATCTGCGTCTCTGCACACCAAAAGGGCATGAGCCTCATCTTGAATATCATCACGAGAAAAGCGATCACACAAAAAAGCGTTCCGAGTTTCCCAAGCCGCTGTCTCTACCTTCAGTGTGTGTGTGCCCTAAGTCTGAAACGACTAACATTCCTCATGACATGTTGAGACAAATCCAAATGCATGCACCTTGGTAAACGGGCGGAGGCAAGCACATTGTGGTCAAAAGACACTGCAAAAAAAGACTGATAAGTTGCCAGTTTACTATAAGTGTCTCGCGGGTTCACTCCCTCAACATCTCTCCACACTGCCCGCAACCTGTGCCTGACGTCATCAGTAAACTCTTGAATAGAAATAGGAGTGCCCTGCTGCACCGCTTGCACAAAGGAATCACAGCGCAGTAGGCCTTGGAAAGCATATAAAACTTGAGCAGTCCAGCAGGCTGGCTCACGTGATTGAATGTTCAAATCCGCTTTCAACACTCTTCTCAACGTCTCACTGTTAGACCTCAGCATGCTATTTTACATTTTGACAACAGACCTGAACCAGTTAAACTAAAGCAGCTCATGACCACACTCCCTAATAATAGATGCTCATTTTGTTGCGGTCTGGTGCTTGATGGAATAACATGAGGTGCACTTTCCTCAAAGGCTTTGAGGTTGTTTGATCAGAAAGAAAGAAAGAAAGACTACGCTTGCCAAGTCCGGCCGCGTGCATTAAGGAAAGGTCACCTGATACATACTCTGAGCATTCGACGAAAAACGTACTGCTGCATGTGGTTCATTCATTTCAAGTATCCCCATGCAATGCTCCATGTCCACTAGAATATCAAGCAGTGTTTGGCAAAAGAAAAGAAAAGAAAAGAAAAGTCTACGCCAGCCAAGAGGCCGCGTGCATATAGGAAAGGTTCCCTGACTAGCAAGCTAGAAAGGGTCTCACCAAAGGGCCCTCAAGCCTAAACTAGACTAAGCTAGCCTAGGAGAAAGCCAGAAACGAGAGCTAATGAGGACTTCACTATTGGAGTCAAGCATGCTATTAAAAAACTTGATGGAGGCACGGAACCAGAAGAACTGCAGAGGCTCCTGGCCACACTCTCTCAACACCGGCCAATTTGTAGTACTGTTCTTTACTCCAAGAATGCGCCTCAAGGAACACGTCGTGTGCTGAGGGCTGATTTAAGTCTGGCTTCTTTTGATTCCTCTTGCTGGGCTGCTGAAGTCTCTAATGCTTTTGGTGGGATGCGGAATGGTGATTCGTTCAAACAGAACATGCTGAGAGCTGAGAAAATCCCCATGCAAGAGTTCATTGGTGATTTGCGATACAGACAGCAGAAAGTGTGGAGAGGGGCCGATGTTTTTTGTCCTCGTGCAGTTAACAAGAAGGTAGTGACGTACCATAAGTGGTGTGGGAATTCTGAGAGTGGTCCCAGAGGTGCTCCTTTTTGTATCCCCTCGTATCTGTTCAAGGATTTGGACAAGCATGTTTTGAGAAACATTAGCAGATTTAGATTGCGTGCTCATCACTTGAGAGTGGAGTCTGGTAAATGGCTTGGGGGTTCAAGTATCTGTGATAAGTGTGAGTGTGGGGAAGTCCAGGATGAAAAACATGTGCTTTTCTTTTGCAAATGTACTGAGGTGCGTGAGCTACGCACGAGATACAAGGACCTTTTTGAGGAGATGTTTAAGACTTTGCGTGTGTTTGCTCCGCCTTCAAACGCTGACTTTATTCCATTCTTGGCTTGTCATCATACTATCACTGATTCTGAAATCAATGCTTTCCTAAACCAAGACTCATACAGACTTCTTAGATTTGTCAGACTTGGTCTCAATTTTTGATACTGGTTGAGCTTGTTTCACCAGCTGCCATCAGCCAGAGTCTCGGGCTGTAGGCCACCAGTGTAAACCCTTGTAAACCCTTGTAAACCCTTGAGCTAATGAGGATCTGGAGAGTTGGCTGCCATGCTCCTGGACGCCCGGACTCTTCTTCTCCTGCTCTCCTCTGCCGCGCGGCCAACAAACCCTCCCCCAGAAGTCCCCTGGCATTCAGATGAAGGACGACACATGTTTCCTGCTCCATGAGCGCACCAGCTAGCCTGGATGGCATCAACTTAGGATCTCACCCTCCCTAGGTAACTCCCAAGTGGAAATCAGGAAACTGGAGGCCCGCTCCCATAGAAAGGAAAAAAGATTACGCAGGCGGTGAAAAAAATCCCCACATCAATTCAATTAAGGAAAAGAAGATACCTAGGGCCTAGGCACCGAGTATCCCCCACACCAAGAGAAAAAAGAAAGAGGTCAATGGGGATCAGCAGGGTTACCAACAGCATCCCGTGCCTGATGTCGGTGTGACTTGAAAGAAGCCCTGGTGAGAGTTGAAAGAAGGATAGGATAGATTCCAATATGTCCCCTTTTCCTTAATTGATGTAGGGAGAGTTTCCTCTGCCTACGTAGTTTTTCTTTTCTTAGGATAGGATAGGATAGGATAGGGTTACAAAAGTTGAGAGTTGAAAGAAGCCCTTTCAAGAGCGCGTCAGTGTAACAAGTTTACAAGTATTGCCACTCCTAGACAAACAAGAGCGCGTCAGTGTAACAAGTCTACAAGTATTGCTACTCCTAGGCAAACAATGGAAATGATCCGGACAGCTATTATACCAAGCATTGCCTATGCGTTCCCGGTCACACCCTGCTCTGAACATGACCTTGCAACCTGGGATAAGATGGCCTTAAACGTAGTCAAACGAAACTATAAGCTGCCACTGAGCACAGCCATTCTGAGGGAGGACAAAGCCAACTTTGGACTTGGCTGCCCATCTATTGCCGTAGAGTATAACGCCAGATGCGCGGCAGCACTTACCACTAGCCTCAGCAATGAAGGGAAACATGGTCGGATTACCAAGGCACTCTTGGAATCTCAATTACAACAACTAAAAGATCACATATTTGCCAGCATAGACCCAACTCATCAGAACCCCCACTTCCTTACCAAGCAGTTGAACCATATGCTCAGAGTTAGGCAATACCTCTGCATCCACAACAGCAACCTTGAAGTTACCTTCCAAGGAGCACCCAACCTCCCACCCAGCATCCTGCCTGTCTTAAATGCTCTCTCAACACCGGTGCAACCCTCCCTAAAAACCTTAGCCTGCCACTGCCTATACCCCCTGATGGAAATAGGCGTGACAAATCTCTTTCCACTACTCAATGACAGTCTCACCCATATCATCGATGGAAACAAACTCACCGCACTGCTTGGCCACAAAGTCAAGACCAGACACATCATTGCCCTCAACAAGCTATCTCATATCCTCAACTCCCCTAACTTAACAACAGATATCGTCAACACTCTCATCCAGAGCCAAGACAGCTCACCCAACAAGCCCTCAGAGTTACGCTACATCAATGATATTATTTATGAGGAGATCTCTAAGCCTGAACATACCCCCTCAGGGTGGGACTGGTCATGCTCTGAGAACGCACCGCTGAACATGGATGTGGACAGCCCTGAGAACCCACGCAACCCGCACAATGATACCCAAAACTTACCTCAAGAAATGGCAGTCCCCAGCCATGAGAACCATCCTCCTAGCATGCAGTCAAACACGCAGGAACAACCTGATCACGCAGGACGCACCCGCAAGAGGAAGAATCCCCGGGCAAACTTATGCAAACGGGTTACAGTCAAACTCTCACGGAACACCCCCCAACCAGGACCTCTCAAGAAACTCCACCCAATCCATACTAAGCCAGAACAAGAAGAACAGGCATAGGCAAAACCCAACACAAATCCTAAACTACCATTCAGCACCCATACTGACTCCACCTCTCTTACCACCCACCACACCGAACACCGATATTGCCACTTGGCTATGGAATTACAAGCAAAATAACGCCAATGAGATGGGCACAATGCGTGCAAGTAATACAATCTTCCGCTATGATCACGTGATCCAGAGCATTCTGGATTGGCAGCGCCTGCGAAAGCACAAGCGATCTCCAAACCGTATCCAACAAAACCAGTACAAAGTCCAATGGTACCCTGTCACAATTGAGAAATGGGCCCTACCCATCTTCCTCAATGAAGGGGCTGAAAGTGGCCAACATTACTCACATACCCAGGAGGCTGGCAGCGGACCCATGCTGCCAACTTTGCTTGAGTCCAGTGAGCAAAGAACACACATACGAATCCCAATGCTACGATGACATGCCCACCCTGTGATACATGCCACCGTACATTTCACTGGGGATGCCTCATAAAAGTCAAAGTATGCTCCCTACAAGACCGGATGCTGAGCGAATCCCGTAAGCACTGGGACTGCCCTGCATGTACTTCACTGTCCCAAACTGAAAAACAGGCAAGAAACTGCTTCTCTGAAGAGAAAGAAATGATCCGTGTCACATGGTGTCCCAGATGGGAAGCGGCTGAGATGCTGAACAAGCACCCTGACCTCTGGACCCATGTAGAAGCCTTTGAGAAGGAAAGACAAGAACAAACAGCAGATCCCCAAGCCGCCAATGTTAACGTCAATAACCTCCCCAACCAAGGCTTTGACGGCAATCACCAGAATTATCTCCAAACCTCATGGCTATCAACTAATGGCCGTGCAATCCGCAAAAATGCTAAATTTGACTTCCTGCCCACCAACCCTCAAACAGACATCCTGCCAACATGGCAATGTGAGATTATTGTCAGACCCGTTGACCTCATGAAAGAAATCCAAAAGTCCCCTAGCAGGGAGACCAGCATACCCGTGGAAATGCCTTCTTTCTCCACCTATGAAGCTGCCTGTATATACAACACTGTCGGCAAATGTGTGGGCATGCTCACTACAGAAAGACCCTCGACCCTCACTGAAGCATACGAAGCAGCCAAACAAGCAGGCCAACACAACACACTCCAACCACCAGTTCAGTACATGGCGACTGAAATTATGGGCCTACTCCAGCGACTAAAAGCCAAGAACAAGCACCTACTTGCAAAGAGCAAAAAGGTTTACAATTCTATGCTGATCACACCTTCCCACATACGTTCAGCCCTACAAAAATGCTGCATGGTTTCCACAGAAAGGTACTCCAACCCTCTTGACTTTGACCCCTCCTACAAGAACTACTTTAGCGCCAACCCTTGTGACCAGGTCTTCGGAGCTGATGCCCTCTCAGTGCGCTACTCTGGGTACTCCTTCTGTCATCCCCCCCATGACGATGAAATCATGCTTCAACTCCTGCGCCACGCGCTCCATTCCTCCATTCAAACCGATTCACCGGTTGCCACCTTCATACTATTACCCCACTGGAGGGGCTCCAGCGGCAACGCCTACATGAACTGGAATAACAACTACCCAGGATACGTCAGAGTGCTTGCCAAATTCCCTGCGAGATGCATTGATTTTGAACTCCCCCAATATTGGTTCAATGCCATACCCAACCCCACTCATCCTACCTACCCCACACAGCTCATTGTTGTCTGGAACCAACAAGCAAGGGAGGCCCTACACAATGCCAACGAACACTGGTTTTAACACCTTCAGCACAGCATCCCTGAAGCCCAATGGCTGCCTCTTTCTTGTCATGCCCCCCCTAGGAACCTGAGCTCCAACCAACGCCTGACATCAAACAAATGGAGAAAAAATTTTCTGTCCCTTCCCCTTGAGGTACTCCTAGAATGTTCACACAAGCGTGCACAGGCCGTAGCAGATCACCACCACACACAAAATACCACCTTCACACCCAAAGTTCAGTGTTGGAGAGACATCACCTACACTGATGGTAGCGTCATGAAAACCAAGAATGATTCCCCCCACTTGTTGGCTCAGGCGTCTACAAACCAAACAAAGAGGGCGACCACCCCTCACCACAAATACAACTGTACATCAAACCCAATGTTTGTGGCCCAACTAACACAATCAACAGAGCAGAACTGGCTGGCATCCTTGTTGCACTCCAAAAGGGCCACACAAACATAGCCACTGACAGTGCGTCCTATTTGTCCCAAATCTACAGGCAGATCCTCATGTAAGGACCATAATTGTATTTTTACCCAGCGCTGTGTATAGAGAACTTGGTTGAGTAGACATGCACGCACACATCTTTGAGAACCTAGGCTTGAGATGTATCCTCTGCATATTGAAGAAGCCAAGACCATAACTGCATGCATTTGAGAAAGCTGTGCACAGACACACAAACTTGAATGATTGAGTATGCGTGCAACCAGCTGAGATATTGCTTGGAGCTTGATAGCATCTCCGCATTTGTATTGCCCTATGCCGCTGAGGCAGCTGAGATTGGATGTATCACCTTCTGTGTAGCATGACACAATGCAAGCATGCAGGCGTGCAGTTACCAGTGTGGCTGAAGACAATTGGAGAGTGCAGATGACAACAGTAAACCTGCACCTGGTTCAGTTAGATATGGTAGACTCCACTCAGCCAGTATGGATTCTGGAGATGGATTTGGATGGAACACGGACTCGTTGGTACTGCCTGACTGTGTCTAAGATGGTTGAAGCGATACTGCACTGAACAAGTGAAGGAAGGTGTAGCTTGCTTGAACATATTGCCTTCTATATTGATTAGTGAAGAACTTGCTTGTTGTTGGAAGATACTTTGACTCGACGACTTGTATGGCTTGGTGTCCTTGGATCTTGGAATTGTTACCATAATATTCTTGTACAATACTTGTCTATTCTTGGATAGAAGTGTCTGATTCGTTGTAGCGGAGATTTGATTCCAGACTGTGGTACAAATTGCTTGGAATACCTTTGTTCGGGGGTGAGTAATTATTGGGTGCCACCCTTTGGGTGGTACGTACTATGGTGTATTTCCTGGACGATTGTTGCACCTTTTTGTACTTGTAAGGAACTGACTGCTGTCTCTGCCTCCCTCCGCCTCTGTCAGAAAGGGCTCTGGTAAACGTCAGCTATCCTCAAGTGCACAGCAGGCCCAAACCTGGAATCCAAAGAACTAACTACGTGTTGCGCCAGCCTGCGTCACATCACAGCAGCTGCCGGTGCTTCATAAAATTGGTCTTTACACCTCAATCCAATGAGCATGCGGATCCACCTGCATGCAGAGCTCATTCAAGCTATTTCAACCATTATAGAGCACTCACCACATCAGCTGAATTTCTATAAAGTCAAAGCCCACTCAGGCGTCATTGGCAATGAGGGAGCTGATGCTTGCGCACAAACTGCGGCTCTTATGGATAACACAGATATCTCATTGCCTGAAGCCAAGGACCCTTTCCACAACTCCTTTTGGTTATCCGTCAAATCTCCCCGAGGGCACTCCCATACTGCCACGCCCTTTTACCTCACTAACTTGAAAGACAAGCTCAAAGCCCATATGCATAACAAACACAAGCTTGGCTCTGCCGACGTATCCAGTTGCTATTACACAGGCTGGCAGCACTCATGCAACCACCATCTCATAACAGCAATACCAACACAGGTTTACCTAAGCTATCCCCTAAACTTGATAACCAAAAAATTAGCAATTCCTTTTGGAGCAACCCTAAGGTTACCCTTAAGCAACAAATAAATCTTCTCAAGTACCGCACTGGCACAATTTACACCCAGAAGCACGCTGTCAGGTTAAATCACACCTCTGGCCCTGCCAACTGCCGATTATGCGGCAATATGGATAGCATCAATCACATTGTCCTCGGATGTTCACACCCAACATGCCAAGGGATGTTCATAAATAGACACAACATTGCCCTCAGTCTCTGTTGTGAAGCCCTGAGCAAAGATGCACATGGCTCATTCCTTGTTGCATGGACGCTTGCTGTAGAGAAAAGCTCCAAGAACAGGGCATTGAAGTCCCTGAAAACATCTCCAGGGATATTCCTGACTGGGCTTTTCCCAATGGTTCTGGCCCCTCTGCCCGACACCAAAGCCGTCCTGATGCTGTCTTTGTGCGCCCTTTCCAGGGAGAGCAACCCATCTTAACCCTAGGATGATACCTGCCCACGACAGAGATATTCACCTTGTGGAACTTAAATTCTGCCCTGACACTAACCCCTTACCCAGCCTACGAACAGCTGCTGACCAGCATGCTGGTACCATTTCCAGACTTCGCACCCGTAGTCTCAGAAACCCGAACAGAAATAATAAGGTGACCTTGCACACCACTTTACTTGGTGTAGTAGGTACTATCTATAATGACGACACCATCACTCCCCTGTTTGAGCTGGGTCTTACCAGACATAACGCAGAAAAAATAGCCTCTCACTTAAGTTGCCATGCACTTCAATCATCAACAGAAATTATAAACACCAGGCACTCATTATACTTGCAGGGTTCTTCTGGCAGGGGCATCACTGGGGGCGAGGCAGTTCAGAGCAGGAGGAGGAGAGTCTACGCTTGCAGGCGCATGGCTGACAGCAACCCGCCTGACTCTCATAAGTTATTCCCCATCGGTTCATAGCTTGGTTTAGGCTGGGCCTTTGAACCTTCTCGGTGAGGCCCTAGCTAGCTTGCTAGTTAGGGGACCTTTCCTTAATGCACGCAGCTGGACCTGGCTTGCGTAGACCTGTCTTTTCTTTTCTTTACAAGTATTCATAAGCATAGATAATCTTGCCTATTCAAGTTGTTGTTCCTTTTCTTTTTTCTTTTCTTACCTTTCATCTTCCTTTTTTCTCGTTCTTGATTACATGCACAACCCCTGAAATTCGAGGCTGCACATTGGCAAGAGCACACATCTTGTGTGGCTATTACAATAAGTGTGACAAAGGAGGCATTCAAAGCAAAAAGTGTATAAGTTTGCTCAAACATTCCCTGACTCAACTTCTCCACACAGAACTTTTGTGGAAATAAAGAAAAGAAAAGACTGCCCGTGCCAAGTCCGGTTGTACGCTATAAGGAAAGGCTCCCTAACTAGCAAGCTAGCTAGAGGCTCACGAAAGAGGCTCAAAGGCCTAGCCTAAACTAAGCAAAGGTGCAGCTAAAAGAAGTAATGAGGGTCTGACGAGTTTTCTACCATGTGCCTGCGAGCTTCGACTTACATCCTCGTGCTTTTGCACCGCCTCACCCCCAGCAACTCCCCTACTAGAAGAACCCTGCAAGTATAATCTGTGCCTGGTGTTGATTGCTTTCAGATGACTCCACCTCTGGAGTGCATGGCAACTCCCCCTTTGATGAGACCCTTGCTAGCTTGCTAGTCAGGGAACCCTTCCTTAATGCACGCAGCCTTTGGCTGGCTTAAACTTTTCTTTCCTTTGCATGGCAACTCAATTCAGAAGCAAAATTTTCTGCATTATCCCAGAGGGGCTATCTGAGGCCCAAAATCAGGTGTTTTTTGCATGCTCATTTTGTAGGTTCTCCCCAACGGGCAATTTTCAAACTTGGTTGCAATATGTAGCCTATTTCATGTCTGTAGTACTAGAGCTTGAGAGGTGCCAGTTGGGGAGACCGTGCCTAATCAGCCGCGGCATGAACCAAAGTTTTTGACACTAAATCTTCAGATCTGACCACCCACTGCACCAAATTGGCTGATTTTCAGTGATTCGGGGTCCTTGTAACAAAAGAACATCATTGCAAAAACAATAGCTCAGCCACCATCATGTTACAGAACCCTGGTCAAGCGCGAGCAGGGCAACAACAAGGAGTAGGTCCCCGAATCGAATCCTTGTGGCGGGGGTGGAGATAAAGATGCCCTCTATCGGTGCCACCCAGTGGGAGCCAGTGGGAGGCTCTTTCCTTAATCATTAAGGAATGAAGGAATCATGATGCACGCGGCCAAACGGCAAGCGTAGATCTTTCACCACCTCTTCCTCTTGGTCTGTGTGGTGGGGCCCTGCCTTTCAGGTGACCTTTCCTTAATGCACGCAGCCAGACTTGGCAAGCGTTGTCTTTCTTTCTTTCTTTCTTTTGTGACAATGGCGTGAAAAGACCCAGTGGTTGGTGTTATGTGGCGATTCCAGCCATGTTCCCATTAAGTGCACCAAATTAGGGTTACATGCCCCATGTGAGCTTTAGCCCAGTCTATCTCAGCACACAGGGTGACTTATACAAATCTGAGCATATGCTCTAGTAGCTTGTAACGCCAGCTACACTAAGGAGCTAAACATGTCTCAATCAGATGAAGTGGCTGTGGGTAGGTGCACTTTAAATGCAAAAAGGAGCATATTTTAAATCTCCCAAGTTGTGAACATGCTCGGATAGCCCCCTCTGGCATTATCCCTGGTATGGCCTACTTTTACCGGAGGTGCAACGGCGTAGTCATTGTAGATAGTGCTTTGGTTGGCAGGCTGACTGTGATTGACTCTGCTTGCTGCTGAAGGCCTGGACCCCAGTCTTTCAGCTATCATCTTGCTCTCTTTCTCGTTGCTGGAACTGTGTTTGTTCTCTGCCTGCCGTGCTTCTCTCAGTCTGAACTGGTGGTGTGGTGGTCATACAGTCTTTGAACCAATGTGGCCCCTTTTCCTTAATTGATGTTGGGAGTTTTCACTGTTTACATAGGTTGTCTTTCTTTTTCTTTTTCTTTTAGTGCCCGCCATACCCAGTAAGATGGTGTGATCACCTTGTTATTTCTGTTTGGGCTTTTTGAGCTACGGGTGCAAAGTCTGCAAATGGTATCATTATGCTGGGCGGCTGCCGTACGTTTGCAGGCTGGGCAAGGAGTTGGCATCTTGGCTTATACGAATGGTTCTGACGATACTATCCTGGATTTTGTCTTGAGGGTGTCTTTCATTACTGGAGCACGCTAATGACACTGTTTGTTTCTAAAGTCGTGGATTTTTCTGTTTGGGTGCCAGAGGCAAAGTCTATAATGTCACGCGAGATTGCTGTCAAGACCTTCAGTTTGGCGGTTGGTAGTTGGACCTTTTATTTGAGGGCTGGAAGACTGGCAAAGCCAGTACTGAAGACTTTCTATTTCCTGTATCGATTTTGGTTGTATTCATTACATCCTTTGAAGAGAACGCCCCCGTGAATATGTCCGGCTAAGGCCATCAGCCCTTAGGGAGGGGACTGGTGTGGCAGCCCAAAGTGTGGTAACACATCATGTTTGTCAGGTTCCAGCCAGGAAACCAGCTAGCAAAAGCAGTAGCTAGAGTGTAAGTCGAGCTGCTCAAGGAGTGGCAGCTGTCCTTTGCGCTAGAGTCACCTAGCCTCTGGATGTAAAACCCACACAGTCCAAGAACCACAACACTGGTTTGATACCATACCCAATCCTACCTCACCTTCCTATCCTATGCAACTCATCGTTGTGTGGAACCTTAATGCCAGAGTAATGCTAGATAGTGCAAACAAAGACTGGTTCCAACTCCTCCAGCAAGATGTAAAACAAGGTACACCAGAAGCTTGGTGGCTACCCTTAGATCCTCCAAACCCTGCAACGCCCCTACGTACCCACCAACACCTGGCATCGAACACTTGGAAAAAGAAACTCCAATCACTTCCCCCTGACATCCATAGCTGCTCACACAAGTGCCCACAGGCAAGGGCAGCCTTCCTACCTGCTGACTACAAGAAAATGTTTATACCTAAAATCAAGGATTGGAGAGAAATCACCTACACAGACGGCAGTGTGATTAAACACAAAGATGGTGAGTCCCCACCACTTTCTGGCACAGGCGTTTATAAACCGGGGAGGAACGCGGCTCCACCCTTACAGCTACACATAAAACCCAATGGTCATCATGATGGGCCTACTAACACCATCAACAGAGCAGAACTTGCAGGTATTCTTGTTGCACTCCAACATGGGCAAAACGGCATTGCCTCTGATAGTGCATCCTGCCTATTCCAGATTTCTAAACAAATCCTTAATCCAATGCGCATGAGAAACCACCTACATGCAGAGCTCATTCATGCTATTTCAGCCATGTTAGAACACTCCCCTCACCCTATCCATTTCTACAAAGTCAAAGCACACTCCGGCATAATAGGCAATGAGGGGGCTGACGCCTGTGCTCGCACCGCAGCCCTCACAGACACAACAGACATTTCCCTACCAGATGCCAGGGATCCCTTTCACAACTCTTACTGGCTCTCATTGAAGACCTCTCACACACAAAATGATGGCAGGCACCGCTCCCACGCTCTCCCAATCCACTACCTCACCAACCTGAACGACAAACTAAAATTACACATGCACAAACAGCATAAACTTGGACTTGCTGATACCACTGGCTACCATTACAATAGCTGGCAAAGGCTCAACTATGCCATACAACCCAATCCCCCTGTCACCACCACCAACATTCAAGCTCACAACCCAAATTGTCAACTTGCTAACAAAGAGATCAGCAACTCTTTCTGGAAAAATCCAAAGGTTACCCTCAAACAACAGATAAATGTCATCAAATATCGCACGGGGACAATCTACACACAAAAGCATGCCAACAGATTTACCCAATCTTCCACCTCTGTAAGGTGTCCGCTCTGTGACGACATGGATAGTTTTAATCATATTGTCCTCAGATGTTCAAACACGACCATGAGTGGTATGCATACCAACAGGCACCATGAGGGCCTTACCCTCTGTGTAAAAGCCCTTAGTAAAGGCAGGTTTGGCTCATCCCTTATTGGTATGGATGCCTGCCGAAATGAGAGACTCCTAGAGCAGGGTATAGTAGTCCCTGAAAACATCTCCCGAGCTATCCCTGACTGGGTATTCCCTAATGGTATTGGGTCCTCTGCCCAACACCAAAGCCGCCCTGATGCTCTCTTTGTGCGCCCTATTCCAGGCCGACAAGCCTACCTTGATCCTTCCAAGATTCCTCCTCAAGACAGGGATATTCACCTCGTTGAGCTCAAATTCTGTCCAGATACCAACCCCTCCATCACTTTGGAGACTGCAACAGCTCAGCATGCTCATACTATAACCAGACTAAAAACCCGCAGCTCAAGAAATCCAAACAGGAATAACAGAGTGACTCTTCACATCATCCTGATTGGTGTTGCCGGCACCATTTACAATGAGTATACAATCAAACCTCTTGTCAATCTGGGCCTAACCAATCAAAAAGCTAAATCACTAGCTTGCAAATTAAGCTGTCATGCCCTACAGAAATTAACCACTATCATTAACACCAGACATGCTCTTTGCCTACAGGGGACATCTGGGGGGGGGGGGTCGCTGGGCGCGCGGAGGTGGCTACCAGAAGAAGGAGAGTCCGGGCGTCTCGGGGCACAGCTGACAACCCTCCAGATCCTCATTAGTTCTGTCTCTTTCCCTCTCCTAGGCTAGCTGTAGCTAGTGTAGTTTTGAGGGACCTTTGGTGAGGCCCTTGCTAGCTTGCTAGTTAAGGGACCTTTCCTTAATGCACGCGGCCCCAGGCCTGCGTAGACTTTTACTTTACTTTTACCCACACAGTAGATGGTCAACCTAAGTTGGTGAATCACATGCCACAGCTATGTGGCATGACAAGAGGCTTTTTCTTTCTTTCTTTCTTTCTTTCTTTCTTTATTTCTTTCTTTCTTTCTTTCTTTCTTTCTTTCTTTCTTTGGCACAGTCCAGCGAGCAGAACAGCCAAGCTACCTGGCTGAAGGTGGAACCCTATTATGGCCTTCTAGCCTCTTCCTTTCCCTTGATGAAGGGGATGCATGGTGCCTCGGCGTCAGGTGGCCTTCTTCCTTATTAGTGTAGGGAGTGGCTTTGCCGCCTTTGTACTTATTCTCTTTCTTTAAATTGAACTTTGTCTTCATGGTCACGGGAGAGGATTGTTAGGTCATTGCAGCAGACAGCAAGAGGAGGACAGTCCAAGTCTCCAAAGGCACGGCAGACAATCAGCCAGACCCTCATCCTTCTGAACTGCCTCATTTCCTCGCGTAGTGTTGGCCGTTGGTGTTACTGAACCTGTTTCTCATTCTGTGACACCACTCACTACCCACTCTCAATTTTCCAACCAGGAAATTTATTTCTATTTGACGCTGAGTGCCACTAGAAGGAAAGAGCTTCCGTTAATGCTGCAAAAACAGGGGTCACCACGGTGGCTTGAAATGCTTGCCAACAACTTCTCAAGTAGTACAGGGTATAAATGCAGCGGGACAAATGCAGATCTGCACAAGCTTGTGCGGCCACTTTTTCCTTGATTTAAAGATTTAAAGATATAAAGAAGGTACTCACATTCTTCAGAGTGTAAGCCAGAGACTTTCCATGTTGCTTCTGAGCATTGGTTCCTTTGCACCTCCCTCCTTTGCCAAACTTATGTTTTGCACCCTGTGGATCTACCTGCTGTCTTTTTTTCGTATACAGTCCGCTCCCAGTGTGCTGGAAAATACCAGCACCAGGCCTATTAGCCCAACAGTGTGGCTGCCAGTCTTGTTTCTTGAAAAAATGTATAAAAAGGGCCTGTATAGAATTATTTGCTGGAAAAACATGCTGTCAAAAACACCCCTTTTCCAGCACAGCCTGGAAATACCACTTGCAGGCAGCCCTCTTCAAACATGTCTTTCGGGCGGTGGTTAGGAACATTGTGTGGGCACTTAGATATGGCACAAGGCTTTGCTGTTCCTCTGGGCAACAAATGTAACCTGCTAAATTCCAATCATACAAAGACTTTCCAAGTTCCACATGGATCCCAAGTATACATTATTTTGGCTAAACACTTTCCTCAGGCAAATCTCATTGGGCTTTGACTCCAATTTACTGTCCTTTCTTTGACATACATGCAAATTAAAGAGAAGAGAGGATGGCAGAGGCTCACCTTTTTAATGTTCTTACTCCTTATGTCTCATAATTTTTCAAACCCTTTTACAGCAAGCCATTCTCCCTGAAGCTTGGAATATCACAAAAATCACCCCCTTTACAAAATGGGCTCCATTATGCACACATGCTAGTACCATATGCTTTCTATTAGTGGGAAATTCTATCGGCTCTACGCTAATGTCCTATGCACTTTCAAGAGTGGAGCTTACACAAAAACAAGATCCCTGATTCGCAGTTGTTTTTTCCCAGACGCAGCACCTTGCAGACTCTTTACACACAGACATCTGCTGCGCAAACTTACGCGCCATGGCTCCTCACACACTTTCAAAGCCTTCATTAAATTCAAAAAGGCATACACTACCGCTCTCCAAAACCAATTTCAAAATCGCTTTCAACCTCTACTCTTTGCAACTTAATGACATCAGATATTTACCTGAAGGTATTGAAGGAGCTTGCAAAGGAACATCCAATTTCTGTTTTCACATCTATTTTATGCTCATGACTTGTGCCTCACAGCTACCTCTCCAAATAATCTCCAGACCATACTCCAACAAAGCTGAAAGCATATGCCTGCAGGGAAATTGATAACTGCAAACACCACGTGAATACCCAAAATAAGGGGTGGTCTGCTTCAACAATAATAGAACAGATGATATACCACATCTTGTACATGAAAATGATATCCTGCCTTGTTCCAACACTTTCAGATACCTGGTGATGTTCTTTGGCAAGGACCTTAACTTGAACTCTGCCGCCCTCAGGAAGCCCTCGACCATTCCTTGACAGGCGTGGCTTGTAGTTTTGCTTGCCCACTGCTTTCATACTTATTTATGGTTTTTTAAAAGACGTATGTCATCCCAGCAGGCATGTATGTCATTCAGATTTGGGCAACTCCCTATCTTCAACAAGGCCCTTGTAACATTTCATTGTAACCAACAAGGCCATTAGATGGGCAATTACGTTATAAATGGGCAATTACGTTATAAATCCCAAACAGGAATAACAAAGTGACTTTGTACATCATCTTAGTTGGTGTTGGTGGCGTAATTTACAAGAACTATACATTTACACCTCTCATGGCTCTCTCTCCTAGACTAGCTGTGTCTAGTGTAGGTTTGTAGGGCCCTTTGGTGAGGCCTCTGACTTTAAGTTAGGGGTTCTTTCCTTAATGCACGCGGCCTCGAGACTGCGTAGACTTTTCTTTTTTCTTTTTCTTTTTCTTTTCTTTTTCACCTCTCATAAATCTGGGCCTGACCAAACAAAAAGCTGAATCAGTAGCCTCCCAGCTCAGGGACCATGCCATCCAAAGGCTATCCACCATCATTAACACTAGACATGCACTTTGTTTTCAGGGAGCATCTGGGAGTGGGTTTGCTGGGCGCGCGGCGGCAGCAGAGGATGGGAGAAGGAGAGTCCGAGCGCTCAGGGGCATGGCAAGCAATCCCCCGGATCCCCATTAGTTCTGTCTCTTGCTCTCTCCTAGGCTAGTTTTGTCTAGTTTAGGTGGAGGGCCTCCTGGTGAGGCCTCTAACTTTTGTTAGGGGTTCTTCCCTTAATGCATGCGGCCTTTGGCTTGCGTAGACTTTTCTTTTCTTTTCTTTGGGTACTGAGATTTGAAATCCGTTTTGGGAGTCAGACCATCGAATCCTTCATGGATCTGTCTGGATGGTTGGAGTTTGCTACGCAAACGTCAAATCCTTCATGGATCTGTCTGGATGGTTAGAGTTTGCTACGCGAGTGTGTGATAAAGCAGTTTAGCAGTTTTGACTCAGAGTCACTGTACGCCTCTGCAATTCTCTTATTCATTGCAACAGCCCTCTTCAACAAAAGGTTTAACCAGCTGGGACCTCCGTGTGCTGACACAGGAGACTCGTTTTATGGTTTTCCGTGCAGATAAAGGCCTTTGTTCCAGGAATTCTTCCCATCTGCTATTTGCTATGAATGGCTTACATCATGCCCATGGCTTACAACAGAAAACATGGCCAGCTAGCCCTCTGGATTTGAGCCAGCTTGAGGCGGATCTCAGATCTTGCCAGCTGGCATATTAGAGACATTTTTCCTCTTAACCTCAAGACCTGAACAGTATAAAAATCAATTGTCATCATTCAATAATGACCAAGTTGGTGTGCCCTTCCAACTAGGAACGCTCTGTTACGTACTCCCCTAATACTTTACCCAAATATCTGTACCTGGATCTGCCCAAGCACACCGTGCGCAGCGTGGCCCAATTTCGCCTTTGCATCCACACAATTGAAGCTGAGCAGTAGTTGAGGCTACTTGGAATGGCAGCACTCCTCCTGCCTGTGACCTTTTGTGATGCCCAAGATGATGCGCAGGATGAGCAGCATGCTAATTTCTTATGCATCCCCCCAGGTCTGCTCTCTTCAGCTTAAGTACGCTTCCTTGTTCTCCGGCCCTTTTCTTCCACTCTCCAGTGCCTCTACCCAGGCAGTTACCTATCTGTCTCCCACTCACCATTACAACCCTTTTATATGTTTGCTTTCATGCATAAAATGCAAGCACTTTGGCAACACTGGCAACGCACCTGCATGCCCACTCCCTTTCTGAAAATCATTTAGAATATGCACGATTCAGATTAATACTGTGAAGGATGGAGAGAAGACTGCCTGTGTGCATCCAAACACTGGTGTGAAGCAAGGCTGCCCTCTATCGCCTTTGATCTTTTCCTTATATGTGAAAGACATAGATGACCTTGCTGGAGGGGTGCGTGGTGCTGTTACAGGGACAGATGGTGTGTATGTGACACATTTGTTATACGCTGATGATTTAAGAAAGAAAGAATACTACGTAGGCAGAGAAAACTCTCCCTACATCAATTAAGGAAAAGGAGAAACATTGGCTCAGAAGAGCCATAAATTCCCTCCACCACGAAGCTTTCAAATAGAACATGCTAATGGGGATCTGGAGGGTTACTGGAAGCACCCAGTTCCAGAGCCTGACTGTGAGGAGTAACATTTTTTTTAATAGCACGTCTAGTGGTAACAACTTGTGGACATACTAAACCAAATGAGCAAGTTTAATGGCATGTTGATGATCCGGTCCCAGTTGCTCAAACTGCTTGAGGGTGTGCTCAGTATAACAAGTCCCACCAACGCCCAGGAGAATAATATGGAGAGTCACAGCTTTTGCACTGATTAGGTTGCAGAGGTTTGCATGCTGCTGCTGTGCCGCCTCCAACTGCTGTCCAGGCCTTCTGTCTTCACAGTAAGAAAAAGAAAAGAAAAAGGAAAAACTACGTAGGCAGAGAAAACTCTCCCTACATCAATTAAGGAAAGAGAGACACATTGGCTCAGAGAGCCGTGAGTCTCTCTCACCAGAAGATGAGAGGGGAGTTAATGTGGATCAGGTGGGTTTCTGGCAGCACGCTGCTCCAGGGCACCAGTATTATGATGAGTGTTTTTATTTTCAATGGCACGTCTGGTAGAGGTAAGTTTGTGCGCAAATTGTACAGAATGGGCATGGAGTTTTCTTGCAAGTGTTTCAGATCTCTGTGAGTCAATCCCAAATTTTTTGAATTGATCAAGGGTATGGGCAGTGTATATAGTCCCACCCACACCCAGGAGGATTGGGTGGATAGTGATCTCTGCACCTTGGAGTTGTTTGCAAAGTTCACTGTGTTGTTGCTGTGAGGCTTCTAGCTGGGCACCAGGCCTCGTATCTTCACAGTATTTGATTTCTATCAAGTGAATATGACGGGCTGGAGTTGTGCTACTCCCCATACTGCGCAGTACTCGGTGTGAGGGTGAAGTGGGTGGTCTGTTTGGGTTAGTTGGGTGAGGAGTGACCAAGATTGCATCAGGGCGGCTGGAGTTGCGTCTGGATTGCATAGAAACCGTGGGTTTGAAGAGGTTGGAAGGTACAGCACGATTAGAGACTTGCTCAGGGGCTTGCAGGTCATGTCGGGCTAAGCGGCTTGTGTTGCCCGCATCCAACTGCACAAGATTGGCCCCATAAGAGCCTTCACTGACCAGTTTCAAAATCATCCTGCAAGCAATATTGTGACGCTCAGTTACCATGTTACGAATGACAGGACATTGGCAGCCAGATAGGATGTGGAGAGCGCTATCCATGTGATGCCAATCAGGTAGGGGGCATGTCAGGCTAGTGGATCTTTTGTATCGGACCGCACGTTTCTGATTGTAGAGGGTGCCTGTGCGGTATTGGAAGACAGTTCGTTTCATTCGAGTTGAGAGACCTGGCATGTTCCAAAAGGAATTGCTAATTTTCTTGCTTACGTGAGGTAGCAAGCTCTGATAGTAAGTGTAGTAGCCTGCCTTCCTGTCAGCATAGCCCAGCTTGTCTTTAGCATGCATATGGGATTTCAAAGTATTTTTAAGGTCTGAGAGGTAGCTCAGAAGAGGAGAGGAAGGGTGGGATTGAGGTGGCCTAGGATCTGCCTCTTCGGTAGCCAGCCAGATTGTATTGTGGAAGGGATTTCCTCCTGGGCCAGCGCTGGGAGACCAGTATCAGTTAGGTTGCCATCTTTGAGGGAGGCCTGGTATTTAGCAACCTGATCTGCGCATTCATTCCCAGCTATTCCAGCATGAGACTTGACCTTGTAAAAAAAGGTGTGATCTTGAGAGGCTCGGGCAAGGTTTGAAATCTTCTTCAAAACATCTCCTTGCACGTGATGTCTATGCTTTTCTGGGTACAGGATTTGCTTTCTGAGTTGATGAAGTGAGCTAAGGCTGTCTGTGGCAATGTGTGTGTAATCGTGAGTGAGCGCAGCAGCTATGGCAGGGATCTCAGCTCTTCCTATGGTATTGGTTATACCAGCGCCATTAGGCTCAACTAGTTTTTGTGAGTCACTCATAGGATGGTACACACCTGCCCCTATAACTGTCTTGCCGTTCTGGACCTGGCAACTGCCGTCTGTGTAGGCCCAAGACCTCCAGTTTGCGACTTTAAGCTGGAGGTTGGGATGGAACTGACAAGGAGCATTAACAGTAATGTCTGAGGCGGGTCTTTTGGGGCCCTTGGAAATCTGTTTCATGTCTAGGGGGAGTTTTTCACATTTCCTTATCCCGAGCATCACTTTGTGTCTTGCATTCTGAATGGGGTGGTTGCTAACGTTCTTGATTATCCATTTGGCCTCAAGGATGGCTTTGGCTAGATCCTGAAGCCAGGTATGGTTCTGATTATTCAAGTGAATTCTTGCAGCTGTGTTCCAAACTGCAATAATTTGTAAATCCCAGGTATGCTTGGGTAGGGCAGTTTCCTGGCCGACCCAGGATTGGGGTTTGTCATAGGTAAGTTTGCTTTTAGGAATGGTCCCGAGCTTGTAGCAAAGGTGCGGGTAGGCATTGAGGAGTTGTGAGTAGGGGTTGGTTATCATATGCCTGCCACTTGCTGGCAGAAGCATGAAGGTGGCTGTAGCCTCTGTGTTTAGGATGGCAGAGTAGATAGCATGACGCAGTGTTAGTTTCATGGACTTCTCATCATAGATGGGATGGCAGATAGACATCCTGGAAAACCTGGAAGAGAGAGAATTGTAGTGGGCCCCAAACAAAATGTCGCGGGGATCGGGACTCCAGTAGTGATGGTAGTGAGCGTTATAGTCCAGGGGAGATGCCATTTTCTCTTGAGTGACTTGTGCCCATTTTTGGAAGGCAGAGTGGATGTGAGGTGGGAGGGTCCGTGAGAAGGAATCTTTAATCTGTTTGCTTTGGTATTTGTCCTCCAGTTTGGTCTTGCGGGCTAGGAGCCCCAGGATCTCAGATGCAAAGCTTGCTGGTGGGGGGCAGATGTTATTATGCAGACCTTCTGCTTTGGACCTTTGGAAAGCTTTGAAAAGGACGTCAAAACGTTGAGGGGTTATCATCCCAACGCATTTGCCATCTGTATTGTAGATGCAGGCCACTCTTGATTTGTAGGTATCAGGGAGGGTGAGGGTAGGTGGGATAATTGGTGTGGGGCTTTCAGGCGTTTCTGTTGGGGGATAATTTGAAGAAGGTTCAGGATTGTGTTTGACAAGATCTATTTCTTGGACCCAGAACTCACATGTGCCTGTGGGCTTGATGTCCGTTTGCGGATTGGTAGGGTGTATGTCAAAGATGATTTTGTTGCGAAGTTCTATGTCTAATTTCTGGCTCCAGGTGCTATTTGTGTCAGATTTGTTGAACCCTTGCCTCTCTAGGTTGGAGAGGGTAGAGTCTGCTGTGGGTAAGAGAAGGTTGGGTTTGCTTAGCTGCGATTCAAATTCTTGTATGCGCTGGTCGAAGATGGGCCAGCTGTTTTTTTTAAATTTTCTGGCTCCCATGATGGTAACCAACAAACCTTAAGCAGTTCTTCTTCAGACTTATGTGCTCTATTATTTTTGTCTTTGTTGCTGAGGCTAGCACAGGCCGGACAGGCCCAGGCTTCAGCTGCGCTGACCTCTTGCCTTTGGTCATCGTTATAGCATCCAAGTTCTCTCATGCATTTCCAGTGGTAGGTACGTTCGCACACATCACAGACATACATGTCAGGGAAGGGGGGCTCTGTGTTGATAGGCTCCAGGCCTCCGTGGTAGTTGCATATCTGGCAACATGCGCACTCAATGTCTGTGCGAGCAGCTGTGCAGATGCTTGCTGTTTGGAAGCTAGCTTTCTTGAAGAGAGGCAGGGCCCACTTCTCTATTATCATGGGCGCGTAGTGTGTTTGGTATTGCTTCTGTTGGGATGAGGGGTCATTACTCACGTCCTTTCTCTTGGCTGAATAAATTCTCCATGCGTCTATATGTGTGATGTGAACGTCATTATAGTATACAGCATTAATGGCGTGGTTGGCTGTGGCTTCTTGAGCCAGCTTTTTCACCAAGTTTTCTTTGTACCTCCAGACATCATTTCCTTGCCAATTTGGAGCTAGAGGGTAGATGGTAAGGGTCTGAAGTTCTGCCTCTATATGAAGCAAAGCTTTCCTCTTTCTGTTATGACTCTGGATACTGTTCTGTGTATTTGAGCTGCTTGGGATGTTGGAATGGGTATGGGGAATGGAAGGCCCGCCGATTTGTTGATTGACACTAGATCCCTGAGTGTTCTGGCACAGGTGCTGCTGTGAATGTCTGGATTCTTGTTTGTTAGCTGAGCGTGTGCGTTTGCTGGGAGGCCCATCTTCATTGTGTGGACCAGGCTGACTAGCCTGAATGGTGGGAGCGCTATCAGGAGGTGAGGTTCCAGCATTAGTGGTCTCTAAATTGACATTTTGCGTGAGAGGCAGGACATTGGATGGAATGGTGGTGTGAGCTGTGTGAGCGGGGGAGTGATGGGTGGATCTGCCCTGGGAGCGCGTTCTTTTACTGGGTGGCTCATCTATGGGGGTAGTCACACTAGTGGGTATCACCTCCTGTGTAGGGGGGCAGATTTGCTGTGTGGCTGGCATAGTAATGGGTTGGTTAGTGTTTTGTGACACAGGATGGGTTGGGTGTGCTCTGTTTGTACTAAAAGGACATATTGTAGGAGTTTGACGAGAATTGGGTGTCCTTAAGAGGCGACGCCCATTAATCTTATGTCTGTAGTGCGTTGTGGAGGGAGGTTGTGGTGTAGGTACCACCTGTGTTGATCGGTTTTCGTTCCTTTGAGGGTGAGCATGGATGTTAATGGAGGGGTTAAACTCTTCATTGAGTTGGGTATCAATGAGGCCACTTATGTGGGTATTGTTGATGCGGCGGTGGGCCGCATGGACTCTGGTTTCAGTGTTCTTGCAGGTGAGGATTTTTTGGACAATAGCAGTGTTAAGATCTTCGGTGGCTGGAAGGTTGATGAGGGCAGCCAGTCTATTAAGTGCCATTTTACATTTGGTGTTAACCCCAGAGTATTTTGTCTAGAGTTGAGCCACTGTGATAACCATGGTTTTGCAGGGGGATGTGAGGTCATGCATTCCATTAATACCAAGGCCCATGAGTGGTTGTATAATACATGTGATGAGGCTTGAGAGGTTGCGGGGGGGTGTTTTATGCAGTGACAGGGCTTTGGTTATGATTTTCAGGTCCTCATGGAACATGCTTTCCCCTTCCTTTCTTAGGTGGAGTTCACTGAGGTGGATGCTGATTAATTGGCGTGCTCGCATACAGTGGTTCAGTTGTCCTTTTATGCGAATGTTGGTCTTTATGCCATTGTTAAGAAAGTCCACAGACAGGTCCTTGAGGTGTGCTATTTGATTGTGGAGGAGGTTAAGGCTAACTGCGCGATGTCTGGCTGAGGGGTCCTCTAGGCTGGATGTGAGTGCGGAGGCCATACGCCTATGGTATTCAATGCAGATTGAGGGGCGCCCTAGTCCAAAGTTGTTCACATCCTCTCGTATCATTGCTGCTGCTGTGCTGATTGAGAAGTTGTATTTATGTTGAATGGTTCTGCCAATCATTTTGTCCCAAATGATAAGGTCTGCTGGGGTGCATGGAGTAACTGCAAAGGCATAGGCAAGACTAGGACTGATAGCTATGCGGATCATATCTTTGGCTTGACGGGGGGAGGTCTGGGAGAAGTTGAGGTTTTCAAGCTTTTTCTTCAGGTTACAAGTCATACGCTGGATCTGGTGCTTCCAGTTTTAATCCATGGTAAGTTGGACTCCAAGGTAAAGAAAGGGCTCATCAGATGGTAGGAATTGAGCTTTCTGTCCTTGGATGTCTATTTTGCCTTGGAGGTGATGCCTGAGGGCTTGGGAGGGTGTTACCCCATTATTATCTTTTGGGGGGTGACTGTGGAGGACACCGTTGGCCTTTGTTTTGCTGCCAGATATGATTAGTGCTGCCCAGTCTGAATACAGAGTAAGCTTGTGGGCTTGGACTTTGAGGTCTTTAATTGTATTAGTAGGGTACAGGAGGTCATCAGCAAAGGCCGCGCTGCTCAAGATATTAGCAAGGTGGGTGTCAGTAGCATTTTGGTTTGGGACGCAGCTGTGCTGGTACCCACGGCCCCCTACGTGGAGCCATCGAAGGAGGGGTTCCATGTAGAGCAAAAAGAGAAAGGGAGACAGTGTATCACCTTGGATTGTCCCCCTCTCAACAGGTATTTGTCTGGTGCTTCCTCCCGAGGGTAGCCTGACTTGAGTGGTAGCATTTTCATAGGGGTTTTTGACCGTGTCAATAGCATCAGTAGGGAAGCCCAAGTCGTACATGATCCAAAGCATTCGGTCGTGATCAGTGGTATTAAAAGCGGAGGTGAAGTCTACAACGAGGGCATAAATGTCTTTACTAAAAGCTTTAGCATCCTCAAGCCCCATAATGACATTCTGGAGCTGGTGGATTGTGTCCTTTTGGTTACGGAACCCAGCTTGAGCGGAGCTCAGTAGGGAGTGTGCTTCTGCGTACTCGTAAAGTGTATTAGTGACCATGCGAGTCCACAGTTTGTAGAGTGTGTTTGCGAGCCCAATGGGTCTGTAGGATGAGATTTCTGTCTCCTCCCCTTTATTTTTGTCAATCAGGATAGTGCCACTAGTTTTCCATGACACTGGGGTAAGGCGGGTGGCCCACATGATGGTGAAAAGTTTGTGGACACATTCTTGGATGTCATGCGGGAGCATGCTCAGAATCTCGTTCACTATGCCATCAGGGCCTGGTGACTTGTTATTGCTGAGTGATTTGATGCATTCATTGAATGTACTTTTATCAAGGATCTTGTAATGTAGCCAGTCTTTTTGCTTAATTCCTTCTTGTTCCTCTTTTGTTATTTGAGATTGGAGCGTGAAGGGATCCGGTACAGGTTGTGTCTTTCCAGCCTGTTCCCAGGGGTAGTTGCGAGGTGCTTCTTCTGGTAGATGTTTGCCATTTTTGATGTTTACGGCGCTCATGGCTTCTGTGCAGTATTTTTCAATAATCTGGGCCTGTCTTTCTGGTTCAGTCTCAATAGTGTTAGTTTTAGGGTCATGAAGGGCTTGTAAGCCTGCTCTAGGCTGTGCACCTTTATCTCTGAAGATTTCTCTGTGTGCTTGTTTTGGATTTTTGTTGATCATTTTGTTTAGCTGTTTAAGGGCAATGTTGTTGCTTTCCTTATTCCGTGTTTCATCCATGTATTTCATGGCTCCTTTTGTGCTACTTGATATACTGTCAATTTGCTGGAGGAGGGGAAGGTCAAAGTCTATGTATTCTAGCCCCGTGATGGCATTACATAGGGCTTGGTTCTCCTTGTTTTGTTCCATGATGGTTTTGGCACTGTCAATCTCGGGCTGGGTACTAACAGGGGGCTTCGGTTGGGACTGTATGAATTTAGTAATCCCAAGCTTCTTCCGTAGGGCACGCCGCTTATTGCTGATGGGCCTTGGATTGTAATGGTTGTGGTCAGAGGAGATAATTTTTGTGCTACACGTTTTGAGTGCTACTTGAGAGCATGTGTGTATTAAGTTGGCAACACCTTTGGCTAGGTCTTCCACTACCTCGGCAGCAGGTTTGTTGCCAAGTATGTCCAGCCTTGCAGTCTTTTTGGCTGATGCTCCATTCAAGTTTTGTAGGAAGGTTGTGGCTTCTGCACGAGCAGGGTTTAAGAGACGTAGGATTTCTTCTAGCTCCTGGATTACTCCATGTGTGGGGTCTTGCAGGAATTGTATGAAAGCAGCCCGATCCGAGTCATTTACAGGGCGATTGAGGACCTTTTGTGGACACTCCTTGGGGGGTGCAGAGGTAGAGAGAATGGGAATTTGGATTTTAAGAATGTTGGTAGGTATACTCACCACAAGGGGGACGTGGTCGCTGAGGGATCCTAACTCTGGGGTGTGGCAAGGATTGCATAAGTGGGCAAGTTCAGAAGGGAGGACAATATCACAGTCTTCACAGTACTTAATTTCAATCAAGTGCACATATTGCCGGTTTGCATTTAGTTGGTGAGGCTGTCTCACGCGTTGAGCACCACTGGTCCTCTGTGTTGGGTTGTGTCTGCAGCGTAACGCATAGTGTGAGCGGAGGAAGAAGGAGAAGAAGTGGGTTTGGCTTGGTAAGGAGTTATCAGGATAGCATCAGGACGACTGGATGTGAGTCTAGATCTCTGTGAAAACTCACGAAGAAAGAGGTAAGGGATATATTCTTCCAGCAGCATTGTGGCGTTCAGTTTTCATGCTGGAGATGATATGATTTTGGCAGCCTGAAAGCATGTGGAGTGCGCTGTCTAATTGATGACAGCCTGGGAGAGGGCATAGTGAGCCAGTAGACCTTTTGAAGCAAATGGCATGTTTCTGGTTATAGAAGGTGCCTGTGCGAGTCTGTAAGATGGTGTGCTTCATAGGTGAGGATATACAAGGCATGCTTCTAAAGACATTGCTGATATTCTTCTCAACACGGGGTAACAAGCTCTGATGGTAAGAGGAGTAGCCTGTTTTGGGGTTGGCATATCCAAGCCTGTGTTTTGTATGCATATGAGACTTGAGAGCATTTTGAAGATTGGGGAGGTAGGTGATTTTAGGATTTGGTGTAGGAGCTGTGGATGTGCCAGCATGGTGTTCTTTTTTCCCCTTCTTGGCTAACCAAAACAAATGAGAGAATGGATTTCCGCCAGAGCCTGCACCAGGGATCCCAGTATCAGCCACGCTGTTATTGGCTTAATTTGCTTGATGATTTGTAATAGCATCTGCATATTCGTTACCAGCCATGCCAGCATGAGATTTTACATAGACACAATTGTTGGTTTGCGAGTTGCTCATGAGGATAGATGTGATTTTTAGGACGTCCCCTTGAATGTTGTTTGTGCTTTTCAGGGTAATTACATGTGTTGTTTACGTATTTGATAAACAGAGGTGAGCCTGTCTGAAGCAATGGTTAAATAAGAGTGCGTGATGGCAGCAGAATAGCTACAAGGGTTACAAGTGAAAAAGGCCTCAGTCAAGCAGCAATTGCTACTAATTCAACTTGGCATATGATCTTGTAAATTCCAGCACCACTAGGCTCAACATAATATTTTGCTGTCCGTGAGGTACAGGGCAGTAAACGCCTGCTCCAATTTCTTGTTTGCCGTTCTTGATATGACAGCTACCATCAGTGTAAGCCCATGTCCTCCAATCAGAAACTTTGAGCATGAGGGATGGACTAGATGGGTTAGGTACGACAAGTTCTTCCTGATTACCTATGTGTGGATAGGTTGGGTTCCTATATATTTGTTGTTTGTCAGAGGGGAGGCGTTGGCACCAGGCGTTTTTTGAATCCAGGCATGTTGGCAGAGTAACTAACATTGAGTGCAAATGACCCCAATGCGATGCAAACTACGCTGAATTGCTTGGACCCTTATACACGAAGGAAGCATCTAGTCATTAACACAGCTAAATCAAAAGTGGTACATTTCAACTCGTCAGGTTCCAATTTCCCTGTGTTTCTGGTTGGCGGGGTACCATTGGCCCGTAAGGAATCCTTCAAGTACCTAGGCATGTAGTTCCACAAGCATGTCTAAGTCCTCTGAGCACGTCACTGGCCCATTCATGGCACCTGCCTATCGGATTTGGCAGTTTGTGCGCAAGCATGCATTGGGGGACAGGCCGCATGTACCGCTCTGGTTAGGAAAAGCACACCTAGTCACAGCTGGCATGTATGCAAGCCAGGTGTGGGGCACAGAGTTAGTTAAGGAAGGCCAGGAATTTTCAAGTGAGTTGCAAGTGTGCCACATGAATCTTTTATAGAGCATATTAGGTGTGAAGCGTGCAATTACAAACTGGGCAGTTTTAAGAGAGTGTGGGCATGTGCCATTGCAATTCTACTGTTTTAAGTCTGCTATCATATGATTAAGATGTACAATGGTCTGCTTAACTCTAATTGTGAGACTCTCAGGAAGGTCCTGAAGGCAGATTTGCACTTTGCACAACTCCAGGGCCCCCTCATGTTGGACTGCTCAGATCCTGGATGGCTTTCAATGATTGCGGCGGAGTGTTTGTAGATTCAGGTTGAGAGCACACCCTCTGAATATGGAAACTGCGTCTTGGGAGGATGAGATTCCTTCTGTGTGTAATTGATGCTCATGCGGGCAAATTCAAGATGAGGCCCACGTGCTCTTCATGTGTAGGTATGAGGGGCTATGTGCTCTACTAGATACTATGTGCTCTACTACATGTCTTAGTAAAGTCTGTGTAAAATCTAAATCTAAATCTTAGTAAGACATAAGCACTCCGAGCTATTTGTGTGATTTTTCACCTGCACATCTAAAAAAAATCACCTGCACATCCTTTCTTGCAGCATCAACTTAGTGTCCAGGCTGTTTCGCTTACCTGTTCAACTGTTTCTCTGGTGATTTTTCAATGGAGCAACCATTTTTACAACAAGCCAGTGTCCAGGATGCTTCTGATTTCCTCTTGCAACACAACAACAAGCTTTTTTCGTTTGTTTCTGAGCTTATGGACATTATGTTGGCTGGCGAGGACCAGTCACAGGCCGATCAGCCGAACAGTCTGGCTGAAGATCCCCCTGTGTAAATCAAAATCAAAATCTAAATCCAGGCTGTTTCTAATTTCCTCTTGCAACGCAATAAGGATTTTTCCTGTTTCGTGCCTGAGCTTTAGGATTTGCTGTTGGCTGGCATGGACCAGCCACAGGCTGATCAGGCGAACAGTCTGGCTGAAGGTCTCCCTGTGTAATCTAGTCTAATCTAATGAATCAAAACAATAGCAAGTTGTATCTTTTTCTTCATGAACTTTTTTTTTAATGGGCAGGCTGGCAGTCAGTCGTTTTGATTGGAGGCCTCCTTTGTTTCTGTAACCTTCTGCAACCTTCTGCAGGCCTAGCTTAAAGGCATCTTGTTGAAACTTCCAGTCAAGAGCTGGCAAAAGGAAGTTGTTCTTTGTTACTTTCTAGAATGCACAAAAAAAGACTTGGCATGCATTGAAACGATTTTTCTTTCCCCTGGACACAAGAGTCTACATGGTGATAGAAGCACAGGAATGGACACCCATAATGTTGAAATGTCTACCTGTGTCTATACGCAACAAAGTTGCAGCACAAAAGGACACTTTACTCCCAATGGGCTTTTTCTTCTGCACCATTGCAAGCATCGCACAGTCATTTTGAGTGGAGCAAAAGGAAAAGCAACAAACTGCGCAGGCAGTGGAAGACTACCTATGTCAAATGAGAAGAGGAGCATAAGAATTAAAGAAAAAACTGCTTAGGCAGTATAGTCGCTCCCTACAGGAATTTAGGAAAAGGATACCTCAGGCCTAAGCATTGTGCAAGTACCATCAATGAAATAAGCTCAAGCAAACAACATGCTTTTATTGACCAGAAGATGAATAAAAACAAATGAAGCCCACATATCGTTGGAATTTATTTGCCAGTTCCTCTGCTACGGTACACATGGAGCATCAACCTATTTTAAACACCTGTCGAAAACTGTCTATAGTGTGCCCAAAGAGGCGCTTATTTAATAACTTAAATATAGGTCCATGTCTTTCATCCGGTAAGTAAGCTTCGGAAGAGGCGTCCATGACTGGAAAAAGGTTGTATACAAGAGCATGCACCATTTCATGTGCAATAGTGTGTGCCAAGACCTGCATTGCAATAATGAGAATGAGAACTTGCAGGCTTTGTGCATGGTCATCGTTGTTTGTGCAGGTATTTTGTACAGCTGCTGGAGGTTGAGCAGCTCAACCCCTGATGCACCAGAACGGCTTTGACTGAATCAATAAGCCGCTCTTGCAATTGCAGCGCATACCATTGTGCCCCAGTGAACATCCCGAGTCATTTACACTTGTATCAAGCACTTGATCTCAGCACAGCACTCCAATTGCAGGTTTGCCTACCAGTGTGAACGTATCCTTGGTAAGCTTTCAGCCGCCTTCACAACTATAAATTCCTGAACTCCCAATGGGGCATGATTGCCGATGTGTCAAAGTTGGCAAGGGGCAGCGCCCCACGGCAAGCACGCATGTGTTGCTTGGAAATTGAAAACATATCACAGAGGTGAATAACCCACCAAGATGAGTACATTGTCCCTTAACATGCTCCCAACCTATTTTTGCCAAAATCTGGGACTGCAAAGCTTGTTAAAAAGCACGCCTAACCTCCATTCTGCACCCACAGAATTGGGTGACTTCTGGTGGTATGAGTACTTATACCAAGAGAATTTTTGCAAAATAAACGGAGCAAAAAGACCCAGTGGTAGATCAGGTGCAGAATTTCAACTGTTTCTTTTAGAGAAAAATCAGCACAAGGGGTGCCAAAAGGTCAACTATGACCTCCTCCTTTCCACTCCTGTACATGCAAGATGTTAGCATAGTATATGAAGGTCACAGGTGTTCAATTTTCGAATGGAAAATAATACCAGGGTGGACCCATGGGCCCAAAGGGGGCGATCTAAGGCCAGGAGAGAGATCTAGATTCATCCCATTATACTCTCACTAATATTGGTGACGATGACATTTTATGAAGTTATAATAATTGGTATGGTTAGGTTTGAAAAAGTAAACCGGGGAAGAGCATATCCAGCTATAAAGGGGAGGTAATCACATTAAAAAACTACATAGGCAATGGACCCCCTCCCCCCATCAAATTAGGGAAAGGGGCCACCTTTGTTGAAAAACTGTTTGGAGTAATATTGTAAATGCAGTGCCTGCCAGTGCAACATTGCAAGTGTGCATGAGATTTCAAACTGCTCACCCTAGTGCCATGAGAAATCGTGCCCTGGAGCGAACCTATGCACAGGCAGAAGTGAAGCCTGGGGTGCTGTCCTGTCACCTACACATTTCACAACTGGGAAGGGTACCATCAGTGGTAGCTTGAAGATTTTTGCGTGCTGTTAGGGTTAACCAACAAAAGGCACCTGTCTTCATCATGCCGCACGGAGCGCTGTGTGGGCTGACCATTCCAATTGTTTGAACATGATGTTGTTTCTCATTGGCGAACGAGGCCCAAGGTACACATAAGACCCCTCATCCAACACAAACCGAGGCACACCAGCGCCGCACCTGTAAATTGCTAGTGCAAATCATGCCCTCACAGCTCATGGGCCGCTCGTCTGACACATCCAGGCAGGCTGGCCCCCAGCGGTGCTTTCGTAGAACAACCTGGTTGTGCTGCTCATCAAAGTAAGAGATCCAGTCATCCGGCCCAGGTGCCTCCTCGACCACCCTAAATTCCACCGGCGGCTTGCCAGCAGCAAGCAGCCGCTGCTGGAGGGCCCCTGCCAAGAAGACGCTGTCTATGACCATGGACAGCTTGCTCAGGCTCTCCGGGCACAAGTTGCCCTCCCCAAAGAGACCTGCATGCCATGCACCCCCTTCAATGGTCTGCGCTTCTTGGAGCACTTGCTCCCAGGCTGCATCAAGGCTGGCAAGCTGGGTGCTCCAGCCCCGCTGCCGGTGGATGCGCCGCAGCAGTGCTCGCAGCAGCCTGAGCTCTTCCAGGGGAATCAGCGCTACATACTCATGCTCACACATGTCCTGCGGCGGGGGCGCAGAGAATTGAGCGGAGGGAAGGAGCTGTCAAACAGGCAGGGTCGATGTGTGTGTGTGTGTGTGTGTGTGTGTGTGTGTGTGTGTGTGTGTGTGTGTGTGTGTGTGTGTGTGTGTGTGTGTGTGTGTGTGTGTGTGTGTGTGTGTGTGTGTGTGTCCAAGAAAGTCTTGGCGTACCCTCCTAAACCTTTTATTGCTTCGGGGTCTTCGTTGACCTGACCGCTTCTGCCCCATGTTGTGCAATGCAAGCAAGTAGCCTGCGGCTGAGAAAAGGGCACTGCATGCCAAGAGGAATCCATATTTCATAAGTGTAGTTATTTGCTTTTGAATACTAAATGATTGGCCAATCATGGAAGGGGCTTTCCTAGATGTTTCATGTTTTTAATCATCAAGACATGTCTTCAGTAGTCTCTGCTCTCTCCCTGTAAATTGCAGTGGTATTGGCACAGGCGCGACATCCATGTAACATGGTTTCCTAATAGTAGGACAGAGGGCTTCGGCAGGCAGGCAAGGCTTCACAAGCATCTTGCGAGCAGCAAATGTGTGCATGTTTCACCAGCTCAAACCTGATCGAGTGAAGTAAAGCTCGCATGAAAGCTGTGCAGCTTATATACATGCCATACATGTGCAATTGGCCCAAACAGCTTCTGGGCCTACTTAGCGGGCCTGGTGAGAGGGCCCTACCAACCACTTCCGGTGCGCAGTGCTTCACATGGAATCTACACCAGTGTTCAGCTTTCAGATTCGTGATTTGGGATCCTTGTCATCATATGTTCGTGAGGTGATTTACACGAGGTGAGCTTTAGCAAAGCCGACACTACCTGCAGGAAGGAAGCGGATGGCCGCAGGGGGAAGCTTTTAATATATGTTTATATATATTTAAGGATGACCACTGATGTCGTGGTACGATCATACCATGCAGAACGGACCGCCTCTCATCAGAACTGCGAAGTCACTCTGCATTGAGCTCCATCAGTACTGGGTTGAGGGATCACCTGGGAACACGGAGTGTCGTACTGCTTTTTGACATCATTAACTTTATGCCCTCTCCTATTTTGCGCCCTGTCAAGCTTCAAGACAAAAGACACCCTAGCAACATGGCAACATTTTCATTCACTCCCAGAATGACACACCCTGCGTCACGCCTTCTGTCATCCAAGGGCAATTGCCCTCGCCAGCTGGACAGCCTCAACCATTGGCCTGCTTGTCTCTGGCACTCTTTCCTTTTGCAAGCACCGTAGCATCCAAAACACCGTAGCATGCACCGACGCATTCCTCTGTAATGCAATGAGCACACACGGGTCCACGCTTCACACATGATGTCTTTCATTTTGCCACATTGCTGGATCCCGAGACAGAAGAAAAACAAAAAGAAGAAGAAAAAAGAAAAACTACGTAGGCAGAGGAAACTCTCCCTACATCAACAAAGGGGACACATTGGCTCAGAAGAGCCGTGAGTCCCCTCCTCCACGAAGCTACAAAAAGAAGACCCTAATGGGGAACTGGAGGATTATTGGAAGCACCCGGCTCCATAAACTAGCTGCAAGAATAGTTCTTGTTTTCAATAGCACGCCTAGTGGTAACAAGCTTGTTGGCATACATGACAGAATGGGCATGAAGTTTGCGAGCAAGTTTATTGGCGCGTTGGTGGTCAAGTCCCAATCGTTCAAACTGGTTAAGGGTGTGCTCAGTGTAGCAGGTCCCACCAACACCCAAAAGGATGGTGTGGAGAGTCACAACTTTTGTATTAATGAGTTTGCAGAGGTCTGCATGCTGCCGCTGTGCCGCCTCCAACTGCTGTCCAGGCCTCGTGTTTTCTCACTCCATTTCACTTCATTTCACTCCATTTCTTTTGCAGTGGTATTCTTTTGAAACAAAGGCTCAACGCACTACAAATTACCCAATTTGGTGCAGTAGGTTGTCCAGAATGGAGATTTGATGGTGAATACTAGGGTTCACGCTGCGGCTATCCAGACGTGACTGGCAGGTATGTAACCCTATTGCAGGTATGTAATATATTCTCGTGACTGGCAGGTATGTAACGTTAACCCTATTGCTTCTGTGAAACTGAGGTACCTGAACTTAAAACTGCCAGTTGCGGAGAATCTGTGTGGGGAGCATGCAAAAAACAAGCAATTATAGGCCTCATAAAACCCTCTCTTAAGGAAAAAATGGTGAAAGTTGGGCCCAACCCAAATTTAGTTTCAATTCATTCAGGGTTCATATATACCACACAAGGAGCACACCTGTGGTGCTTTTGGCCTAATATGACCTGGTTGGGGTGTGTAAGCCAAAAAGTGTGTTATGTATCACTGAGTATCACTGAAGCCTTATGGCAGAAAGCACACTTTTCAGAAAGCACATTTTTTGGATGTTAAGGGTCAATCGTATTGGAAATTATACTAGTGTAATCCTGAGATCGAGAGCTTTCAATTGGTATATAACTGGGTCCAATCGGAGGAGACGAGGCGTGGTGAGTAGTTCAGAGGGGTTTCAGCTCTTTGGGACCCTCCAAAATTTTTCTGGGCCACTTCTACAGGATTATAATAACTTACTAGATTCCTGGGCTCAAGAACTGTCAATTGGATCAAAGGGGGGCCTGCCTGCAGGACTAGAGTCAGTATCATGCGCGCAAGGGTGTGGGCAAGGGGTGGCGAGGAGGCAAAGGTGCAGCAAATCAAGCCAAACTTTCAGAAGAATGACACTCTAGGTTCCTCAATTGAATTGTGAAGACGAGAAGGCAGTTCTTGGACTTGCCAGCTTCCTGTGGGTGCCTAGCAGGACATTCATGCATGAGGCCTTGTGATTCAGCCTTTGACCCATAACTCTGCCGCACTTCTTTTGATGGCTGCAGTATGTATGCATATGGATAGAAAATTCAAAAAGGAGCAGATTGGCGCCCTTATCGTTAGGACCGGGACCCTGGAAAGGAGGTTTGGGGGGTGGGTCCAGGGGGACCATTATAAAAGTTAACATGACGCCCTACTTCCTTTTTTTGACCCTCCTGGATGTATGCTAAAAATGGCACTGTCAGCCAGATCCACCAGGTAATGTTTGCAGACCGTGTTATATGTAGTGCCTAGTTCTATGATACCAATAGGACTTGCTATAAATATAAATAAGTCATTTTCGAAGGTAAAAAAATTTTCTTTTCTCTATTCCTTCCAAAGCAGCATCATAGATCGCGCCCCTCATGACCGGGCAATCTATACTCCCTCCAGTTGTATAGATGATGATCGACCTGCCCTCTCCATGCCTCTAGCTGAATACGAGGAAGCTGGCAGCTGCCAGTTAAGGGACAAGCTAGACGAACAGAGTGTCCCTAGGATGCCCAATGCCCTATTTATGAAGGAAAGGGAGACACAATTGCTTGCAGTCCACTTCACCCAGGGAATCTGAAAACCTTGATAGTTGTCTTGGGTAATGAAATCAAGTACTGTGAAGACACGAGGCCTGGACAGCAGTTGGAGGCGGCACAGCGGCAGCATGCAGACCTCTGCAAACTCATTAATACAAAAGTTGCGACTCTCCACACCATCCTTTTGGGTGTTGGTGGGACCTGCTACACTAACCTGCACCGCTACAACACTGAGCACACCCTTAACCAGTTTGAACAATTGGGACTTGACCACCAACGCACCAATAAACTTGCTCGCAAACTTCATGCCCATTCTGTCATGTATGCCAACAAGCTTGTTACCACTAGGCGTGCTATTGAAAACAAGAACTATTCTTGCAGCCAGTTTATGGAGCCGGGTGCTTCCAATAATCCTCCAGTTCCCCATTAGGGTCTTCTTTTTGTAGCTTCGTGGTGGAGGGGACTCACGGCTCTTCTGAGCCAATGTGTCCCCTTTGTTGATGTAGGGAGAGTTTCCTCTGCCTACGTAGTTTTTCTTTTTTCTTCTTCTTTTTGTTTTTCTTCTGTCTCGGGATCCAGCAATGTGGCAAAATGAAAGACATCATGTGTGAAGCGTGGACCCGTGTGTGCTCATTGCATTACAGAGGAATGCGTCGGTGCATGCTACGGTGTTTTGGATGCTACGGTGCTTGCAAAAGGAAAGAGTGCCAGAGACAAGCAGGCCAATGGTTGAGGCTGTCCAGCTGGCGAGGGCAATTGCCCTTGGATGACAGAAGGCGTGACGCAGGGTGTGTCATTCTGGGAGTGAATGAAAATGTTGCCATGTTGCTAGGGTGTCTTTTGTCTTGAAGCTTGACAGGGCGCAAAATAGGAGAGGGCATAAAGTTAATGATGTCAAAAAGCAGTACGACACTCCGTGTTCCCAGGTGATCCCTCAACCCAGTACTGATGGAGCTCAATGCAGAGTGACTTCGCAGTTCTGATGAGAGGCGGTCCGTTCTGCATGGTATGATCGTACCACGACATCAGTGGTCATCCTTAAATATATATAAACATATATTAAAAGCTTCCCCCTGCGGCCATCCGCTTCCTTCCTGCAGGTAGTGTCGGCTTTGCTAAAGCTCACCTCGTGTAAATCACCTCACGAACATATGATGACAAGGATCCCAAATCACGAATCTGAAAGCTGAACACTGGTGTAGATTCCATGTGAAGCACTGCGCACCGGAAGTGGTTGGTAGGGCCCTCTCACCAGGCCCGCTAAGTAGGCCCAGAAGCTGTTTGGGCCAATTGCACATGTATGGCATGTATATAAGCTGCACAGCTTTCATGCGAGCTTTACTTCACTCGATCAGGTTTGAGCTGGTGAAACATGCACACATTTGCTGCTCGCAAGATGCTTGTGAAGCCTTGCCTGCCTGCCGAAGCCCTCTGTCCTACTATTAGGAAACCATGTTACATGGATGTCGCGCCTGTGCCAATACCACTGCAATTTACAGGGAGAGAGCAGAGACTACTGAAGACATGTCTTGATGATTAAAAACATGAAACATCTAGGAAAGCCCCATCCATGACTGGCCAATCATTTAATATTCAAAAGCAAATAACTACACTTATGAAATATGGATTCCTCTTGGCATGCAGTGCCCTTTTCTCAGCCGCAGGCTACTTGCTTGCATTGCACAACATGGGGCAGAAGCGGTCAGGTCAACGCAGACCCCGAAGCAATAAAAGGTTTAGGAGGGTACGCCAAGACTTTCTTGGACACACACACACACACACACACACATGCACACACACCTGTCAACCCTGTCTGATTGACAGCTCCTTCCCTCCGCTCATTTTCTCTGCGCCCCCAAAGAATGAAAGAGAAGGTCGCTGGGCGCGCGGAGGTGGATACCAGGAGGAGAGTCCAGGCGTCTAGGGGCATGGCAGACAACCCGCCTGATCCTCATTAGTTCTGTCTCTTTCCCTAGCCTAGGCTAATTTTGGCTAGTGTAGTTTTGAGGGACCTTTGTTGAGGCCCTTACTAGCTTGCTAGTTCAGGGACCTTTCCTTAGTGCACGCGGCCTTTGGCTTGCGTAGACGTATCTTTTCTAAAGAGATCTTGCACAGCATTTGCTTAAATTTGAATCCAATCAAAACAAACCTGAAATTCCCGACCCAAAGTAGGCTCTGCCCTTTCTAATCCTGAGAAACAAGGCTTTGTAAATCCTGATGCTATTAACGCTTGGAAGCAGAAACTTGGCACAGAACTATACGACAAAACCACCTTTGTCATGCACCACTTATCCACAAATGAATAAGAAACCCTCTTGTTGTTGTCAATTTTGGCTCTGTGCTGCTGACCTCGTAAAATACAAAATTAAGCGAACACTAGATCAAAAATAATTGGAACTGAGTCTCACAGCCCTTTCCCTTTGAGGTCAACGTCCCCTTATCTTCCCAGAAAATTGCTTCACATGGTGACAGAGCTCATCCCTCCTGTCATCAACCCCCTCAGCTCGCTATATCAAGGCTCCAAGGTCAGGAAGCACAAGAAAACCTCAGTTCAGAGGCTTGCAAAAGTAAGAACAGCTAGCCGTGCCATAAATGCTATGTATTAATATGATTTTGACATAACCATATGGATGGCTGGAGAAATTGCGCGGTTAATAAAAAAAAACGGAAGGAGAACCCTCATCCTCCACAAAGCACAATACCACACCCATTTTGCCCCAATGATTATTGAGGAGTGGGTCCTGCCACTCTTCATGAAAGCTGGCCTTCAGCCTGCAAATACCTCAATTGCTGCTTGCACTGATATCAGTGCACTCAATATCGATATTGAGTGTACACATGTGCTTGCTGCCAAATATGCAATTACCCTAGTGGTTATGAACTTATTAACTCTGAACCTCCGTATTTTGATATGCATATTTGTGATGTCTGCCAACGAACATACCACTGGAAATGCATGAAAGAACTTGGATGCTGCACTGATGGGCAAAGACAAGAGATGATGCAGCTGACACATGGGCTTGTCCAGCCTGCGCAGGCCTGAACAATGCACAGAACATTGACAGAGAATGGCAGTCTAGAGAATAGCTCACAAAGGTCACTTGGATGCCCTCTTGGGAGCCAGAGAAAACTAAAGAGACCTGGCCAAAACTCCAACAGCGGTTGCTTGAATTTAAAGCCAGGCAGGGCAAACTCGACCTATCCCGACCCGTAGCAGACTCTGCCCTTTCTGACTGTGAGAAATAAGGTTTTGAAAAGCCTATTAACACTTGGAAGCAGAAACTTGACACAGAACTGCGCAACAAAATCACCTTTGACATGCACCCCACTGATCCACAAATAGATATTAAACCCACGGGCAGTTGTGAATTCTGGCTGCATGACGTTGATCTTGTCAAATATTAAGTTAATCAAAACCTTAATCAAACATCACTAGACACTGAATCACACAGTCCCCACCTTCATGCTTCACCTCCCTTTATCCTCCCAGAAATTTACATATCACACATGGCCTGCATTTACAACACACAAGGTGAATGTGTTGGGAGGATAACCCCCAGCCGATTTCAAACCCTCCACAAGGCATTCTACAGAGCCAAGCTTGCTGGCATGCATGAAGCTATTACACTTGCTCCTAATTGCTTTGCATCTGAGTTGCAGGGGCTCCTTGCTCGCAAGGCTATGCTAGAAAACAAATATGCTAGCAAAAAGATGAAAGACTATTTTTCGCGGGACCTGCTCACCCACATCCATACTGCCCTCTGAGAATGGGCCCTGGTCACTCAAGAGAAAATGGTTTCCCCACTGAATTACAACCCAAAATACCAACACTATTGGAGCGCTGACCCCCGAGACACTCTATTTGGGGCTATCATCATTCCTTTTCATCTATATTCTCGGGTTTCTCTGTCTGCCATCTCATTTATGTCGAGGATGCTATGACCCGGGCACTGCGTCATGCTATCTACTCATCCATTCTCAACACAGAGGCCACTGCTACTTACATGTTCCTCCTTGTCTGGAAAAACACATGATAATAACTAACCCCTATTCCAAACTCATCACTGCCTATCCACATCTCTGCTTTGAACTTAGAACCATTGCACGGACCAACCTTTGCTATAATGATCCTCAATCCTGCCCCAACCAGGAAATACCTCTCTCTCTCTCTCTCTCTCTCTCTCTCTCTCTCTCTCTCTCTCAGCACACCTGGGATATACAAATTCTTGCAGTCGGAACACAGCTGCAAGCTTGCCTTAAGGATCCGCACTAACAATCACGACCCTGTCTGGCTGCAGCACTTGGCCTCAGCTACATTACAAGCCAACTGGAAGCTGCACAGCATTGGCAATCATTCTACTCTCCACTGATTCACCGGTTGCCACCTTCATACTATTACCCCACTGGAGGGGCTCCAGCGGCAACGCCTACATGAACTGGAATAACAACTACCCAGGATACGTCAGAGTGCTTGCCAAATTCCCTGCGAGATGCATTGAGTTTGAACTCCCCCAATATTGGTTCAACGCCATACCCAACCCCACTCATCCTACCTACCCCACACAGCTCATTGTTGTCTGGAACCAACAAGCAAGGGAGGCCCTACACAATGTCAACGAACATTGGTTTGAACACCTTCAGCACAGCATCCCTGAAGCCCAATTGCTGCCTCTTTCTTGTCATGCCCCCCCTAGGAACCTGAGCTCCAACCAACGCCTGACATCAAACAAATGGAGGAAAAATTTCCTGTCCTTTCCCCTTGAGGTACTTCTAAAATGTTTACACAAGCGTGCACAGGCCGTAGCAGATCACCACCACACACAAAATACCACCTTCACACCCAAAGTTCAGTGTTGGAGAGACATCACCTACACTGATGGTAGCGTCATGAAAACCAAGAATGATTCCCCCCACTAGTTGGCTCAGGCTTCTACAAACCAAACAAAGAGGGCGACCACCCCTCACCACAAATACAACTGTACATCAAACCCAATGTTTGTGGCCCAACTAACACAATCAACAGAGCAGAACTGGTTGGCATCCTTGTTGCACTCCAACAGGGCCACACAAACATAGCCACTGACAGTGCGTCCTGTTTGTCCCAAACCTACAGGCAGATCCTCAATCCAATGAGCATGCGGATCCACCTGCATGCAGAGCTCATTCAAGCTATTTCAACCATTATAGAGCACTCACCACATCAGCTGAATTTCTATAAAGTCAAAGCCCACTCAGGCGTCATTGGCAATGAGGGAGCTGATGCTTGCGCACAAACTGCGGCTCTTATGGATAACACAGATATCTCATTGCCTGAAGCCAAGGACCCTTTCCACAACTCCTTTTGGTTATCCGTCAAACCTCACCGAGGGCACTCCCATACTGCCACACCCTTTTACCTTACTATCTTGAAAGACAAGCTCAAAGCCCATATGCATAACAAACACAAGCTTGGCTCTGCCGACGTATCCAGTTGCTATTACACAGGCTGGCAGCACTCATGCAACCACCATCTCATAACAGCAATACCAACACAGGCTTACCTAAGCTATCCCCTAAACTTGCTAACCAAAAAATTAGCAATTCCTTTTGGAGCAACCCTAAGGTTACCCTTAAGCAACAAATAAATCTTCTCAAGTACCGCACTGGCACAATTTACACCCAGAAGCACGCTGTCAGGTTAAATCACACCTCTGGCCCTGCCAACTGCCGATTATGCGGCAATATGGATAGCATCAATCACATTGTCCTCGGATGTTCACACCCAACATGCCAAGGGATGTTCATAAATAGACACAACATTGCCCTCAGTCTCTGTTGTGAAGCCCTGAGCAAAGATGCACATGGCTCATTCCTTGTTGCATGGACGCTTGCTGTAGAGAAAAGCTCCAAGAACAGGGCATTGAAGTCCCTGAAAACATCTCCAGGGATATTCCTGACTGGGCTTTTCCCAATGGTTCTGGCCCCTCTGCCCGACACCAAAGCCGTCCTGATGCTGTCTTTGTGCGCCCTTTCCAGGGAGAGCAACCCATCTTAACCCTAGGATGATACCTGCCCACGACAGAGATATTCACCTTGTGGAACTTAAATTCTGCCCTGACACTAACCCCTTACCCAGCCTACGAACAGCTGCTGACCAGCATGCTGGTACCATTTCCAGACTTCGCACCCGTAGTCTCAGAAACCCGAACAGAAATAATAAGGTGACCTTGCACACCACTTTACTTGGTGTAGTAGGTACTATCTATAATGACGACACCATCACTCCCCTGGTTGAGCTGGGTCTTACCAGACATAACGCAGAAAAAAATAGCCTCTCAATTAAGTTGCCATGCACTTCAATCATTAACAGAAATTATAAACACCAGGCACTCATTATACTTGCAGGGTTCTTCTGGCAGGGGCATCACTGGGGGCGAGGCAGTTCAGAGCAGGAGGAGGAGAGTCTACGCTTGCAGGCGCATGGCTAACAGCAACCCGCCTGACCCTCATTAGTTATTCCCCATCGGTTCATAGCTTGGTTTAGGCTGGGCCTGTGAACCTCCTTGGTGAGGCCCTAGCTAGCTTGCTATTTAGGGGACCTTTCCTTAATGCACGCAGCTGGACCTGGCTTGCGTAGACTTTTCTTTTCTTTTCTACTCTCAATACAATGCATGCCGACATGCCTGGATCTAAAGAGTGCCAACACCTCCCCTCTGACAAACAAAAAATATAAAAAAAGTCCTTTCAATCCACAAGTAGGTAATAAAAAAAAACTATTTGTACTACCCTAGGGACTACCCAACCAATCTAGAGCAACCCTCATGCTCAAAGTCCCTGATTGGAGGACATGGGCTTACACTGATGGTAGCCGTCATATCAAGCATGGCAAACAAAAAGTTGGAGCGGGTGTCTTCTGCCCACTCACTGACAGCAAAAATAATATTAAATTACCAACATCATATATCGAGCTGAGTCAGCAGCAACTGCTGCTGCCATCATGTAATCTTGTTCACACATTGCTTTAGACAGTCTCACCTCTCTTCATCAAATACATAAAAAAACGTATTTACCCAGAGAAGCACGAACAACATATTCAAGGGGGTGTCCTAAAAACCTTATCTACCCTCATGAGCAACTCACAACTTGTGGTTTGAAACCAATATTTGTTTCTATAAAGTAAAATCTCATGCTGGCATGGCTGGTAACGAATATGCAGATGCTATTACAAATCATCAAATTAATCCAATAATAATGTGGCTGATACTGGGATACCTGGCGCAGGCCTTGGCGGAAATCCATTCTTTCATTTGTTTTGGTTAGCCAAGGAGGAAAAAAGAGAGCACACTGCCAGCACATCCACATCCAAAGCTCCTGCACCCAATCCTAAAATCACCCACCTCCCCAATTTTCAAAATGCTCTGAAGTCTCACATGCATACTATGTACACTGCATGTAGTACAAAACACAGAGTTGGATATGCCAACCCCAAAACAGGCTACTCCTCTTACTATCAGAGCTTGTTACCCCATGTTGAGAAGGACATCAGCAATACCTTCAGAAACATGCCCTGTATATCCTCACCTATGAAGCGCACCATCTTGCAATATCGCACAGGCACCCTCTTGAACCAAAATATGCGGTTCGCTTCAAAAGGTCCACTAACCCATTATGCCCTCTCCCAGGCTGTCATCAATTAGGCAGCGCCATTTTCATATCATCTCCAGCATGAAAACTGAGCGCGATAATATTCCATCCTTTGTGGGTCAATCCCTAGTTTTTTTTATTTGCTCCAGGGTATGGGCAGTATAGATAGTCCCACCCACACCCACGAGGATCGTGTGGAGAGTGATCTCTGCACCTTGAAGTTGTATGCACAGTTCACTGTGTTGCTGCTGTGAGGCTTCTAGCTGGGCACCAGGCCTCATATCTCCACAGTATTTCAAATACTGCTGATCTTTATTAATACTGCTGATTTTTATTAAGTGGATATGGGGGTTTTGGATGTTCAATTATTGAAGTTGTCTGGCTGGAGTTGTGCTGCTTCTTACTTCTTCATTATGCCTCATACTGCGGAGCACTCGATGTGAGGGGGGAGTAGGTGGTGTATTTGGGTCAGCAGGGCAAGGAGTGACCAAGACAGCATCAGGGCAACTGGAGGTGCGTCTAGCTTGATCAGAAATGCTGGGGTGAAAGAGGTATGGAGGTATTGCACGATTGGAAACTTGCTCAGTGATGTGCAGGTCGTGCTGAGCCAGAGGGTCTGCGCTGCCTACATCCATATGTATAAAGTTTGACCCATAAGAGCCTTCGCTATCCACTTTCAAAATCATCCTGCTGGCAATGTTCTGACGCTCAGTTACCATGTTACAGATGACGGGGCATTGACAACCTGAGAGAATGTGGAGGGTGCTACCTGAATGATGACATTCTGGAAGAGGACATACAAGGCCAGTGGATCTTTTGAAAAAGAAAAAAAGAAAAAAAGAAAAAACTACGTAGGCAGAGAAAACTCTCCCTACATTAACTAAGGAAAGAGAGACACATTGGCTCAAAGAGCCGTGAGCCTCCCTCACCAGAAGATGAGAGTGGAGTTTTCTTGCAAGTGTCTCAGATCTCTGTGTGTCAATCCCTAACTTTTTGAATTGATCAAGGGTATGGGCAGTATAGATAGTCCCACCCACACCCAGGAAGATTGGGTGGACAGTAATCTCTGTACCTTGGAGTTGTTTGCACAGTTCACTGTGTTGTCGCTGTGAGGCTTCTAGCTGGGCACCAGGCCTCGTATCTTCACAGTATTTGATTTCTATCAAGTGAATATGGCGGGCTGGAGTTGTGCTACTCCCCATACTGCGCAGTACCCGGTTTGAGGGTGGAGTGGGTGGTCTGTTTGGGTTGGTTAGGTGAGGAGTAACCAAAATTGCATCAGGGCGGCTGGAGTTGCGTCTGGATTGCATAGAAACCGTGGATTTGAAGAGGTTGGGAGGTACAGCACGATTAGAGACTTGCTCAGGGACTTGCAGGTCGTGCTGGGCCAAACGGCTTGTGTTGCCCGCATCCAACTGCACAAGATTGGCCCCATAAGAGCCTTCACTAACCAGTTTCAAAATCATCCTGCAAGCAATATTGTGACGCTCAGTTACCATGTTACGCATGACGGGGCATTGGCAGCCGGATAGGATGTGGAGAGCGCTATCCATGTGATAGCAATCAGGTAGGGGGCATGTCAGGCTAGTGGATTTTTTATATTGGACCGCGTGTTTCTGATTGTAGAGGGTGCCTGTGCGGTATTGGAAGACAGTGGGTTTAATTCGAGTCGAGAGACCGGGCATGTTCCAAAAGGCATTGCTAATTTTCTTGCTTACTTGAGGTAGCAAGCTCTGATAGTAAGTGTAGTAGCCTGCCTTCCTGTCAGCATAGCCCAGCTTGTGTTTAGCATGCATATGGGATTTCAAAGTATTTTTAAGGTCTGAGAGGTAGCTCAGAAGAGGAGAGGAAGGGTGGGATTGAGGTGGCCTAGGATCTGCCTCTTCGGTAGCCAGCCAGATTGTATTGTGGAAGGGATTTCCTCCTGGGCCAGCGCTGGGAGACCAGTATCAGTTAGATTGCCATTTTTGAAGGAGGCCTGGTATTTAGCAATCTGATTTGGGCATTCATTCCCAGCTATTCCAACATGAGACTTGACCTTGTAAAAAAAGGTGTGATCTTGAGAGGCTCGGGCAAGGTTTGAAATCATTTTCAAAACATCTCCTTGCACGTGATGCCTATGCTTTTCAGGATACAGGATTTGCTTTCTGAGTTGATGAAGTGAGCTAAGGCTATCTGTGGCAATATGTGTGTAATCATGAGTGAGCGCAGCAGCAATGGCAGGGAGCTCAGCTCTTCCTATGGTATTGGTAATACCAGCGCCATTAGGTTCAACTAGTTTTTGTGGATCGCTTATAGGATGGTACACACCTGCCCCTATGACTGTCTTGCCGTTCTGGACCTGGCAACTGCCGTCTGTGTAGGCCCAAGACCTCCAGTTTGCGACTTTAAGCTGGAGGTTGGGATGGAACTGACAAG
>OU611759.1:4697637-4827637 GCA_914767535.2 Dunaliella primolecta | reverse complement strand
ACCATGCAGGCCTTTCTAGAGGGCACAGGAAGTCCTTTGGAGAAGCCCCTTGGTTTTTGCAGCCTTTAATCCACCTTTATTTTTCTTACAAGAAGAATAGCGTTTGAAAAGCGTTTGAAGCGTTTGATTTCAAGTGTGCGGTTGAAATCAACCCCAAACGTTTGAAATGCATTTGGAAATTTTGAACGTTTGAAAAGCGTTTGAAGCGTTTGATTTCAAGTGTGCGGTTGAAATCAACCCCAAACGTTTGAAATGCGTTTGAAAATTTTTCAAACGCATTTCAAACGCTTCAAACGGTCTGCAAACGTGCCAGGAAAGTTCTGACGGAACTATTCTTGCAGCCAGTTTATGGAGCCGGGTGCTTCCAATAATCCTCCAGTTCCCCATTAGGGTCTTCTTTTTGTAGCTTCGTGGTGGAGGGGACTCACGGCTCTTCTGAGCCAATGTGTCCCCTTTGTTGATGTAGGGAGAGTTTCCTCTGCCTACGTAGTTTTCCTTTTCTTTTTCTTTTCTTTTGCATAAGGTAGCAAACTCTGGTAATAGGTGTAATACATAGTTGCACGGTACGCGTACCAGAGGCTCTGGTACGCGTACCCGTACTCGTACCAGTACGTGGCACGGAAGGCACGGTGGGGCGGGAGGCAGGGGTGAGCCAACGACCCCGTCTGGAGCCAACAGCCAAACGTCTGCAACGCGGCGCTAAATGTATTATTTTATTATTGTTATAATTATAAAACACGTCCTGCTTTGTGTTCAAATGTGTGCGTGCTATTGCACCGCGTTGCATGGTTTGACTAGGGGAAGAAGACCAAGAGGGTGCCTTTTTCTTGAGGAAGAAGGAGATGATGGAGCTGGGTAAGGCACAGGACCCAAGCATGTTCAGGAGCGGGGCATGAGCAGTGCATGCATGCACTTGAAATGGGCGTATGGGCATGCGCAAGCAACGCATAAGGAGCTGCTTCATGGCTCATGAGCGCACGATGCATCATGCAGTGTGCTAGGCTACTTCTCTATGTCTGAAATGGTTTGATTGTGGCTTGAATATACGCTAGAGCACCTGTGCCGGCAAAGCCATGCATGGATGGAGCACCACAGTGTATTTGCACACACCGTACCGCTCTCTCACAAGCTGCCGTACTTGTACCCGTACCCATACCTGTACTCGTACCCGTACTCACGTACTGTGCAACTATGGTGTAATAGCCGGTCTTACATAGGCTCTCTGCATAACCAAGCCTATGTTTAGAGTGTGTATGGGACTTACAAGTGTCCTAAAGGTCTGGGGAGTATATCAGATTGGTATTGGGGGGGGGGGGGAGATTCAGGTGTTCTTGGTCTTGCCTCTTCCCGAGCCAGCAAAGGGATATTGTAGAAGGGGTTCCCACCTGGGCCAGCGCTAGGGATACCAGTATCAGTCAGGTTGTTATCTTGGAGGCTAGCCTGATATTCCATATATCTATACAAATGAGATTCCACACAAGGCTCAGGCAAATGAAGGTTCCATGGGGTCCCTTTGTAAGGTATGGAGGGGTCCGAGCCTGAGGTACCTGACCAGTCCATCCAAGAGCCGAGCCATGTGTAAACCAGATCTGTCAGGGTATCTGGGGCCTGACGGTCTCTAATAGGGTGTCTGGAGTCTCAAGACAACCGTTTGCAGAATGCTTGGACGATGTGATGCACCTGATGTCTCGTGCTTTCATGTGCACATATCATGCAAAATTGGGCAGTTGCTGTTCTGAAACCTTGCAGTTCATTTTTGACTAGTGACGTTGAGAATTGAAGCATAAAGCATATCATGAACATGTCTGACTCCTTTTTCAGAGTAATGCTGTTCTCGTCTTCTCTGAACATCATGTGGGAACGCAGAAGTAATATTTTTTGAAATCTGACATTTGCTGCCTCCTGATAGAGTGCGATTGGATACATGTTATATGCTTGTCTCATGAAGAGTGACACTGTGTGATTCTCCTACCCAGCCTACGAACAGCTGCTGACCAGCATGCTGGTACCATATCCAGACTTTGCACCCGTAGCCTCAGAAACCCAAACAGAAATAATAAGGTGACATTGCACACCATTTTACATGGTGAAGCAGGTACTATCTATAATGACTACACCATCACCCCTCTGGTCGAGCTGGGTCTTACCAGACATAACGCAGAAAAATTAGCCTCTCAATTAAGTTGCCATGCACTCCAATCACTAACAAAAATAATAAACACCAGGCACTCATTATACTTGCAGGGTTCTTTGGGCAGGGGCGGCATTGGGGGTGAGACAGGTCAGAGCAGGAGGAGGAGAGTCCACGCCCGCAGGCGCATGGCTGAGAGCAACCCACCAGACCCGCTTTAGTTGCTCTCCTCTGGTTCATAGCTTGGTTTAGGCTGGGCCTGTGAACCTCCTTGGTGAGGCCCTAGCTAGCTTGCTAGTTAGGGGACCTTTCCTTAATGCACACAGCCAGACCTGGCCTGCGTAGTCTTTTCTTTTCTTTGTGATTCTCTATAGAATTGGCACTTCTGAACTCAGCTCAAAGACTTGTTTCCTCCTCCAGCTGGTCTCTGAATGATAATGTTTCACCAGCAGCTGATCAGCCAGATTCTCGGGCTGCAGGCCAACCCCCTTGTGACCCCTTCTCCAGTTGGCACATTTGTTCACAAGTTTGGCTTGGTTTGGTTACAGGCACCTTTTGCTTCAGCTAAGCTGCCCTTGTAGGCAGGTACAGCTACGTAATCCATCCTAGCCTAGCCTGATATTTGGCAATTTCATCTGCACGTTTTTCCCAGCTATTCCAGCGTGCGATTTGACCTTATAGAAAAAGACGTGACCTTGAGAGGAGCGGGCAAGGTTTGAAATTGCCTTAAGAACATCTACTTGTACATGAAATTGCTTTTAGATTGGACTGGTTTGGTAACAGGCACGTTTTGCTTCTGCTGACCCCGCAGGCAGGTACAGCTATTTAACCCTTTCCTTTCCTGTACATGATTAGCCGAGTTCTTTTCTGCTTGCCTGAAATGCTATGACTGAGCTTCTAGCTCATATTGATTTTTTTTAGATTGGACTGGTTTGGTTGCAGGCACGTTTTGCTTCAGCTAAGCTGCTCCCGCAGGCAGGTACAGCTATGTAACCCTTCCCTTCCCTGTACATGATGCCTGTGTTTCTCCGGGTACAGGATCTCTGCAGGATGCCTGTGCTTCTGTGGGTACAGGACAAGTGTTATTAACACCAGGCATGCTCTTCATTTTTAAGGGTCTTATCTTATGGGGGGTTTGCAGGGTGTGTGACAGCGGAGAGCGGGAGAAAATGAGTTTGGGCGTCCAGGAGCATGGCCTACAATCCTCCAGATCCCCAATAGGCCTGCTGTCATGCTGAATCACCGTTATTGCACATTTACTGTTCTCAAAGCAGGTAATACATGAGATGGTTTAGCGTCCAGGGTTGCCTATAACCATGCAACAAAGGACGGGTACACTCGAGCTGTTGGCTGGAGTTGCGAGTGCACCGGCTTAGCTCTTCTTCATATAGCTGCTAAGCTGCTCTTGGTCTTGCTGAACAGTGCTGGCTTGGCTGCAGCACGTAGAGAATGTCTGGGGCAGACACAGCGTTTGGACCAGCTTCACCAGGTTAGGGTTACATCAGAGACAAGGTACCCCTGGCACAAGGCCAGGGATAACAGAAAAAGCGCCAAACCTCAATGGAAGGTGGAACAGAAGGTTGAATAAGAGAGAGCATCCAATAAAAGAACCCCACTTAAATACAGGTCACACCTCACACTCTAGGTTTTGCAGTGATTCAGCAATAACCACGATTTGACGTGACAGCTGTCATGCTGAATCACCGTTATTGCACATTTACTGTTCTCAAAGCAGGTAATACATCCCCCCCATTAAGCAATATTAATGACAATAAAGGCAGAAATGTTGCTTAATGCTTCTCCTGCTCACAGAAAAATGCTGGTTGTGCAAATTGTGTCTTTGATGCATCATGAAAACATGGCAATGTTTTTGCCAGGAGCGTGGCATGTTCACAAAGACACATCCTGAGCCCTAACCTATGACCAATGGTTCAACACACAGCCTTCAAATAACAACTCAAGTTCGCACGACAGTTCTGAAGCCTCTTACGAATGCCCACAATCACGGCCGCTCCCTAGGGCATGCTCTTCCCAGGAGCAGCATGATCAAGGCAGCACACTCTCGTGCTCCTATAGCTCTGTTCTCTCTTCATGGTGCTTGCAGTATCAAGGCTTACATGATGCTTGAAAGGGCAAGGCTTACAACAACAAGGCTTCAGTAATGCGCACAATCCATCATGCATCTAAGGCAATGTATCTGGCCACAGCTCACAAGTTATGCCTTCAAAGGCTCCACATTCTCCACACACATACAAACACATATGCTCCTGGCTGTGTGATGCTCATGCATAAGAGTAGCTTCCCTCCTGCATCCAGTGCTGCTGTCACCCACCAGGCATGCAGGGCAGTGCAAGCGTCCCCCCAGCCTTCTAACCTTCAGTCCATGTTCCAGAATCCGTGTCCGTGCTCAGACATATCCAGGGCCAAAGTCCGATGGCCTCTAAGGACACACGCCGACACGCGCCCATCCGCTGAGCTGTAACCCCAAACGCTGATAGCTTGGACCCCCGCTGCGCAGAATGCGTCTGTGCTTGGCACAGACGGTTCTCGAGTGCGTTCCCCGTGGTGGCGCCATGAGATGGTTTAGCGTCCAGGGTTGCCTATAACCATGCAACAAAGGACGGGTACACTCGAGCTGTTGGCTGGAGTTGCGAGTGCACCGGCTTAGCTCTTCTTCATATAGCTGCTAAGCTGCTCTTGGTCTTGCTGAACAGTGCTGGCTTGGCTGCAGCACGTAGAGAATGTCTGGGGCAGACACAGCGTTTGGACCAGCTTCACCAGGTTAGGGTTACATCAGAGACAAGGTACCCCTGGCACAAGGCCAGGGATAACAGAAAAAGCGCCAAACCTCAATGGAAGGTGGAACAGAAGGTTGAATAAGAGAGAGCATCCGATAAAAGAACCCCACTTAAATACAGGTCACACCTCACACTCTAGGTTTTGCAGTGATTCAGCAATAACCACGATTTGACGTGACACTGTTTCTGGCTTTCTCCTAATAGATCAGCTATGTCTACTTAAAATTTGAGGGCCCTTTGATGAGGCCCTTGCAAGCTTGCTAGTTAGGAAACCTTTCCTTAATGCACTTGGCCTTTTGGGTGGCAAAATGTTTTTCCTCATTTCGCTGAAAAGAAAAGTCCAAGTTTTTTCCCTCTTTTCACTGCCCACGTAGAAAGGGTCCAGGGCAAAATATTGAAGTGACGTCCACTTTTTTTTTACCTTCCTGCCCCTACCCAAACAAGGGTAACCCTTGCGCGCATGGCGCTGACTCCTAGTCATGCACACAGTTTATGGGGACCCCCCCTCTTTCATCCAATTGCACCCAAAGGGTGTCAATCAACAGAGCTTGAATTAAAGAATCCGATGGTATATTCAGAAACTTGTACAAATGATTCAAGAAAAATGGTGTCCGAAGAAGAGTGGTCATGGCAAGGCCTACTTAAGACCACAAAAACAACATCCCCACTGATGAGTAACTGTGGATACCCGGACTGTGGCAATCCAGGGAAGAAAAAGCTTGAGTTCAAGTGCAAATTGGGCCCATTACACTGAATTCTCTTTAGCTACCAATGCCTCTGCCCCTGCCCCCTCTCTCTCTCTCTCTCTCTCTCTCTCTCTCTCTCTCTCTCTCTCTCTCTCTCTCTCTCTCTCTCTCTCTCTCTCCCCCTCAGACACACATTGCAAGGTTTACATCTTTACAAAAGATGCACCTTCCCCTCCACCCTAAAGCTTGCAAACGAGTGCTGCCCCCTCTCAGTACACGACAGATGAGGTGGTTCTTTTGTACACCAGGCTCTGCCTTTCGACAGTAGTCTGGCACATCAAGATGAAATTACACAGGATCTAGGAGCTACGGGCTGCCAAGGTGGGCAGAGGGAGGGATAACACTGCCAACCAGGCAGCCAGGCGCAGTCCTATTTTTGCGTTGGAGGGACACCGCTGTCAACCAGGCAGCCAGACGCAGTCTGACTTCAACATGGCTCAGAGGCACCAACAGCAACACTTGTAGTAGCAAACAAGACGTGATGATCAGTGCACGCGCTTCAGCACACTGCAGCGGCAACGAGGGCATTGCATCGCCTGCCTGTGCATCAGCAAATCCAACAGCGCAGATACCCAGAGGCGCAGGGGCATGAGGGGAATGCCTGCTGGCCCTGCACAGGCTCAACATAGCAAGTGCGAGCGGCTCATCCCATGTCATCCTCATCTCAGCTTTTAAGTGTCCTACATCGTCCCATGTCGCCCTCATCCCCATCCGTCCCATCTTGTACCAAATACGAGTGATCCACCTCAATCCAAGTGTCCCATCTCATCCCAAAGTGTCCCATGTAGTCCTATCCTCATGTGTCCCATTCTGTACCAAACACAAGTGATCCACCTCACGGGTTGCAACAAGCGTACAACTCATGCGTCCTATTCCGTACCAAACACTAGTGATCCACCTCACGGGTTGCAACAAGCGTACAACCCATGCGTCCCATCTCATCCCGATCGCCTGACGTCACCCTCATCTCATCCCAAAGCGTGCGTGACCTTGGTGAGCGAGGAGGGCGGCCCACGCACGTGCGCGATGTTCTCTCCGTCCAAGCCTTGTGCCAACAAACTTGCTGATGAGGACGGCACGCCGCGCCTGGGCTGCACCTGCAGCTGCTGCTGCTGCAGGTACGCATCAAGATCTGAGGACGCACCTGGCGGACCCCCCTTCTCCCCCATTGTCAGCGGGCCCCGTGAGGATGGGCGGTGCTGCGTGGGTGTCTGTGCGGATGCAGGGGCATTTGCTGTGCCTGGTGCACGTGCTGCTGCTGGCGTGGGTGTCACGCTGAGTGAGAAGTGGCCGGAGGGGAGCCCAGGAGGAGGGGCTCCTCCGTCAGGTCCTCGCTGGGGCACGACACCCAGTTGTCTTGGCGCGGGAGGTGTGCGTCCGGCGGACGCGGGGCGTTGGGGTGTGCGAGGGACCGCTGTGGTGGTGTTGGTGTTGCTGCGGTTGTTGGTGGCAATGTTTAGAGCGGGTACGCCCGAGCTGGGGGCGTTGCTGCTCCTGCGCGCGTGCGTGCATGTGCATGTGTGTGCATGTGTGAGTATGTGTGCAGCATAGCAAAGAGTAATGGTTTTGGTCCTCTCGTCAAGGGTGGAACGTGTAGAGCAGAAGAATGTTTGCTAGTCTGCCATCTTGCTACGAGGCTGATCTGCCAGCCAAAGCAGTTGTTGGTGTGGGAAGGCTTGCAAGGAGAAGGGGTGCCTTTGCTCTGCGTGCCTTATAGCACTGCCGCTGCCTTGCATGCACACATGCACCCTGCCCAGATGGTCCCGTGTCTACTTCCGGCCGAGGGAAGTCCAATTGTACGCGCTGACTCTATGCTCATGTGCTTACAAGTGCCATTCCCACCCACAAACTACACCCATCCATGCACCCATCCACACACGCACGCATGCACATGCACAGAAACACACACACACGCACACCTGTGTGGGCCATGCATCACAGCCGCAGGGGATTGAGTGCGGGGGACTGCCGCTGCTGTGTGGGGTCCTGCTGACCAAGGGTCACTCGTGGGCTGTGTGGAGGGAGGATGCGTCATCGTGGCCCAGTCTGTCCAGGGTGTGGTAGCAGTGACTGTGAACAGATGTATGGAAGAGATAAATGGAATGTACATTTAAATGGAGGGGGAGGTCGTGTGAAAGGAAGCATGTGTCATTGAGGCCCAGCCCGTCCATGGCGTCGTAGCAGTGGCTGCAAACAGATGTATGAAAGGGAGGGAGTGCCATTCATGCCTGGAAGGTAGCCTGTGTGGAAGGAAGGAACGACGCGTCATTGTGGCCCATGCTGGCCAGGATGTGGCAGCAGTGAGTGTGAACAGGTGTCCAGAAGAGAAGGAATGCATTCCACTTCCCCTTTATGAATGGAAAGGGTGCATAGAGGATGGACCCGTCACGTTAAAATCGGTAGCAGGGACTGCAAGCAGACCTGAGGCTCATTCCATTCACAGGGCGTGGTAGCAGTGCCTGCAAACAGACAGACATGTGCACATGATCGCACCGCAAGCAGTGTAAGAATAAAAGCAAGGTGCGATGCATAGCGTGAATGTTGGGTTGCACACGGGGTTTGAAACAGATGCGCAGGCGCGCATGCCCATGTGCATCAGGCATTCAGATATCATATGCAAAGGACCTGCAAGGGCTTAAGGCAGAGCTGGTTTATGCAGGAGTTTTGATTCAAATCAATATAAGGAATAGGCGAAGGTTCCTATTCTGATCCTATGCCTCAATCTGTCTGGCATACTGCGCGCGTGCACACACACATCAGCACCCTCAGCGCCCAATTGCACATTCGTCCACAGCAATGGAGGGCAACCCTCCTTACCCTACATCCTCCAAGGAAACATGCATTTGAAAAGTATGAGGCGCTCCGCCAGGGCCAACAAACAAACAAACACAGGCATTAGAAGAGCAGGAGGCGTTTGTCTGAGGAACACATTTAACAAACCAATACAGGTATTTAGAGGGCTCCACTTGGGGCCAAACACTGCATGGCAAAGCGCATGCTCTGAAGGTCAACCTCAATCACCACATCATCCCCCATGCACCAATCTTTGTCGGACAGAGCCTCGCCTGTGGGGATGTTGGGGGATTCACAGCACAGAGCCTCACAACAGGGACGTCGGGGGACTTGCAGTTCAGAGCCCCTCATATGGGGGAGTCTTGAGACTTGCAGTGCAGAGCCTCACCTACAGGGACGTTTGGGGACTCACAGTTCAGAGCCTCACCTATGGGGGAGTTGGGGGACTTGCAGTGCAGATCTGGGTGTAGACCGGGCTGCTGCTGTTGCTGTTGCCAGTTGCCTGAATGCTGGTGGGGGACATACAGCTCTGGTGCACTGGCTGGTGCGAGAAAGGCGGCAGTGCTAGGGGCCTGGTTTGAGGGCACCCTGGAGGCGGATGAGGGCCTGCGTGGTTGCTGCTGCTGCTGCTGCTGGTGGAGGGGGTGCTGCGCGCTTGCAGGGCGTTTGCTGGGCGAGGGAGACGGAGGCCGGAGCGGGGTTGGGCTCGAAGCGCGCAGCCGCTGCTGCAGGTGCTGCTGCCGTCGCTGCTGCTCCAGCTGCTGTTGCTGCTGCTGAAGCTGCTCATACTGTTGCGGCTGCAACTGCAGCGATGGCGTGGGCTGAGGCTGGGGGTATGCAGGCGGTGCTCGGACGGAGTTGGAGGGGGTGGCAGGGGTGGCCTGTGTAGCGATATGGGAGGCAATATGCTGGGTATGCCAAGTGCACTGTGTGTGTATGTGTGTGTGTGTGTGTGTGTGTGTGTGTGTGTGTGTGTGCACGTGTGTATAAATTGCAGGTGTGGGTGGGCTCTTAGAAGTTTGTAGTCCTGACATAAGGATGAGTAAACATCCCCCCTTGAGGTGGAGCGAGCCTTGAGAGCCCCAGGGTGCACCTTGCGGAGGTGCATGAGGGTGCCTTTTGTGGGCGCCTCAAGAGGGTGTCTTTCGAGGACATCTTAAGAGGCTATTTTTGAGGTTGTCTTGAGGGTGCACCTTGTGGAGGAGTAGGGGGGTGTCTTTTGAGGAGCATGAGGGTGTCTTTACAGGGTGACAGGAGCACTGCTGCACCCAGCTTTGCACACCAGCAGGGCATGCAGTGAAGCACTTGCGACCATGGTGTGCTGTGAGACTCCTCACAAGCCAGAACACACACACCACACGCATGCACACACACACATACACTATAAAAGCAACTGCACACAGCCCTGGGCAGAGCCCCTCAGCCGCACCTACCTGAGCAGGCTGCTGCAAGCAGGGCGACTTAGCACCATGAGCTGCACCCACCTGAGCGGGCTGCTGCAAGTAAGGCAAGTAAGGGGGGATGCCAGGCACGAGGGAAGTGCCTGCCGGCGGCTGGTGGTCTGCAGCAGCACATGAGGTAGAGGCCACAGTGACAAAGATGACAAAGATGCCAGGCAGGGGGGAGGAAATTGCGAAACAGAGTGCTGATGCACATGAGGCAGAGGCCACAGTGACAGAGATGACACAGATACCAGGAGGGGCAATGGCGTTTGCAAAGGAAGGTTGCTGCTGCAAACGGGCCAAAGGCCGCGGCGGCAAAGATGCACAGAGGCGCAAACGCACGCGCGAGGAAGTTTGCAGCCTTGAGTGGGCAGGATCTTTGGTGTACAGGTGCATAGTCAGTGCAACCGCATTTAATCGCAAAACTGCAGCCGTCCACACAACTCTGCTCACCCAGAAAGAATTCAAGAGATGGGCATGCTCATCCAGAATTCAAGTGATGGGCATGCTACCCATTTTATAATGGGATAGGCATCACACACGCTTCATGCACCTGGGTTCGCCACGTACTTCATGTTGCTTCTTAACGATCGAAGGCAAGAATTTTGCCTTTTAACAGTGCGACACATCACCATCTTTCCTAGGTGTTTAAATGCTCCATCGTCAGCTTCCAAAAGAAGTGAGCCCTGCACCGCATTGACCTGAACTCTTTGGAGAAGTGCAGTCTCTAAATGGATTCTAAATCATCTTATATGACAAGAGGTGGCTTGACCAGGTGCTTTGAACTCCTCATCAAATGAGCTTTACGCATGTTTGCAGAAAGCAGGTAGGTCATTGGCTTGGGTCAGGAAAGGACGCTGAAGTAGCTCAGCAGACAAGTGACCTTTGTATTGAACCCCTTGGCAGCCCTCATTGAACACCACGTTCAACATAACATCTTCAGCACCTGGAGACTCGCATGGAGCAAAATGCAAATGCACACCATGGCTTGATCCTCGCGTTGGAGGCAGCTATCAGCAAGAGTACTCTCACAGAGGCACAGCCAAAAAGTTGGCCTGCTAGGGTTCTGCTGTGCCTTGACGCTAGCAGAACCAAGTGCATCCACGCAGCAACACACTGAAAACAAGTCTGCTGGAGGCCTCCCTCCCACTGCTCCCTCTTGCAGGGTTACACGCAGGGACGCTTCAAGCTATCAGGCAAACGCACACGGCAAGCATGGCAAGGCACACAGCAGACATAAGGCTGTGCACGCTGCGAGCAGAGCAGACACGGCACACAGCAGACATAAGGCTGTGCGCACTGCAAGCAGAGCAGACATAGCACACAGCAAACATATTGCTGTACGCGCTGCGAGCAGAGCAGACATGGCACACAGCAAATGTAGCACACGGCAGGCATGGTTGCGCGTGCTGTGAGGAGCCTTCATCAGCGCCCCTCACAGGCAGGGACGCTCATGCAGGCACAGAGCGGGCAAGGATGTCCACCATGATGCCTCACCTGCAAAGCGGTGGAGGTCTTCAAGCAAGCCCAGCGTTGCTCCGTGCTCAGCATGCAACAAGGCATCCTCAAAGTTCAGGAACCTGTGAGCCATTACAATAGTGCACACACACATGAGTTCATCGTTTGATTGAGCGCCCCAAGATGGATGGCAGGGACCTTTAAGCCATCAGACGGACGCCCAGACACACATGAATCTACCATTTGAATTAGGGGGCTGCAAGGTGGAAAGCAGTGCTGTGCGTTCCCGGCCGCCCAGCTTGCATGCCGAGCACCGAGCTCAGAACTGAATCTATCATTTGAATTAGGGGGCTGCAAGGTGGAAAGCAGTGCTGTGCGTTCCCGGCTGCCCAGCTTGCATGCCAAGCACCGAGCTCAGAACTGAATCTATCATTTGAATTAGGGGGCTGCAAGGTGGAAAGCAGTGCTGTGCGTTCCCGGCCGCCCAGCTTGCATGCCGAGCACCGAGCTCAGAACTGAGAGCGTTGGCACAGAGGGGTTGGAATCTTGCATGATCTTGGAAAGTACATGCACCACACAAAGCTGTCTTGTGGAGTGAGTCACAGCTTGCTCAAAAACGCGCTGAAGGAGTCACAGCTAGCGCGCCCCACGCATGCCAACACAAGTCCAGCAAACGGATCCCAACAAAAGTAACAGAGCACAGCCTCACCAAGTCCGCACCCAGTTCCAAACGCTTCCTAGATGCTTTGGGCAGTGCAAGCACATGCATCTAGGCACCGGGCACACACTGGGCACATTGAAGGGACATGCAACCTTTGCTCACATGCAAACCTGCTTGCGTGTTGAGGCACTCCGCACACCCACTTGGTTTGTTGGGCAGCGCGCACACAAATTCACACACACATGTCCACAAGATGTGACCAACTCCATAACAAACCATATGTCATAGGGCACTACCCTTGCCTAGCCTTGTGAGCCCTTGTTGGACAAGTAGGCAGGGCACACAGTGCACACACATCAGATGCGGCACAACCCCACAAAATAAGGGAGCGGCATTTGCTTATAGCAATTTATAGCGATACAGAAGACCCCCATATAGCATTTTGTGCCGACCTAAAGGAGGCAGCATTGGTAATTGGCGCTGCCTAGGGAGGGCAGCGCTACATAGCACAACGCAGCACTAAAGGATGTGATGTAAAGCGCTACACGCTGACCCCTACTATCAACGCACCTGCATGCACACCAAGCTTGCCCGACATAACACGCATTTTCTGGACATGCTGACCCCTGCAGTGTCAACACCACACACCTGCACACTCACCAAGCTTGCACAACATCACACGCACCTCCTGGACATGTTGGGCACCGTACGCAGGTGATTGATCGCTTTGAGCATGTTGGCGTGCCGAGCTGCTTCGTTGACCGGCTTCTTGTTCATGCCCGTCAGTGTTGTGCCCTGCATGTGAATGGTGCCTGTTTATTACTGAACTGTGTGCTGTGCTATCCAGGGTTGATCGATACTAGAATTTAGAACTATTCTAGAATTTGAAGTTTTTAGAACTGTTGGCGAACTTATTTTGTCAAACAGGCGAATTGATCAACCCTGGTGCCATCAGTGGCTGCAGCGTTTTGCTGTTTTTGCTCATGCTCTTCAGTGTCGTTCCCTGCATGCGAATGGTGAGCATTCATGATTGCACTGTGTGCTGCGCCATCAGTGGCTGCACCGTTTTTTGTTCATGCTCGTCAGTGTCGTGCCCTGCATGTGACTGGTGTACATCGTCAACTACACAGTGTGCTGCGTCATCAATGACTAAACTGTGAAAGCTGCGTCTTTATGAGTCTTCTTTTGGCTCGAATGTGCCGGTAAAACTCATAACCACGGACCCTCCAAAGCCCAGCGCCACATTTATATTTTCTAATTAAGACACCGAGGACGCCTGCAACAAAAGACACGTGTGCAGACTGCAACCCCACGAGCAACACAAGGAGTGCCAGGCTATGGGAACCAAACATTTGAGGCAGGACAGCCAAGCACACCCAAACACAGCCCACCCACCGTCAGGAACTGCACCAGCCACGGCAGGAATATGCCGTCTCCCAGGCCCGGCAGCAGTGACGAAAAGCCCTGGGCTGCCACATTGCGGCTGAGGGCCCCCATTTCCACCAGCCAGCGCACCACAGAAGCCTCCAGGGCAGCAACCTGCACATCACACGCACACACACACAGAGCACGGGTGAGCAGCATGCGGAATCCACACTTTAAAAAAGCTCTGGCATGCAAGCTTGTGCGGTCCGCCAGCACACGCTGAGCGTTGGTTCATTGGTTTTTCTCCCAGATCTTGCTTCCTGCCAATGATGATGCCTTTCAAACGTAACAGCCCTCTCAAACTCTTGCAGTTCACGGCCAAACACATCCCGCTTGGCACTTGCAAAGCCCTGCAAACACAGATAGATTGTAGACGCATCCTCATTACATCATGCAAGCGTCCACAGGCCCCTCACAACCGCATCCACACCACGTCATAAATGTATCCATCACATCATAGGCACATGCATCCATCACAGAATAGACACATCCATACCACGTTACGGATGCATCTGCAGGCCCCTCACAGGCGCATCCACAGCTTGTCTCTCTCAACAGACGCCATCACATAAGCAGCACAGGCACATCAATAACGCATCCGCAGGCCCTTGCAAATGCGCACGGAGGCTCATCACAGATGTTCACACAGGCGCAGGTGCAGGCGCACCACAGAAGCACATTCCCATTTAAGCCTGCCATTGCGTCAGTCCCAGAATTGTGTGTGAGGATCTTCAGAGCACCTTGCATGCAAGCGTGTAAGCAGGGAGGGACACTGCATCCAAGGCAGAATTCAAGACACAAACCTCATCATTCAAGTCATATACCCCTGATGCTAGTGAATAACCTGGCCCAAGGCAGCAGCATCGAAACATGCAGGCCTCGTCTTGCCACACAAAGCATGCAGGTCTCACGACATTGTGTAAAATATGCATTGTAGAATACGTACATACATCAATACATTTCATGCATTGCAGTACATTTCATGCAGGTCTCATGTCATCGTGTAGAACACATTTCACATGGTCTTCATTATCATACAAAGCATGCAGATGCTGGTAAGGGCTAACACTGGCACCTGTACTCCACGTTGAAGCATGTAAGGGGCGTGCGTAGCACAAAGGAAAGCAGGCTCCTACGCACCTCAGCAGGAGAGTAGGGAAGGGTAGGGCGGTTGTAGCTAGGACGGGCAAGCAGCTCCCATGCAGTTAGCGGGGGGCGAGGACTGCAGCACAGCAAGGAGCGCACAAGGGACAGTCAGTAGGGTAGGTTAGGGCGGTTGTAGCTGGGACTGGCCAGCAGCTCAAATGCAGTGAGCGGGGGCCGTGGAATGCAACACAGCAAGAAGCATAGACAGGACTGTCCACAATTCTCTTTGAGCAATTCTGGAGGGACGGATGAGCAGCTCCAATTCAGGTGGCGGGTGACGCGGGCTGCAGCATGGCAAGGGCTACAAAGAGGGATGTCAGTAAACCTTGACAGTCCAGCGTGCCAAATCGGAAATGAGGTATCCACAATGCTGTACGGATCTTGCAACAGAGCCAGTGGAGAAACAAATTCTTGAGCAATCAGGCACATGATGCGACTTTGCTCTGCAGGCAGGAGTATAAAAGCAGGATTCAGATGGCAGGAATGTTCAAAGAGTATTCACATCTGTGTATGTTTGCTCACACGTCCGGCTGCCAAGGCCTGCAAAACCCCTGTAAAGCACCTGCAAATACACCTGCTAACAACCAGCTGACACATCTGCACCTGCAAGCACACCTGCTTGGTGCCTGGAAGGTACAAGGCAGCCCCTACCGCCTGGGGCCCTGTAATACACCTGCTAACAACCTGCTGTCAACTTTGCTTGCTTGCACAACTGCTTGTTTCCTGACAGGTGCCAGGCACTGGCACCTCCTAAGGAGCCGCAAAACGAAGCCGCAAAGGTTGCGGCCCTGCAACGTGTGTTTTTCAACACACCTACTTGGTGTGGGTGTGTCTGGGAGGTGCCAGGCAGCAACAAACAAAGGCTGGAATTCTGCAACACATCAGCCAACATGCCTGCTTGGTATTGGTGCCCGGGAGGTGCCAGGCAGCATTAATAAAAGGCTGCAGCCCTGTTACACGCTTTCCAACACACCTGCTTGGTATTGGTGCCTGGGAGGTGCCAGGCAGCAACAAAAAAAGGCTGCAGACCTGCAACACGCTTTCCAACATACCCGCTTGGTGTGGGTGTGTCTGGGAGGTGCCAGGCAGCAACAAACAAAGGCTGGGGTTCAAAAGTAACACATCAGCCAACTCACTTGTTTGGTGCCTGGGAGGTGCCAGGCAGCAACAACAAAAGGCTGCGGCCCTGTTACACACTTCTCAACACACCCGCTTGGTGTTGGTGCCTGGGAAGTGCCAGGCAGCAACAAACAAAGGCTGGGGTTCTGCAACCCATCAACCAACTCACTTGTTTGGCGCCTGGAAGGTGCCAGGTAGCCCCAACAGGCTGGGACCATCGCCACCTCCTGCCTGGCTCATGATGGCCTCCAGCTTCATCTGCTCCATATCCCATGCGCGCTTCCGCTCCTCCTCCTCCCGTGCAGCCTGCGCTGCAGCTGCTGCAGCAGCCTGCATGGGAGCACGGAATGCAATGCTTGGTTTGGAGTCAGTGAGGGTAGGAGCTGTCTTGCACTTTGTGCAGTGCCTGTGGACATGCACAATTCGAGGTTGCTGTGAAGGGATTCGTCTGGCAGGTGACTACCCCAAAGGTTTACAGCAATGCGCTACGGGGTGCCCACAGCAGCGTGTGTGCATGGAGTCATTCCCTTCCATTCCAGGGCAAGGGGCCATGTTTGATCCGTGGGCAGCAGGGCCACCCCCAAAGTTTACAGCACCATGCAGCAAGGGGCTTGCAGCGGCGTGCATATGTGTGAATGCACAGTCCCTGCAGTATTGAGACAGTATTTGATCCTCAGTGTTACGTTGCTCATTACCATTCTATTGTCAGTTTCAGTGTTCACGATGCATCAGTGTTGGTGGGCAGCAGGGCCACTCCTAAGGCTCACAGCCCACCTTGCATGGGGCGTGCAGTGCGCTGCGGGATCCTTGGGGTTTATTCAAAACCCCAAGCACTCCAACCAAACCATTGCAGGTGCTGCGGGCATTGTCAGCAGCTTATAGTACCCATATGAAGGGTTGGGTAAAGAGGGTTGAGCACATGTCTGAAGAACCTCTCAAGGGGGCCAAAGAGGCTGCAAAGAGGCTCTTTTGAGCCTCTTTTGGCAAATGCTAAACCCTCCCTTCCCGACCCAACCCATGTGTTAAAGAAACAACAACCAGCACGACTTCATCCAGCTGTATCAGCAGCTTAGCACCCATATGTGCCAAACATGTCTCAACCCTTTGCCTCAAGGAGGATTCTGTCGGGGAAAGCTGGTACATGGCAAAATTGGAAATGTGTCGGATCAGAGCCAGCAGCAAGTTCCTCCCTGTGCGCAACCACCATATGTGTCGAGACTTACATGGAAGAGGAGGAACACCAAAAGGAGTTGTGACACAACACGGTACAGACACCCTTGAAGAAGCTTGCAACTCATTCAGCCCCACCGCAAACCTCCTGTTTCACAAGCAGCTGATTGCCCAAGGCCATGTTTGCAAAAGGTGGCACTATACCTACAAATCTTTTGCTACCGTTATGCCCACATGCACACGCACGCATATGCACACGAACACATACACACACAGTAACACACACCTTCTGCGCCTCAAGCTCTGCTTGCTGCTGCCGCTGCTCCAAGCCCATCAGGATCTGCTGCCGGCGAGCTGGGGACACTGGGCGTGGGCCCACCAAGTATTGCGCAGGTCCCACTCCTGTGTCACACAGTGGGCCAACAAAAGAAATGTTGGGTTCAATGAACGCACAACAAAAACAACAATCAAGCACTACGCTGGCCCCAACCTGTGTCACACAGTGGACCAACAAAAGAATGGTTGGTTGGGTTAAGTGAACCCACAACAACTACAAAAACATTAACAACAACAGCAATGACAACATTTGAGTACTGTGCTGGCCCCAACCTGTCACACGGTGAGCCCAACATCAAATGGATGGTTTGATTTGATTAAACAAGATCAACTATGATAAAAAAAACACGCCACAGCCAACCACCACCACCAATAACAGCAAGAACAGCAATGCTGTTGGTAAGGGATTGACACAAAGCAGGCCCCATTCCTGTGTTGTGCAACAGATTGATGCAGGGATGCACAATTTGATGCGGCGGATGATCAATGGCTGGTTGGTGGCTGGTTGGCTGTGGTGGATGTGTTAGTTGATCAATGGTGGGCCGGAAATGTTAGATATGTTGCACCTCAAAACCACTATCCGCTTGAGACTTGTGGTCTCAGGCTGCTGCGCATGCGAGTGACCGGGGCCCGCCCAATTATCATACAGGAGCATGCTTGCTGCACCCACACCGACCTCCAGATAATACATTTGTGTGACTGCATAAGTGACTTCAGACGGCAACACAAATAAAATCGAGACCCCACCACGCAAGAGGACACAATGAAGTCCTGACCACGACACATTTGAGAGACAACACCCATGTTTTGTTTCTGAGTTTGGGCACAAGACATCCTGGGCCATGACAGACAAAAATTAGAATTTACAGAAGGAGAAGGAGAAAAAGAAGAAGAAGAAGAAAAGGAGGGAGGCATGGAGCATGCAGTTTGTGTTGTCATCACCTAGGACCGTACTTCCTAACAAGAAATATGCCTGGTCAGCCAGGATACCGGGCTGTAGGCCTCTTGTTATCCCTCAGCAATAAAAAAGCATCACCCTCAGCATGGGGTGCGCACCTGAAGCCAAGATCACCAAAGGGCCTACTTCCTAACATCTGGGAAAAGAGTGGTTAGGAGTACACACCTGACTCCATGACCATCATGGGCCCTACTTACACACGCACACACACAACAAGTACCAGGTGGTACCACACGTACCTCATGGCATGGGATGCAGTCCTGGTGCCATGACCACATGCAGGCCTTATTCCCTCACGAGTGCAGATCGCGCGACACCGAGTACGCACCTGACGCCATGATCACCGTGGGCCCTACTTCCTCCTCCGGCAGCTCCCACTGCCCACTGCCCCCGTAAGGCACCATAGGCCACTGCCCTGGCACACTGCGTTTGCTCAGAGGTGGGCTGCTGGGGCGGCGACCGGTGGCAGCACCTGTGCGTGGGGAGGGGGGGCATGCGGCACAGTGTGATTTAAAAACAGTGAGTGCTGTTAAGGATGGGGGGAAGAGAGGGAAAAAGAGACAGAGACTGGGTCTGCATGCGTGTGTGCAACCATTCCTTCTGCTCAAGGACTGCTTGATGACCTGGGGGCTTGTAGGGTATGTATGTATACTTGGTATGCAGTACGAATGAGCAACAGTGTCCCAAAGCCATGAGGTTTGTGAGCACAGTATGCGTGCTGCTTGCACTGACTGCACAAGTAAGGAGTGCAACAGACATTTTTTTTTCACAACAACAACGAGACCATCTGGACTGGAGATTATGTCTGGATGGGGGCTGCTTGCATTGACTGCACATGGTGTGCAACAGGTTTTATTAGACCATTTGGACTCGAGCTGATGTTTGGATAGTTTTTTTTTTTCCAAAAAACATTGTTGCTCATTTGATCTAGGCCTGTGGATCCACTCCACATTATGTCTCATAGGCTGTTTACATTGTTTGGAGGACAGCGCGCTTGGTACAAGCCATAAGGCAAGTTGCGAGGAAACACAAGGTAGCAGGCAGAAAGTCTGTTGGCGGCTCTGATTTATTCTGCCATCTGCGCAAATGCTGCTCTGCCCTCGAGGCATACTGATGTCATTTGACAGAGCAATAACTGACACGTTATGATGGTGGGTGGTGGGATAATGCGATGATGCCAGTAGAGATGCTGTGCTGTAAGATTGCATGTAACGTTGGTATGTTATGTACGTGTGTGTGTGTGATATGTATGCATGTTATGTAGGTCATCCCTATGGCTGGACCCCCCTATGCCTAGACTGGGGACGACTTCTGTGTGTGTGTGTGTGTGTGTGTGTGTGTGTGTGTGTGTGTGTGTGTGTATGTGCGCGCGTGTGTGCGCGCGCGCGCGTGTGTGTGTGTGTGTGTGTGTGTGTGTGTGTGTGTGTGTGTGTGTGTGTGTGTGTGTGTGTGTGTGCACGTGTGTGTGTGTGCACGTGTGTGTGTGTGTGTGTGTGTAAGTGTGTGTGTGTGTGTGTGTGCGCGTGTGCGTGTGATGTGTCTGTGTCCTGAATGGCCACAAGCCTGGATGCCCCATCTCCCAGCCGCTTGGGGCATATATGCTTTCCAGTGCACAGAAAGAGGCCTGGGATCAAGAAATTGGCTGCATTGCTGGTGCCATACTGAAATTGGAATGTCCTTGCGTCATGAGTGTGGCACGCGCATGTATGCCTGTGCTTGCACCTGTCTGAGGGCCCATCAAGCCCATCAAGAACTGCTGATGACAAGTTCTGGCTCTGGCTCCTTGCAGGCACCACACGTGGCCAGGTCGCTACAGGCCCAGGCTTTGCTGCCAAGGATGTTTGCAATGGCACCTAGAGAGGGGGGTAAAACCTGTTTTTGGTGCCACCTTTTTCAACCCCCAGTTTCCGTACAGGAACCAGCCATTAAATGGGACATTAAGATATGCATACACATGAACGTGTCTTAGTATGAATGTGTTTCCCAACCTGGGCTGCTTGGCCTGCTGCTCCTGCGAACCATGCGCTGCGGTGTCACACAGGCACTGCTGCGGATAGAGGGAGACGCGGGACGGCTGGACCTCTGCAGCATGAGAACGGAGAAACACAGGATAGGTAGGGGGAAGCTCAGAACGACTGGACTTCTGCAGCATAGGAATGGCACACAATACGGCAACAGGAAGGAGCTGCACCACCCTGATGCTGAAGAGATGGCACGCAAGCTCACACATGGCAGCTGGACCTGCAGCAGACACTTCAAGGGTCTACATACAAAGCTGCACACACAAGTGCGGCAGTTGCCCCAGGTGCAGTGTGAGAGCGAGGCACAAGGCAACATGAGGCGCACATGTTACATGCTTCATAGCCTAACAAGGCACATAAATCATGCAGCTGCAAAAGCTTCCTGCACCAGAGAAAGCACAGCACAGCATACACACACAAGTGGCAGCTGGACTACTCCACAGAGAAGGCACGCATGAGGAAATCTGATTTCCCCAGCAGTTATGGCACGGAACCTTTCTCGCTACAATGCAAAAGATGTTCCTCTCTGGTTAACCAGCAACACATGCCAAGCACAGCAAAAAGGTTCCTTTATCCGCCTGGTTTCTGGAACTTTCACTGACACAGCCCACCAGGCAGGTGGCCACAAACAGCAAGTCCATAATGAAACATGGCCCTTAGTTGCAAAAGCATTGCGTTTTTGTGCAGGGGCGCACTGCCAAACGAAGGTTGTGCGTGCTTCATGAGGGCACGATGCAAATCAATGCGGCAGAGGACAGCAAAACTCACACACAGTCCACAGCAAACAACAATGCATGCAAACCACGACCAGGCCTTCACAGCACCTGAGGAGAGGCAAAGGAGCCAGGCCCACGCAGAGCCGCAGCAGCAGGAGGAGGGCTGGAGGGCGGGGCAGTTGTGGTGAGAGTGTTGTGCTTTGGCATGGACAAATGTGGACCAAAGGGGGCGCGGTGGCCGGGGCTGGGCGGGCGACCCTGCAGCAACATGAGTAGGCAAATAGGTGGTTCATACACACAATTGCTGTGCTTTTGATGTATGGACAAGCATGGACCAGAGGAGGCACAGTGGCCGGGGCTGACCAGGCGGCCCTGCATCAGCAACCGCATGAATAAACATAAAATGTTTACGCTCATGTGGGACAAGGAAGGCAATCCTGATCGGATGCTCAACAGTTGTGGCTGGGACGAGGCTGGCGGTCCTGCACCACAAAATGTGTAAGAAAAAAAACGATTGCGTTTGGTGGGGAACATAGGTGCTCATGATGCATTCCCAGTGGCGGGGCTGGGGCTGCGTGAGCAGCCCTACCAGGAGGAAGGAGCATGTTAGTGCATGTTAGTGTAGGAAGGTCATCAAATTTGACAGGAAGATGCAGTTCAAAGACAAAAGACAGGCACTCCAACTGCAGAGTTAAACAATTCTCTGGTCAAAACAGGGGTTTCAGAATGCTCATTACGTACATGTGCCATAACCCTGGGACACTCAAGCTTGGTTGCAAAATGAACGCAGAAATGGCAAATTTCCTTTCACAATTCCTTTTCCTTTTTTTTTTTAATGGCAAAATCTGCTAAATGACCACGTTTCCACTGGAGTCTCCTGGAGGCATTTGAATTCCCTAGTCCACCTGAATTTCTACCGGGGGGGGGGTCCGCACATAAATTCCCCGGTCTGGGAAATCCATTCATTCCCAGTCCGCTGAGGAAGTTCCCGGATTGCCCAGTGGGAATGACATTTCATTTCCAGGTCCGGCAAATCAAATTCCCAGATTGCCCAGTGGAAACACGATCAAAGTTTTAGACTTTTGCATATCTTTGTAAAAACATATGATATCAAATAAGTCAAAAGCATCGTTTGGTCAATGTCTATTGCACAAAGCTTAACCATCCCAGTTCTTGGCGTGTGTGCCTGATAAGCTGTGGCACAAACCCTACTTAATGACCACCAAATCTTGAATCCAGATCACCCACTGCACCAAATTGGGTGGGTTTAAGTGATTTGATTTGAAGTCCTTGTGCCGAAGGTAATCATCGCAAAATATATGGAATGAAAGACCCAGTGGTTGGTCCGATACAGAATCCAGCGATTTTCCTTTGACAAAATCCTGCACAAGGGGGTGCCAAAAAGGCCAATTTCTGCCTCCTTCTTTCTTTTTTGGGAGCATGCAGGATGTTAGCATGGGATATGGAGGTAAAACATTTTAAGTTTTTGGAAATAAATATGGTCCCAGGGTGGAGCTGTGGGCCATTTTGGGGTGATATGAAGCTAGGAGAGTGATTTAAGGTCCTCCGACTTTCATCATTCCACCAAATTTGGTGTACATGATACATATTAAAATAATTATTGTTACAGGTTGATGTTGCCCATGTGGATGCACTGAATCTCACACGTGGTACAAACACGATGCAGCGCCATGTGGGTGCTCTGAGTCTTATGCATGGTACGAATGTGATGCAGCACCATGTGGGTGCTCTGAGTCTTATGCGTGGTACGAATGTGATGCAGCACCATGTGGATGCACTGAATCTCACACGTGATACAAACACGATGTAGCGCCATGTGGATGCTCTGAGTCTTATGCGTGGTACGAATGTGATGCAGCACCATGTGGATGCATTGAGCCTCACATGTAGGGTTGGGTTAAGAGGGTTCAGCGATTGTTGAAAGAAGGGGCTCAACAGAGCCCCATTGCGTCCACTTTGGCCCTCTTTAGACCCTTTTCAGATAGATGCCTGATCCACTTTACCCACATCCACTCAAACGTGGTATGGATATGATGAGGGTTGACCGGTTCTGTACATACATGCCGTGAATTTCAATTTTTCTGCAGGGAAGGCGTGAAATATATGGCACATATGTATGGAATCAACCAACCCTAGATTTGCTACATCATAGTTGTAGTCGTGGATGTGGATCATGGATGTGGATCATGAATCAAGGATGATGGACACGACTGCATCATATCCACACTATAACTCAAAACCATGCGCACAGTCGTAGACGTGGATCAAAGCAGCAGGCTCACATGTTACACACAGTCTTCTCCATTCTTCACAGGGAAAATTGTTCACAAAGCCCTCCTGTGAGGAGTTCTTTTTTGATCTTGTTTGAGCTCACAAATAACAAGCAGCAGCGGGGTAGGTTGACAAGCTGCCTGCAGCAAAGCAACCCTGCTAGTGCAATGCAAGTCTACCATTTGGCACAGTTGTACAATTATTTGGAATGCACGGCTGCACACTGTGTTGTGTATGCAGCGTGCAAGTAGCCCTTGATGTTGCTCAAGTGGGCATTGGAGGAAATGGAAAAGAAAGGGTCACATTTCCCTTCTCAATACCTTTCCATGCAGCCCAAATCAATCAGATGTATGCCCTGAAATCAGCTCACTTTGGAGGAAGATGGGCGGGCGGGGCTGGCCCCCCTGCTGGAGCTGCGGCTGGGTGCCCTGGAGGAGGGCGCCTCTCCTGTGCAGATGCAGCGCAGGTGGTTCAGCAGGCCCCACGTGGCATCCTGGTTGCCCTGCAGCACACACGTGTGTGCACACCGACGGGTGAGGTTGTTTGGTGCAGGTTGATCCATTGTGTCAATGCGTTTGAGTGCACGCCCCCCTGTGCGCATATTGCACAGCCTGTGCGGTACAAAAAGCAAAGAGACACAGAGGAGCAGGCGTTGATTGATGTGATCGTTGATTGGTGCAGGATTTTTGACGGGGTGGATTGATAGCTCGAGGCAACAACTTAGGTTCATGTGTAGGGGCACTGTGACACCAGGCAGTGAATGCCAAGTAATTGATGTAACCGTTGATTGGTGCAAGACTTATGAAAGGTTGGACTGGTAGGTTCATGTGTAGGGGCACTGTGAAGCCAGGCAGTGAATACCAAGTGGGACGGTGACTGCATAAACCGTGGGTCAATTGAAGCGGGACAGTTGATATGGGTCTGAGGCAGAAGGGAAAGTGGAGTGGGACCGTGAGGTGGGACTGAGTAAAGTAGAACAGTGCAGATATTTGCAATTGCTACAAGCAAGGACTGTGGGACAAGCGCAACTGCCAGGAGAGCTACGTACGCAAGGGACAACAATAAAAGGTGGGCGAAACAGTGTCCGTACCTGCAGGACTTTCTCAACCTCGACCATGAGGCTCATCCCAACCTTGAGTTGTTGCTCCTTCAGCTTTTGGGCATAGCCGCGTGCATAGGAGTTGACATGCTTGCTTTTTACCAAGGCCTGAGGAGGCATGTCATGTGTACGTGTTGGTGTATGTGCGTATGTATGCGTGTGTTGTTTGTGTGTGTGTGTTTGTGTGACGTCGCTTGATTTCGAAACAAAGTCTGGTCAACCATGCTCAAGCTGTTCAGCCTGAGCCGACCCCATGGCCTTACACAAAGCGGTATTGCTCAAATGGCACGCAACTTACAAGCACAGGAAGCACAATATTGGCCTGTTACACAGGATATGGGAAGAGCTCTCAACTTATGTGGCCTCAAACCATGTCTGCAACCCGGACAAAGGAAATGTGCTGCCGATACACACAATCTTTGTGCGACCTGATACACAGAGTGTTTGTGTTGTCTGATACAAAAGTGTCGCCCCAGCTGCAGTCAGTCATGTCCAATGAAAAGAGCTTTTGCAAATACCAGGATGCAAGGCACCTAAGTATTATCACTGACCTCAGGCACAGGTCGACAGATATTAGCATCCCCTACAGACACATCAGCCTTCAAATTCACGTTCATGATCACAGTCACGCACAAACTTTTGCATGAGGACCAACCTTTCCAAACTCATGGACACAGTTAGACATACAAAACTCTTTGCACGTGGACCGACCTTTCCACATTCATGGACACATTTAGACATACAAAACCCTGCACGAGGACCAACTTTTCCACATTCATAAGCACAGATATACACAACGTTGCACGGGAGCCACCCTTCGCATCTTTGTGAGAGCTACACAACCATGCACAACCTTTTGCGTGAGGACCAACCTTTCCACATCCATGGACACAGTTGGACATACAAAAAACCCTGCACGAGGACCAACCTTTGCATCTTCTGGGGTAGCTTTGGTCATCTTCTCCTGCACGACAGGAAGCGTGGTCAGCATGAGAGTGGGCACGTGAGAGGCTTACCAGTGAGGCTTGACAGTGACTTCTCTTCATCAGAGCGCACCTCAGGCAGGTATTCATGCTTTGAATCCAAACTTATATTTTGATACAACAGTAATTATGAATAATTGTAATAAGCAGTGTTTCTCCCCAGGAAGACAGCCTCAGCAGCACCTTCCTGACTGTGTCGTGAAAAAGAGCCCCAACTATTAGCTGCGGCAGGAGGTCTGGAAGAACCGAGAGCGAATGATACCCTAGCTTCCACAGAAAGTGGTGCAGTGAGCTCCAGCAGAGTTCATTGGCGTGGGACTTCTCCAGAACAACATTCAATCAAAAGGGTCAAGCTTGCTTACACACTTCTCATCCATGAATCTCCTTTGCGCAGAGAACATGAAGGTTCCAGCTCTTGTGTTGCTCGGAGGGTGGAGATTTTGCCAGAGTTGGACAACTTCCCTCCAAAAGTCAGCATTTTCTTACATGCTCCCAGCATAGGTGGGCCCAAACCTTGGTAGGCCAATCTTGATTACAAAACGTGCTTTCTGTTGAGCTGGGCCAGCCAAAATTTGGGCCCATATGCCTAATCAGCCACGGCGTGTACCCCAATTTTCGGCCACAAAATCTCCATACCCGATCATCCACTGCAACAAACTGGGAGATTTTCTAATTTGGAGTCCTTGTATAAAACATACTCGGGTGTGGTCTTCTGGATCACCAAAAAACAGCGGAGCTTGTGCTTCCCTTGCATGCCATAGCACCTGAATTGAGGCTTGTACCTAACCATTTGGTGTATTCATTTCAATACAAAAGAACTATGCTGGGAGGGCTGCGGCCCCCCTGGATGCCCTTCCTTTACTTCTTTAGCACCTCCAACTCCTGTTCACATCTTCAAAGCATAAAAATGCCATTCAGGTTCCAGTCTCCTATGGGCAGAAATCCTATGGGCAAGTGGAGTTATGCATGCAGGATGTGGTGAGGGTTGAGTGCACATTTAAAGGAGTGGGGACGACTGTTCCTAAATCTCCTTCCACCCAGCTTCTTCCAACCATCCCAGACGACACTACGTCTCCAAGCTAGTGCCTTTTGTGACGATTTCCATCCTTGCAAAGCTCACATCTCTGCTACTGCATGCACACTTTATCACAAGGCAACAGGCAACAGTATTGTTTTCATACATATACAGAGATGTGAAATAAAACCACATGAACGGGATATGTCCATCCAGCGGAGAGTACCTCGGCCTGGCAAGGGGGCTTGACCAAATGCCCAGGGGCACCTCTGGAACCAGTGCAAAATAGTTGTTCAGGTGGATGTCTCATGACATAGGATGGCCTGGGTGGCTCAAAGTTTTTTTTCCAGTGTTGACAGGACAAAATATAAGGGAATGTGCCAAAGGGAGCATTGCCCTAAGATAATCCATTACAAGAGAGCGTGGAGTGAAAAGGTCTAGTGGTCGGTGAGATACAGGACTCAAGCCATTTTGCTTAGAGGGAATTGAGCACAAGGGGTGCCAAAAAAGTCAATCTTTGTCCTTTTCTTTTTTTGAATATGCTGAATGTTAGCATAGTGGAGGTTACACAAACATATTTCTGCGAATGAAAGATGTTCCCAGGGTGGAGCTGTGGGCCCTTTTTGGGTGATCTGGGGCCAGGATAGTGACCCAGGGTCCTCAAATTTTCATCATTTTTGGTGAGTGTAACATTTTTATGAAAGATAATGGTTGGCATGCTCAAATTTGAAAAAGAAGTAAGAAAGAGCATGTCCATGAATATAGGCCAGTTGACCCCCTCTGAGATTTTACATGGACTACGACTTAGAAAAAAACACTAGGCTCCTGCACTCACCCACCAGCTGTGAGTTACCATCCAAGAGACGCAAGGCTCCTGCACTCACCCACCAGCTGTGAGTCATCCAAGAGACGCAAGACTCCTGCACTCACCGACCACAGCTGCGAGTCATCCAAGAGACGCAAGGCTCCTGCACACACTCACCAGCTGCGAGTCATCAAAGAGGTCCAGCAGCCCCAGGTGATCCAGCGCCAAAAGGATGTTGCTGCGGGCCGCTTGCTGGTCTGGCGGCTCACAAGTGGCATTGGGAATGGGCGCGCCAGTGACAGCTGCTGCCACGTCGCACAGCAGCACACCGTTCCTGCATGAAGTACTCACGAGTAGGGATTGGCGTTGGCCTATAGCGCTATATTGCGTTGTAAAAGACCCTCATATAACGCTATATGCCGATCTAAGGGGAGCGGCATTGGCAAATAGCGCTTTTGTGATATAATGTTATATGATGCTATATAGCGCCGGAAAATGTGGCGTACAGCGCTATATGCCGATCCCTACTCATGAGTAGCATTGGGTATGGGCGTGCCAGAGGCACTTGCTACCATGTCCCACAGCAGCACACCGTTCCTGCATGAAGTACTCATGAGTAGCATTGGGTACGGGCTCACAAGTGGCGTTGGGTATGGGCGTGCTAGAGACAGTTGCTGCCATGTCCCACAGCAGCACACCGTTCCTGCATGAAGTTACCGCGAGTGGCATTGGGTATGGGCCCACAAGTGACATTGGATATGGGCGTGCTAGAGACAGTTGCTGCCATGTCCCACAGCAGCACACACAGGTCCTGCACAGAGTACACAGGAGTCACATGCACAAGGCGTACATACAGGCGACAGGCAATCAGGGTGCGGTAAAGTGCACCTTGGACATGCAAGCAATGCGGAAAAAGAAAACGGAAGGATCATGAGGATCAGATCCCGGAGCAGACAGCTCCTCATGTAGGTTGTGTCATGCGCAGATTATTATATACAAATTGTCAAGCCAGATTGTGTTGGGTGCAGATGCCTCTTGTGCAGACTGTGTCATGTGCAGACACCTTCTGTGCAGGTTGTGTCATGTGCAGCCCCTTTTCTGTGTAGGTCAGCCCTTGCATGCTCTAATCTATCTCCTGTCATGGTGTCAATGCGCTCAAAGCCCCCAAGGGTCTAGGGCTTGAAACCTGATGCCACACCTCTGCATGGCTGCTTGCGCGCTCCGCTTCAAAACACAAGACTGATGCCTCACCTCTGCATGGCTGCTTGTGCGCTCTGTTTTAAAGCACAAGATTGATGCCACACCCCTGCATGGCTGGCCGCACACTATGCTATGTAAATCACAAGCACTGGGGCAAACACAGGGGACGAAAAAGTCCAGCAGCGATTGGGTCCCTAGCTGCACACGGCTTACACTGTGTGTGTGTGTGTGTGCGCGTGCCTCTCACGTGCATATGCTGCGTGTCACTAAGACACATCTCATTCACTGAAAACACGATGGAGAATGTGCAATACAGCCCTCCTACACATGCGCACACCTGAGCGGCTTTCTTGTTGGGTCATTCGTCACACACCTGAGGGGGTTCTCCAGCATGGGCGCGGTCTCCTCTTCAGGCAGCAAATCCAGGGATAATGATGACAGCCAATGCCGCGTGTCCCTCTCCTGCCATTTAGGAGGGCGCAGCAACACGACCTGCATGCATGTGTGTGTGTGTGAGCACGCGCGCACATGCGCATATCTGGTCCTGATGTTTTGGAGGATGCAGCAGGACCATCTGCATGCACTAATGGAGACGGAGGCACATGTTTTTCAGGCCTATTTGTGAAACAAGCAGATTTGTCCAAGCTTTGTAGTTGCGGGAGATCTCAACATTTACGTCAGCAGGAACTGCCCAGTAATCTGCGCACGGTTGATTGTTGACACGCGCACACACGCTTTACAACCCAGATAACTAATTATTGAGCTATTTAAATCTAGCTTAGAAACCTGGCTAGCCTGTGCACAGCCTGAAACCATGGCAGCATCCTTGCCCCTAGTCATAGAAGGGTGCCCTTTCAAGCCTGTGTCTCCATTGATTTCCATCCATTTTATTCACTATACCATGAAGAACATCTGTGCATTCATGTAACAAGCGCATTAATTCCATGGTACACATTTTGTCAATGAAAAATGGAGGGATGGTTTTTCCAAGTGGACACCCCATGACCCTATGGTTATACACTCCATGACCCTATGATTCTCACCTCTTGCCCAATTTTTTTTTTTATCAAACGCATTTTTTCACCTCAGCCAGGGCACCCGTGCAGGCAGGTACAGCTTTGCAACCCTCTCCTCTCCTCACTTAGAATGCTGCTCATTTTCCCCACAACAACTCTCTTGCAACTAAAAGTAATTGTCGTAAGTTATTACCATACCGATATCACTACAATAGATATCAACAAGACAAGTGAGGGAAGCGCCGCAAGCGACGCTGGAAAATTCGCGACGCCAGACCTTCACTACCTGAATGCCTCAGTCGAGGTTCTATTGAGGTGCAAGAGACACAATGCCCATGACAGCACTAGAGCATGCAATGATGCACATGCAAGTGTGAATGCATCACAAGCGCAGCACTGCTGCGTGCATCGCTGCATGTGGTGCTGTGTGCATTGCTGTGCGCATTCTGCATGACAGTTGCCACATACATTCTGCGTAATGATTGATGCATACAATGTAAACAATACATGTGATGTTTGATTCATGCGTCCTGCGTTGCAATTGCTGAGGTCAAGCTGACAACCATTGCCCACCTTCTCCTGTGCTTGGACCAACAATGCGATGCACCGGAGACACACAAATCCACAACGCACAAGGGTGAGGGCTCTTTATTCCACCAGCAAAGCGCACAAGCCTCACATCGGCTTGCCGGTTGTCCTGCTTGTTGTGCACACCATGGTTCATGCTTGATTTGCAAGAGATATCACAATCTAAGTATTGAAAATCCGATGAAGCAATGAGCCACAGGCAAGCTGGAATCATCTGCAGAAGCAGTTGAATTTGTCAGCCAGGCTGCTCCCAGGCCCTGGACTCAGCAATGGCAAAAGCATGAGTATGCTTGGTTAGCCCGTGCCCTCAGGTGCTCTTCTGTGGGCGTGGGGTGGCCGGGCTGGGCCAAGACACGTCAGCTTCTTCTTGGCTATTTTCGTTCCCCATAATATTGCCCGCTGCACCGCTGAGCCACCCAAACTTAAGTCTCCCAATAACAGGTTGTGCTTGGCCTGCATGCCGAGTCTAAGGGCGAAAAGTGCGCTGGGTGGGCCATGCTGGCCATCTTCTGCTCAGCTACCAAACAAAGAAGTCTCAGAGCACTTTGCCCATGGCCTTTCCCAATTAACCGACACTGCAGTGCCGCCTGAAACTTCTTGCTTGGCCTGAGGGCCTGCATGCCAAATTTCAGGGCAGGGGGGGTTCTGGGCGGCCACCTGGGCAGCCAGGTGTGAACTTTACCGGAAGCCGGCAGCCCTAGGGCTCACGCCCCATGACCGGGGCTCCGCCAATAAGACAAAGGGTCTCTAGGTGAACACATGATTCCATACAAATAACCTTTTTCCCATTCTCCACGCCATGTTTCCCTCCTTCCCTTTCCTCACCTGCTGCCCATTCTCCACGCCATCCAAAATGCTGCCGCTGCCGCCTGCCACCTGCAGCGCATGCTGCTGAGGAAGCCTGCCCTGCCCTTGCACCCATGGAGACGCAGGCCTGCCTTTCGAGGACTGCCTTTGAGGAGAGGGCTGGGCCATACGAGGTGAGGAGGGCCTGCTACCTCCTGAGTTGCGTGGCCCGGTTTTGCCAACACCCCCTCCTGGTGCACCCCATGACCCTCCCCCAACCACACTTGCTCCAGCAGCATAAGGAACACCTGGGGCCGGGGTTTGGGTGGGTGGCTTGTCAGGGTCCGAGGCGCTGCGCCACGCTTCCATGGCGGACGGGCCGGACATGGTGATCTTGCCTCCGCGCGTGTCGTGGTAGTAGTCTCCGGCAGCGCCCGGGCCGCTGTCGCGCGCGGGCCTGCATGCGTTTGTGTGTATCGGTGTGTGAGTGTGTGTGTTGAGGTGGGTTTGTGGGGGTTACAAGTGTGGGGTGGAAGGAAAGGAGGGGGGGTGGGCTCAACAAAGCGTCCTCACGCATCGTTCCAATGACAACAGATGTGCTACCTCCCTCAAGATGGGTTTGAAATATCTAGTTCCAAGTCACCACAGCTGAGCCATGGACTGGTACAATCCAGGGCAGCAGCACACAAGAGGGCTGCACCAGTGCCTTGCCTCCACCTGGCCAGTGCCTTGCCTTCTGTTTCTTGCCTCCACCTTGCCAGCGTGTTGCCTCCACCTTGCCTCATAGAGTCTAGACGGTCTCTTGCTGCCGCCTGGACAGTGTTTTGCCTCAATTTAGCCTCCAATGGCCAGGTCCAGCAATTAAGGAGGACCCGGGCAATTCAGCAACCCCTCCCAAACTGGCACCGAATTCAACACCCTTAAAGTTGCACCAAAGTACCAGAGCTGGACAATCTCCCCCTAAAAAAAAGGTTGTTTAAATGCTCGTCACACAAGATCCCCCCCCCCATCTCGTACACTTCAGGTTCAAAGCGTAGTTTTATAGGCACTACTTCTGTTCCAGACTGGGGGGAATCTACCAAATCAGCCGCGGCGTGAACCCTACTTTTGGTCCACCCAATCTCCATTCCTGACCACCCACTGCACCAAAGTGTGTGCTTCTTAGTGATTTGGAGTCCTTATACTAAAAGAGCATCAAAAAATGGAGTGAAAAGAAGACTCAGTGTTTGGTGAGATACAGAACTTCAACCATTTTCCTTCAAGACAATCCAGCACAAGGGGTGCCAAAAAGGTCAATTTTGACTTCCTTCTTTCCTTTTCCTGAAAAATTAGTATGGTAGTAATGTATGTGGAGGTCACAAACACAAATTTTTGGGAATGAGCTATAAAAACTATAAAACTGTCCCAGGTTGTAGCTACGGCCCTTTTGGGTGATCTGATGAGAGTGATCTGGGGTCCTCCGATGTTCATTACTTTTTGGCGAACATGATATTTTTTGAAATAATAATGGTTATAATATAAAAAGAAAACCGGAAAAAGCATATCCAGCGATTTAGAGGAGTTGTCCAGTTCTGCCAAGTTACTATACCTGCTCGGATGCCCATGAGCAGCTGCTCCCTTGACCGCAATCCAACAGGCAAGGGCACACTACAAACACTTTGTTTGCGTTCACAAGCAAAAACTACAACAAACTGTGGACCACAAGCTGCTCACAAGCTTACAAGAAGCCGGGCAGCAACAGGGAGGCAAGCAAGCGCCTTGCCAGAGACATGTTCTCAACGGCAGGCATCCCACAGAAAAAACATGCTGCATGTCACCGTGTTTCACCCAAAATTCAATACACATGAGGGGACCCATGAAAATCAATGCCAGAGAACCATGCATATCACAAATTTTGGTCTTAAGGCTCCCTACACTTGAAAAATGCATGCAATCCAAATGCCACATCAGGAAAAACTGCCCACTCTCACACACACGTGTCCCACCTAGACGGACTCTGTGGTTGGCTGGGGCGCTGTAGCGGGCGAGCCGCGCTCTGATTGCCTGACGCAGACCCCTTGCGAGGGGCGCTGGGTGCTCGACGCTGCGCAGCCTCTGCTTTTGTGGCACGCTGCCGTTCCATGGCCACCCGCTGCCGACGCTCCTGTGTGTGTGTGTGCGCGCGCGCACGTGCCTGAATGTTTTGTCTTGCAGGAGCAGTCAGTGCGTCCCAATGGCATGAGCAAATGAGTGCGCACATCAGCCTGATACATCATTGTGAGGTGTGCGCATCAGCCCTGTGCATCATGTCCAGGAGCGTGCATCAGCCCAAAGCATCACTGTGGAGTGTGCACCCTATGCATTGTGGTGTGCAGCAGCAGCAGCAGCAGCAGCATGATCCGGCCCAGACAGCACTCCCCTGCACACTCATCCATGTTCATCCATTAGACCCCATACACAACAACCCAAGCCTCTGTTCTCTCCTCTTCACGCTCATTTATGCTGCCAGAGCAAGGAACAAAGAAGGTGCTGGCCAGGCCAGGCCGCATAAACAAAGAAAAGGTTTCCTAACCAGCAGGAGCAAGGCCCACCTGCAGCAAGGAGTGCGGAGGCACCATCGGCTCCTCCCCCTCCTCCTCCATTGCACTTTGTGCTGCACGGTTGCGTTGCAGCTCTGCATCCGCATGAGCGGCCATCACCCTCTCTGCAAGGTGGGCTGCAAAGCAGGGCACATGCATGGATAGACACATGTGTGCATATGCTTAATCGCACAAGGGCAAGCTTGGTAAAGAGGGCACAGCAGCTTGAGATGAAAATACACACACATAAAGGGTTAATTGAGAGGGAGCGCAGTGACGCTCGAGGATGCCTGTTGGGATGAAATTGTCAGGAAACAGTCACGCAATATCATTGTTAGTTACCAAGAAAAAAGCAGGCAACCAGTGCCAAGGGCCCAAAAGCCTGCCCCATCTACTATTTCCCTTCCACACATGCACACATGCAGGCATGCACCCACACGTACATGGTATAGAGGCCTCGCAGTGTGGAGATCATCCAGACAAAAATGGCCAGGCACGTGCACGCGGGAGCACACCCACATGCATGCATGCATGCACGCATGCAAGCGCACCTGGTATAGAGGTCTTGCTGCGTGGAGGCCCTCCTAACAATGGTTTGGCAGCATCCCTGGCAACAGCAGCTGCGGCGCTTGCGGCATCAGCTGCAGCAGCGGCAACCTTCTCCTGGTGGCGCATGAGGGCAATCGCAGCCATGCGCGCACTGCCTGCCCCCGCGGGGTCAAACACACCTCCTGGCGAGTCGGGGGGACCCTCCTGAGGAGGCACATTATGATTGGGTATCAATTGAACATGCTGTGTTCATTTGGACGTGCTGTGCGCAAGGGGACCCTTCTGAGCAGGGTCAAACAGACCTCCTGGCGAGTCGGGGGGACCCTTATGAGCAGAAACATTCTGATCGGGCATCATTTGGACATGCTGTGCGCAAGGGGACCCTCCTGAGCAGGGTCAAACGCACCTCCTGGCGAGTTGGGATGTCCCTCCTGACAAGCAAATCCTGATTGTGCATCATGCCTGACATGCTGTTTGCAGGGTGAATTGTGAGCAAGTGATGATGCGAGGGGTGCCTCTTGAGCAGGCACCTTCTGATCATGCATCGTTTCTGAACATGCTGTGCACAAAGTGATTGGTGAGCAAGTGAATGGCATGCAAGGGGTGAGTGGTGAGCTAGTTCATGGTGCGAGAAGACCCTCTTGAGCAGGCACAATCTCATTGTTTGTCATTTCTGAACATGCTGTGCGTAGAGTTAATGGTGAGCAGAGAAAGGTGTAAGAGGACCCTCTTGAGCAGGCACATTCTGATCGTGCATCATTCTGAACATGATGTGCGCGTGCTCACAGAGTGTATGTTGAAAAAGTGCAACCATTGAGCGTGTGTGTGTGTGGCTGCCTATCATACATGCGTGTGTGTGTGTGTGTGTGTGTGTGTGCGCGCGTGTGTGTGTGTGTGCGCGCGCGCGCACGCGTGCGCCTGCAAAAAGGCGAGCCTGGGCTCGTTCGTTAAAGCGGCTCGTTTGTCAAGCTTCTGCCTGAAATGCAAAGCCCACCACACCAGAGCCTCTACCATTGCAGAGCAGCAGCAAACTGCAAAGCATGCCAGACCAATATTGCGATCGCCTGGCGGTTGATAAGAGAGCCTGCTTGTCCCCCCTGCTTCAAGTTTTAGCTTAGACAATCCCCAATCTAGCACTCCAGACCAACCTTGTGGTCGCCTGGAGGCTGATAGGAACCCCTCGTACAACTGACCGCATGAGGCACAGCACGCACAGCACACACCTTGCCCAAGCCATTGCTGCCCGCAGTGCTTGTGTGGCCCGGCTGAGGAGCGGGTGCGCGCACCCAGCCGCTGAAGGATTGCTGCGCAGAGCTTGACACCGAGCCAGCATGCATCTCCGAGCCAGCATAGGAGGACCTGCATGATAAGAGGAGCCAGTACAGGAGGACCTGCATGATAAGAGGAGCCAGCATAGGAGGACCTGCATGATAAGAGGAGCCAGCATAGGAGGACCTGCATGATAAGAGGAGCCAGCATAGGAGGACCTGCATGATAAGAGGAGCCAGCATAGGAGGACCTGCATGATAAGAGGAGCCAGCATAGGAGGACCTGCATGATAAGAGGAGCCAGTACAGGAGGACCTGCATGATAAGAGGAGCCAGCATAGGAGGACCTGCATGATAAGAGGAGCCAGCATAGGAGGACCTGCATGATAAGAGGAGCCAGTACAGGAGGACCTGCATGATAAGAGGAGCCAGTACAGGAGGACCTGTATGGTGAGAGGAGCCAGAAGAAGAGGACCTACATTAAAACAGGTGCCAGAGTAAGAGGAAATTTGCATTATAAGAGGAGCCAGAATAAGAGGACTTGCATGGTAAGAGGGGCCAGGAAAAGAGGAATCGCTAAACAGGGGGAGCCAGTACAAGAGGACTCGCACGGTGAGAGGAGCCAGAGTAAGAGGGACTGCAAAAGAAGGGGAGCAGAATAAGGGGACCTTGGGGGCTATAAGTCAATTAGCATGCATCCCGGAGGCGGTGTAAGAGGACCTGCAGTATATCACAGCCCAAACACATACACACTTGAGTTGGTATAAGGGAACCAGCACGTATCTCAGAGCCAGTATGAGGGGACCTGCAGTGTGCTGCAGCCCCCCACACATAAACACATGAGTCCGTAGAAGAGGACCTACAGTGTGTCACAGCCCCCCACACATGCACATGCCAGTGGGTAAGGACAAAAGTGACGCTTGTCCAAGAGGGCGTTCAGACAGGTACCATCACAACTTGCAAGATAACATTTAAAGACGCCAGCACCTGGGAGAGGGCTGCACAATATTGCAGCTCACGGCCCACAACTCAACGCGCTCTCATGAACACACACATACACACTTTCCTAGAAATTGTGAAAGCACGGTGCTAGCTTGAGGGCGAGGAGCTTGTTCACACCCTCACGCACATAGTGCAATGGCTGACACTGCCGTTTTTCAAGCTCATACACACCTGCCTGATTTGGAGCTGTGTGGCTTGTTATGAGAGCTCCTTTATAAAGTTGATACACACTACTTTCCTGGTGCTGCATGGCTTGTTTGAGCTCGTGTACACACAAACACACCTTTTTCTCAAGTTCATACCCACACCTGCTTGATTTGTTGCTGCGTGGCTTGTGGGAGCTCCTCCCTGCCCCCTCCTTGCCAAGCTCTCCTGCGCCTTGCGGCAAACCATCCTGACCATCCTCTTGGATTTCATCCTCTGCAAACACAAGAGCAAACCAGTTGGGGGCAGAAACGACTTTGATCAGTCCTAGCAAATGGACGCTCCTTCCTTGCGGTTGCAAGGATGTGCAACCCCCTCCATTTCCTGAGCATCCCTTGCATGCTTATGAGAAGGGCTTCCGGAAGCCCAATGAAGCAAGACCAATCTTTTGTGAGATTGTGTATGAATGGCATCATAATACTACTCACGGGTAGGTTTGGCCGATTCAACAGGCCAACTCAACGCATTTATACATATTATAGAATATCCATCCAGACTCTTTGGCACTGGATATACCCCAAACACAGATTAAATACATGGAATCGACCAAACGTTATACTGAGGCATGTCAGGCTTATGCAAAAAGGAGGGAGGCATGGCATCATGGCAAGTCCTCGGCGTCCCCACCTTGAATTCCCTGGAGACGGCTGTGCTGGTGCTGCTGCCGCCAGGCCTGTGTGCTTTCTTGTGACCTGCCCTGATGGACGGGCTGCTGGACCCCTGGGCCTGCTGAGGGGGCCGACCCAGCTCCTGCTGCCCACAGCTGCTGCGCAACTCCCTGGGGGCAACAACAACAATGATGCACGCAGTTTGAGTAGAGGAGCAGCAGTCGCGTGGTGCCCCACACACCATACCACAAGCGCTGTGCGTGGGTGGCTGCCTGGCCTTGTCATCGCTGCCTTGGCCTGCGCGACAAACTGCATCACTCCTGTGGAGCATCACAGCTGCTACCTTTGCCTGCAGGCTGGCTGCTCAGGGCGGCTGAGTGCAGCGCACAGCTGCTGTCTTTGCCTGCAGGCTGGCTGCTCAGGACGGCTGGGTGCAGCGCACAGCTGCTGTCTTTGCCTGGAGCCTGGATGCTCAAGACAGCCAGGTGCAATGCACAGTTGTTGAGACATAGGAGGCCACTCTCTCCTCCATCACAGCTCTCAACTGACACACTCAGCGCCCACAACTCTGTCAGGGAGGTCTCAAGTAGCCAGGATCCATAACCATGTCAGAGGGTTTCTGGATGAACAGCGTCCCAATGGCCTTTGCCCCAGGCGTCCTCCCTCCCTTGACTGTGGCAAGGAATGGCTTGCCTGCCCATCTGGGCATTCTTTCCCTCTCCCTTCCACATCCCTGCTCAGGTCATTGCATCCCAAACCAGTCGATGCAATCCCTTGTTTGTTTCCCATATCCCAGCTCAAGTCATCCTTTCGCAGGGGCCATGCTTATCTTCCCTGTATTGCTCCAAATAATGTTTAGGAGGACATATATCATGACCATCCCAGCTCAAACCACTACCCCCCCCCCCCATCCCTCACCTGTGGGTCCTTCAAGGCACCACTGCTGCTGAGGTCGCCTCTGTTGGCATCCTTGAGCAGAATTTGCAGCACCTGGGGCAGGGACCACGGCACCAAGCATTCCTCCTGAAAACCATGAGGCCTTCCTAATCCAAGTACAACTGGGACAAGCACTGATTGGCATAAGGGACAGGGGCATGCAAGTAGCAGCAAAATGGTGCTGCTGAGCTCACGCTCATGGAATCTAGCAATGATATGTGCACAGTACTTTCAAGTGCAGCTGGACAAGCACTGATCGAGGGACTGGGGCAAGCAAGGAGCAGAAGAAGGGGGTTGCTGAGCTACACGCTCATGCAATCTAGCAATGAAACGTGCACATCCATCTCCAAACTCTCGGCGCTCAGATCCCAAATTTACCAGACTCCTCCCCTGTGTGCACTGATGACTCTTCTACATTTCTGCATTCTGCACCTGCTTGCTACATCTCCTCCGTGTTCTGCACCAAAAATCAAGCCTGCGCAGAATGCCAGACTTGGCACACCCAGCCTTGCGCGTGCCGTGCAAGCCTCACACCTGGGCAGCATGCTCCGGCACTTTGTACCCCAGGGACTGCAGCTGCTGCAGCACCTGTGCAACGTCCGCCTCTGGCTGTCTCTGCTGCTGCTGCTGCTGTTGCTGCACTGGGGGGGTGTACATCTGAGGTCCTTGCACATCGGTCGGCGCACTGCCAGCCTGAAGCTGAGGGCTGCTTGGATAAACTTGTGGGTAGACGGGAGCTGCATCCGTGCTGGTACCATGTGTGCGGAGCGAAGGCGCACCCATGCTGCCACCATACGTGCTGGGAGGAGGCACACCCATGCTGCCACCATATGTGCTGGGAGGAGGCACACCCATGCTGCCACCGTATGTGCCAGGAGGAGGCACACCCATGCTGGCACCGTATGTGCTGATAGGAGGTGCACCCATGCTGCCACCATCTGTGCCAGGAGGAGGTGCACCCATGCTGGCACCGTATGTGCTGGGAGGAGGCCCGCGTGGTGAGGTCAAGGGGGAGAGCGGGGGTGAGGGCATGGGGGCGGTGGGAACCACCACTTGTACAGGTCCGGGGTAGCCTTCTCCTGGTACGCGAGGCAAAGGGGGGTCTGGAGTGACCTGGCTCGTCGTGTGGGGTGGCCTTGCCCAGTCTGGCTTGTGGAGCATGGCGTCAATGGTGTACAAAGCATGGTTGGGGGGCGGGGCAGGTTGGAGCATGCTGCTGCCGGGGTGGTAGGGTACAGGGTAGGGGTTGGGCACCTCGTGGTACGGGTTGAGGGGGCTGGGGGGGTACCAAGGCTGAGGGTGAGGAGGAGGAGGGGGAGGCATGCTCAGATCCTGTGGGTACCCAACGGGGGCTGAATGCAGAATGGCAGCGATGGAGGCGCTCGTGTTATTGGCTGGCCTACTAGCAGAGGGCGAGCTTGCGTGGCAAGCAGGCGCCAATGCAGCAGCTGCAGCTGCGGCGGCAGTGGTTGGCGTGCGGGGGGGGCTGCTGCGAGGAGAAGAAGCAGCGTGGGGTGACGCTGGGCCCGCATGCGTGATGATGGTGGGGGGGGACCTCATGCCGAGCGCGGCAGCGGCAGCGGCAGCAGCGCTGGTGCGAGGGGAGGGGGGGCGGTCCAGGTTGATGGGTGCGCTGGTTGTTGTGGAGGGAGGGGCGTCGCCAGCTGCGAGCTGCAGCGTGCGCATGACCTGGCAAAGTGGGCGAATTTGTGTATGTGCGTGTGTACATGTGTGTATGTGTGCGTGCATGTGTGTGTGTTTGTGTATGCATGTGTATGCGCGCACGAGCAAAATATTGACCATTTCATGGACATGTTTTGCAATGATGGCAAAGATCATGTGCCAGCATCTGGAGGAACAGGTGAACACAGTGCGGTCTGATGTGCAGGAGGCATGGAAACACCATCAAAGAGTTTGTTGTGAAAGAGGTCGACACGGCCCTTGAGGGGAGAGCACAAACACCCCTTGCTGGTCCGCGCAACAGCAGAATCATGTGTGTGCATCATGTGCCACGGTCACACACTTCCTATAAAAACAAGCACAGAGCTTTCACGGCTTGCAGGGGCTCTTTACACCAGACGCCTTCAACCTACCGCCCCTTAATTGTGGTGCACAAAGCTACAACAAAAATTCAGCCTGCCCTTCATCAACTGTCTCTCAAACGAGGTCCATGAAGCCACGGCAAGCTCGCTCACCTTGCCGTAAGCGTCTGCAGCACCCTCCTCTCTCCCGGGCTGCGCAGGCTTGCATGCGTGTACATTCTGCTTAGGGCTCCCTGGCTGCTGCTGCTGCCCTAACTCCGCCAGCAGCATCTGCATGGGCCCCTCTCCCAACTTCCCACCGCCACCACCACCACCACTACCGCCATTGGCACTTGCTGAGGCCGTTCCCCCTTCAAGTTCTCCCCTCAATGCAGCTGCGGCCGCTGCTCCAGCTGCCCCTCGCTCCCCCGCGCGTGCGTGCAGCGCAGCTGCTGCAGCCGTTGCTGCTGCCCCTGGAGTGATGGGTCTGCGCGCGTGCGCTGTGCCATGCACGCCAGCCGCAGCTGACAGGGGAGAGGCCGAGGGGGGCTCGTCCTCTGCCTTACGTTTTGAGGGCGGGAGGGCTGCACCCTGACGGGCGGTGGGCACACGTGCTGAGGCCGGGGTTAGCTTACTTGCTGCTGCCCCTGAGGAGGCCCTATTTCCTCCAGGGGCATGGGCATGGCGAGAGGGGCCTATTTCTTTGAGGCCTCTCTTGGCCCCTGTGCGGGCCTGTTGCACTGCTGGTTTGCTTGCCCCACCCAGCTCTGCGCCCATAGCCCAGCTGTACTCTGCACCCAAGTCCTCAGCACTGCTGACCCTGCACATGTCAGAGGTGGCAGCGCATGCAGAAGCAGGATAAACAGCAGCTTTGTACCCATGGCCTGACCGAACCCTGCACTGATGTGCCTGCCCCACCCAGCTCTGCACCCATAGCCCAGCTGTACTCCGCACCCAAGTCCTCAGCACTGCTGACCCTGCCCATGTCAGAGGTGGCAGCACATGCAAAAGCAGGATAAACAGCAGCTTTGCACCCAGGGCCATGTCCTCACCACTGCCGACCCTGCGCTGTTCAGAGCGGTAGCACACAAGTGAAAATGCAAAACAACCAGGCTCCCTTGGCCCCTGCTGCTCTCAGCACCCAAGCCCCCACTTCTACTTGACCCTGTGCAGTTTGGTGTGAGCAGCAGCTGCATGTGTACATTAAGGCACGACAGCTGCTCCTACTCCTGAGCGTTGCGCGGATGGGCAGCAGCCGTGGGATGCATGCTGCCATGGAGCACATGTTGCTATGGGATGTGTCCTGCCATGGGACATGTGCTGCCATGGGACATGTGCTGCCATGGGACACGTGCTGCCGTGGGACATGTGCTGCCATGGAGCACATGCTGCTATGGGATGTGTCCTGCCATGGGACATGTGCTGCCATGGGACACGTGCTGCCGTGGGACATGTGCTGCCATGGAGCACGTGCTGCCATGGGATGTGTCCTGCCATGGGACACGTGCTGCCGTGGGATGCGTGCTGCCATGGGACATGTGCTGCCATGGGACACGTGCTGCCGTGGGACATGTGCTGCCATGGAGCATGTGCTGCCATGGGATGTGTCCTGCCATGGGACATGTGCTGCCATGGGACACGTGCTGCCGTGGGACATGTGCTGCCATGGAGCACGTGCTGCCATGGGATGTGTCCTGCCATGGGACACGTGCTGCCGTGGGATGCGTGCTACCATGGGACACGTGCTGCCGTGGGATGCGTGCTGCCATGGCAAGGTGCTGCTCTTCATGAACTCTGTGGGCTGACAATGCAGCCATGTTTACCAAATAGACCGTGCAAGCACCCGTGCAAGCGCACTTGAAAAGTTGCCAGCCGTGCTGCCGTCCCTTCCATGCAACCTCTGCAAATCGCATCACTCCAGGCCACACAAGCAACCACATTTGAGCTTGCATGCTACAATTTACAGCTATGAGCACAACAAGGACAGACCCTGCCCCAGAGCGTGATCCCTTTCCTCTCCTGCGCGCTGACATGCACTGCCTGTTTGTTTGCCTGCCTGTCTAAAGTGCTGTCTCTGTCCTCTCTCCCGCGCATTATCACGCACTGTCTGTTGTACTCTCTGTGCAGAAAGTATGACAGATAACGCACACGGACATCATATTACACACGCACATACACAATTTCTCTCCTCCTCCTCTGCATAACTCGCTCCACAAGCCGCTCCCCTCACCTTGGGCTGCGCTTTGCCTCGCTCACTTCATTGCTCATTGCCCATGCGTACTCAGCCCCCAGCTCGCCTGGCTTCAGGTTGCCATCCTGCACACGCCACACGCAGCGCAGCCAGCATCGTTGAGCGCCAGCACAAGCGGTGCTTGCAATGCGCATGTCCTCGTCTATCATGGCATGCTCACAACTGCAAACGCGCATCTCCTTGCCTATCATGGCATGCTCACTGTCCAAAGTTCAGGACCCTTCTGTCCTTCGTCCCAAAGTCCAGGACCCCTCTGTCCTGTGTCCCAAGTCCAGAACCTCTTTGTCCCGTGTCCCAAGTCCAGGACCTCTTTGTCCCTTGCCGGTGCAGCCTGACGCAGTGCCATGCAGCCCTTACACATGCCACAGAAATGTATATGTAGCACACCTACCTGTACGTGTAGCCCATGATCTCACTGACGGGCCAATGTACATTTCCACGGCGCATACAAGATGTGCCATTGCTTGCATCTACGAGAATGGCACGGCTCCTCACAGAGCTCTACATATGGGTGCAAGCAATTGCCCCATGCGCGCTGCCACTGTCTCCTTGTGTACGAAACAAGGCTGACGCCGCAGGCCACAACTTCTTGCAGCTCGTGCGTGCACTCATTCAGTCCTTTTCCAATCCCCACCTGTTGTCCGTCTTTGCAATAGAGCACAACTAACAATCCCAGAGGATTGTTCTCTGCCACTTCTACCTTTTTGTCATTCGTCTTTGCCAAGGTGCCCAACTGACCAAGTTAAAAAGCGCACTCTGCCACCTCCACCTTTTTGTCTTCCGTCCTTGCCATGGTGCACGACTGACAGAATTCAAGGGCACTCCACTAATCCCACCTTCTTTCCGTCTTTGCCATGGTGCACGACGGACAGAGCTGAAGGGCCCTTGCCTGCAACAGTGTGGCCTTGCAGCGCCTGTTCCGCCTGGAGCCGAGCAAGAGTGTGTGTGTGTGTATGTGTGTGTGTGTGCGTGTGCTGGGCGTGCATGTGTTCATGGGTGCGACAATTAATTGTGAGCTGCAAAAGCTCCATGCTGAAACAGAAACGGAAAGTTTTGTCCTACATACGCTCGCAGCAGCGTTAAGAGACAAGATCGTGGCATACCTCACAGGCAACTGACAGAGCAACCAGGAGCACCAGCTGGATAGAACAGTCTTCTGCCCAAAATATTTGGGGGTGTGAAACAGAGAGCCCGCACAGCTGCGGCACTGCCCACTTTTTCTAGCTCCCTTCTGTACCCCCTTTCCCAGTCTTCTGGGCAGGCTTCTTCGTCAGGCTGACACACCCGGAAGCGCTCGAGGCATGCAAGCATGCAGAGAGCAGTATGCAGCATGCAGCAAGCCACCTCACCTGGAAGCGCATGAGGTACGCAGCAGCTTTGGCCTTCAGCGCCAGTTCCGTTGAAACAGCGGGAGGCGAGGACATTACGCCCTTGGGAGTCCCTCCTGCCCCCTGTGGTGCTTGCCCGCCACAATTGTCCTCCTTCCCTCTAACTCCAGCTGCAGTCTGTCCCCCTCCAGCACCTTGTGAGTCAGCCCCGCCACATTTGTCCCCCTTGCCAATGCCTCCGGCAGCAGTTTTGCCACTGGCGTTGTTGGCAACATCGCCCAAGGGCACACCATTGGTGCCACCACCACCACCACCACCACCACCGCTACTTCCGGCTGCAGTCTCGCCACTACCCTTGCTGACAGCGTTGTTACGGGGCATATCATTGGTAGTAACACCACCATCACCGCCACCAGCATGAGCACCAGCGCCCTCTGCCTTGCCCCGTCCTGCGCCACGACCACCACCACTGCTTCGGCGCCCCTCAGCATGCGCATCGTCAGCAGCAGAGCGCCTGCTACTGTCATCACTGCTGGCACTGCTGTTGCTGCGGGGTCCTGTGAACAAACTGGTGGACGGTTGCTGCACCTCACCTCCCTCACTGCCTTTGCCACTGCCGCTGGCGCAATCGTCACTACCGTCTGCGGCCCAGGGTCCTTTGAGCCCAGCCACGGCTTCAGCCTCAGCCAAGGGGAGGTCCTGGAGGGATTTACGGGCTGAGAGCGAGGGGAGACTCTGCACATGATGTGTGTGATTGTGCGATTGCGTGATTGCGAGGTTGCGCAGGGGTGTGTGTGAACGCGTGTGTGTACATGTAAGTGCCTGGTGCTCCAGTCTGTGATATGAGCACGACGGCATGCTTCTACACCCTGACCCACAGAAGTTGGGCAGCCAGCCCTCACGCTGCCCACCTTCAAGCTGATCTCGCCCACGGCACTTTCTCTGTGACCAACGGAGGGGCGCGTGCCTCCGGGAGTGCCTTCAACACGTGCTGCAGCTGCAGAAGGAGCTGTGGCGGCTCCAGGGCTTGCACCACCCAAGCCTGAGCGCGCTTGTGCTGCTTGCTGCTGCTGCTGCTGCTGCTGCTGCTGCTGCTGCTCAGGCGGTTCAGCCTCCAGCACAAAGCTGCCTTCCAGTCCCAACTCAGGCACAGGTCCTGCGCACAAAACAGCACGTGCGGAGAGGTAGGGTGATGCTCTCTGATCGCATGCAGAGGGGTGTGACCATCAATCAGCTAGGAGAAGGCAGCATGTGCCAGGGATTGCATTCCAGCACAGACAACACAAGAAAGAGAAGTCCCAAAGTGGCCGCGCACGCACAAGCAACATACCAATAGCTGTGTAGAATGTCTGGCTGTGTGGACACAGACGGCAGGAGACCCTGGTTGTACAAGACCTGCCACACAGCAATCAAACTAGTGTATATGCTAAAAAGCGCAACACACACTCGCACGCACACACACACACACACACACACACAAGTGCAAGTGCACGCACCCTGGGAGGCCTTTGCAGGGCTGCTGGGCTGCTGCGCAGGGGAGCCTGACGGTGAGTCCTGGTCTTGCAGCAGCAGCTGCAGAGCATCAACTAGGGGTACCCCGGACGGGGCTGCCTTCTCGCTGACCCTCTGCACGCCTTGTCTTGGAGCCAGAGGGTCAAAGGGGGTGCTTCCTGCCAGCGAGGGTGCTCCCCTTGTGCTTCCTCCCTGTGGCAGTTTAGAGCCATTAGGATTATTGCAAGCCTGGTGTTGGCCTTATGTAAGGCACAGCATGAAAGACAGAAATGATGAATCTCCTGCAAACAATGACAATGCTTTGTCCTGCTGTGCCTCAAGGCCCACCTTCTGCTCTTTGTGTGGCTGCTTGTGCTGCCCATAGGACTGTGTATGAGCCTCCTCCTCCCGTCTCAAGTCCACTTGCAACTGCACCTCCCGCTGCCGTTCCCGCGCCTGCTGTTCCAGTCTGGCCTGCAAGAACAGGTTCCACACAACGAGAACACTCATTCAAATCCAAGTGCTCTCCGTGGCGTTCCAATCCAGAGCTCTCCGTGGCCTGTCAGGAAAGTACTCCACATGTAGCGTGAAGAGGGCCAGGTTGCTGTACTCACCGCCCAGTCTCATTCCTCTTCACTGCTACGAGTGTGTGATTAGTGGCAGATGCCGGTCTTACTCCTAACACGCTTGTGAATCTAATAAAAGGCAAGGGTTCACAGAAAACTCTGGGGAGGAGTTCGACACATTGCCAACTAACATGCAACTGCACGTTGCACCGCATGGCTTCCCTCTTCCTGTGGCAAGCACAGGCCCCACATATCATTTCAATAAGTGCCCCCTGTGGCACTTCTGTTTGCCCATGCAAGTCGCTTGCTAGCTGAAGGACACGTAAGAAAACGATGCAAGCGTGTGGGCTGGGCAATACCTCATGGGATAGCAAGCCACAGTGCAACTGGCTGCGCCTGCTTTGCTCATGCATGCATGCACTCTTGTGCCATGTATGGTTGCTTAATTTTCAGAATGAAGCAGCGGAAAACAGGCTTGATATTTGCACCCAGCAGCAAGGACACTACCTCTATTACGCGTCATTTGGGTGGATACTTGGATACTTATGCAAATGGCAGAACCTATCTGTGTCCATGCCAACATGACATATGACAATATTTTTGCCATTCAGGGAGACATGACTCCTCTAGCTTTGTAATATTGAGCACAGTTGCGCCAAGAACACTCTTGTCAGATGTATCAAGAGCTAGATTGTGAGCTCCAGGATAATGGGCTGAAGTACATGCCACAGGAACGTACCTGTGCTACCAGGTGCAGCCACCTAGGAGCGCTAGGAACGCTACCAGGTGCAGCCACCTAGGAGTGCTAGGAACGCTGCCAAGTGCAGCCACCTAGATCCATGCGCACCCTGCCCACTGCATTGAATAAGACCCTGTACACCACATTGCATGAGACCCCTTGCCTGCTCCATGCCCACCAAATTGCATGAAATCTTTGCCTGCACCCTGCCCACTGCATTGAACAGCTCATCTGCTGAGCTGCTCTTCCCTTTCCCTGGAAGCCTTAGTGGCCTAAGTGAAGCATCATAAATGAGATATACTTACCCTACAATTCTCATAACCTGGGAACAGTTGCCATTACCAGTGCACTACCTGTTGCCAACACCAGTGCCACTACCCAGTGCTTGGCAGCTGCCGCTACCAATGCACGGCGCTCACCAGGCTTGCACGTGCCTCCTCTGCCAAGGCCTCCGTACACAGGCTACTTCAAGGTAAAGGGCTGCATTGTAAAAGCATGGGTCACGCCATCCACGCGCTGATGCTCACCTGGCTTGCGCGTGCCTCCTCTGCTAAGGCCTCCAGAGTCAAGCTACTTTTACAAAGGACACAAATGTAAAAACATGGATCATGCCACCCACCCATTGGCGCCCACCTGGCTTGCACAAGCCTCCTCCACCAAGGCCTCCACAGACGAGCTACTTCAAGGCAGAGGGCTGCATTGTAGAAGCACGGGTCACGCCATCCATACCTTGACGCTCACCTGGCTTGCTCGTGCCTCCTCTGCCAACGCCTCCGGAGAGAGACTGAAGAAAGGATTCAGTGTGGAAGGATGGGTCACGTCAACCCCATCCTCGCCCCCTGCCTCTTCATCCTCAAAGCTGCTGCTTGCCCAGCGCTTTTTTGCTGTCTGCGAGCACCACACCACGCCCACACCAGACCATGCAGCGTGATGCAGCGCAATGCAGCATTAAGTGAACATGCAGGGACAGCAGCAGCATTCAGCATTCCAGCTTGCCCAGAATCAGAGGAAGGACCATGCAGCGCGATGCAGTGATCATGCAGGGACAGAAGCAGCATTCAGCATTCCACCATGCCCAAAATCAGAGGAAGGACCATGCAGTGTGATGCAGCGCGATGCAGCATGAAGTGAACATGCGGGGACAGCAGCAGCATTCAGCATTCCACCATGCCCAGAATCAGAGGAAGGGCACGTGTTAATTATTACTGTTACATGCGTGGCAGCTGCTCATGGGCCTCAATAGCAACTGCTCATGGGCTTGATGCTGTTCAAGAAGCAGCTGCTCGTGGGCTTCATTAGCAGCTGCTCATGGGCTTCGTGCTGTTCAAGCAGCTGCTCGTGGGCTTCATTAGCAATTGCCAATGGGTTTGATCCTGCCTAAGCTCAGCATGTGAAATGAAAATTACAGGCCATCCAAAATGCAGGGACACAGTGGAAGCATGCATGGTGCTGACAAAGGTGCTACTGTGCGCAACAGGTGTCGTGGCAAAAGTTGCCACACCATGCACAGATTAGTTGTGGACAGATTGATGCTGGATGCGGATGCTCCTGTTGGACAGCATTTTCCCAGAGGGGGGTTTCTGAGGCCTAAAATTGCCTATTTTTGCATGCTCCCCTCACACGTTCTCCGTAACTGGCTGTTTTTCAAGTTGGGTTCCTCTGTTTCACAGGCTATCTGAAGCGATAGGTTTCAAACCTGCCAGTTATGGATAACACGCCTAATTAGCCGTGGCGTGAACCCTAGTTTCACCACCAAACCTCCATTCTGGGCGACCTACTGCACCAAAAAGTGTAACTTTAAGTGATTTTGGGTCTTTGTATCAAAAGAATATCAAAAGAAATGGAGTGAAAAGACCCAGTGGCTGGTCAGATACAGGGTTTCAGGCATTTCCCTTAGAGATATCCAGCATAAGCCTTGGAAGGGTGTCAAAAAGGTTGATTTCTGACCTACTTCTTCCCTTTTTTAAATATGCAGGATGTTAATATGGTATACGAAGGATACAGAAACATATTTTGGAATTAAAACTGGTCCCGGGGTGGAGCTGTGGGCCATTTTTGTGTGATCTGAGGCAGGAGAGTGACCTGAGGTCTTTCAGTTTCCATCATTTTTTTGGTAGATGTAATAATTTTACCAATATATTGGTTTCCATGTTTAGGTTTTGATAATTACACAAATGAAAGAGCATGTCCGGCAAATAGGCCAGTTGGCCCCCTCTGGCATTTTCCCAATCCAGACCCATTATTAAATTCTCCAATTCCACGCAAGCCTGAAACATGCAGAGTTTCTGATGCTTATAAGCTGCTCATATATTTTTTCAACCTTTAGCCTAAACTTTAATGACAAAACACTACATTCTTTTTAATTTGGTTGTTCCCTTCCCGTGAGTTGTCTCTAGAACAAGGAAGGGCAAGTCAAAGCCATAGCAAACAAGAGTGCTGTAATAACCATGGTTGTTATAAATGTATGGCCATATAAGGGCTTTGATTGCCATCCGTTGCATCCTGGGCAGTGTCTTTTCATACATGTTACAAGGGTAGCCAAGCAGGTCCAGGTCCCCCTTTTGCTTAGCGCTTTGCGCCCATGAGGTCCTTGGTTCAATCCCCTAAGGCAACCGTTGGCAAAGTCTTTCCCGAAGGTTGGTTGACCAAGGGCCGTATGTGGAGCCACCTCATCAGTAATTATCATGTGAGTCTTTGGCAGAGGGCACTATTCAGCTCACGAAAACGCGAGCTCAGGAGGGTGGGGGAAAGTGTAACAATCATATAAGGGCATTGATTGCCTTCCATTGCACCCCGGGCAATGTCTTCTCATAAGTGTTACAAGCGCTGCCATTATTCAGTTTGTTAAGTTTGGAAGCATCCCCCACATATGCAGCTCCGAGGACCAGCTGCAGCAATCCTCACAAACACAAGTGATCGGACAGTTCATTATCCTCAGAGCTCATGCAAGCAGGCTCCTGCACCAAGTGCCACGTAGCAAGCACACTTGCATCTTAATTTTATGATCCAGTCAACCAAATTCAGGATTCAAGATGGGGCCCATGGGCCAGTTGCATGGAGGCCCATGGCCAGTTGCATGAAGAGGTCCTGTGAGAGAGGGAGCCAGATCAGGCTGTGACGTGCGCACCTCCGGAGCATCACTAGGCGGATACACAGCCGTTGGGTCCAATACTGAGCTGGCAGACGTCAACGAGTCACTACCCGTCTCGTCCTCGCTATCAGACTCAGACTCTTGCTCCACAGACGCAGTGCTCGTGCCGCTCTCTGCAAGCAGAAATGCAGTGGTGCTTGAGTTACTGAGTGTAAGCAGACACACAACGGTGCTTGTGCTGCTGTCTGCATGCAGAAACCCAGGCAGATGGAAAAGGAGAATGCTGATCCTGCTGCGCTGTTGTGCTCCCCTGCCCAAAAAATGTTGGTCCTCATGCACGGCTTAGACTTTGACTGCACCATGGTACCATGGTGCAGACAATAACGCATCATCAAGCACCAGCACTTAGCACTGCTTGCAGCACCAAAGGCGGTCCAAGGGGGGGGTGGCGGACGCATGCAAACACCCATAAATGCATGCGAAGACAATTTGATGTGATGACATCCCCCAAAATAACCAATGCCACCCTTAATCAATTGATTTGCAAAGGCTTGATCCTCGACCGGATCATCATGGCTCAGGCTAGCTCATGCATCCTGGGCTGAATCAACACATACCAGTAATGGTGCTGTAAGCTTATGAGGAGGGGTATTGTAACAGGCAAAGGGCCAGCAGAGCGCTGTACCTTGTCTGTAGTATGTAAATCCCGTGGTATCCGTGGTAGTATCCGTGACAGTAGCAGAGGGGCCCCCCGTCGCGCCTGTCTCTGTGAGCTGCTACCTGACGTCCCTCTATAGTATAATTATAAAAGAGCTCTCAAAACCAGCTCATCGGGGGTAATATACCCCTGCTACAGAGTGTCTTAGAATCATAGATCATACATGTAAATATATTCCCTATGCCCGGTACTCTAAGGCACAAGAAACATGTATGATTGCTACAGGTATCAGCATCCTTTTTATTCCCGGCAAGCTTAACCCTTGCGCTTGCAGGAAATGTAAGACAGCCGTGCAAAAAAAGGTGGGGGGGGGGTGCTTCCTTGGCGCCTGAGCAGCAACACCACTACATGGTCAAAAATCAAATTGGGACGCACACTTAAGCAAGCCTTACTGAGGCTACATCAGTGCAGCCTGCAATGCACAACATTGTGCTGAGCCATTCCAGTGTTTTCCGCCTGCCCTAAGTTCAGTGCTGCTGGAGGTACAGGAATTCAGATATCCTCAATCATAGTTGTCCTGAACATTGACCTTTGAGTAACAACAACGGTTCAACGTACACGCCACCTTTTCCCAGAGGATGACTTTGTGTACAAGGTATGCTTCATGCCATGATGAGATTGCACAGGCGCACCTTCACTGGAGTCCATTTCTGATGACTCATCGCTTGCTCCTGCAGTGCCCTCTTGGAGCCTTTGAATATCTTCTTGCTGCAGCTGAGGCTGAGGCTGAGGATGAGGATTAGGCTCAGCACAAACATGCTGCTCATGGCCTAAGGTTGCAGGCTGGCCATGTGTCTCGCTGGCCTTTAAGCTCCCGCCTATAGTTCCCTGCTGAACTGCAGCTAATAAAGAAGGTAAGTCCTGCTGCTGTTGCTGCTGCTGATGATGATGATGGTCAGATAGTAGAAGGCTGCTGTTGCGCCGGGACAGAGAGCGCGTGGCCTCATCCATGGAAGAGGACACAATGGCATGGATGTCTAGCTGGTCAAGCAGGCCAGGGTTCTGCTGGTCCCCTTGCCTTGTCGTTGGGGGGGCTAGAGAAGAGGCCCTTGATATCGTTTCAAACTGCTCAGTTTGTGGCACGGGTGGAAAACCTTCGAGGCTGGCATCCTGCTCCTCAACAGCATGAGCAGCATTAGACCCTGTGTCAGTTCCCCATTGACGGCTGGAGGCTACACTGTGGTTAGAGGTGTGGTGCGGAGGTGCCTCCATGTCGCCATCTAATTGCATTGCACCGCTGCGCATGCGTCGCCCATGGCGGATGAGACCAGTAGAAGCACGGTCCAGCAAAGGGGACTCTGCACGGGGTGAAGGCTGCTCACCAAAGCTACTGCTGCGAATCAAGGGCAGCATGGACAATTCCTGCGCACGTTTTTGTTGAGAATGGCAAATTTGTTTGAGGACATGCCACCAATACAAGCACAGAAAAGAAACATGCCAGCAGGATGTCCCATCACAGCCAGTGCTATATTGGTCATCTTAATATGCTGCTACAGGAGACATACACATACACACACACACCTGCACCTGTGCACACAGCTCTGCAGGACACACTTTGCAGTTACATTACTGCTTCAGTGCATTTGCATGCACAGCTTCTATTCTAATATATATACCATCATTATTATAGTCATAAAGTCATGATTTAAGTTGGATGAAGCAAGTCAACGCATAGCAAACAATGCTGTTAGACTTTTACCCGCTTGGCTTGTGCATGTGTTCTTCTAGTTTATGAAATTTTGGTTCATTGCAAAGGTGTTCATGAAGAATTAGACCATACTCAGCATGCCTGTCTCTTCTCTCGAGGCGGGCTTGCTATCTTACCAGCAAGTGCAGTTCTGGTCCGTCGTGGCTCTGTCAGGACTTATATCCTTTGTGTCTAAGCAGGTGTGTGTGGGTCTACAACCCGACTCGCGTCTCTGTCTGTTCCTGCGCTTGCAATGCTGCCCGTCCTTGCATGCATGGCTGCCCGTCCTTGCTTGCATGGCTGCAATCTATTCCCGTCCATGGCAGTTTGACTGGTTCTTTTGGTCATTGTTGCTGAAACTGGGCTCCCATTCCGCGCGTGTTTTAAACTGCGAATGCGCACAGGAATATCACGCCTACCGATCAACTGGGCTTGCGCTCATTCTGTTAGCATTGTGCATCTTCGGAGCAGCCCAGCGGAAGAAGTATTCAGCGGTGGGTGTGCCTGCACCAGTTCGCACTTCCCACCAAATCTGCCTGATTAGGCCATTAATATGCTCTCAGTGCAAGCAGACTCTGATGGCCTGGTCCAGATTATTGCTTACCAAGCATGCACGTATCAGCATGGGTGAGCTACCATGAAGTGGAAAGGGTGCACCATGGCCAGCAGGCATATGCATGCACATGTCTCAGATGCATCTGAGACGTCACGTCGACATGCATACAGGTTAGCGATTAGCACTATATAGTGCTAATCAATCATGCAAGCATCACCATGGGTCAGATGCTATCAATTGAGAGGCTTCAGGTACCACGGCCAAGGTAGCATGCGCTTAATTAAGGGCATCAGCTTATGAGCGAAATAGCATTGCACAGAAACTCTTCCTCACTTTGCATTACTTCGTGCATACATTTATATAAATATTTAACATTAATGATCATATATGGAAATATTGCTCTGTGCTAGGACTAACTTGCATCAGCAAACGCTTCCACTGGCCAAACCGGTTTGGGTACCCTGTACAGGGACATGTCACGTGAGTGCACTCGAGTGCACGGAGCTCCGCTGCACTGCTGGCAGCTGAACATGCATGTTCAGAAGGCTAGCACAGCTCGCCATGCGCTGTTCAAAGTGGAAAGTCAGAAAATATTGGCCGTCATGGGTGCGGAGAGCTAGCCTCATGCATGGCTTGCAATTGCCGGCTTATGGTGTATATACACCAATGCATGAATGCAATATTGGTGTATACATGTACACGTACACAGGTACTACCTGTAGTACATTAGAAGTAGATCTACGTAGTTTATACTGCAATTTCAAGTTTGGTATTGATTTCGGCTCTAAAGGCCCACCCAGCGCGCCCCTTGCCCTGAAATCGGCATCTCTACAGTGTGCACATGCAGAGGGGCAGGATGGGCTTTGGCTGATGTGGTACGGTGTATCTCTTACAGATGGGCAGGCAGTTCCTGGGCTGGGCCAGACAGCTGCAGCCCATGACCTGGCCTGTAATTATAGGTAGTTATAACTCGGCTCATAGCTACTTATAGGTCTAGCAGAAAGGTGTGCATGCATGCACATATGTATACATATTGGTTGCAACCAATTGCCAAATTTTGGCGATCCAGATGGGTTGCCAAGTTTGGTGATTTGGGGTACAGCTGTGGGCAAAGGTACCTTTGCCAGTGCAAGACACAAGCTTAGGGTCATGTTTGCCAGCTGGAGCCACAGAGGCCTCTGGCTAGCTTTGTCCTGGCCAGTCCAGCTTCTGCTGGCAAATTTTAAAAGCTTCATCCGCACATTAATGTTTCCATGTGCCGGGCTATAATAATAATTTCTGGTCATTTCCTCGAAGGCTTATGCTGGTTTTTACCGCTGAAATTTGCGCATGCGCATCTTATCAACTGTGGAGTCTTTTCACTTCATTTCTATTGCTACAATTATTTCTTGTGAAAGGACTTCAACCCACCCAATTGGTGCAGTGGGTGATCTGGGAGGGAGGTAAATAATATATAGGGTTCATGCTTTGGCAAATCAGGCGCATATGCCCAAATATATATGGAAAATATATGGAATGCATTGCCCAGTTTCCGGAATGCATTCCATGTGGATCCATGGCCATATGCAAGAAGGTCCAGGTGTCCCTGCGGGTCAATTTTGCATTTCTCTAGAGAGGAAGGGGGAGAAAAAGATAGAGAGAGGGGTGGGGAAATAGCCCACTTGGAAGCTTGAAAGCTTGGATTTTGTCTGTTTTGGGCATGGTGTGCTGGGAACAGTTAAAAAAGCGCCTTTTTCAGGATAGATAATTAGGGATCAGCGTTGGCCTATAGCGCGATATCGCGCTATACAATTTTGAAATATAGCGCGTGCTAAAATGTAATACGTTAAAATCAACCATTTACTGCGTCCGCAGCACCTCAGCAATCGGGCACAAACCAAGGAATTCGCTGTTCTCACATCCAAGGGTAATTGTGCAATATGGAAAGCCACTGGGGAGGAGCAAGAGCCTGGCAACACGGGTGCACCCTGGAGAAGAGGCGTGGGGGCTACACAGCCACACACAGCCACACAGCCACACATACACACACACATGCAGAGACACACACACATGCAGCCACATACACAACATGCGCACACGCACGCTTGCACCCCTGTGTGCATGGACACATCAGCACGCATGGTAGCATGCATAAGTGCGTGCTCATACGTGGTATTGAGGGTATGCATGCACATGCTTGAGCCAATCTTCCATTACATTTGCGCATACAGGCAAGTGCATGAACACATGCAGGCCCGCATGCGCACACACAGGCGCGCAAACATGCAGGAGCGCATACGCACAGGAGCGCTCACACACCCAGGAGCGCACACATGTACCCCCCCACACACTGGCAAACATAGGCAGGCAGGCACACAGGCACGCTCAAAACACAGGCCGCGTGCGCATGCCTGTGCGCGCGCGCGCGCACACACACACACACACACACACACACACACACACACCACACCACACATACACACACACACACAAACACACACACGCAAGCTATCATGGGCTGTCCTGCCAAGGGAAGGGAAGGGCAGGGCCAAGGGGATGTATGGCCATGAGGGAGTGGGCACCTGTAGTAGGTCATTTGGCCTGAGCAGATATAGCGCTATATTTTGGCCCAGAGGCGTCCAGAGCTCGTCAGGATTGTTTCCTGGCTCTCCTTCTTTGCAAGGGAGCATTGTACACGGTTCCCCACCAGCCCGCCGACTCTGATGCCGAAACTCGACCCGCGAGGGGGGTTTCAGGCATAATATAGCGTTTCAATATAGCGCCATATAGCGCGATATCGCGATATAGGTTTGGCTCATATAGCGCGATACGCCGATCCCTATAGATAATCCACTCAGGTAGAATGTAAACCTACTGAGTTTTGACGGACCCAACAAGTTTGCGCGGGACATGACTTGCCGTTGGTCTTAAAACTAGCAAGAATGTATGGGCGTAATTCATCCCTTTACATGATGTCCTGCAGGTTTGGTGGCCGGTTCTGTGTTACTCCCTGCTCAAGAGCGCCTTCCTTGTACAGAGGTCATTTTCTGGCACTGAAAAAGTAAGTGCATTGTCTTGTCTGCAGCTACTATCCAACGCAGCTGAGGTAGACAAGAAAAAGCCATCACTTAAAACTTCTGACTGAAAGGATGGGTACAAAGGAGTTGTGGCAACATAAACAGAAGTATTTGCAATGAAGTACAAGGCCAGTCCAGTGCAGCATATCACAGCAGCACTTGAAATGTGAAGGTAACCAGGCCCAGCTGCATCTAATTGAGGGGGGGGGAGAAATGGATTGAGGAAGATTACATCGATATCGTTTTTGTACAAGGAAAAGAACAATAACCAATTGACCTTGTACTGGAGACTCAAAGTCACGACAAAACGGTAAGATATGAAGTATTGGGTTATGCATAACATGTCATATGACAAACCCTCGACATGAATCATGGACAAGGACAATTGGGAATTTAGCTGTTCTTTTGAGGTATGTGAGCGCATCTAGATCTGGTAACATTTTTAATCCTAATTCATCCTCGCAAAGCGCATGGAAACACTTAGCACTTCCTCTGTTGCTCCTAAGCTGCTCAGGACCCATTCAGAAAAGTGCAGTCAAAATTAAGGTCTCATCCACAGGTTAGACGAGGATCGTGAGAAGTTGAATCTTTGTACTAAAATGCAGCCAGGTGCAAGCGAATGAAGACACCCGCGATTGTCATGAGAGAGCTGAAAGGAGATCAATAACTAGAAAGTGCGGTCTGAAATCCTGTTAAGTCCTGGAACAAAATGCATGCAGCCTCAAAACTCAATTCTGAAATCTTGAGGTTGGACAAGTAAAGCCTACGACTCTATAAAAGTACTCTTAACTCCTTACTACCTGCCTCAAAGCGCAACAAGCACCAGAGAGGTGTTGCACCAGTGGTTTCTGCAATTTCCGCAAATCTTCTTCTCTTCCAGAGCATTCAGCCCTTGAGCCATTAGTTAAGGCACTGGTCTACTTGTCTGTTGAGTAAAGGAAAATTGAAGGGTTTAATATTTGTGTAACATTGTTGATCTGTGAAACAGCGCAGCAATACAGGTGAGAAAGAAAAGTGACAAAGGGCAGGTCCAGCAATCTTGACGCAAGAGGGACGGAACAATAGGTAGACCTTTAAACACATGAGTATGAGCACTCAGGAGCGCATTTTGCGACTATGGATTTTCCCCCTTAACACTCCTTTCCATGCAGCAGGCCCCCTTCCTCCTCCTGTACTTGGATCTGCCACAACACATGATGACAACTGTTCCACAGCTGGTAAGGCGCTTTCATGTGTCTGTGCCTCGGCCCTAGGTATCCTCTTTCCCTTGATTGATGTGTCGAGTGTTTTACTGCCTACGTACTTTTTTCTTTTCTTTTTGGCCAAGACCCATTTGTAGGGCGTGAGCCCCTAGGATTGCCTGTTTTCTAGTAAAGTTCTCACCTACTGCCCTGGCCAGTCCAGTGCGCTCCCCGCCCTGGAACTCGGCATGCAGGCCTCCCACATGTGCAATGTACATTGCACATGTGAGGGGGGAAGGGGAGGCCATGGGCAAAGTATTCTTTGTTTGGTAGAGTTTACAGGGATTTACAGGGTTCACAAGAGAATCCATCTGTCCAAACGCATGACTTCTAGGATTTGTTTGGTAGCTGAGCGGTTGATGGCCAGCATGGCCCGCCCAGCGCGCCCCCCACCATGAAACTTAACATGCAGGCCAAGCAAAACCTTCCATCAGGGGCTGGAGTTTGGGTGGCTGGGCGGTGCAGTGGGCAGTGTTACCGGGAACGAAAATGAAAATTGGAGAAGCTAAGAAGAAGCTAAAGTATCTTGGAACCCATTCCACGCCCACGGACGGCACCTAATGGAACATCCTTGGTAAGGATGAACTAAGGATCCTTACCGTAAGGATTCCTTACCCAGCACACTCATGCTCGTGCAATTGCTGAGCCCAGGGCCCTGCTCCATCATCACCGTCCACCACCACCCCCAGTACCATTTGTGCCCTCCCTCGAGGGGAGCTCCTACATTTGACAAATTTGATTTTGAAAGGAAATGAATTGCAATGCTTGCAATGACATGCTTTGGGCCCTGCAACTTCATAAGCAGCCTCCACCTTTACCTCCAGCACCACCAACTTGCAAAAACAGGCAGCAAACATGCTTGCTTACACCTATACCTAGGGTGTCTGGGTGGTGGCCTCGCTGACGAAACACAATATGCCCCTGCGGTTGATTTCAGCTTGCCGAAGATTTCACAAACTTTCATTATTCCAATATTTGTGAACCATGGTGTGTTGTGCACACCGAGTGGAGGCGAAGCCTGGGCTGCTGCTTTGCTGGAGTGATGAGGGGCAAGATCCCTTACCTTGTGCTTTGAGGAACTGTGTGTCTCTGGTGCATGGCCTTTTTGTTTCAAGCCCTGGAGAACGCGTGGGCAATAATTGTCAGCTTGCGTGACTCGCCCTGAGCAATTGTAACGCAGAATGCATGTAGCAAACATCATGTAGAATGCACGGTGTAACGGTGTAAGGCAAACAATTGTAACGGTGTAAGCGTGGCCAGGCAAACAATTTTAACGGTGTAAGAGAAAAGGTATACTCAAGATGTTTTGAAGAGGTTTCCCAGGCCTCTTATAATCGTTACATTCGCCCCACCCTCATGTGCTTGCGTCTCTGCAAGACTACCGGTCAAGGTTTACAAGTCACTTCAGGGTCGATATGACCTTTCTGCAACTTATGGTAAGTGCAGACACCTAGAATTGAACGCTGCCCTCCTCCGCGTGAGCGTTCGTGGACGCCGCATGAGAGGAATTCGGGCAAGGCCTGGCTTCGCTACCAATTGTAACGGTGTAAGAGAAAAGGTATACTCGAGATGTTTCGAAGAGGTTTCCCAGGCCTCTTATAATCGTTACACACGGAGCAATCATGCAGAATGCACACGGCAATGCATGCAGCATTGCGCAAAACAATGCATGGGCGTTGCGCCTCATGCCAAAGGAGTAACTGAATCCTTAACGGGAAAGTGCTGGCCGTGGCTTTGCCAATTTGTCGATGTCGTTTGCGGCGCTTCCCTCACTGTCTTTGTCTGTTGTGCTTGGGCACCTATGTAAAAGAAGACGTTCTGAGACCATTTCAAACCTTGCTTGTAACTTTCGAGGCCACATCTTTTTCTATAAGCTCAAATCTCATGCTGGGATTGCTGGGAATGAATGCACAGAAAAAGAATGCTAAGTACCATGCTACCCTCAAGGACAACCTGACGAATACTGGAATCCATAGTGCCGGCCCAGACATAGGCAGCCCCTTCTTCAAGATTGCTTGGCTGGCTCAGGAAGCTTCCTCTTCAGAGGCAGGACCAAGGACGCCTGAATCCACCCCCACTCCCAATCTGATGTACTTCCCAGACCTTAATGGTTTTTTGAAATCCCGTATGCATGCAAAACACGAGCTTGGCTGTGCACTAAAGCACAATCCTGCATCAAAAATTGGAATGTTTTGGCTCCATGCATGTGCAAGGGTGACCTAAAGAGGAAGGCGGAGGTGAGGTGGCCAAAAAAGAGTACTTAAGCATACCCATCGCGTCAAATTGACTACCACGTGCACGTGGGTAGCCAGGGTGTCAGACACCATTGCAAAAGAAATGGGGTCGATATGGGGTCTGGCTGGGTCAGGATGAGTGGAACGTCCAGCAGACGAAGATGGACTTCTCAGCATGAAGGTATGTTTTTGCTCGGGTCGCACTTCCTGGAAGCTTTCAAAACATTTTAGATGTGCAGAACTTTTTTCATCATTCAAGCTTGAGTGATTTCAGTTTCAGGCACAGGAGTTTGCTCAGACCCTGCCAAACCCTTAACTGCCAGTTGGTAGGGTTTGGCGGACCACCTTATCGAAATCCATGAAAATGCAAGAGAGCTAATAGGGTTCAAGAGGACATCATCAGGTTCCTGGCTCTATGCATACCATCGTGAATTTCTGCGACTAGTGCAGTAAAAATTATGATTGTGGTCCCATGCTTCTGTAACACCCTAGGGTTACCTGGTAAGGCAAAACAGGCCGTTTCTGACAACTGGGGTTGGCAAAATCCATTGATTAAATCCATTTAATATGCTTCTGGAAAAGTACTTCACCTGTTAAAACGTGTGACCTCCATATTCCTTGTCAAGGGGGAATTGGACATTGCGGCTTATATTGGACTTGCAGCCTGCATTGCAATTATTGTTACACATGGTACGTGACATGTTCCTGTTAACACACAGCATCAATTTGAGTATGCTGGATCTGTCCTACTTATAACAAAGCTTAAAAGCGTCCATGATGGGGGCAGAATGCTGGGAGCATGCTGAAGGGAAAACTACTTCAGGCCTCAGATGGACCCCTTTGGCCTATTCCCTCCCTCCACACCTGAGCAAAAACTGGCTACTCAAATTCATACTTTGACCCACCTTACAACTTCCGGCACAGGAATGGAAGGCTTTGCAGGTCCATTGCATAATTTATACTGTGGGATCATTGCAACTCTCCGCATTTCCATCTATGGAGTAGCTATTCCTCACCTCAGTGCTCCTCTCTGCGCGCAGCTCATACTCAACATGCGAGGTGTTCCCCTCTTGCTTTTCCTCCTCTGTAATGCTGGGGCGAACGCGTTGTATTATTACTCCGTGGTCAACCACAGCATCCTTCTGGCAATGTTACGGGTGAGCTAGCGGATCGGCAAAAGCATTGCTGGTATTATCTGTGCTTGTTGTTCATCTGCAGTGCAGATGAGCATAGGTGCAGCATGGAGGCATGCAGATCCATGTGCACCTTCATCTTCCATCAGCGTCTTTAATCTGCACCTGCCTCATCTCTTCTGCTAGTAATTTTTGCCTGTGCTGGAGCGTGCTTATTTCGCGTCCTTATTTGCTCAGCCCCTTAATGTGCCAGGTATATATGCAGACTTGGAAGTTTAAACCATCTAAAAAAGAAGTAAGGACGAGTTGAAGCCTCAATTGCTCCGATGCAAAGGAGTGTGATCATGAATCTGATCTGCTTTGTATAGATGTGCATGAAGATGTGCAGCAAACCTTCCGTCTTTGGCCATGGATCATGCAGGCTTCAGGCGTCCAAGCTGTATGCTTTTGCGGGTTTGCACTGGCAAGGCACAACGTTATTCATTCCTCCCTCCGTACGCTTGAGGATAGGGGCGACAGCGGGCGTGCACCAAAGCAGCTGCAGCACAAGCAGCAACCGTCCAAAGAGACTCAGCAGATTGAGCCTAAAACGCAGTACCACAATGAGCATGAAGAGCAAGAGGAGCTGGGGTGGAACAACGGCGGCGATGCCAATGTGCAGCAGCGTTCTTCCACCACGCCACACCTGCAAACCAGGATCAATGCAGAGCCTGCGCTTGCTGCAGTAGCAGCACCTCTCAGTGCAAGTTCTGTGGCAGGTGCAAATGGTGGGTTTGTTGGCATTGACGCTGCCAGCAACACCTCCCTCAGGTCCGAGTCCAGCTCTCAAGCATGGCAGCAGCAGCAGCAGCAGCAGCAGCAGCAGCACGCAAATTCAAATGACAGGAGCTACACACTGGACAAGCAGCAGAGAAGCATAGGAACAAGGAGCAGCGGTATCAGCACACGTTCACGCACCTTTCAGACCCTAAACCTTTCAGGGTATGCAAACCCAGCCGTCCAGAGAGCTCTCCTTGAGGCCTCCAGGGCAAGAGCAAGGATTTCTAGCGAGCAGTCGTACAGCTCCAAGCTTGAGCAGCCTGCTTCGCACGCAAGCAGGACGCTAGAAAGCCTCCAAGCCGCCTGCAGGGTATGTGCCTTGCGCTTGCTGAATGGGATGCTTTGTGGTTACTCAACAGCTGAGTTCATGGGGATGTGACACAATGGAATTTTGTACGCAGCACATATGCAAAGCCTGCAGCTTGCCTGGATTTTTAAATTTGGTTGAGCTTGCCTTGACGTCTCATTTGATGCAGCTTGCCTTGATGTCTCATTTGATGCAGCTTGCCTGGATGTCTCATTTGATGCAGCTTGCTTGGATGTCTCATTTGATGCAGCTTTTGCCTTGGCATCTCATTTGATGCATCTGCTTGGACGGCAGGGTCGAATCGTGGCATTTTCTTGTCCCTGTCCTTGTGCTTGGCCAGTCTTCCGAAACAAACACATCCCCTTGAACAATCCTCCCCTGCCCCCCTCATGCAGTTTGCTGTCAAAATAAATAGCCTCAGCCATCCAGAAAGCATGCCTGGTGGTGCTGTCCCCAACTTGCAGCACCGGCTTCAAAGGTGAGCACCCGTGCGCACTACATGCAAGCTCCCTTTAAAGTACAAGTTTGTTGTTCTGAAATTTCCAAGCATGTAGAGTTGTCTCGTGCACTGCTCAGCTGCGCAGTCCAGCACGTCTCTTATTTCAATCGTGGGTTGTTGCCATGCCCATTCGCAGGATTCAACGCTTGACGCCCCATGAGACCCCTGCCATGCGCGCGGGCTGCGTGGTCATCAGCTTTGGGGCTTTCCCACGCAGCCATGGCCAGACATTGCAGGAAATGAGTGAGGAGGTTGCGGCAGTGGCAAAGGAATGGGCCCTAGAGATGGGTCTGTTGACATCTGAGGAGGGGACACTGACCGTGCAGGTGCGTTCATGACACTGTGCGTACATGCCACTGTGCGCATGGCTGCGTGTTAGTATGCAAGTGAGTTGGGACGCTGGCGGTGCAGGTCACTGTGTACAACCACTGTGCACATGGCTGAGTGTTCATATGCAAGTGAGGAAGGGATGCTGTCTGTGTTGGGTGCATGCCATGGGTGCCCATACCGAGGTGCGCCACCAGCCTTGCAGCAGCCCTGAGCACCTTGCAGCACACCCCTCCGCGTACGGCATGGCCCTTGTAACACTTAGGAAAAGGCAGAGCCCGGGATGTTGCGGATGGCTATTGCTAACCAAATATACCTGTTACATTCTTCCCCACCCTCCTGTGCTCGTGTCCTCGTGAGTTTAACACAACCCCGGAAATCCGAAGTTCTGCACACACCCTTTAAATTTGTCATTACGTGTCCTGTTCATGCTCTACAATTACGTGGCTCAGTTAATGCTTGTGCCTGCAGGCATGCCCCCAGCCTTGCATCAGCCCTGGGCACCATATAGCTCAGCCCTCGAAGTACAGCATGGCCCTGCACACACCCTTTGTCATCACATGCCCTGCCTGTGAGAATAGCGGTCTCCAGGGCTCACAGCAGGTTGAGCGTGCTGCTCCTGAGCCTCATCCGCTTCCCCGAACAGAGGACATGTGCTGCACAGTGGAGCTCGGCCTGACTGCCCCACCCCATTTTGAGTTGCGGGGGTGGCGCGGTGCAGCAGACGCCCCTGAGGACTTGCCTGATGACGCCAAGGGACGCAGCCTGTGTGTGTTGGCAAGCGTGGATGGCCAGTTTGTGGCCACGTCAGTGGAGCATTGTAGCCTGCAGGGTGACAGCAGGGAGCGGTCGGTGAAGGTGGGATGTCATGTCTGCCTGTGTGTTGGCGAGCATGGTTGGCCAGTTTGTGGCCATACCAGTGGAGCATTGCAGCCAGGGAGCAGTGGGTTGAGGTGGGTTGTTACGTCTCATAACTCTTGTACCTCTTGTTGGAAATATAAATGCATGCGGCCTTAACAGCAAGCATAGACTTGATTTCTTCTCTTTGCCAAAAGGGGCTCTGAATGATGGCATAAGTGCCAATAATCAGGTATATATACGAACCGTGTATGACTAGAAATCGGCATGTTACGCTAGCTGTCTCATTTTCTGCGTCACGTTGCATTACATTATAATGCGCTATTTACCAATGCCGATCCCAATGTATGTATGACATATATACAACATATATATTTTTTATGTATATGTCATACATTTGTTATTTATATCTAATTACACGTGTATGACATCATCATATATGACAAATATATGACGTGGATGGGCAGCATGACACGCAGCACTGCTGTGCTGTGTGTGACCGGGCATGTACACAAGATCATCGCATGAGTGTCTGGAAATTCTGAAGTAATGCCAGTTGCATTGCATCTAGATGCTGCAGGGCCATGCGGTTACAACAAGCATAGAAAAGAAATGAAAAACTACGTAGGCAGAGGAAACTCTCCCTGCATCAATTAAGGAAAAGGAGACACATTGGCTCAAAAGAACCGTGAGTCCCATCCACCACGAAGCTACAAAATATCCTAATGGGGATCTGGAGGGTTATTGGAAGCACCCGGCTCCATAACCTGGCTGCAAGAAGTATTCTTGTTTTCAATAGCACGCCTAGTGGTAGAAAGAAAGAAAAGAAAAACTACGTAGGCAGAGGAAACTCTCCCTACATCAATTAAGGAAAAGGAGACACATTGGCTCAGAAGAGCCGTGAGTCCCCTCCACCACGAAGCTACAAAAAGAAGACCCTAATGGGGAGCTGGAGGGTTATTGGAAGCACCCGGCTCCATAACCTGGCCGCAAGAAGTATTGTTGTTTTCAATAGCACGCCTAGTGGTAACAAGCTTGTTGGCATACATGACAGAATGGGCATGAAGTTTGCGAGCAAGCACAACAACCATATCATTCAATGATTGTCTCCTGCAACCATATCATTGTTTCCTGCCTGTTGCTTACAAAACAACAACTCCTGCCTGTACGAAACAATAACTCTTGCCTGTTGCTTACAAAACAACACAACTTACAATACACCTGTGCCCAAGCATGTTTGTGTGTGTGCATGCACGTATGCATGCATGCATGCCCAAGTTTGTGTGTGTGTAAGTCTAGGTGCATATATATGTGTGCATGCATGTAAGTACGTGTGTACGTAAGTACGTATGTACAAATGTCTGTATATATGTATGTCGTTTGTACTTACTTGTGTCAAGGCAACAGCAGGAAAGGACACTTGTGTGTTTCAACGCCCCGTTGCCTGAGCAAACCATTCCGAGAGAGGGTGTTTCTGTGGCATTGGTGTGGCAAGAAAACATGCCACGCCGAGCCATTTACTTGTGTTCTTGGTCGAGGGATGGATGTTATGGTGCATGGTGGCCTTCAGGCCCCTTCAGTGAGCATTTGGGCATCATTCATAGTGGGACAAGCGGGCTTTTCCATGTTACTTGAGGATGAAATGCATGTCGATCTTGTCATTCACCTCCTGCTGGACCTGGCTGCTCCTGCAGGTGCATGTGAGTTTGCCTGAGACCATGCGTGATGCTGCTACCTTGCACCCCAAGGTGCTGTCGCTGGAGCTGTGGGCCGCAGGCGCGCTGGTGTGCAGCTACGCAGCGGTGCTGCTCCCCAGCCTGTATGCTGGCGCACTGACGGAGCTGCAGGGCTGGGGGGGTCATGCAGGTTGTGAACTTCGGTCAGCGTTCGTCCGTGATCTGGTCCGGTGGCTGCATTTCCAAGCCTCCAGCTTGTGTGCCCTAAAGCAACAGCAGCAGCAGTCGCAGGGAGAGGGTGCGGCAGATGAGAGAGGCAGTGCAGCAGCACAAGAGCCTTGTGAGCAACTGCTAGCCCTCATGGCTGAAGTGGGCTGGGATCTGTTGGCCCACAGCCTCGATCGCGGCATGGTCACAGTAGCAGGTGAGGACGAGGCTCATGGTGGGAGTAGCAGGTGAGGAGGTGGCGGATGGTACAGGCATGGTCACATAAGCAGGTGGGGATGAGGCTTTGGTGGTTTTGCCTGTGACAGGGCTCCCTGCAGGCTTTCCCTGCCTGTTCTATATCGGGAGTGCAGAACCAAGTTATGAGCGCGCCTCATAGCGCACAGCGGCTCAGGGCTGTTCAGGCCTGAGCACGCTTGTTAGTGTGGTTCAGGTGCTCATAGCGCACAGGGGCACAGCGGCTCAGGGCTGTTCAGGCCTGAGCACGATTGTTAGTGTGATTCCTAGGCAGGTAGTGAGGTTCAGGGGGACCCACTCGCTTGGATCGGCACACACACAACTTGTGGGAGCGTACAACAGATTTGCAAAACAAAACAAATGTGCTCCAGGAAACCTGGCATCCCAAGCCACCTTGCTCTGTGTTATGCGAAGGAAAGGAAAGGAAAGGGAAGGGTTGCATAGCTGTACTTGGCTATGAGGGCAGCTTAGCTAACACGTCATGATTGCCTGCCTCTCCTTTGCCTCTTCCTCGGTGTAGGCTTGGCGCTGGTATTTCCACTTAAACCAATTGGTTTGCAACTGCGATTGCAAAGCTGGGTTTGCTTGATGCTGGATTGTTTTGGAGCACACTGGCGCAAAGCAGTTGAAAAGCTTGGTTTGCAGTTCTGCCCATCCGCTGCCATTCGCTTCATGTTTGCTTGATGCAGGCTTGGTGCTGGACGGGCTCGCATCCTTCCCTTTCTGTTTCCCGACCTTCGCTTTGCTAGGAGGACTCTCAGCTGAGGCTGAACGGGTCAGTCTGCCACCCGGCAGCAACCAACACCAACATGAGGCTCCTGCTCCTGAGCCACCAACACAAGCCTGTAGCTGTGTGCCAACAAAACGATCCTCCTGCTCCTGTGCCTGTGAGCCGGATGCAAGCCCGGCAGAGCAACAGCCGGCAGTGTATCTCACCCATTTGAAGCCTTGTCTACGCCCATCTGGGGCGTGTTCAGGGGAACATCGGCTGCCCACGGAGCAACAGCCGGCAGTGCAGCTCAACAGCGCGCTGCATGGTGCTGGTATGTCCCTTGTGGCAATGGCATGGCAGCAGAGCAAGATGTGCTGCAGCCCAGACGTGTCTTGGCCTTGGGCGGCCGCAGTGTCTGACAGCTCACCTCCCGACTGCGCATTCCATGGCACTGCTGCAGCTGCTGCGGCGGCAGCTCCCAGCGGGCTGGTGAGTGTGGCTGCTGCTGTAGCTGCTTTATTCCTGCTTTGTTTTATGATACAGTTGTTGCCTCGCGTTGTATTTTGACACTCAAAGCCCTTGTCGATAAGCACAGGAAGGGCTGCTCCCAGCGGGTGGGTTGAGTGTGCCTGCTGCTGCTGCTGCGTTTTTATGAAGTGCTCGTTGCCCTGAATTGTGTTTAAACATCTGTGGTCCTTATTTGTCCATAAGCATGAGTGTAGCAGCTCCCAGGGGGTGGGCAAGTATGGCTGCCACTGCTGCTACGGCTGCTGCTTTAATGCACAAGGTGTTTATGCAGCGCAAGGTGAACTGAGCTCACAAAGGGGATATACTTTCAGCCTGGTAGTGGTAGTGAGGTTGCTGGTCGCTGCCATTCCAGCCAAAATGTCTGCAAGCTCAGAAGGGGAGACGGTTTCCATGCTGCATTAAGGTGATAAATCGCCATGCCTGAATGTCCACCACCACCACCACACGCAGGTGGCCCAGATCTGCCACAGCACTTTTTGGGTGCTGAACACAGGCTGGGAGGCATCATGCGCGGCCTTGTTAAAGGGTGGGTCAGCTCTCGTGCTGGCTGTATCACGGGTTGTCATGCTGATGGGTTACATGGTCAGAGCGCTGTCGGTACAGGCATGTTTCCCTTCCTGCAGGATCCTCCTTGCAGCCATCACCATCGCTTGTGCATCTATCTTACCCTGCTGAGCCTGGGCCTTCTGCCAGGCATCTATTCCTCCTTTGATGCTGTGCGGAAACGGCGCATCAAGCCCTGATGAAGGGGCTGTTTAGGGTGGTGTGGGGTTATGCATGTGAGTGTGACTTTATCAGATTGGCATCTCGATCTTTAGAAATAGGTTCAGGCCCCTTGTCTTATGATCTGTGTGCTTTCAGGCAGCGTGAGTTGCATTACATGTACCCGACTTTCAAGGAAAGCAAGTATTAAGCATAGAAAAAGAGACTGTGCAGTTCAAAACTGGCCGCGCGTATGAAGGAAGGCTCAAATTGAAGCACAGGTAAAAGAAGCTGTGGTGTGGTAGCTCCACTCAGATGGAACTCAATGTCAACTGGAAAGCTTGGCAAATGGCAAGATTTGTTCTTATGGCATTTTAGTAGGCTGTGCTGGTCATCATAAAAACTTGCCTTACATCTTGCTTGCCCAAGCCAGTGCTTGCTTTAATATGTTTAGTGCTTTCAGCCTCAGTTTTGGAGTCGCTCCTGGCATATCTAGTTTCTACTTCCTACCAACAAGTGATCTGTGCTCCTATTAATGTCCAGGCAGGACACCATGACCATTGCTGGTCAATGAAAAATGTTATCATTTTGAGTGCTGTGTCTTCAATAAATTCCCTTTGCTAGCCTGATTCCCTGCTGCAAGTGTCCATACAAAAATCACTGAAAATGAATGTCCCATGCAGCTTGTTGTCATGCCAAATGCGCATCATCATCATAATGCAATTCATGCTGAGACATCGCCAGCGCTGAGGCACATGAGTGCGAAGTGTGGCCTAGTTGTATGTTTTTTTTACATTAGACGAGAGGTTGATTTATTTCCTATACTTTGTGGGTTATGTCTTACGTAGATTTACAAATGTCTCTGATGTAAGTCTGATGGAGCTTGTCTGGACCTTGGGTTTCTCTCCGTGCAGTTACCCAATTGCATGTATGCCACAATACCCGGGCAGCTCTGTGTGCGAAAGGCTGTTCAGCAGCATGGGCTTTCAATGCATGGGTTTTGCACTCGGGGGTGGGATGGCTTGTGAAGGCTTTACAAAAGAAGGCCCGCAAGAAAAGAAAAGAAAACTATGTTTGCCAGTACAGTATTATTAGATTATGCCATCTTCAGCCAGCCTGTTAGGCTGATCGGCCTGTGACTGTTCACGCCAGCCAATACCAATCACCAGTACAGTATGACACAAAAATAATTGCCATGGTTTAATCTGTTAATAGAAGAGGGGGGGAGCGCCTCCAGTAATATAGGCCAGTTGGCCTCCTCTGGGGTTGGATACTATGCTAGTAGATGCTGAACCTGCCAACAAGGGCAGCTTAGATGAAGCATTGAAAGAGATCACCATGATGCCTGTAACCAAATCAGACTATTCATTCTAATTATCTAAGAACACCACTAGGAAACGAAATGGTGGGCCTGCATGCGCATTGGATTCATTTAGATCTAGATTTACATGGGGGGACCTTCTGCCACACTGTTCGTCTGATCGGCCTGTGACTGGTCCTCGCCAGTCAACATAATGTCCATAAGCTCAGAAACAAACGAGAAAAGCTTGTTGTTGTGTTGCAAGAGGAAATCAGAAACATCCTGGACACTGGCTTGTGTAAAAAAGGTTGCTCCATTGAAAAATCACCAGAGAAGCATTTGAACAGGTAAGCGTACTTTCTCCTCAAAGCACAAACATCTGCGTCTCTACACACCAAAAGGGCATGAGCCTCATCTTGAATCTCATCACAAGAACAGCGATCACACAAAAAAGTGTTCCGAGTATCCCAAGCCGCTGTCTCCACCTTCAGTGTGTGTGCCCTAAGTCTGAAACGGCTAACATTCCTCATGACATGTTGAGACAAATCCGAATGCATGTGCCTTGGTAAACGGGCAGGGGCACGCACATTGTGGTCAAAAGGCACTGCCAAAAGAGACTGGTAAGTTGCCAGCTTACTATATGTGTCCCGCGGGTTCACTCCCTCAACATCTCTCCACACTGCCCGCAACCTGTGTCTGAGGTCACCAGTATACTCTTGAATATGGATAGGAGTGCCCTACCGCACAGCTTGCGCAAAGGAATCACAGCGTCGTAGGCCTTGAAAAGCATCTAAAACTTGAGCAGTCCAGCAGGCTGGCTTACGCGAACCTGACTGTGAATTTGGGACAAACAGGACGCACTGTCAGTGGCGATGTCTGTGCCCCTGTTGGAGTGCCACAAGCATGCCAGCCAGTTCTGCTCAGTTGATCATGTTACTTTAGCCATGGCCGTTAGGTTTGATGTAAACTACAGTACTGTGCAGTTGTAGTTGTAGTTGTGGTGAGGGGTGGTCGCCCTCTTTGTTTGGTTTGTAGACGCCCGAGCTGACTAGTGGGGGGGGGGGGTCATCCTTAGTCTTCATGTCACTGCCATCTGTGTAAGTGATGCCTCTCCTGCACTGGTTTTTGGGTGTGGGTTTTAATTTCTTTGTGTTGGTGTCATGCTCATATATGGTGTCATGATACGGCTTATGTGCGCCTGTGTGAGCATTCCAAGGGGACCTCAAGGGGAAGGGATAGGAACCTTTTTTCTCCATTTGTTTGATGTCAGGCGTTGGTTGGAGCTCTGGTTCCTAGAGAGGGCAGGACAAGAAAGAGGTAACCATTGGGCTGCAGGGATGTCGTGCTGAACATGTCCAAACCAGCGTTCATTGGCATTTTTTAGTGCCTCCCTAGCTTGATGATTCCAGACAACAATGAGCTGTGTGGGATAGGTAGGATGGGTTGGGTTGGGTTGGGTACGGTGTTGTACCAGCATTGGGAGAGCTCAAACAAAATATATCTGGCCGGGAATTTGGCAAGCAGTTTGACGTATCCTGGGTAGGCGTTAAGCCAGTTCATGTAGGCATCGCCGCTGAAGCCCCTCCAGTGGGGTAGGAGTATGAAGGTGGCAATTGGCAGGTCGATTTGAATGGAGGAGTGAAGCGCATGGCGTAAGAGTTGAAGCATGGTTTTATCGTCATGGGGGGGATGACAGAACGAGTATCTGGAGTAGCGTACTGAAAGGGCATCAGTGCATGCTCCAAAGACCTGGTCACGAGGGTTCATGCTAAAGTTGGTCTTGCAGGTGGGATCAAATTCAAGAGGGTTGGAGTACCTGTGGAAATGCCTTGCAGACATGGAGACCATGCACCACGTCTGCAAGGCTAAACGCATGTGGGGAGGTGTAATCAGCGTATTATAGTTGTGAGTATTTTTGCTCTTGGCAAAAAGGTGCTTATTCTGGGCTTTTTGTCGCTGAAGTAGGCCCATAATTTCAGTTGCCACATCCTGAACCGGTGGCTGGATTGTGTTGTGTAGGCCTGCTTGTTTGGCTGCTTCCTAAGCTTCGTATAGGGTTGAGATTCATTTTGTAGTGAGCATGCCCGTGCATTTGCTGATGGTGTTGTAGATACAGGCAGCTTCATAGGGTGTTTCCACGGGTATGCTGGCCTCCCTGATTGTGTCAGGTTTTTGGGTGTCTTTCATGAGGTCAGCGGACCTGACAATTACCTCACACTGCCGTGTTGACAGGATGTCTGTTTGGGGGGTTAGTGGCCCATGAGCAGGAACTCGGAGCTGACATCTTTGCAAATACCACGGCCGTTAGTTGCAATTGATAGACATGAGGTGTGCAGACAATTTTGAGCTAGAGAGTTGGATTGAAAAGTAACAAGGGCAGTTATGTTTACGGCTGGTCTATCGGGGACCTTGGCAATTTGTTTTTTTGTTTGGCGTATTTTTTTGGTTACACAAAAGTCCATCACGGGGAAATGGTGGTTTTCCCTAGGACAAATAGCAAGAAAACATAACACACGCTTGCAAAAGAAAGCAATAAAGAGGAGCAGGCGCTCAGTTCAAACAAAGGAAAAAAGAGAGGCATGTGTATCCAGATGACAAGTTATATACTGCTCTGTTACACACACACATACACACTTCTGTTCAGGTTACATGCATCCAGGCAAGAGAGGGCTATATGAAGGCACGAAACGTGTTCTCTGGGGAAACCGGAATCATCCTCAGGTTCTGTATAATTCTACAAGTGAAAGAGTAAAACAGGATTAACGTCCTCAGAGCTGCTGGGAAGTTGTGCGCTGACGTGTTAGACATGCACACCCTGCTGTTTTGATTATTGCAACCAGGTAAGAGAAGGCTATAGAAATGCCAGTACTCAGTGTGTTAATGCCTTTTGCACCTTATCAAGGTCCTGATCAATGTTCAAAATATATGCCATAAACTGCATGAGTCTCCTCTGAGCAGCTGACCATTTTGGAAAGCTCTTTTAGACACACATGCCCTACTGTTTCAGTGAAATGCACCTAGGTGGTGGTGAAGGCTTTACAAAGGCAAGCACTCAGTTCTGTAGTTCAACCAGCAGCATCTCAGATTTCTGATCGATTTATTGATTGCTCAGATGCATGAAAGAGCATGAGAGTACCCTGAGCAGCAAGACACACAAACATTCTCCTGTTTTAGTGTAATGCGCCAAGGTGAATATGAGACTAGAGCAAGGCTACCGTTCAATTCAATTATGCACCTAGCATAATCCTACATCCTTATGGGTTGTGTAATGAGGTAATATATGCAGCATGCGTGTTTTCTGAGTACCTGACAGGTTATGTACTGCTCTGTTAGACAACACACCTCCCTGTTTTGGTGTAGTGCACCCATGTGAAGGAGGAGGAATTACAGTTTCAAGCATTCAGGTCTATACTGCAAACAACAGCATTATCTGATTCTTTCTTAATGTACATGTATGTGTTTTTAACATAATGAGCGTCCTCTGGGCCTCTATAAAGAAATGGACTTCTCTATCATAGGCACTGACCCTCTTGTTTTGATGTACTTTACCCAGGTGAATTCAAAGGCTATAGAAAGGCAAGTCTTCAATTCTATTACAAACCAGCAAGTTCCTTTCATCTTGATTAATGTTTCAACGAAATAATGCACACATGATTGTTTTCCTCTTAGTAGCTGATAAGCAATGGGCAGCTCTGCCCAGGCACAGTAACTCCCTCTTGATTCGTTGCAGGTGCTCTCAGGTGAATAAAACTGCTGTCACATCCCAATCACTCAACATGTCAATTATCAGCATTCTAGACACATGATCAGTTGTTAAGAAAGATGAATTTATCAGCAACAGGTTCATCTTAGCTGCTTAAAAGGTAAGGACAGCTCTGACACACACATCATACACACACAAGAAACACACATACACAAACAAAGTCACACACACACTTACACACGCCCTACCTTTTTGGTGTAGTCCACCCAATTGATATAGGAGGTTTAGTCTTTCCACAGGCTACTTATTACCAAAGCTTGCTACCCCATGCAAAGAAGGGCATTAGCAACGCCTCCTGGAACATGCCCTGTATCTCAACCCGTATGCAAAGTACAATCTTCCAATACCGCACAGGCACCCTCTACAACCAAAAACATGCGGTACGCTTCAAAAGATCCTCTAGCCTTGTATGTCCTCTCCCAGAGTGTCATCATATAGATAGCGCCCTCCATATTCTCTCAGGTTGTCAATGCCCCATCATCCGTATCATGGTAACTGAGTGTCACAAAATTGCCAGCAGAATAATTTTGAAAGTATTCAGCGAAGGCTCTTATGGGTCAAACCTTATACATACGGATGTAGGCAGCGCAGACCGTCTGGCTCGGCATGACCTGCACATCACTGAGCAAATTTCTAATCGTGCAATACCTCCATACCTCTTTCACCCCAGTATTTCTGATCAAACTAGACGCACCTCCAGCCGCCCTGGTGCTATCTTGGTCACTCCTTGCCCTGCTAACCCAAATAGACCACCTACTCCCCCCTCACATCGAGTACTCCGCAGTATGAGACGTAATGAAGAAGTAAGAAGCAGCACAACTCCAGCCAGACAACTTTGTGAATTGAACATCCAAAACCGCCATATGCACTTAAAACAAATCAAATAGTGCGAAGATACAAAGCCTGGTGCCCATCTAGAAGCCTCACAGAAACAACGCGGTGAGCTGTGCAAACAACTTCAAGGTGCAGAGCAGTGAGAGTGACTTACAACCATTGGTGCGGAAAACCTTTAAATCAAACAGCACGCACACCCTTTTCTATGCCATCATAGTTATTTAAGGATCTGGGAAAAGAAGTCATGAGGAATGTGAGTAGATTTAGACTTCATGCCCACTGCTTGAAGGTCGAGTCCTGTAAAGGGCTTTCAGAATCATTGGAAACTGTTTTGGTCAGAGCAGACAAACAACTATTTTCACTCCATCATGATGTTCTGATCTGCGCGGCTTATGTGAAACCTCAAAGCAGCTCTACGCCTGGAGAGCAGATTGACAATTGTTTTCACATCCTTGGGGACGAATGTTTTTATGCTTACACTGTCACTCCCCATGTTTTATTGGGAGGAGGTTTTAATGCCCATATAGCAGACAAAAAGGAAGTCACGGATATGCACTATGCTATTCTATCCACACATCCCCAGTTATTTGAAAAGAGGCGCTCTTGCTGCCCACATATAAATAGGGCTGGAACACGCCTGATTGACTTAGCATCCAACAACAAGCTGATTAGTACCACAGGACACATCGAAGGTGACTATGGTCAGCCCACTTTTACTGGCTATGGTAGAAACCATTTTAGCAGGCCAGACCACTTTCTCATGAGTAGTGAGCTCTTTTCCTTTTTATGCCATGCAAATATCACTTCTCCTACTGGTACAGACCATGCTGCACTGGCAGTGTTTCTTGATGTTTCTAACAAGTCTACTTCACACATTGACACACGCATGGTCCCTGGTTCACCTGCCCATTTTCTTTTCCCTGGTCAGTCAAATGGATGTTTTTTACGTTGGCACCCTGACAGAGCTGACAATTTTGCAGAAGTTTTTAAAAACAATCAAGAGATGCATCGTAATTTCTGTCAACAACTTCATGCTCATGACTGTGATCAGGCATACACCACCCTTAAATCTTGGATCATGCGGACAGCGTGTCACCCCAATGTTGGCATGACTAGACCTCTGAACTACTCTTTGCCGTCTGGGCATCAGTTTCTGACCAGAAAACCCTTATGGTTTGATGCTGAGTGCTCCCAGAAAAAACGAGCTTTTATCACTGCTGCCAAAACAGGGGTGGCGTGGAATGCTTGTCAACAACTTCAACGACAGTACAAAGCATGTGCCCAGCGGGCCAAGCGCAGATACACACAGGCCCGTACCGCTATCTTCTTGGGCAAGCTATGTAAGAAAGATCCCTCTGTCCATAATTTGATGATAAAAAATCCGTGGTCAAACACGTTACTCCTATTTCTGCTGCTGCTTGGCAAGACCACCTTAATGCTGCTTTTAGGCATCGTGCTGACAGACCCGCCATGAGGTGGTCAGGAACTTTATCTGGGAGAGACCTTGCAGTTCCTTTTGGCCGCAACCACACACAGTCTGCTTCCCCTCATTTTCAACCTTTCCATCTTCCAGACGCGTGTCAGTTGAATGAAATTGTGGCCAAACACGTTTCTCGTGTCAATCCCACCTCTTCCCCTGGATTTGATACCGTTCTTCCATCTTTTCTGAAATATGCATGCAAAATGGTGCGAAGAGAGGATAGCAGGGGCTTTCATTCTATCAATGTGCTGACGCCATGTGTTTCCCAACTCTTTTATACTCTCATGCAACGAGCTGTAAATCCACAAGAGTGGAAAACTGCCAAAATTACACCCTTGTATAAAAAAGGCTCTGTTACCGATGCTGGCAATTACCGTATGCTTGCTGTAAGCGGGACCTTCTACCGCCTTTATGCTAATGTCATGCGCACTTTATTACAGGACTGGTGCCTCAAAAACAACAAAGTTCCTGATTGTCAATTTGGGTTCTTCCCTGGGCGCAGCACTCTACACCCACTTTGTATTTCGAGACATCTTAAATATGCTGCCCAAACCTGCAAACCACATGGCTCGTCACGCCTGTATTCAGCATTCATTGATTTCCAACAGGCCTACAACTCCATCCCTCGTGGTAAGCTATGGCACCATCTTCACCAATGCCAGCTTTCTATTTACCTTCTCAATATCCTGAAAAGCGTGTATCGCAACGACAACTACATCCTGGTTGATGGGGATAAGCAAGCACATGTCAGGCCCACCGATGGCGTTAAACGGGGCTGTCCCCTTTCTCTGCTGCTTTTCTCCATTTACCTTAATGACATCAGTGAGGTTTCTGAGGGGATTGAAGGAGCTTGCACTGACACACCTAATTTCCATGTATCCAACCTTCTATACGCTGATGACTTATGCTTAAACTCTAACTCATCAAATAATCTTCAGGCCATGCTTAACCGTCTCAAGGCTTATGCCCGTCGGAAATTCCTGACAGTCAACACCAAAAAATCTGGTATCGTCTGTTTCAACTCCAAGACTGATAACTTGCCTCCCCTATTTTATGATGGTGAGGTCTTGCCTTACTCAAATACCTTTTGCTACCTGGGCCCCGGGGATGCAGTTGGATAAACACATTAATCTGCACAATGCTGCTGAGGAAGCTCTCAAACCCTGCCTGGCAGGCATGGCTCGCATGCGTTCTTTTGCCCATCAACGCCAGATTACACACCGCCTACATGCCTACTTATGGCTCTTCAAGACGTATGTCATACCAGCAGGAATGTATGCAAGTCAGATCTGGGCCACTGCATATCTTCAACAGGGGACAGAGATGGATAATTGCATCCAGAAATGGCTTCTGAGATTTTTGAGATCCATGCTGGGTGTACGAACATCAACTCCTTCCTGGAGTGTCCTCCGTGAGTGTGGAATCGAACCTATTCAATTCAACTGGTTCAGAGCCTGTGCACGCTTATATAATCCTCTCACCTATTGCAACAGTGCTCTACTTCACAAGGTTTTTCATGCGGACATCTCCCTCAGCCCCAGGAATTCCTCTTGCTGGACATCCTATCTATTGTCTGCCATGAATGGCCTACACCATGCCCATCATTTCCAGCAAAAAATACGCTCTGCTGGTCCTTTGGACTTGAGTCAGCTTGTTGTGGATCTCAGTTCTCGCCATCTAGCATATTGGAGACAGTTTTCTGGTTACGACCCACGAGACACCAACAGCAAAAAAATTACTTACCATCACTGGTGTGCTCTCCCAACCAAGCCTGCACACGTTACATATTCTCCTTATATTCTGCCCAAATATTTCTACTTGGATTTACCTAAACACATCGTCCGCAGTGTGGCTCGATTTCGCCTTCGTGTCCATACCTTGAAAGTGGAGCAGGCCACATGGGATGATGCTATTTCCCCTGCCCGTGATCTATGTGATGCCCAAGATGATGTGCAGGATGAGCAACACGCTCTTTTCAAATGCACTCATCCCCATGTTTGTTCTCTTCGGCTTAAATATGCTCCCTTGTTTTCTGGTCCTCTCCTCTCTTTATCTCACTCTTCCAATAGCGTGGCTCCCTACGTGCCTGGCATTCACCATGTACAGTCTTATCATATCTCTTCTTTCTTAAATCAAAACAATAACAAGCTTTTTTCCTTTTCTACATGAATTATTGCTTTTTAATGAGCTGGCTAGCAGTCAACCGTTTTGACTGGAGACCTTCTTTTTTCCTGTGACCTGTGATCTGTAACCTGTAAGCTGCGCAGAAAATACAAGGACCTGTTCATTGGTCTTTTGAACCCAGTACATAATTTTGCCAAGCTTCAAAACGCTGACTTTATCCCTTTCTTGCCGAGCTTTCACATTTTGACTGATCTTGAGATCATTGCTTTTCTAAATCAAGACTCGTACATATTTTAGAAATTGTTGTCTGAATTGGTTTCAATTTTTGATGCTGATTGAAAATGTTTCACCAGCAGCCGATCAGCCAGAGTCTCGGGCTGTAGGCCAACCCCTTGTAACCCCCTGTATCCCTACATACGCATTAGTTATGAATCTCAGGCTGGTGCTTTCACTGCTTGGAAGCTTGATCTGAGGAGGTTTCCATTCTTTGCAAAATAAAAAGATGGATTTAAAAGTAGCTGAGGAGCATGCGGTGCGGCCTTATATGGCTGCACAGAGAAGGATTTCCGAGTTTGCCAAGGGTCATGACCTGAAAAACAGGCCTCATGCTATGCTCTGGTTGTCTAAGGTGTATGGCATTCCTGCTGGGATGTATGCGTGCCAGGTGTGAGGAACTCATTACTTGAGAGAAGGCAGTGAGTTTGATAGTCAATTGCAGAAAAGACATCTGTGTTCCTTGAGGCGCATTCTTGGAGTAAAGAACAGTACTACAAATTGGCCGGTGTTGAGAGAGTGTGGCCAGGAGCCTCTGCAGTTCTTCTGGTTCCGTGCCTCCATCAAGTTTTTTAATAGCATGCTTGACTCCAATAGTGAAGTTTTGCGTCGTGTGCTGAGGGCTGATTTAAGTCTGGCTTCTTTTGATTCCTCTTGCTGGGCTGCTGAAGTCTCTAATGCTTTTGGTGGGATGCGGAATGGTGATTCGTTCAAACAGAACATGCTGAGAGCTGAGAAAATCCCCATGCAAGAGTTCATTGGTGATTTGCGATACAGACAGCAGAAAGTGTGGAGAGGGGCCGATGTTTTTTGTCCTCGTGCAGTTAACAAGAAGGCAGTGACGTATCATAAGTGGTGTGGGAATTCTGAGAGTGGTCCCAGAGGTGCTCCTTTTTGTATCCCCTCGTATCTGTTCAAGGATTTGGACAAGCATGTTTTGAGAAACATTAGCAGATTTAGATTGCGTGCTCATCACTTGAGAGTGGAGTCTTGTAAATGGCTTGGGGGTTCAAGTATCTGTGATAAGTGTGAGTGTGGGGAAGTCCAGGATGAAAAACATGTGCTTTTCTTTTGCAAATGTACTGAGGTGCGTGAGCTACGCACGAGATACAAGGACCTTTTTGAGGAGATGTTTAAGACTTTGCGTGTGTTTGCTCCGCCTTCAAACGCTGACTTTATTCCATTCTTGGCTTGCCATCATACTATCGCTGATTCTGAGATCAATGCTTTCCTAAATCAAGACTCATACAGACTTCTTAGATTTGTGTCAGATTTAGTCTCAATTTTTGATACTGGTTGAGCTTGTTTCACCAGCTGCCATCAGCCAGAGTCTCGGTTATCAACACCTTAAAGTCAGAGGTTGTGCACTTCAACTCAAAAGGAATCAATCTCCCTGTTTTTACGATTGGCAGTGACACTCTTGCTCATAAGGACTCGTTTAAATATCTTGGCATGATGTTTTACAGGACCTTAAACATGGCTAAATCGGCAGAAAATGCAGCTCGTGCTATGCTTACATCTGCTTATAGGATTCGTCGTTTTGTACGTGAGCACACACTTGCAGATAGGCCGCATGCTTCCTTGTGGCTTGCAAAGACGTATGTTATTCCAGCTGGTATGTACGCGAGTCAGGTGTGGGGTACAGGTTTCATGCAGGCAGGCAAAGAGTTCTCTAGTGCTCTGCAAACTTTGCATCTGAATTTCTTGAAAGGTACCTTGGGTGTGAAGCGAACTACCACTAACTGGGCTGTTTTGAGAGAATGTGGGCATCAACCACTGCAGTACTATTGGTTTAGAACTGCAGTCAAGCTGTACAACAGCATGCTTGGTACAAATAGTAGTACTTTACGCCGTGTTATGCAAGCCGATTTGAAGTTACAACCTAAGGATGACAAGTGCTGGACAGCGCAGTTAATTCAAGCCTTCCAAGGTTTGCGTGGTTCTGAAATTTTTGAGCAGGCTGTGAGGTCAGGAGTCGCCATTTCCATGAATGATTTTAGTGCATACTTGAGGTACAGATTGCAAGGAGTTTGGAGAGAAGCTGAGTCAGTGGATCCAAGGGGAAACAACAACAAACTAGCAACTTACCAAGCTTTGTTTGCTACTCCTTTTGCTTGCAACGCTCGCCAAACCTATGCACCCCTGCCTTGGTACCTTTTTTTGGATTTGCCTAAGCAAGTTATGCGTAATGTGAGCAGGTTCCGGCTTCGTGCTCATACTTTGAAAGTTGAATCGGCTGTTTGGCAGGATGATGGTACCTCTGTGTGTGACAGGTGTCCTTGCAACCAAACTCAAGATGAAGCACATGTCCTCTTTAACTGTACTGATGAACACGTTTGTTCTCTGCGCCGCAAGTATCAAATGCTTTTTGAACCTTACTTCCAGGATATTGTTGAGATGCAACCTTTTTTATTGCATCAAGTGAGCTCTCAATTTGTTTATCAGTTCCTTCATCAGCGAAATGCAAAGCTTTTCTTTTTTGTGTCTGAGCTTATGGATTTATTTTCGGCTGGCAGAGACCAGCCACAAGCCGATCAGCCAAACGACCTGGCTGAAGGTCACCCCCCATTGTAACCATTGTAACCATTGTCTCGGGCTGTAGGCCACCATTGTAAACCCTTGTAACTTACAAAGGGGTGACCCCTTTGCAAAAGCGCTTATTTGGCTATTTTGCACAGCCCTGCAAGCCATGCAGCCAAACTATCTGGCTCGGCGACAAACTCCATTGCAACTTTGCAAATCTGAAGCCATGGTCTCTTGCACTAGAGAGCGCCACATGCACAAAGGGAGATTTGTTTTTTAATTAGGGTTGGTTGGTTTAGTTGTAGGCAGCTTCCTGGCTTTAGTCAAGCTGCCTTTGGATGCAATTACACCTATGTAAGCCTTATCTTCCCTGAAAGAAAATAAGAGGAAACATGCTGCTTAAATATTTACATTTGGGACGAAGGAATACAGTTTGCAGTGAAATCATTGGCAATAATCTCATAAATCAGGCAAACAAGAGGCAAACAAGAGGCAGGGGTCGTGGGCAAGAACTAATGTTTCCAGGCCTGCTGCAGTTTTCAGGGTACCTACAACCTACTGTGACAAGCCTCCAACTCGTAACGTACAGGCAAATTTTGCTCTAATAAGAAAGGTTCATGCGCAAGGGCCTATCCATGTGAACAAATTAGGTAAAGGGTCATCCTCATTCCATGCGAGAAGTCATTGTAACCCTTTCCTTTCCTTTCATCCTCATGCGTGCATCGTTTTGAACAAGATAAGGCTTGCATGACAAGTAAAGAAGGCCGTTCAGACCTCTGTTTAAGTTGAACGGAAGATGAAGAGATTGAAGCACACACAAGATGGCCTTTGCTGTGGATGACAGGCACAGTGTTACACCAGTGAGTACCCCATGCAGTGCTGCAGCAGCCACCAAGGAACTTGGAGGTGGTCAATCCAAGCACTCACAGGAAACCTGGAGGTGGCTGTTTAAAACCCTGATGTGTCCTCCTATGAGTCGCCACCATTGCAAAAGCTGATTTGACCCTTGCATCTCCCAAAGGTGCTGTGCTACATTGGAGCCTTCCTGATGCATCACATGCGTCCACAGGCCTTCTCCGCGCCAAGTGTGCCATTCCATGCGAGAAGTCATGCGAGGGAACACCCTGCTTCTCGGCCACCAGCCACCACAACTTGCAGCTAGGTATATCTCATCTGTTTCTTTCCTTTCCTTAATGACTATGCTCTCAACTTTGCTGAGTGAATGACACAGAGAAAACCTTCAACTGTATGCACACAAAAGTCAGAGGTGGTTTGTTTCATGTCAAGTTCCAGATCAGACGCTCTGCCACCTTTAATCAACGACAGTGCAAGCCTTCCATATCCATATGCTTTCAGATACCTGGGCATGGAACATGATAAAGAACCTTCATCTCCGTACAGGCGCTGTTTCTTCGGTCCTCGAAGCATGCATGGGGTACACGCCATGCTCAAGCTTAAGTACGGAGAAATAAAAAAAGAAAGAGAACAGTTATGCAGGCAGCTGAGCCATCCCCTGCATCAGTCAAGAAAAAGGATATCTATTGGGCGAAGCACAGTGCATCCCCTTGACCAGGGAAAGCGAGTTTCATGGGGATCAGGAGGAGGATAGCTGCGGGTGCCCTGATCCAGCATGCATACCTCTGGCCATACCAGCATCCATACCTCTGGCCAGCTCCAGCATGCATACCCCTGGCTCATACAAATGCTATACTTCATCAGAAAAGGTACGCCAATCCAATTGGGCCTATACTTCCCCACTTGCAAGAAAGCTGTCAAATGGAAGATTCCATGAAAAGGCTCTCAGGATGTCTTGGGTTGAAAATACAGCTCCTCTTTGGAGCATGCAACTCCTTCCTGAGGCACTGGTTCATGCCACATAAAGTTGCAAAATTCTTTGATTCAATGCAAAAGCCATTTGCTCAAGGAACTCTACGTGCTGACGAACATCTCAGGCTACAGGATCTCATCTCGTGGTGTTCACACCTCTCTGCTGTGGATGAATCATCGCACTCAGGCTGCACAAAAATCGACCAAGGAGCCTGTTGCCCTCAGCCAATCCGAGGTAGATCTCAAGCCCACACATCTATCCTACACAAGGAACTGTTCTTTGTCTCACCCGTAGGGGCAGCAGCAACAGCAAAAAACGATCACTGCCAGTGTCCTCTCTCTACCAGAGGTTCCCATGTCAAATACTCTCCCAACAACATGCCTAAAAACGTGCCCCAGCACGTTTAATGTAATGCAGCTGAATTCCACCATTGTGTCCACACTCTCAGAGGCAAGCAGGCTGCTTGAGCCTGATTATTCCCCCAATGTGACTTGTGTGATGCTCGTAACGATGTCCAGGATGTGCAGTATGTACTCAACAATCAACAAATACACGCACCCTTGGGTGCGCATTCTGTACTGGGAAGTATGCAACTTTATTTGCAGAAACACGACAATCGCTTTTGAGTTTCACTGCCCACGGTGCTCTCTTCTACCATGAAGCATCCCTCTCATCATGCGGACATCTTTGATGCGTCTACATCCCTCAATCAAAACAACCAACTTTGTTTCTTTCCTCCTCCATGTGCGCCTCCTTGCAAGCAGGCTAGGTGTCAGAGGCACCTTGCCCGTCACTGTATTCCTGTAAGAGCATTACATCTCTGTCTGGAAAGGGGTCGGTCCCACATGCAGTGCGCACAGCAGCTCACCTTTGAGGCCTGCCCTGCAACTCAGAGGCGGCAACCGCGGGCACGCCATTCACCCTAACAGCAAACTGCGCCAAGGGAGGATTGTACAGGGGGACATGCTTATCGTTGAAGACTTGTTGGTGTGGCAAACAAGGACAGGGACAAGAGAATGCCACACAATTCGACCCTGCCATCCAAACAGTTGCAAACAAGGACAGGGACAAGAGAATGCCACACAATTCGACCCTGCCATCCAAACAGTTGCACCATGTGAGATATCCAGGCAAGCTGCGGGCTATGCATATTTGCTGCGTACAAAATTCCATTGTGTCACGCCCCCATAAACCCAGCTGTTGAATAACCACAAAGCATCCCAGTCAGCAAGCGCAAGGCACATACCCTGCAGGCAGCTTGGAGGCTTTCTAGCGTCCTGCTTGTGTGCGAAGCGGGCTGTTCAAGCTTGGAGCTGTATTGCTGCTTGGGAGACGTTCTTGCTCTTGCCCTGGAGGCCTCAAGGAGAGCTTTCTGGACGGCTGGGTTCGCATATCCTGAAAGGTTTAGGGTCTGGAAGGAGGTGTGTAAACGCATGCTTTCACCGCCGACGCTTGTGCTAACGCTTCCCTGCTGCCTTCCCAGCATTTTTGGATCGTCCAAGGCTTCAAACATTTGGCTCTCCTCGCCCTTGCCCTTGCCCTTGTGCTGCAGCTGCTGCTGCTGCTGCTGCTGCTGCTGCTGCTGCTGCCTTGCTTGGACATTGGACTCAGCCCTTAAGACCATTCCACCAGCGGTCCTGATGCCGACAAGACCTCCATCTGCACCTGCCACAGAACTGGCGCCTTGATTCGCTGCTGCTGCTGCTGCTGCTGCTGCTGCAACGGCAGGGCTAGGCTCTGCATCACCCCTGCTTTGCACTTGTGACACGGTGGAGGAATGCTCACTTGCACCAGCATCCTTGCCATGCTTCAGTCCCAGCCCCTCCTGCTGTTCTTCCTCCAGCTGGCGCTGCGCTTCAGGCTCGTGCAGCTGAGGCACTCCTGACGCTTGTTGCTGCTGCTCCAGCTGCTTTGCCTCAGGCCAGCTGCTGCCACCCTTGGCTTTGCAAGCCTGGAAAGAGGAACGAATGATGCTGCGCCGTGCCACCACAAACGCACAGACACACACTGCCTGGACGCTGATGGCCTGCGGAGGCAAACACCATGGACAGTGCAGTGCAAGCTCATCGCAGGCATGTCCATGACCGGTGCATTGCACGTGTGCTGCAACCCAACCCACAACACACCTTCACCTGTTCATAGGAAACCTGCACCCATCTACATCAAGACAGAGCAGAGACATGAACTATGACACAGTTGGTCAGGACTTGACCCCACCTTGACTGGGCAAAGGACTCATCAAAGGCAAACATGATGCACACACTTAGACCAACCCATGCTGGCAAAGCCTTGCACCTATCAGCACTGCACCTATCAGCACTGCCGATCAGCCAGATTCTCGGGCTGTTGGCCAACCCCTTGGAACCCTTGTAACCCTATCGGCACTGCCTGTGCAGATCAACCCAGCGCACCCGTAGAGTTGACACAAGGATGCTTTGATTGGCCACTGAGTGGTGGAACACCGCATTCGCCCCAGCGTTGCAGAGGAAAAGGAGGGACAGAGGCACACCGCGCAAGTTGAGCATGAGCTGCATGCAGCAAGAAGAACGCGCTGTTGGTAAGGTGCAGCTGGTACACTCCTGAGTAAGTGAACTGTTGAGTCAGGTAAAACTAAATACCGCCTTGTTTGTCAGACACATCCACAATCTCAGTTTGCTCCCAGGGAGGGGAGGAAACAGGCCAAATTCGCCATGCCAATTCTCAGCAACCAGAGTGGGGCCTTCACAAAGCTGATCCTTGGCTTGGCTGACCCACGACAATGGTGGGGTATAGTAAGACGCCCTTCATTAATTGATTTAACAGGGTGAGGCAAAGTCAGTCGGCCTTCACTGGCAGAGTGAAATTGAATAAGCCAAGGCTTGGCAGTCAACCAGGTTTGGGACCATGGCCACAGGGGCAGTGTCTCCTGCCCACTCCCCTGCTCACTCGTGGAGTTGCCACAGCCAAACACAGAGCTCAAGTTACGTTGCCCTGAGACAGGGCAGAAACTTGGACCAACGTTTGGAGCATTGAGCACTTTTTTTGCGTGGCTGAAATAGCTCAGTTTTGATTGAGTGCCAGGCCAAGTAAATGCTTCCGCCACCTGACCCCCCTACTTTGCAAGCAAGGTGTCCAGCTGGAGGCCAAGCACCATGCTTGTACAGTTTCCATGTTTCCACCATTCTGCAACATGCTCATGCTCTCAGTTCTCAAAGGGGTGAGTACTTCCCCCAACAGATCTTTGGTTTCTAAAGGGACCAGAATGGCTCAATACCCGCCTGAGAGCAGTACTTGGGGACAAGAACATGTCAGAGCATGCACATTTAAAACCAATTCATTGACCTAGGCCGGAGGTGGCCTCCAATGTTTACAGCTTCTCCTGGTACTTTCATCCATAGCCCAAATCAAATTTAATTTTTAATCTTCATGTCATGGAGAAGAACCACGTGAAAGCAGTTCCCAAGTAAAAAAATGGAAAATAAACATAATGGCTCAACTTGTGCCATTGGTGGTGGGTCAATGTAGTCAGGGCTTGAGTAATGTATAGCTGTCTCACCTCATGTGGAACAGTTGTCATCAAGTGTGTTGGCAAATCCATATAAAGAACCGTGAATGGGACCTGATGCAGGTGCAGGAAATAGAAGGGCAAAAGCTTTGAGTAATGGAAGCAATGAAACAGGCAACAGGATACAGGCATTGACTCCCCCCCCCTTCCTTAGGCACCTGGCAGCACAGCTGTTGACGATGGGGTTGCTGATTTGCTATGCCCTGCTTATGAGTGTCACGTCCACGCACTCGCTTCACCTCTTCTTGCTTTAACTTGATGTCTGAGATGCAGGCAGACTGCGCGGACCTTAACAGCTCTATTCCCTTGTGGCGGTGGGGGTCGGCCCTTCCTTAATACAACGCTTGAGGTGTGAGCCGCTTGCGTAGCTTTTCCAGCTCTATTCCCCACCCAACAACTCGCAGGAAGTGACAGGCCGCCACCATCAAACTGTGTGTTGGCTAGCGTTTGCCCATGTTCTTGCTGTTCTCCAGTGAACTTGGGGCAGGAACTCATTTGTAGAACCCTTTTCATTTTCATGGCGGATGATTCTTACATGATTTATTCCAACAAGCTGGTTGAGCATGTCTCACAAGCAATAGATTTGGTAGACATTCAGGCTACGTGCAATTCCTTACAAACCCTCACACACCCATGGTATGCAGCAACTACAGAAAAAACACCACAGTCACCTTTGTAACTCCAAAATAAGACATATGTAATAAGGTGGCATTCTTGAGCATGGCGGATGTGAGGACTAGCCACCAGATCTGCAGAATGATGAGGCCAAAACATAGCAGGTTTCAGAAGCGAAGCTTTCAGCAACCTGCATGATGAGCTGCTCTGTACTTTGCAGTGTTCTTCTGCTGCTTCCATTTCAACCTGTTTCCATCTTGTTCAGCCAAGGGCACAATCGCACGTGCACGCACGCTCACAACACACATGCTTACACACCAATGCGCGCTTATTAAGATACAAGCATGAGGAATTCCTGGCCTGACAGTCATGCAATAGAAATTCACCCCCCTAACACAGTGTGTTCTTGAGCGCGCCATTGTCTGGTAACAAGAAATTGTTCAGCCAAGGGCACAATCGCGTGTGCACGCACGCTCACAACACACATGCTTACACACCAATGCGCACTTATTAAGATACAAGCATGAGGAATTCCTGGCCTGACAGTCATGCAATAGAAATTCACCCCCCTAACACAGTGTGTTCTTGAGCATGCCATTGTCTGGTAACAAGAAATTGTTCAGGCGCTGGTGGACTACCTTTGTACAACGGTGGCACCTCACCTGTGTGTAGGATTTCTTCCTGGCTTCAACAAGGATCCATGCCGTGAGGATGAATATGAGCACTGAAGCCCAGTGCTTCTCACATTCCTGTTTGCAACCAGCCATTTGCAGACTCATTTGTCAGAAGACTTTCAGCCCTCCACTGGACAGCAGCAAAGGCAGGGAGCATAATTGATGATTTTCGATGGTTGACATGACAGGAAGGGGTGTCTGTGTGACACTGTGTGTGCATTTATGTCGGCGTAAGGGGGACAGTGCTGCAGTCTCGGCGAAGGATGCACACCAAAGCTATGGGAGGTTCATACAGTGATTGCAAAGGGATGCAGGATGCACACGTGCACTGGCAGCATGAACTTCAAGCTGTGATGATTGTTCCCTTTCTTACCCTTTTGCACCAGTAGGAGACAATGCCACACAGTATTGTCCAAGACCACAGCTGCACTTGGCCATAGGTCAGCAGTCCTGCCTGCGCGCGCGTGTGTGTGTGTGTGTGTGTGTGTGTGTGTGTGTGTGTGTGTGTGTGTGTGTGTGCCTACCCGGTCACTAGGAAGCCGCCTTGGCTTGCCGGGACCATCGAAAAATATCATGATCCCGGATGTTCCGTCAAGGTGAGGCTGTCAGATATCTGGGGGATTCAGGTGTTGTTACATGCATAGTGGAATGTCCTATATCGACTTCTTTACTTTTGGGGCGAGGGGCCAGGTGGCAATTGACCATGAACCGAACATGTTCCGAGTAATCTCTCCAAAAAGACAAAGAATTTCGGATATGCTCAAAGCTTGTTCAAAACATGTTCAAAACATCTTCCTGCTTGGGACACACACACACACACACACACACACACACACACACACACACACACACACACACACACACACACACACACACACACACACACACACACACACACACACACACACACACACACACACACACACACACACACACACACATACACACATACACACATACACAGGTATATAGAAGCACAAAAGCATTTTTGCTTCTGTAAGGACATCTGGTTGCCAGCCTGTTCTCTTTTGCATGATGAATAGAAGAATTTTTGCATCGAGAAAAGTTTGTGCTGTCTTTGTCACGCCGAGAGTAAGATATCATACCAAAAGGTGGGGTGAAGGGGGGAATGCGCACTAATTTGCTTGGGCTGCATGCTTGGGCTGCATGCTGATAGGCGGATTTGGTGTGGGCAACTACTGCCTGAAGCTTGCTTCGCTGCTGTTGCTTGAGGTGGGTTGCTTGAGTGCTGGCATGGCTGCACAGCACAAGAGATAAAGAGAGCGGGACAAGGGTGGACCAGCTGATCAGTCATGACCGAATTAGCGTTACACCAGAAGCAACACCCTTGGCACATGCATGCATATGCCAGTGCAGGCTTTGTGGTTCTTGAGTGTTTCGAGTGAAGGCCAGGATGTACTTCAATGTGCACCAGCCTGACCTTGCCCATTTTTTTATTGGAATTGTGTGTGGCACTGTACGCAATACAAGCACTTTGAATGAGCATAGCCTCACACTTATGTCTCACTTTTGCGGGACACATCACCTGAACGTTAGCAAGCACAACTTGGCTTGTGGCATTGTTCAACGTTTTTGGACCTTCCCTTAATGCACGCGGCCTTTGGCCTGCGTAGACTTTTCTTTTCTCTCAATGCTTTTGTGTTTTGGCTGTCCTTAGCATGCTGGCTTAGACCAGTTTGTGTCCCACCTACTTCAGCAAGTTGTTATTAGTGTGCTAACTGTGCCTAGCAAACACTAATACCTGTCAGCCCACGTCGGCAGCTGCCGCTTTGTCCCCATTGTAAGAAAAAAAAGAAAAGAATAACTACATACTATGCCTAGTAGGCAGTGAAAACTCCAGAGGGGTTCAGCTAAGCATGTGCCCAAGTATGCTCCCTTCTTGCATTTAAGTGTGACCACTCACCGCCACTTCATCTTATTGGGATTATTTCAGCTCTGAAGTATAGCTGGCGTTAGAAGCTACCAGAGGATATGCCCAGAAATGTGTAAGTCACCCAGTGCGCTTAGATAGACGGGCTAAAGCTGACATGGGGCATGTAAACCCTAATTTGGTGTTTTTATGGGAGAATGGCTGAATTGCCATATAATACCAATCGCTAAGTCTTCTCACTCCATTTTTTTGCAATGATATTCTTTTGATACAAGGACCTTACGTCATTGAAAATCACTTATCTTGGTGCAGTGGGTGGTCAGATATGGAGCTTTGGTGTAAAAAAACAAGGTTCACGCCGTGGCTAAGTTGGCATACTTCCCATGACTGGCACCTCTGGAACTCTAGTGCTACAGAAAGTAAGAGGCTACCAAAGGAACTTCAGTTTAAAAGGTGCTCGTTACGGGACACATATGCAGGGAGCATGCAAAAAACACCTGATATTGGGCCTCAGCTGCCCCCCTCTGGAAAACTCCCCACATCAATTAAGGAAAAGGAGCCACATTGGTTCTAAGACCGTTCAACTCCCCACCACAAAGTTCAGACTGAGGGGAGCACGGCAGGTAGAAAGAGAAGACAGGTCCAGCAAAGAGAGAGAGAGAGAGAGAGAGAGAGAGAGAGAGAGAGAAAGAGAGAGAGAGAGAGAGAGAGAGAGAGAGAGAGAGAGAGAGAGAGATGAGAGAGAGTTCCCTAAAACAAGGCACAACGCAGTCTTCCAGCAATAAGATTCTTATTGCTCTTATTATAAGAACCTCAACCTAAATAATTAATCCAGATAACCATGATTTGATGTGAACGAATCCAGGTATAGGACCTATACTACAGATATTTGGAATCGCAGAGGTGGACTACAAATATTGCATGGAGTTTACAAGTTGAATACAAATGAAGAAAATATTGAAAGCCTTCAAGGAATTCATCATGAACGGTGATCGTTGACAAGTAATTGAGGCACAAACTCCCCTATATCGCTGGATATGCTCATAACCTGCTGCTTCTCAATTCTAACCATGCCAGCCAGAATAGTAATGGTGACCATTATTATTCCTTGAAATGTCATATTCCCCCAAAATTGACGAAAAGCAGAGGACCCCAGATCTCTCTCCTGGCCTCAGATCATTCCAAAAGGGCCCACACCTCCAACCTGAGACTAGTTCTAACTCCCGACATTGTGTGTTTGTGACCTCCATATACCTTGCTGACATACTAAATATTCGGGAGAAGGAATGAAGGAAGTTAAAAATTGACATTTTTAGCACCCCTTGTGCTGGATTTTCTCCAAGGAAAGTGGCAGAAATGTGTATCTCACCAATTACTGAATATTTTCACTACATTCTTTTTGCAATGACATTCTTTCAGTATACAGACTCCAAATAACTGAAAAGCACACAATTGGGTGCAGTGGGTGGTCAGGGATGGAGATTAGGTGGTCGAAAAGTAGGGTTCACGCTGTGACTGATCGTACGTCCTAAAAACTAGGACTGTTAAGCTATCACAACAAACATGTCATGACAAGAGTCTACTGTGCCGAGAATGTGCTGCAAGTTACTGGTCATGGAATGTTAAGACACTGTTATGACTGCGTCACTTTCTCAGCCTGGCAAACAGCTACATTTTGAAACAAAGCTTTAGTGTCCCAGGTTATGGATAGCCAACGCTGGGAGCATGTAAAAATATGCCTGTTTTTTTGGAAGGGGATCCAGCTCTGGGAGAATCGGTAAAGAAAAGAAAAGTCTACGCCATCCAAAGGCCGCGTGCATTAAGGAAAGGTTGTGTAACTAGCAAGCTAGCAAGGGTTAATGGACATTAAAGGGCCTTCAAACCTTGACTAGACACAGCTAGCCTAGGAGAAAGCCAGAAACAGAGCTCATGGGAGAATTTCCTCTGCCTGCGCAGTTTTCCTATTATTTTCTTAATGGGGATCTGGAGGGTTGTCCGCCATGCTCCTGGATGCCCAGAATCTCCTTCTCCTGCTCTCCACCGCCCTGCGCCCAGTACCGCCCCCCCCCCAAAGTCCCCTGAAAATGAAGTGCATGCCTGGTGTTTATGATAGTCGTTAATTTCTGGATGGCATGGCAGTTCAATTTGGATGCTAGTGACTTGAATTTTTGCCTGGCCAGGCCCAAGGAAAAACCACGTAGGCAGTGAGAACATTCCATACATCAATTAAGGAAAAGGAGACACATTGGCTCAAAAAGCCGTGAGTCTCCCTCACCAGAGGGTGAGAGGGAAGCTAGTGTGGGTCAGGTGGGTTCCTGAAAGCACGCGGCCCAAGGGCACATGAATTATGTCTTTTTTTTTTTAATGGCACGTCTGGTTGAGGTATCTGCATCTGCATCACAGGCACTTATGCCAATCTTCGCATTCAAGCCAAGAAATTAACCCTTCACGCGGATTGGGCCCACCTCACCATATCTGGCAACAAGACTAAGGTGACCTGCAACCTCCCCAGCCTACAGAGCAAGCAACTCCGAGGCAATACGTCAGTGGCAGACTTTGCCAGACGTCTGAACAAAGACAAGATCCTGGTCCAGGGCAACCAGCTCAGTTCATTTTCCCTGGGGATACTTTTGCCTACTTAGGTGTACAAGTCACCATGACCCTGACTGAAAACCCCAGCTTGCTACAATGACGCACAAGCTTACCAATAAGCTTCAAAATCTAGCTCGCTCTTTTGCCACATCTAGGCAAACAATGGATATAATTCGAACTGCCATCATCCCAAGCATTGCCTATGCCTTCCCAGTCACACCTTGTTCGAATGACCTCGCTCATCGGGACAGGCTTACCCTTTATACCGTTAAAGAGAGGTACAGGCTCTGGCAGTGCACTGCGACAGCTATTCTGCGAGAGGACAAGCTCGATTTTGGGCTTCGATGCCCATCCATTGCTGTGGAATACAATACGAGGTACGCAGTGGCCCTCACCACTAGTCTCAACAACATTGGTAAACATGGCCGTACTACCAAGGAATCTCAAATTCAACACCTTAGGAGCTACTTGCTCAGGAACATCGACCCATCTCACCACACCCCCACCGTTATCTCCAAACAATTACCCTACATGCTCCGTGTAAGACAATACCTCTGCACCAACAATAGCGCGCTTGACATCACCTTTTAAGGAGCGACCTACCTTCTCTCCAGCATCCTGCCTGTCTTAAATGCACTCTCAATGCCAGTGCACCCCACCCTGAAAACCCGAGGCTGCCATTGCACTTATCCCCTCATGGAACTAGGCATTACCAGCCTCTCCTCCCTGCTGAATGACAGCCTCACTCACGTCATTGGCAGAAACAAACTCACATCCTTGCTGGGCCGCAAAGTCAGGACCAGAACCATGATTGCCTTAAATAAGCTCTCCCATACTCTCAACTCCCACAATCTGACACCTGATCTCACCGACACCATTATACAGAGCCAAGACAGCTCGCCCAATAAACCCCCAGAATCACGCCGCATTAACAGCACAGCGTATGTTAGCAGTCCCGTACACACCTGCTCCAGGATCAACAGCAACCCCCTCTTTGAGGCTCAAGACATGGATTCAGAAAATCCTCTCTTCCACATCCAGGATTACCCATCTTCCAACGATCAAACACATACAGAAGCACATGATACCCAAGAGAAGCGTACACGGAAAAGGCATCATGATGTGATAAATCCCGCATTGAAGGACCGCCAGAAAAGAAATAAAAAGAGAAGTCTACGCCAGCCAAGAGGCCGCGTGCATTAAGGAAAGGTTCCCTAACTAGCAAGCTAGAAAGGGCCTCACCAAAGGGCCCTCAAGCCTAAACTAGCCTAAGCTAGCCTAGGAGAAAGCCAGAAACAAGAGCTAATGAGGATCTGGAGGGTTGGCTGCCATGCTCCTGGACGCCCGGACTCTTCTTCTCCTGCTCTCCTCTGCCGCGCGACCAGCAAACCCTCCCCCAGAAGTCCCCTGGAAATGAAGTGCATGTCTGGTGTTAATAATAGTTGTTAATCTTCGGATAGCATGGCAACTCAGTTTGGATGCTAATGATTTAGCCTTCTGCCTGGTTAAACCCAAGTTGATAAGAGGTTGAATGGTGTAGTCGTTATAAATAGTGCCTGCCACACCAACTAAGATGATGTGCAAGGTCACTTTGTTGTTCCTGTTAGGGTGTCTTGAGCTGCGGGTTTTGAGCCTTATTAAAGTATTGGCATGCTGGGTAGTTGCAGCTTCCAGAGTGGATAAAGGGTTGGTATCAGGGCATAATTTAAATTCAACAAGATGAATGTCCCTATCTTGAGGAGGGATTTTGGTACGATCAAGGTGGTGAGATCGACCTGGGATAGAGCACACAAAGATAGCATCAGGGCGACTTTGGTGTCGAGCAGAGGAGCCAGTACCATTAGGGAAAAACCAGTCCGGAATTGTTCGGGAGATATTCTCAGGAACATCTATTCCCTGCTCCAGGAGTCTCTCATTTTGGCATCCATAACAATAAGGGCCGAGCCAAATCTGCCTTTACTTAGGGCTTTGACACAGGAGCTAAGGCCAACATGATGCCTCTTGGTGTGCATTCCATTCATAGTTGGGTTAGGACATCTAAGGGCAATGTGATTGATGCTGTCCATATCGCCGCATGATGGACAGCGTGCAGAGGTGGAAGACAATTTGATTCTGATGGCATGTTTCTGAGTGTAAACTGTTCTTGTGCGGTATTTCAATAGAAAAGAAAAGAAAAGTCTACGCAGGCCAAAGGCCGCGTGCATTAAGGAAAGGTCCCTTAACTAGCAGGCTAGAAAGAGTCTCGCCAAGGGTCCCTCAAAACTACACTCGCTACAGCTAGCCTAGGAGAGGGAAGAAACAGAACTAATGAGGATCGGGCGGGTTGTCAGCAGTGCCCCGAGACGCCCGGAGTCTCCTTCTCCTGGTATCCAACTCCGCACGCCCAGTGACCCCCCCCCTGAAGCCCCCTGTAAGCAAAGAGCATGTCTTGTGTTAATGATAGTGGTTAATCTTTGCAGGGCATGACAACTTAATTTGCAAGCTAGTGATTTTGCTTTTTGATTGGTCAGGCCCAGATTGACAAGAGGTTTGATTGTATGATCATTGTAAATGGTGCCGGCAACATTAATCAGGATGATGTGTAGTGTCACTTTGTTATTCCTGTTTGGATTTCTTGAGCTGCGGGTTTTAAGTCTGGTTATAGTGTGAGCATGTTGAGTTGCTGCAGTTTCCAGAGTAACGGAGGGGTTGGTGTCTGGACAGAATTTCAGTTCAACAAGGTGGATGTCTCTGTCTTGAGGAGGGATCTTAGAAGGATCAAGGTGAGCTTTTCTGCCTGAGAGAGAGCGCACAAAGAGAGCATCAGGGCGGCTTTGGTGACGGGCAAAGGAGCCAGTACCATTAGGGAAAAAACAGTCTGGAATAGCTTGCGAAATAGTTTCAGGGACTTGTATGCTCTGATCCAGGAGTCTCTCATTACGGCAGGCATCCATACCAATAAGGGATGAGCCAAACCTGCCTTTACTAAGGGCTTTTACACAGAGGGTAAGGCCCTCATGGTGCCTGTTGGTATGCATACCACTCATGGTCGTGTTTGAACATCTGAGGACAATATGATTGATACTATCCATGTCGTCACAGAGCGGACACCTTACAGAGGTGGAAGATTTGTTGAATCTGTTGGCATGCTTTTGTGTGTGGATTGTCCCTGTGCGGTATTTGATTACATTAATCTGTTGTTTGAGGGTAATCTTTGGATTTTTCCAAAAGGAGTTGCTGATCTCTTTGTTAGCAAGTTGACAGTTTGGGTTGTGAGCTTGAATGTTGGCGGTGGTGACAGAGAAATTGGGTTGTATGGCATGGTTGAGCTTTGCCAGCTATTGTAATGGTAACCAGTGGTATCCGCGAAGCCAAGCTTGTGCTTATTGTGCATGTGTACTTTAAGTTTGTCGTAAAGATTGGTGAGGTAGCGGATTGGAGAAGCGTGGGAGCAGTGCCTGCCACTATTTTGTCTGTGTGAGTTCTTCAATGAGAGCCAGTAGTTATTGTGGAATGGGTCCTTGGCATCTGGAAGTGCAATGTCCGTGGTGTCCGTGAGTGCTGCAGTGCGTGCACAAGCGTCAGCCCCCTCGTTACCAATAATGCCAGAGTGGGCTTAGACTTTGTAGAAGTGGATAGGGTGTGGGGAGTGCTCTAGTATGGTTAATACAGCCTGAATGAGCTCTGCATGTAGGTGGTTCTTCATGCGCATCGGGTTAAGGGTTTGTTTAGAACTCTGGAGGAGGCAGGATGCACTATCAGAGGCAATGTCAATTTGCCCTTGTTGGAGTGCCACTAAAATGCCTGCAAGTTCTGCTCTGTTGATGGTGTTAGTAGGTCCATGACCATTGGGTTTTATGTGCAGCTGTAGGTGTTGGGAGGGTGGAGCAGTGTCCCTTCCCGGTTTGTAAATACCTGAACCAGAAAGTGGTGGGGAGTCATCATCTTTGCGTTAAATTATACTGCCATCTCTGTAGGTGATTTCTCTCCAGTCTTTGATTTTAGGTGTGAGCGTCTTCTTGTATTCGGCAGGAAGGAAGGCTGCCCTTGCCTGAGGGCACTTGTGTGAACAGCTATGAATGTCAGGGGGAAGTGATTGGGACTTCTTTTTCCAAGTTTTTGATGCTAGGTGTTGGTGGGTATGCAGTGGCGTGGCAGGATTTGGAGTATCCAGGGGTAGCCAGTGGGCTTCTGATACATCTCGATTGAGGAGTTGGAACCAATCTTTATTTGCGCTATCCAGCGCTTCTCTAGCATTAAGGTTCCAGAAAACAATGAGTTGCATAGGATAAGAAGGTAGGACGGGGTTAGGTATGGTGCTGAGCCAGTGCTGGGGTGCCTGGAATTGAATGTTTCCGGCAGGGAAATTGGCAAGCACTTTTGCATGACCCGGGTAATGGTTAAGCCAACTCATGTAAGCGTCGCAGCTGAAGCCTCTCCAGTGGGGCAAAAGCAGGAAGATGGCAACTGGCTCGGTGGTTTGGAGGGAGGAGTGTACTGCGTGGCACTGGAGTCTGAACATAATTTCATCATCATGAGGGGGGTGGCAGAAGGAGAAGCCATTGTAGCGTACAGAGAGGGCGTCTGTGTGTGCCCCAAAGACCTGGTCACGGCAACTTGTGCTGAAATAAGTGTTGAAATTACCGTCAAATTCAAGAGGGTTGGAGAACCTCTCTGTTGAGACCATGGACCATCTATGTAGGGCTAGTCGAATGTGTGGGGGGGGTGATCAGCGTGTTAGAATTGTAGACCTTTTTGCTCTTGTCAGAGAGATGTTTTTGTTGAGCCTTTTGACGTGAGAGCAGTCCCATTATTTCAGTTGCTGGGTCCTGGACAGGTGGCTGGATGGTGGCGTGGATGCCTGCCTTTCTAGCTGCTTCATAAGCTTCAAGCAGGGTCTTGAGTCTGTCTACAGTCAGCATACCAACGCACTTGCCATGGGTATTGTAGATACAGGCACATTCGGAGGTGGTTACTTCCGGCATTCGTGCAGGTGCTGTATCCTCTTCAGATGGGTCATCTTGCTGGGTTTCTTCATGAGGTCAACAGTTCTTATAATTATTTGACATTGCCATGTTGGCATGATATCTGTCTGGGGGTTGGTAGGTTGGAAGTCACAGGTGACATTTTTGCGAATGGCGCAGCCGGTAGTTGAGAGCCATGGAGAGTCAGAGAGGCTCTGGGGATTGCCTTCAAAGCCTTGGTTGACAAGATTGTCCAGGTCTACCTCATCATTCCGGGGGCTGCCTCATAGACATCAAATGATGCGCGCTGCGGGATCGGGCGTCGAGCAAGCCTGATGAGCATTGGGACTTGCATGTGCCCCCCTGTCTCATTCCCAAAACATTTGAAAGACACAATTTATCTGAAGAACACGAAATGATGTGCAATTGCATCCCCAATGGGAGGCTGCTGAGATGTTACAGATGCACCCAGACCTACAAGCCCGTGTGCAAGCCTATGAGCAGGAAAGGCCAGAACAACAAACAGCAGACCTCTCAACCAATGAAACCGATCTTGACAATCTTGTGAAACAAGGCTTTGAAGGCAACCCCCAGAGCCTCTCCAACTCTCCATGGCTCTCAACTACTGGATGCGCCGTTCGCAAGAATGTCATTTTTGACTTCCAACCCACTAACCCCCAGACAGATATCATGCCAACATGGCAATGTGAGATGATCGTTAGAACTGTTGACCACATGAAAGAAACCCGACAACGAGACCCACCTGACAAGGCTACAGTACCTACATGAATGCCTGAAGTGTTTACCTGTGAATCTGCCTGTATCTATGACACAAATGGCAAATGCATTGGCGTGCTCACTATAGAAAGGCTCCAGATCTTGAAGCTTATGAAGCAGCCAAAAAGGCAGGCAAGCACACCACCATCCAACCACCCGTCCAGGATACAGCAGCAGAAATCATGGGCCTCCTATCACGCCAGGAAGCCCAAGAAAAGCAACTCTCTGCTAAAAGCAGAAAGGCCCACAACTCCAACGCACTGATCACACCTCCCCACATTCAATCAGCCCTACGTAAATGGTGCATGGTCTCTACAGAAAGGTTCTCCAATCCCCTTGAATTTGACTGTACCCACAACACCTACTTCAGCACAAGCTGCCGTGACCTGGTCTTTGGGGCGCACACAGACGCCTTTTCTATACGCTATTGTGGCTACTCCTTCTGCCACCCTCCTCATGATGACGAAATCATGTTCCAACTCCTGCGCCACGCAGTGAACTCCTCCCTCCAAACCATCAAACCAGTTGCCACCTTCATGCTCTTACCTCACTGGAGAGGCTTCAGTTGCAACGCCTACATGAGCTGGCTGAACCACTGCCCCGGTCTTGTGCAAGTGCTAGCCAAATTCCCTGCTGGTAAAATCCAATTGCAGGCACCCCAACACTGGTTCAATACCATACCTAACCCTGCCCAATTTTCTTACCCCATGCAACTCATTGTCGTCAGGAACCTACATGCCAGAGAGGCGCTAGATAATGCCAACAAAGACTGGCTTCAGCTTCTCAACCGAGACATACCAGAAGCTCACTGGCTACCCCTGCCACCTCCAAATTCTGCCATACACTATCAACAGAGCAGAACTAGCATCCTCGTAGCTCTCCAACAAGGGCACACTGCCATAGCTTCTGATATTGCACCCTGCCTCTCTCAGATTTTGAAACAGACCTTTAACCCAATGCGCATGAGGACCCACCTCCATGCAGAACTCTTCCAGGCCATCTCAACTGTATTAGAGTACTCCCTGCACCCTATACATTTCTATAAGTTTAAGCGCACTCTGTTGTTATTGGTAATGAGGGGGCTGACGCCTGCGCACGCGCTGCAGCACTAACGTACACCACGGACATTGCACTTCCAGATGCCAGGGATCCCTAAACACCACTGTCAGTTCAGAAGCTCATATCCCACCCTCTCAACTTGCCAACAAAGAGATCGGCAACTCTTTTTGGAACAATCCAAAGATCACCCTTAGATATCAGATTAATGTATTGAAATACCACATGTGCACAGTTTACACTCAAAAACATGCTATCAGATTCAAATTGTCCTCCACCTCTGCACGCTGCCCATTATGCAGTGAAATGGACAGCATTAACCACATTGCCATTAGATGTATTCACCCAACAATGAATGGGATACACACCGACAGGCACCATGTTGGCCTTAGCTCCTGTGTTAAACTCTCATCCCTTATTGGTATGGATGCCTGCCAAAATGAGAGACTCCTCTGGCAGGGCATACAAATCCCTGAAAACACCTCTCAAACTATCCCTGACTGGGTTTTCTCTACTGGTACTGGCTCCTCTGCCCGGCACCAGAGCCGCCCTGATGCTGTCTTTGTGCGCTCCATCCCAGGCCGACCCTCACACATTGATTCTACTAAGATCCTTCCTCAAGACAAGGACATTCATCTTGTTGAATTTAAATTCTGCCCTGATACCAACCCCTTTCCCACTCTGGAAGCTGCAACTGCCCAGCATACCAACACCATACCAGGCTCAAAACCCGCAGCTTGAGAAACCCAAACAGGAACAATAATGTTACCTTACACATCATCTTAGTCGGTGTTGCAGGCACTATCTATAATGACAACGTAGTCATTATTGATGGTGTATGCACCATCAAACCTCTTATCAACTTGGGATTAACCAGGCAAAAAGCTAAGTCACTAGCATCCAAGTTAAGTTGCCATGCTATCGAAAAATTAATAACTATTATTAACGCAAGGCATGCACTTCACTTTCAGGGTACTTCTAGGGGTGGGGTTGCTGGGCGCGTGGCAGTGGAGAGCATGAGAGTCTGGGCGTCCAGGAGCATGGCGGACAACCCTCCAGATCTCCATCAGCTCTGTTTCTGGCTTTCTCTTAGGCTAGCTGTGTCTAGTGTAGGTTTGAGGGCCCTTTGGTGAGACCCTTGCTAGCTTGTTAGTTAGGGAACCTTTCCTTAATGCACGCGGCCTTTTGGCTAGCGTAGACTTTTCTTTTCTTTCTTGGCTAAGCTTATGCGCAAATTGCACAGAGTGGGAATGAAGCTTTCTTGCAAGCTCGGTAGACCTTTGCGAGTAAATCCCTAATTTTTTTGATTGGTCCAGGGTATGGGTAGTATAGATAGTCCCATCCACACCCAGGAGGATTGTGTGGAGAGTGATGTCTGCGCCTTGAAATTGTTTGCACAGCTTACTGTGTTGTTGCTGTGAAGCTTCTAGCTGGGCACCAGGCCTCGTATCTTTGCAGTATTTGGTTTCTATCAAGTGGATATGGCGGTTTTGGATGTTGGCCTAAATTAATAAGAGGTTCAATGATGTAGTCCTCATAGATAGTGCCTGCTACACCAGCTACAATGAAGTGCAAGGTCACCTTGTTGTTCTTGCTTGGGTTTCTTGAGCTGCGGGTTTTGAGCCTGGTTAGAGTGCTGGCATGTTGGGCAGTGGCAGCTTCAAAGTAGAGAAGAGGTTGGTATCGGTAAAATAAGCATCACTGGCTGGGAGAGCAAAATAAAAGGTGTTCCTTTTTCTCTTGCAATCTTTCATTTCATTCCCTTGTCATAAGTAATAAAGGCTATGATGATGTTGCACAATTGCAAGAACCAAGGGGACATTGAAGTTCTGCATGTTCATGAAATAGCCAGCAATTCCATGCCTTGAGGAAGCTGTTTCCATACGAGTCTGGTAAGTAGGTGCTGGACTGTCCAGATCCTGGAGGGCTTTCAAGGATTGTGGCGCTGTGATTTTTTTGTTACAGAAATAAAGCAGGGTACACCTATTTCCTTCCCAGGTTACACTGACGATGTGAGGCACAGGTCGCGTGGTGTATGGAGAGATGTTGAGGGAGTGGACCCGCGAGAAACAAACACCAGATCGGCAACATACCAAGCGCTCTTCGCTCTGCCTTTTGACAACAATGTGCGCTAGTTTCCCTTGATGCACGCGGCCTGTGGCCTGCGTAGACTTTTTCTTTTTTTTCTTTTCTTTTTCATGTCTAAGGCCTGGATTTTTGCTGTTGGCTGGCGTGGACCAGCCTCAGGCTGACCAGCCAAACAATCTGGCTGAAGGTCTCCCTATGTAATCGAACCTAATATAATATGGTAAATATGTGTTCTGCAAAAGAGTGGGTATGGGCTCTCTTTTTCCCTTAGTAAAGCCTTCTGCAATGTTCAAGATAAATTCATCCAGCAAATGACAATGAAATCAACATCATATTTAATGATTAAGAATGCACACACAAACGACGATAAAAATAAAGAGCATGAAGTTTTGCAGGAATAAACATGGGAATGGCTTTCCAGGATAAGGGAAGCAGACAGGCTAACAAAGGGCAGGGTCAAATCAACCGCACGTAACAACCCTCGTAACAACCCTAATGGGAATAACACATCCATGACATGAGAAATCTTCTTAAAGGAAAAGACTTTGTCATGAGGCATGGCATTTTTTCCAAAATGGCCGGTATGGGCTTTGGATAAGTGCGCGTGCAGTCTCCAGGATGGCTATTTTCATGCAAACAGCCCTGACTCCACCCCAACAAAAGCCCTCGACAGGCAATTTAAAGACCGGTTGCAAGCAAAAAGCTCAAGGAATTGAATGGCTTTGATGCAAGGACAGATAAGACTATTTATGGATGCTCAGCCACCTCAAAGCCCATGGTCAAAACTGCTTTCATGGTGTAACATGGATTTCAGCTCTAGCTTGGGCGTGCCGTGCTTGGGCGCGTGCGTGGCAAGGGCTGATAGGACCCTGGGTGCAAACGAGGAGACAGGTGCGGAGGGAGCTGCTGCTGCAGCATCTGCTGCACAGGGTCCAAATGTGGTTCGGCCTGCTCAGCTTGCAAGCGTGCATGCTCCTGCAAAGCACAAGTGCCACAGGCCTGCGCATTAGTTTACGTTGTTTTATTGTGCCCCTGGAGGGCATACATGCAGTTGCTGCAAGGGCCGGCCCAACTCAGGCTTGGCTTGCTTGCACGCATGCTCAAGCATTGCATGAAATGCTCTTGCATGACATGAAGCTCTGGTCACATGCACTTCACACATCATGCAAGCACAGGCAGTTTGCGAACACTGCATTTAGGAACAGATTAAGGTCAGAAGCACTCGTTTGGGGATCCTGCAATAACCTTTGAAGCCACACTGGCTGTTACCACTTTTGAAATAGGGGCAGCCCTGGCCATGCCTTACACCCACAGGCCACCTCAATCTCATACACATACACCCTGCAATTGTCACCATAATCAGCCAAGCCAAGCTCTTACACACACCCCCTGCAACCGTCACCACAACCAGCCCAGCCAAGCTCTTGCACATACACCCTGCAACTGTCACTACAACGACCAAGCCAAGATCATACAAGTATATACCCTGCAATCGTCTCCACAACCCTGAGCTCTGCCTTTACCTCAAGGAGATCACGCTTGCAGTACTGGAAGTTTGGGGGCGGATACTTTGGCGGTTGGCGGCGGCCTGTGCCAGGCCTTGAGGAGGTCACAGGAGAGGAGGTACAGGAAGCGTTGGGGGACGGAGAGGAATGGGAGGGATGCAGGGGAGTGGGAGGGTAGGAAGGGCCTTGAGGGGGTGCCTGTGCATGCAGGGAGGAGAGTGAGTCCCCAGTCTATCATCAGATCATGAGCAGGTACCTCCACGTAGGCAGGAGAGAAACAGTTAAAGCACAAGTGCAACAAGTGCAACAAGACAAAATGAAGTCCTACTGTACCTTTCTGCGAGCCATGGCGAAGCATTTAGAGGCCTTGTGCCACTACATTACACACACAACTTGCAGCACTGAGGCTACTCGTCATGAGGTGCCTATTCTGAGGCTGTGGCAACCAGATCTATGAGATGGCAGCATGCGAGTTGCAAACATGCGCTTGAAGTGTCTTTCTTTTCTTGCTTCTTCCCCCTCGACACCTAAGAGGTACAGGCCATCCATCAGCGTGCAGTGGAGGCCAAAAAGAAAAGAAACACGACGCTGGCAGTGAAAACACTCCCCACATCAACAGAGGGCACCTTGCGCCGAGGCCATAGAAAGCTGTATCACATATGCATGCACAAACACCTGAGTACTTAAGAAAACCAATTATACTGGCATTCAGGTCACTTACATAGACACACATATATAGGTGTATATATAGGGATCAACAACTGGCGCTATACGTCACATTTATATAGCGTTATATTATTATAGCGCTATTACCAATGCCGCTCCCTGAAGATCGGCATTCAGCGTTACATGAGCGTCTCCTTTTACATTATATGGCATTATATAGCGCGATACGCAATGTAGCGCTTTAGGCCACGCCATCCCTATGTATATCGCTGGAGGCGAGTAAGAAAGACTGTGAAAACACCCCCACTTTTTTTTATTAACTTTTGTATACAACAGTCATTGGTTATTCTCATCGTTCAGGTTGTACTGTATCACATACACGTAAGCTTATACTCTGCTGACTAACCAAGTCACATACATACACGTACTCACCTCTTGCAGGGGTGCCATTCGGGGGCCGGCAGTGGCCGGACGATGGCTGGAGGCCTCAAGGGCGCCTTCCTTAAAAGGGCTCAGGGGACTTCTGGCTTTGGCCCTGGGACTGTCCTGAGGGCTGCTGAAGCTAGGGGCCTGCATTTGTGTGTGTATGTGTGTATGTGTATGCTGTGTGTATGTATGTGTGTGTGTGTGCGTGCGTGCGCGCGCACGCGAAAGTCACTTGCAAATTCATGCTCCTACACCCTTGCCTGGGCGTGCATGTAAGCAGGTCTTCAAGTTCCAGCAATTCAATACCATTGTTTGCTGTCGTATCGGAGAGGGATGATGCTTTTCACGGGAACTTTAGGCGGTACACAAGAGAAATTTAGGCCTAGATTGCTTTTGAGATGTGCCTCACCTGTTTTATTCCTGTCATCTGGTATATCCGTGAGTTAAGGGCTCCACCACTGGGAGCTGCACTGCCTGGGCGTGGAGGACTGAAATCAAGCATGGCACAGAGGCAAACGTAACGTTAAGTGTTCAACCATTGCAGCTCTCCAACAAAAAAGATGTATGCTGACAGGCGAACGTCACCCATGTGCCTCTCTCTAGCTTATAGCCAGGGTCGAGCAAGGGTTGTATCAATATGCAAGGAGATATCAACATGCATCCAAGGGGGCCTCGTATAAGGACCTCACACTTTCATTAGAGCCACACAGGTGAGGAGGCTCCTTCATTTTACGTTTGTCCACAAAAAATCATTTTAAAATGAAGTACAGCCCTGCCCACAGTGGAGGCTGTAGGGAAGCAGTGCAGGACCCATCACTAATTGCTAAAACAAATGTTTTCCCTGCAAGCTGATCACAGCCACTCACGCCCCCCTGGACGAGACCCTCGCCTGAGCTTGTACTCTGTTCTTTCAGCCAGGTGCCCTCCCTCTCCCTGACAACTACATGCCCTTTACACGGCCCTCCTCTGTCCCTGTCTTTGCTTCTCCTACTTGCCCTTCTCCCTTCCTCCCTCCTTACTTTCTCCCTGCATCCCATCTACAGCTCACCCTGCCTCTTGGACCCCAAGAAGCTTATAGGTAGAGAAACAAAGAGGCATAGTATGAATAACACATCAATTTCAAAAGTAACGCCTGAGCCCTGATGACGCTCAAAGGCTGCTTAACATGCAGACGCTGTCCTGCAAAGATTTTCCCTTCAGCTCCCTACCAGTTGGCATGACCATCCCCTGTCCTCAGGACTCCACCCCTTTCTTACCTGCTTGTGTGACCTGCCCATGACCTGGCTTGATTCACCTCATTCATTCAATCCCTCCTTACCTAGGTGCAAAGTAAGGGCGTCGAGATCTCACCTGCCAAAGCGTGCGCCTGTGATGGCTTGGTTCAATTTAACAATTTTAGCCCTCCTTCACGTGCAAAGTAAGGGCGTTGAAGCCTCACCTGCCAAAGCGTGCGCCTGTGATGTCATTGGGCGCACTCCCGCTCATGAAACTTGACCAAAACTCGGGAGACCCTGCGCAGTGCACAGACCAAGTGCGCACAGAGGTGCAAAGGCATGAGGAGGTGCGCGAGCTAACTCGCAACATACACACATACACACACAAAACTGCGGAGGACTGCAATCTTGGGACACAGCTTTCCCCCTGAGAGATGCTGCAGGATGGTGTAAAATCTCCTGGCAAGGACAGGCAAAGCAAACCTGTCTCCATGACCCGTACATGCCCACACCATGCATGTAGGCAATACAAAAGCAACAACGTTGTGGGTGAATGGCAGAGCAGCAAAGCCCTAGGGATGTGCGTGTATGTGTGTGTCTGTGTGTGTTGTGTGCATTCCCTGGTAGAGATACTGGACAGCTGTTGCCCAGTTTTTACCTACCTAAGGCAGTGCCGTGCAGCAGCCCTGCAGGCTCGTGCCTCCCCCCCACCACATCTGGCGGTTTGCCCATGAGCACCATCTCTCGGCCCACCCCGCGCAGGCACTTGTCTACATTTGTTAGCGCAAGTGCGGAGGCCTTGCTGTTGACAGCTACCTGTGAAGGCATACGGGGGAAGAACAGAGAATGATGAATCCTCCACATGCACGAGCGTAAGCATCAAGGTCGTATGGCGGCCACCTGTGTAGGCACAAGGTTTTTAGGATCACCTAAGGGCACAAGAAAGAAAACGAAGAAGAGAGGAGTCTGTGCTGAAAATGAAGCAGCATGCATTGCACGAAGATCCAACAGCCAGGGCTGCCACTGAGTGTGAGCCCGCCAACATATGGCCAGCAAAGTGCGATGCATGGAGGAGGCTGTCGGCAGGTTAAAGGGCTGAAAAGGAGCATCATGCTCTGAGCATCCGCGCCGGTGCCTCACTCCCTGCAAGACGCATGCAGAAGCCTGTGACACCTTCAGGCCCAGCAGGCATAGAGTGACACCTGACTGGCATAAAGTGACACCTTCAGGCCCAGCAGGCATAGAGTGACACCTGATTGGCATAGAGTGAAACCTTCAGGCCCAGCAAGCACAGAGTGACACCTGACTGGCATAGAGTGAAACCTCCAGGCCCAGCAGGCATACCCATGTGATGCTGCAGCGCGATCCTCATTCCCTTGTTTTGAATTTGCTCCTTCCTCAAAAAGTGCACCACAAAACAGCACAGGCAGTCATCATGACTTGCAACACAGTTGGGCAGCTCATCACAGAACGCTGGATCACAGAATGAACAGCTCTTATCACAGATCAGCGGAGCACAGAACGCTGGATCACAGAATGAACAGCTCTTATCACAGATCAGCGGAGCACAGAACGCTGGATCACAGAATGAAAAGCTCATCACAGATCAGCGGATCACAGCACACCCGTCACCCATGACTTGGAGCACAGTCCCCAATTGCAACACACTTAAACAGCCATTTATCACAATACGGTGCATTACAAAATGAACAGCTCATCACAGCACAGTGGATCATAGACTGAATAGCCTATTTTAGAACAGAGGGCCACAGAACAGAGCCCATCAAAGGTCCATCAAAACTTGGGCCCATCAAAACCGGGCCTGTCAAAGGTCCACCAACACACCTGGATGTGCTTCAAATACTCAAAAACCGTCTCCAGGTTTCGGTAAGCGGTAGCCATTTGGTCCTGGAAGATTCACATGTGTACACACCGTTGCAAAACAATTGCAGTCATTAAAATGAGGAAGGAAAGAAGCCCTGCAATCCTACACCAGGGCCTCTAAGCGAGTCAGGCAGCAGCGCCAGCAGTACAGCAATGCATCTCCAACACAACAGTCATTAAAATGAGGAAGGCAGCCCTGCAATCCTACACCAGGGCCTCTAAGCGAGTCAGGCAGCAGCGCCAGCAGTACAGCAATGCATCTCCAACACAAGCTGCAACCTTAGCATATCATGAAGCCTTGCGGCCCTCCCCCGGGAACTCAGGCACAGCAACGAGGCATTGCAGCAGCATCTGTTGTTTTGTTTCTCCAGGAAAAGCCATCAGGCGAAGGGCTTCTCCTTTTTCCATCGGTTGCATATTCCTGGATCTCCTGCTCCAAGAGGGCAACCACAATTGCCTTTTGGGGGGTGAAGGCAGCTTGAGCTTTGCACAACTGGTGATCAGGTTGTAACATCACATTTTGCAGCGATGAACAATAAGGATTTTGCACTGCAAGGGAACAATAGGCATTTTGCATTGCAAGGGGTAGTATTTTTAACCCAGAGCACTTAGGAAGTTGTGCAGCTAAAACATGGGTAGTCATAGGCTGCTGTATGCCATGTCGTGCAGGCTCATAATGTACACACAAACCACTTTGACTCAACTCTAACCAGAGTAGTCTACGCACGCGTGTGCGTGCACACACACACACAGACACACACATGCACACACAGATCTGAAACTTACCCGATGCTGTGAAATCATGTCCTCCACGAGCTTGACCCGCATGTCGTTCATGAGACACACCAGCGCAATGTAGTCCACAGTGCTGACTGCAGCAGTGTTGATCTGAGTTTGCAATGCGCAGCATGTGATGGCACTCTTTAATTGCCATAACGCCCTCTGACAATGTGAGTCCTTGGTATCCTTTGACAAAACAGCTCTGAGCTTAATGAGTAAAGTAAGAAGCGGACCTTTCAGGTCCTGACAAAGCATGGTCGCTGAGATCCTGACAAAGCATGGTCGCTTTGCTGCATGCGTCAAATTTGGACAGGGGCCCTTAAAAGCAGTGCCTGAAGACCAATCCAGGATTCTTGCAGTCAGAGTGCTGCAAGAATCCCCGATACACCACACCATTTTCAAAAGGCCCTGGAAAGCAGCATCTTAGAATCCCATAACACCTGTGGCGTTCTATTGCCAATGCACACATGCAACCCTGAGGTTTGCTTAAGTGGTGCTTCACACTCAGGAGAAGGTTTTTGCGTCATGGTAGCAGTACACTGAAAGCTACCAACGGCACGATGGCGCAAATTAGCCTAGGCATTTGGGCTGTTGGCTATAAAAACGTGTGGCCGACAACCAATGCAGTAGCGTCATGGCAGCATTGCACTGAAGGCTGCCCACGGCATATGCCGCATGCAAAGAAATGAAACGAAGCAAAAAGGATAGGCTGCGCCAGCCAAAAAGGCCGCCTGCATAAAGGAAAGGTCCCCTAGCTAGAAAGCTGGCAATACACTGAAGGCTGCCCACGGCATATGACGCATGCAAAGGATCATATAGAAAAGGATGGGCTTCACCAGCCAAAGAGACCGCCTGCAAAAAGGAAAGGTTCCCTAGCTAGCAAGCTGGCGATGCAATGAAGGCCGCCCACGGCATATGACGCATGCAAAGAAATGAAGCAAAAAGGATAGGCTACGCCAGCCAAACAGGCCGCCTGCATAAAGGAAAGGTTCCCTAGCTAGCAAGCTGGCAATGCAATGAAGGCTGCCCACGGCATATGACGCATGCACACCCCCTGTGGCTGTCCATACAACATCTCTGCACATATCCCTTCAATTGCACCCCGTCACATCAAAGCACATATTTGAGGGCATATGAGGCAAAGTCACTGTGTCAGCTTCCAAGTTGGCATGACTGGCCCTGCATACCTTACCAAGATACCCTTACATGCGAGCACAACTGCACATAAACCCTCTCCAGCATTCTCTCAAATCCCGTCCCCTTTCCGTGCGCGCTCCCCACCACCCCCACACACCAGCCTGTCCAGCTCCTTTTTGGCCCCCTCCAGAAGCTCCACATGCTTCTGGCACTCATAAGGCTGCGCGCTTAGTCGCTTTGCTGCGGCCTCTCTCACAGCCACCTGGCTCAGAGTCCCTTGGGGGTTGCCTGTAATGGGCAATTGTGTTGGTTTCAATCCCAGGCAGACACGTCAGCGTCATTGGCAAGCATGTCAGTATTGACCTCAGGCAAGTATGTCAGTAACTAAGGCAACTGTGCCAGTACCAGTCCCACGAAAACACATTCTTGCACGGCAGCATGTGCGATGGCGACAAATATGTGTGTGTGTGTGTGTGTGTGTGTGTGTGTGTGTGTGTGTGTGTGTGTGTGTGTGTGTGTGTGTGCGCGCGTGCGCGTGCGCACGCTCTCATAGGCAACGTTTATAACACCTGGCACCCCAACAAGCCTATCCCATCACAAAGCAACACAGGGTCCGCGCTCTCCCAGCAAGCCTCTCTCAGCCAAAGCGTACCTCACCACAAATCAACACAGGATCCGTGCTCTCCCCGCAAGCCTCTCTCAGCCAAAGCGTACCTCACCACAAAGCAACACAGAGTCTACGCCCTCCTAGCAACCCTACCCCAACACAAAGCACCACAGAGTCTGCATTCTCTCCCAGAAAGCCTTTTGGCCAGAGCGCCTCACCTGGCAGAGCATCTCACCTGGAAGAGCGCCTCACCTGGCAGAATGCCTCACCTGGCAGAGCGTCTCACCTGGCAGAGCGCCTCACCTGGCAGAGCGTCTCACCTGGCAGAGCGCCTTACCTGGCAGAGCGTCTCACCTGGCAGAGCGTCTCACCTGGCAGAGTGTCTCACCTGGCAGAGTGCCTCACCTGGCAGAGTGTCTCACCTGGCAGAGCGCCTCACCTGGCAGAGCGCCTCACCTGGCAGAGCGTCTCACCTGGCAGAGCGCCTTACCTGGCAGAGCGTCTCACCTGGCAGAGCGTCTCACCTGGCAGAGCGTCTCACCTGGCAGAGTGCCTCACCTGGCAGAGTGCCTCACCTGGCAGAGTGTCTCACCTGGCAGAGTGCCTCACCTGGCAGAGCGTCTCACCTGGCAGAGCGCCTCACCTGGCAGTGGGCCCCTCAGCTCCACATGTTAAGCAAACATGACGCAATGCGCCAAGTTTTCTTTCTTGTTCTGTTCTCTCTCTCTCTCTCTCTCTCTCTCTCTCTCTCTCTCTCTCTTTCTCTCTCTCAATGAAGCCCCTCACCTGGTAGGGGACCCCCCCCTGTGGCCCTGAGCTCCGCATGCTGTGCAAACATGAGGTCGTGCAGGATGCCTGTCAACTCTGTGTCAGCATGCTCCGCCATGTGCAGGTGGCGAGGCACGCCCTAAAAGCAGAGACGCGTAAGGATGCTTGCATATAAGAGCGGCTATTCATATGCCCAGATGCCCAGATGGAGAGATATGCCCTGGAAGTGATGACACAGGAGCGTGCTCGCAGCCGCAGGTGGTGAAATATGCACAGATGGTGAAATACGCACAGATGGTGAAGTTTGCCCTGGAAGTGATGACACAGGAGCGTGCTCGCGGCCGCAGGTGGTGAAATATGCACAGATAGTGAAGTATGCCCTGGAAGTGATGACACAGGAGCGTGCTGCGGCCGCAGGTGGTAAAATATGCACAGATGGTGAAGTATGCCCTGGAAGTGATGATACAGGAGCGTGCTAGCGGCCGCAGATGGTGAAATATGCACAGATGGTGAAGTATGCCCTGGAAGTGATGACACAGGAGCGTGCTAGCGGCCGCAGATGGTGAATATATGCACAGATGGTGAGGCATGCCCTGAGAGCATGCTGGCAGGCGCGACGTGACCTGCGCTTATGCATGAGAAGGTCTATGTCTCGGCAAAACCCTTGCTAGCTTGGTATTCAGGGGTCATTTCTCCAATGCACGCGGCCTGTAGGTTTTCCCTTTCTGACAAGGCACGCCCGAGGGAGGGCCCAAGATGCATGCATGCACACACATGTTTGCCAAAGTGTGTGCTTGTGCTGGCCTGTCTGTGCATGTGACTGACAAGGCACGCCCGAGGGAGGGCCCAGGATGCATGCATGCATGCATGCACATGATTCCCAAGGTGTATGCCTGTGCTGGCCTGTCCGTGTGTGCGGCTTGCAAGGCCCAAGGGAGGCCCAGGATGCATGCATGCATACACATGTTTCCTAAGGTGTGTGCTTGTGCAGGCCTGTCCGCGTGCGGCTTGCAAGTCATGCCTAGCAAGGCTTTGCAGGATATTTCTGGGTGGAAGCTTGACAGCATGTGTGAAGAGGACAGCTTGTGAGGCATGCATAGCAAGGTAAGGTGCATCTTGATTGGAGGCCTGTGTGTGATGCTTGCGTGATGCTGCAACCTAAACATTGCCTATTTTTTTAGAACTACAACTGCAGGCTAAGCTCATCTGAGGCTTGACCTTGCAGGGTCCCACGCAACAAATGCACTCCTGCGCTTGAGATACTTGATGCAAATTGGATAAGCACAGAACTGCATGCTGGAGGATTCCACCAGTGAGAAGTGTCCTCCTAGCTTTTCAGCTGTGAAAAGCTAGGAATCCCATCTGTCATGGATAAAAAATTATGGCCCATTAGCCTGGTGTAAACTTCACTGGAAACTGGCAACCCTAGGGGCTCAAGCGCCATGACTGGGGCTTTGCAAAAAAACTCCCAGAAAGTGCTCCCTGAGTATACCAGACATCAGGCCTCAGAGGTTTCCCTAGCCCACCAGACTTTCTTACCCACCTTGGCCAAGCCAGACCAGCAATTGACCCCATACATTTTGCTATGATTTTTGCAACACCATTGTTATACAACTTGAGCTAGATAGTACAAAATGGTGTTTTTTTTTTCCATTTTTCACTTGTCGCCATGTTGCCTCTCTGTTCCCTTCGCAGCACCCTAGCCTCTCTTTTCCCTTTGCAGCACCCTGTAGTGCACATACCGAGCCGATCTTTCCTAAGGTTTCTATGCAGAGTGGCGCCTTTGTAAGCATAGAAAGACTGCATATAGAAGTTTGGGAAAGGTGTGTTTCATAAATGCGAGCACCCCAAAACAGGCCCTGTGACACCCCCTTGATTAGGGGTACACAAAATCCTATTTATCTTTTCCACAGATGTTTCAAATACCCCTCCATCATCCTAATACACAAAACCATCTTCACAATTCTGTTATCATCACGCCTCCTATTCCCATCCATCCATCCACCCATCCATCCACCCATGCAATCCTGTAGATACATGTATGCGCACCTGATGGCCAAAACCATATGGCAACCCTGCAGGGCCGTCTCGTCCGCCCTGAGAGCCGTCACGCCAACCCTGGGATGAGGTCCTGTGTGCATATTTGGTTTGGCAGGTTTGGCTTGACTTGGATTTTGCAGGTTTGGTTTTCTTGCCCACCCTGAGAAAAATCCCTCAATGAAAATTTGGCTCTGCAGGTTTTGGTTTTTGGTTTTGCAGGTGTATTTTCCTTGCCCACCCTGGATTGGGATCCAGCGAAAACTTTGCTGGAACAAGGCCTGAGGATGGCATTGGGTGCCAGCGCCCATAAATTGCATTTAGGCAACAACTCACAGGGTATTCCCTTTTTTTGTTGAGGCTTCCATCATGGCATGTTTCCTATTTGTTTCCTGTTCAATTTCCCTGACCGACGACATCCTTAGCAGGTGCCTCCCCTGAAGTGTAATAGACACTCTATGACATGCTAAGAAATACATCATGTGCCATCCCTGATGGATGCAAGGCTTAAGGTGCCTCACCTGCGCAATGCCCTGAGAGCAGAAGTCTGTTTCACCAGCAGGCGGGGAGCAGAGGGGTTCGCTGCAAGAGACGTTTTCGGGGAAGGAGCGAGTTCTGGGTGAATAAAAGCAAGTCTGAGCCATAGAAGAGGCCGCTTGCTGGAGAGGATTGGCAGGCCATGCGCACTGATCACACATATGGTACTTGAGCTTGAAAAGCAGAAATTTGCGCAGATATTGCCCAAGAGCTGCCATTGCTGCCGCTGCCTGCACGCATCACTTGTTGTGGTCAAATAGAGGCTGATGTGGCTCTCTGAGCTATAATGGAGACGAGTTGAGCGGAGGTGGCTCGAACACGATGCTCACCTGCACGCGGCATGCGTGGCGTGCGTGAAGACATAAGCGCCTGGTTTGCAGACCACACGCGCGGCTGTTGCTGCACTTGCAGCTGCTGCTGCTGCTGCTGTGGCTGAGCACTGCCGGGGCGTAGGGATGAGACGTGCCTACCGTTGACGCCCCCTGGCTGCCCTGCAGAGGCTCCTTGCTCATGCAAGGGTCGGAGGGACTGGGAGGAGAAGGGTTGGCTGGCACGAGGACCGTTCAAGCTGCCTGCTTCCATGCGCATGTGCGTATTTGTGCGTGTGTGTTTGTTGCACGTGTTGTGCACATGTGCGCATGTGCATTTTTGTGCGCATTTGTGTGTGTGTGTGTGTGTGTGTGTGTGTGTGTGTGTGTGTGCGCGTGTGTGTGTGCGTGTGTGTGTTGCACACGTTGTGCACACACATTTGCGCATGTGCGTATTTGTGCGCATTGCGTGTAACACACCAAGAATTGAGGTGTGTGAACACAGACCCACAGGGTCTTTGCTTTTGGGCAATGTCCATGGAGGCCAACCACTGGTTCCTGATATGCCCACAGGGTGATTTCCTTCTAAGCGAAACTTAATAGACACTGCTTGCATGAAGGAGTCATGTCTGGCAGTTCGCTTGGTCAGCTCCCTCTGGCATCACAATCCAACTCAACTCGACATACCTCCATGAGGGTGAGCATGAGGACACAGATGTGAACCTTTAACCACACACAAACATTTGAGCGACACAAGAGCATGCATACTGCCATCCTCCTGGTGCTCCTGCTCCTGCTGCTGCTGCCGCTGCTGCTGCTCTACCCTCCTAACCTACCATCGCTGGGCTGCAAAATCTGGGCAGTGTCGGAATGGCGGCCCCGGGTCATCAGCGGAGAAGATGGGCGGCTTGATTCTTGAAAGTCATGATCTGCTAGGAACGATTCCTCGCGTGCGTAGCTCAGGCCTGCAAGCAAGGCAGGAGGTGTTGCAAGCAGACTTCAAGAAGTCAAGTTCCAACATCAGGGGGGCTGTCACAACAATTGTTGCATTGCCATGTGCAGCTCGTGGCTCATGGTTGCGTGCGAGGCAGATGGGCTTGCAAGAGGAGCAGGGGTGAGATAGATTCAGATCCATCAGCACCAGGTTAACACAGACCGCTTGCCCACCATGTTAGCACGCATGCCTGCAACAAAAAAACCATCAAGTTTCACTGCGACAAAGGTGGCTGAATGACTTCAAAGAATTCACAAGCAAGCAACTTGACGGACTGGAATCCCCTGCTGAAAAGCAGAGTTGCTGCCAGGAGCGCAAAAGCGCCAGGCAGGGTCCCAGCTTGCTGCTGATCTGAGATTTTTTTTCCTTTGTCAATCCAGTCCCCCTTGTCACAGCACAGATAGATCCACTCCATGCCTTGGAACAGATTGACCCATGACTGCCTTCAACCTGTCCTTGTGCTGCCCACAAAACTGCCGTAGGGTGTTCCCCCAGAACTTCTCAACCCACCTCCCATGCTTGGTTATGAGCATGACTGCTTGGGCCATGCAATTATGTGCAGTTGGTTGGGCACAGACTGCTTCCATTTTGGACAGCAACGATACAGAACAAGAGTGTGAAATAAGGGGCGCTGCTGCACTTTGTAGCCGAGCTTTGTTGCAAGTGAATGTGTTCGCAAAGCATTCCAACAGCCAACTTGCCTGCAACAATGTCCTGCACGACGTCAACGAGGGTGGTGCTGTTCTTCAGGGCCTTCTCGATCTCTTTCTCGCTGATGAATTGATGGTAGGGATGCTGCGGTCGTTGGGGCACCTATACAGGACATGTGAGTGCGTAGGATCTTGGCAACGACAGGAAGAACACATGGCGAGGCCCTTGAGAATCTGTGCGGTAGGGCCAGGAGGGGGAGAGCTGCTTAAATAGTGTCGATGAGAGGTTGTGCAAGTCTAGTGCCATGCTATGTGCAATCAGCACCAAACAGTGCATCTTTGAACTCTGGCACCTCACGTACAAGTGCACTCCAGACAATGCGGCACACACGAGCCATGCGATGGTGTGCCTGGCATCCACACACACACACACACATTCCACGTTTCACAAGTCCCAAATTACCAACGCAATGCTGGAGTTCTGACGGGGGTGCCTGTAGCTGAGGAGTGCCTCCGGATGCTGCTGCCACTGCCTGCTGCCTCTCTATACTCATGTAATTACTGCATGCCGTTTTCTTCTTTTACACCATGCAGGCTGCATGTACGCACGCCTGATGCCGCCTTTCCCTGCTACCACTCTGCGATAATTTACTTACTCTACCGCGCCTTTGTTTCCCTTCTACACCACGTAAGCCGCATGCACCTGAGGAGCGCCTCCGGATGCTGCGGCCGCTGCCTGCTGCCTCTCCAGGCCCTGCACTGTGGCAAGCGCAGTTGCTGCTGTCTGCTTTGCATCAGCCACGCTCGCGATAGAGGATGCAGCAGCAGCAGCGGCACGGTCGCCTACGTCCCGGGCCTCAGCGGTTTGTTGCTCAAGCCTGCGTGCAGGTGTGCACGTGCAGTGGGAGGTTCTGGAAAACGAGGGGAGGGCTGCGAGGACGTGAACATGCTCTGTTTGCTGTTGTCTATCCCCATATGTGTGTGTGCTTGTATGTGCGTGCGCGTGCGCACGCACGCGGCCTCAAGTGCACTGGATACGCTGCATGGTAGCTTCTTCTAAGCACACAGCACAAGCTGCCTTATTCCCTTTTCAATGGCGGCGGAACCGAAGCGATGGGCAGGGCCTGCTGCACAACATCCACTGCTTGAAGCTTCTATCCACATTTCATGTCAGGAAATCAGGGGCACAAACCAGTTCCACAACCAAGATCAACCCACATAGGCAAAGCCTGATTTAAGGATGCCAGTGCTGCGGTTGCGCGCTTATTTGCACCAGCGCACACTTCCTCGAGCGCACGCGCTCGCTCCTCGCCCACCCCCACTGCCACCTCCAACCTGCGCATGAGGAGCAAGCAATCACTGCTTAGGCTCCTGATGAGTATATACACACATACACATACGCACCTGCTTCCTAACACTGCCTGTGCTGAAAGCTGCATTGGTCCTGGATATCAAAACCCCTGCAACCAAGGCACTGAAAGTCTGTAGAGGATAGGCAAAGCTACAAATATCTAAGGATCGGCGTATAAAGTTATTTGGAGACATTCACAACGTTATATACCGTTATAACAAAATAACGTCATGCTATATTACAACAGGTGCCGATCCCTAAGGATCGGCGTATAACGTTATCTGGAGACGTTCATAACGTTATGTTATTTGTTATATAACAGTGCCGATCCCTACAAGTGTCCAGGAATGGCAAAATGCACACCGACACCTCTGCAGCCCAGGCAGAGTATGTGTGCGACCTTGGACATGCGCATCTCATGGTGCCCTTATGGCACAAGCACAAGCTTGCCAACTGCGCACCTTGCACTTATTTGCCCAGGCAGTGCCAAGCATGTGCAAGCAAGGCTACAAGATGTTAACACCCAGGCCAACAACAAGAATGCATGCACACACACACACACACACAAGCGCGCATGGGCACGCTTGCACGTACTTGCTCAGCCGTGACAGGGCTTGTGCAGACTGTGCCATCTGCGCGGCTTTGATCCCCTGCAGCGCCTCCAACACCGCTTCTACCTCATCTCCACTCATAGACAGCACAGACACCACGCTGCCCGCCTGGGGCTGTTCTTTGACCTGCAGCCCCTGCTGCCACCCCGGTTGCCCCTCTGCTTCCCCTTGCGCATGCCGTGGTGGCTGGTTGCTAGGGTTCCCCTCGTCGTCCACATGGCCCTCGCCAGTGCTTGTTGCGCCCTCTGAATCTGCTGCATCAGCTACTGCTGCGTCTTTGATTGTTCCTGCTCCTGCTGCTCCTGGACTCACGACCTCCTGGACCTGGCCACCTTGGCTGTTAGGCAGTACAGGGCCGGACTCAGGGTTAATGGATGCCGCCCTCTGGTGTGACGCAGCCACGCGCGCGAAAGTCTGCAGAGGCGGTGGTGTGACGCCTTGGGGCCCCTCAGCACCAGCAGTCGTGGCCTGAGTCAAGGCGGTACTTGTGCCTGGTGCCTCGGGCGCCTCACTTCCAACCAGCTCCCCACCTGCCTGCTGCTGCTGCTGTGGCGCTGGCGGCGACTGCTGCAGCAGCGTGATGGTCAGGTGCAGCGGCCCTGCGGCTGCCGCGGCTGCAGAGTTTGCAGCTGGACCCCCCATGCGCGCAGACAGTGCGTCCTTGGTTTCGGTGAGTGCGCGCTGTAGGCCCTCCACTTCGTACGCGCGAGCCAGCAAGGGAAGCTGCGCGCGCAGGTCTTCCAGCCCCAGCTGCAGCTCTTGCAGCTCCACTTGCTGCTGCTGTTGCTGGCCTTGCGGCTGCGCGTCTTGCTTCCCTTGCTGCTGCTGCTGCTGCTGCTGCTGCTGTGTGCTGTGCGGCCCCTGCTGATGATGCGACAACCGCTGCACTTCTGCCTCCAAACCACCCAGCCGCACATCCAATGCCTGAAGCAGTGTGGCATGGCGTGCCAAGGATGGGGAGGGGTCAATAAGCTCTTCTGCAGCTGTAGCCGCTGCTGCTAGGGTCCGGCCGTCTAGCGGGCGTGCAGCGCCACACTCCCCTCCTCCCGATGAGCTCTGTTGCTGCTCTTCTGCACTTTCCGATTTTTCTTCATGGGCGCAAACATCCTGGGCAACCCCCACCCCATCGCCAGCCTGACTAAGACCCTGGCTGCCTTCTCCATCCTGCTGGCCCTCAGCCTCTGCTCGAGGTGCAGGGGCGGCATTTCCGGGCCCTTCGTTCCCTGCCTCTCCCCTGCCTACACTGTTGCCCCTGACACGTTTGCTGCTGCTTCTTTTGCCGGATGCAGGGGCACACTCCTGGCCACCACCAGCACCAAAGGCCGCATCCTTGCCATTCCCTCTGCTGTGAGCACGATCTTTGCCACCAGCTGCATCAGAGGCCGCATTCTTGCCCGTCTCTTTGCCACGAGCATGCTGATTGCTGCCAGCAGCACCAGGGCCTGCAGCCGCCTCAGCCCTCAGCTGCTCGATTGTGTGCCTGAGAGACTCCAGATCGTGGCTGCGCGCCATGCCAGACAAGCAGCTTTCGACAAAGCGCACCAGGCGGCGGGTCTCATAGGCCTGCAAGCAACAGGAAGAAGGGTCTGAAAGGCCTGGAAGACGGGTCTCACAGGGCTCATAGGCGGGTCTCATTGGCCTGCAAGCAGCAGGGAGAAGGGGGGGCAGATGCGAGGGAAAGAAAAGACTTACAAACATCCAGGCATGTGCACGAACCCTTCGTTCAGCCGCAACCCTTTCAAAAAAAAAAGCCCACATACATGCACATGCACTAACCTTTGTATCTGAGCGAGCAAATTGGTAGCATTGAGACACCCATCCATCCATCCATCCATCCAACACTGCCGAAGTACCCCCTTGACCCCCCTTCCTTGCTTTCATAGTTGCCTCTCCCATTTCTAAACCAAAGCGCACCTGCCGCTCCACAAGCTCTGGCAGCAGCGTCTTGTTGAGCACGCTGCGCACAGCAGACTCAGAAAATGTGGGCCCCTGATGCTTGGCACATGCATCTGTGGGCAACTTTGCTCCTCCTCCTGCACCTCCTCCTCCTCTGCCCAGCAGCTCCAGCATGGCCGCAATCTGGTCTTTCACAGCTGGCATCTCTGCTGAGAGCTGCGGGTGTTGGGATGCGCATAGGGTCAGGGTTGAGAGTGGGGGACCCCATCCTTTATAGCAGGCATTGCTGCTGAGAGCTGTGGGTGATGGGAGGCAGAAATGGAACGCAAGAAAGAGACAGCAGAGATGGAACACAAGAAAGAGACAGCTAGAGTAGGTATGTGCATGCCTGTGTGTGTGTGAGAGAGAGAGAGATAGAGAGAGAGAGAGAGTGAGAGAGAGAGAGAGAGAGAGAGAGGAAAAAGAGGGGAGAGGTTATAAAGGGGAGAGAGGGTAGGAAGGAGGAAGTTTACATAGGCAGTTGAGCAGAAGGAGATCCATGACAGGTGCCAGCTGCAAAGATGGAAGAAGCACAAGCTGCTCGGCCATAGCAGCTTGGCATTTGTATAACTTGGCACTTATGTATTGAATGCTGATAATATTTTTCACCATCTATCTTTGCTCATGTGACTTGTTCATTCACAGCCAGAGCAACCTTTCAGAACAGACTTCTGCGACACCCCCCCCCCCCCCCCCCGTTCACACACACACACACACACACACACACACACACACACACACACACACACACACACACACACACACACACACACACACACACAAGCACATATTGACGCAACTGCACCTCCATGACCTGCAGCTGCTGCTCATTGGCCTGCAGACACGTACACACGCGCGCGCACACACACATACACACACCTGCACCTCAAAGGCCTGCATTTGCTGCTCATTGGCCTGCAGCCGCTCCCTCAGGGCAGAACCCAGGGCCCCACTCTGCGCCAGCGCCTCCTCCACGCTTGCCATCCGCGCATACACGGCCAGGAGGGCACCTGCCTCACCGCCACCTACTGGCTCGCCTGTATGTGTGGTGTGATGGACAGATCTGGATGTGATTCTCGGAGGAAATGGAGGGAAAGTAAGGAAAAAGGAAAACAGAGAGTGAGTGGGTGATTGAGTGAGAGAGAGAGAGAGAGAGAGAGAGAAGGAGAGGCTGGCAGGGAGGAAGAAGGATGGAGGGCAAGTCTTTTTGGGCAAACACAAGGGCATGCATGCGCAGAGGAGGGAACAATAGGAATTGAGATACACCTCCCGCTAAGACAGAAGGCACAGTTTGCACTTTATCACACAGCGTAATAAATCATGCGCGGGGCAAAATTGACGAGTAGGGAGGGAGAAAGGTTCTGGGTCAGATCAATGACTGAACTATACACATTGATCCACAACAGATGCGTACACAATGCCTTTCAAAGCGGTGAGTGCAGGTGTAGAGCTCCCTTTACAACAGCCACAATGAGTGCTAAGACTCACCTAGTTTTGGGCCATCGGCTGAGAGCTGTGCTTCACTGATGCTAGACAAAGTGCTGAGCTGAGGTGGAATACCCCTGGGGCTTGACTGACCGAATGTCGGAGAGGGGTTTGTGGCGGTGGAAACAGCTGGAATGGCGTGGGGGGAAGAAGAAGGATGCTGCAGCTGCAGGTATACGCAAAAATCCAGCTTGTATGTAAGCATCACAGCCTTTTGCTGCACATGATGTATAAGTGCATGCACACAAGATGCGTGTGTTTGTGCATGTGTGTGTCTGTGTCTGTGTTTGAGTGCATTTGAGTGTTTGTGTTTGTGTATCTGTGCGTGTATATACGTGTGCGCGTGTGTGCTGTACATGTGTGCGTGCGTGGATGCAGCTGTGTGTGTGTCCCTTGTTTTGTATGATGTCTTTGCAGAAAGCTTGTGTCAATCCTCAATTTTCTACGTTTTTGATCATTTATGCTTGGGAGGGAAACCATGGGCCTGAGCTTCTGGACCAGAACATAAATGGCTCAGGAATTCCAGCCAAATGAGCTTCTGATACTGCCCAATCAACAAGAAGTACACAAGCCTGCACACCTGCAGCCGGATGAGCTCCTGCTGCGCGTCCAGCACCATACGCTTCAGGGCATCCAGCTCATGGCGGGGGGCCAAGTGCGAGAGCTGCTGCTGGAAGAACTGTAAAGAGGAGGGGAAACAGATAATTATCTGCCCATTATAATGGGCACGTCAGAAGGATGACGCGGCTCCATGAAGAGCAGGATAGAATGGGTACATGTGAGAAATGGTTTCATGGATCCATGGATGAGTAGCATGAAATGGGTCCATGGCGGGGGGGCTAAGTGCAACAGCTGCTGCTGGAAGAAGTGCAAAGGGCCGAGTGCACCATCTGCTGAATGCAAAGTTCTATATTCATGATACTTAACAATAACAGTGCTGCAGGGGGCCAAATTTGGCAACAGCTGCTGTTGGAAGACCTGTCAGGAGGAGTACAGATAGGGGGCACGGGAGTAAGATGACATGGCTCCATGGAAGAGCAGGATAAAATGGGTACATGTGTGAATCGGGTCCATGAATCAATGGGTGAGTAGGATTAAATAAATTCCTGGCGGGAGGGTAATTGCAGCAACAGCTGCTGCCGAGAGTATTGCAAGGAGGCTATGAATAGCAGGAAGGGCGTAAGACAGCGTGCGGCAAGCCCACCATGCATCATCCACAAGCGCTGCTCCTGTACGGTAGCCCTTCTAGTGTGAAGGGGATCTCGTACTGAAAGAAGTAGATCTAGGCAGGTGCATAGTGTGTTGCGCTTGTGTACATATGGTTGTGTGTGTATGTGTGTGTCTGGGCTAGAACCTGGAACCCTGGAAGCCCTGGATGGCTGTCCTTGTTCCCTATTTGCACATGCCAGCAAAGCCGCACAGTCCAGCAGATTAGAATCAATCAAGCCCACTTACTTGGTTGGCTGTGAGCTTCTTGTGCAGGAGGGTGTCCATACTGGGGCCGTACAGCTTGGCATCCACGAGAGAGCTGGCTTCTTGCAGCTGCATAAGCAAAGATGCAGCAGGAATGATCATATCACGCAGCAATGATCAGCAGGATTTACCAGAGGACCATATCAAGCAACACAAAGTATCATGCCAAAGGACCATATCGAGCAGGAATGACCGGCAGGGATGATCATATCAGGCAACCACAGAAAAAGAGCTGTGCTCAAGGAGCACATTTGGTACTTGACCAGACGCACAAAAAAAGCACAGCCACCAACTTTGATCCAGCTGCTTTCTGTCCAACATCTTTGCTATACCTGCAGGTGATAGCATGCGACGTAATATGTGCTGCAATGCTCGGGACATCACGCATAAAGAAGCAAGGACACCACACAGTTTGCATTCCACACGTGCTATACAAGCCTTCAGGCTGGGACTGATGGCATCATATGCACAAATTGCACATGGTCCGACATGTACGTGGGAGAAATGGCTGCAAAAATGTACTTCTTCTTGCTCTGCCTCCAATGTAGCAAACAAGCACTGAATCCAAAATCTCATACTGTGCTAATGCGGAATGGGCATTCACATCCCCAAGACAGTAACTAGTCCACTTGCTGCGGGTACAATGGCTCATCAATGCCCAAAGCCAAATCACTCAGGCTAGCAATAAGCATGTGCGCACCGTTAGAATTTCTCCCTTTGAGGCCAGCTTCCCGAGCTCTCCCATCATTTTTTTGATACGGGTCAGTTCTTGCCGCATGGCATGCTGCATGGGCATCCAAGCAACACACACAGTGAGATGAGATGAGCGGCCTGGTATGACATGCTAAACCTCGGATCTCTGGCTACGGAGGAGTCTTTTGTTGGTCATTCTGTGTGTGTATGTGGGTGCGCACGCATAAGAAGAGGTGCATGATTGTATGGGGTTTGGCTTTTAAATGACCAGGTGCACCTTTGCGCATGGCCAAGGGTGAGTGCTAATCCGATACAAGGTTTGTGGTGCAGCAAACCATTTGACATTGAATCCCATTCAGTGGGCTGCATACTTCTGTGCATGGCTCTGGTCTTTCTGGGCTGGATGTTCATGCTTTGAACCAACGCCACCAAAAGAGCCACCAGCAACAGCAACAGCATTGCATGCATCAACAGCACCAACATCATGGTCTCTTGTTCCTGAGCTCGATGCTTGTGTTTGCAGTATTCACAGGTTTGGCCTTGATTCCTTGCACCAGAGGAGAGCCCTTGGAATTTTGAGATGCGGTTAAAGGGGCTTGGCCAGAAATGACATTTAACGGGTACAAACACACAAACACCTCAAAAGCCGCGCTGCAGCTGCATGCAATCAATGAATGGCAGCAATGCCTTTCTGGAGAGCAAGACTAGCTCCTGGAGCTGCATGCCAAACAATTCAGCTGCGCCTTTTCTGCTACCACCTTGCCACTTCACAGAGCAGCAGCCAAAACCGTGACGCCCACATCACCGTTGCGGTCTGGTATCAGCCTGCATAAGCTGCTTCCCAACTCGGCCCATCGTGATCAACATGCAGGATCAAACTTATCAGCTGCACCTTTACTTAGCACGCATACAAAACGTCACCCAGATCAACTGCGTCAATCTGAGTATTCACAACTGCGTCAAGATCCAGCACCAGCTGTTTCCCCATTCACATCTTCCCACATCAACTGTATCACAAGCTTTTCCGCTCACCACATTCACACCACCATCCAGCATCATATGCACCTTCTGCTGACCAACTTACCACATCCTTACCACCATCCAGCATCATATGCACCTTCTGCTGACCAACTTACCACATCCTTACCACCATCTAGAATCAGCTGCACCTTCTGCTTACCAACTTACCACATCTTTACCACCATCCAGTATCAGCTGCACCATTTGCTTACCCACTTGCCACATCCAAACCACCTCCAGCATCTGCGGCACCACTCGTCACCCCACTCACCACATCCACATCACCATCCAGTATCAGGGCATCCAACGTGGCTTTGGTGGCCTTCCACTGCGCCTCAAGGGCAGCCCCGCGCGTCGTCTCATGATGCAATCCTTCCTCAAGGCAAACTGCAGAGCAGGGATAGATACCAGTCAGTCTCATAGAGCAAGCCCTCCTCAAGGCAAACAACAAAGGAAGGATAGACACTGTTCAGGAGTCATTATTGTCCTGGAATGGGCAACCAGAGGAAAAGTAACAACAGGGTCAGGCGGTGGCATGGGGGTTCTCATGTAATTCAGTGTCATTCAGTCCATCCCTGTAGGTCAGAATGCCACAACCTGTCACATATGAAGCTGCTTGGTAGGATGCAGGTGGCAAGTGCTCTTTTGCTGGACAAGCTGCTGCTTTGACCAGCAAAACATCAGGGGCTGTGCAGGGCATGCAGAGAATGCAACGTCAACAAAGGAACAGGATGCTTCAAGTAGGCAGGTATGGGTCAACGATGTTTACATACGAACGTACAGCGGGAGCCTGCTTAACGATGGACACACGCGCACACACACATACACACACACGCGCACACACACACACACACACACACACGCACGCACAAGATCATCATGGCATAGCACTATCACATCAAGTGCATCAAGGAAGCATCATCAAGTACCCCCCAAGTGGCGGCAGCTCTCAGGAAAATGAACTGTTTCTTTCAGCGTGCTGCTCACCCATCCGCTCTTGGGCTCGGGCCATGCCAAACTCCAGCTGGTTCATGTAAGCCTTGATGGTGTGGACCTGTGGGGAAACAGGGGGTTTGACGTGGCTTAGGGGCAAGAAGAGCTGGAAAGGCTGTATATGCACCCAGCACTCATCTCCTCCAGCAGGAGGCTTTTGCAATTTGGACATGCTTCCCATAGATTGCCAAGTGCAGCAAGCTACAACAATCCATTCTGCCATTGTCAAAAAGACAGCCTTCAATGCATACATCTCTGCATACCAAAAGCCCTGCACCAGGGTACAGAGCAGTAGGGGTGTAAGAGCAGGGCACGCAGCATCTGCATCAGCCCATGCCTCAGCCAGCTCTTGCAGCTTGCTGAGGGCTCAACAAGTTATAATAATCTATTCTATTGGTTTAACAAATGCAGCTACAAGTATGATACTGCTTAGAAACAGCCCTGCAGCATGCTGAGGGCTGCAGCATGATGCGCAATCATCATCAAGAGACACCTTGACATCAAGCAGTCTTCAAGACCTTCTCTCCCCCACTGCCTTTGCCTGTTCAGTCAGGCCTTGTTGTGCTGCTCTGGGGTGCATCTGTGGATGTGCGTGGGTGCAGATGCGCACTCATGCATGCTGATCAACCTTAGAGCAGGCCTTGTTGTGCCGTTCAGGGATGCATCTGTGGATGTGCGTGGGTGTAAATGCACACTCATGCATGCTGATCAACCTTAGAGCAGGCCTTGTTGTGCCGTTCAGGGATGCATCTGTGGATGTGCATGGGTGAAAACGCACTCTCATGCATGGGACACAGCATTCGCTCTGGCTTGGCTTGACCTGGCTTGGCCTGTGCAGTGGCTTGGCTTGTTGCAGGAGCAAATGCACTTGCATGCATGGGACACAGCGTGCACTCTGGCTTGGCTTGACCTGGCTTGGCCTGTGCAGTGGCTTGGCTTGTTGCAGGGACAAATGCACTCGCATACATATGGGACACAGCCTGTGTGCCCCAAGGCACGCTTGAGGCGTCGTAAAAGAGCTTGAAAATAACTTGCTTGATGCATCTCATGGTGGAACAGGTTGCTTGAAAGCGACTGTGCTTGGTGCATTGCACCGTGAAAGCACAGATGTGACTCACTTAAGCCTTCAGTTAAGGCACCTCATCCTGTTGCAGCTGGAATTGTACCTACTTGGGGCATCTCGTCGTGAAACAGCTCAAATTTGACTCGGAGCCCCATGGCGTTGATGGCCTTCTCTAGCTCAGCTTGAACATTGGATACGGTCTTGCGAAGGGCCTCCACCTGCAAGTGTGTGGGCATGCATGGGCAATGTAGGAGTGTGTAAGGGCATGAACCAGACAAAGTTTGACTGAGTGCTCATGAACACATTTGCGCATGCACGTGAGCGTGAATGCGCGCACATATACAGTTACACACACATACACAAAGGCGCGCACACACACACACATACACTTACACACACATGCACGCACACACATGCGCACACACACATGCGCACACACACACGCAAGCACACACACACACACATACACAAAGGCGCACACACACACATACACTTACACACACATGCACGCACACACATGCGCACACACACGCAAGCACACACACACACACACACACACACACACATACACAAAGGCGCACACACACACACACATGCACGCACACACATGCGCACACACACATGCGCACACACACGCAAGCACACACACACATACACAGAGGCGCACACACACACACACAAGTGCGTGCATGCACCACATGCCAAGATTGCGCACCCAAAAATAAGGCAAACACACACACATACACACACACGAGCACGCGCGCACACCTCATACTTGGCTGCCAGATGTTCCACCCGTGCATCTGCATACTCTATCATGCGCTTCACTTCAGCAGCCTGCACAAGTACGTACAACATCCATACACGCAATTTGCATAAATCCCAGCCGAATGCGCACAAAATGCAACAGAACATTTGTGCACAATAACAGCTTACATGCAATGTGTGCAAAAACCCAACCAAATGCGTACAAATCAGAGACAACATCCACGCGCAGGATCAGCACACAAACAATGAGCAGGGCTAAACAGCCAATAGAGGGTAAGGGAGTGGCAGAATCCTACGGAAGGATCTGGCTGGGCACAAGGCAGGAGAGCCTGGACACAAGGCAATGTAGGGTAGGGTAGTTGCACCTGGCTCAAAAGAACAAGAAACGAGAAGGACGCACATGCTAGGTCCAGCTGCGTGGATTAAGGTTCCCTAGCTAGCAAGCTAGCTATGACCCTACCACTGGCTTCAAGCCATGCAGAAAAGTTGCATCTCTCGTCTGACTCAAGATGTTAAATTATTTGGTGAGCAAAAAAGCTATGTGGGTAATGAGCTGGGAACCCATATGGCTGCCAGCAAGCGGAGTCCAATTGATTTGACAGCTTGGTTCATTGACGTATGGCACATAGGTCAAGCCATGTGCAAGCAACAGTAGTGTGCATGCTGGATGGAGTAGAAAAGGGGAATTTGGGGAGTGCATCTGAAAGTACACATACATGTATGATTCTCAGGTTTAAATACAAAGAAGCCGGAGATAGGGATCGGCAAATAGTGCTACGCGCCAAATTTGGTACGTGTAAACCTGATTCTCTACAAAGAAGCCGCAAATAGGGATTGGCATACAGCGCTACGCATCACGTTTCCCAGTGCTTTATAGCGTTAAATAGCACTACAATGTAATGATGCTATTTTCCAGCGGTATATGAGGGGCTTCTATAGCAATATATAGCGCTGCTTGCATGTCGCGTTTTAAGCAAACACTGATCCCTTGCCACCGTAAGCCAACATGCTTGAAAGCTGAGCTGTAATGTACAGAACCAAAAAAGTGGAAAATAATTTGGGGAATGCATCTGAGGTGCACACATACCAAGCGTGAAGAAATGTCCTGGGCCTCCCTGTTAGCAGCGTGCAGAGCCTGTTGTGCACCCTCCATCTGCGCACAGCAACATTTCAGTGGCGACAGTGGTGTGAGTCAAACGCACGTGACGCAGGCATACTCACACTCTTCCGCACTTTGCCTCTGGTGTGCAGAACTAGCACTTAAAAGACACTTCCACTTCCCTTTTATACGAGGCATTTCCTTCCCAGATGTACTTTCATCCGCACAACAGAGCTTAAGCTATCTCCCATTTTAGTAATTCATTTCAAAGGTACGCTCGCAAAAGGTTGCGCCTGCATCATTTCTCAAAACATCTGCCACCACTCTGCACCACTTTAACTCCTCATTTATGAAAACACCTGCCATCATTCATGTAAACGCCTGCAACACTCATTGAAAACCTGCCTTTTTAATGCATGTCATGATTACTAAGACGCCTGCCAGAGGGCAGCATGCCAAGAAAGCTCACCATCCGCCTCAAATCAGTGATCCCATGCTCAAGCTGCGAAGCAGTATGGCTGTTGTCTTTTATGGAGGCCTGCATGCCAGCAATCTCCTCCGCTTGGGCAGCCACCTGTGTGCACGCGCGTGTGTATGCGTGTGAGTATGTGTGTGCGCGCGATTGGGCTCCTGAAAATTAGTTTGACATTAACACATTGAAGCCACCAGGCATGTTAACAGAGTTATAGTTAGAGATCAATATACTACCTGAGTGAGGGATTTCACACACCATTTTTTTTACATACACTGCCACGTAGCGGTTAGCAGCGCTACATGTTAATTATTAATTTGCAAATCAGTCTGTGCTTTTTGCTCAGACCTAAGCTCCTGAAGCATCAAGATGGGGGGGGCAAAGTTTGCTTAGCCTGACCCCAAACCGCCACTCATGTATGTTAGCTCCTCCTCCATTGCCCCTACAAAGGCTGCAACAATTGGCTTTGAGGGTGCAATGGCTTTGGGCATACAGTGTGGTCGGGGATTGCACTTTGCAAGTGTGCTTTGGAAGTGCTTTAAAAGTTGGGAGTGCAAAAGTGTGGGAACGTAGAGCACTTTGAAAATAACAAAGTGCTTTTGGGGTGTGCTTTGGGAGCGAAAAGGCTTAAGGAGTGCAAGGCAAGCTCCAGCCTCAAGCTCTGTGCTCTGCAGTCATGACCCTATTTTCTTTGACCCTGCCAAAGGTTGTCCCCACGGCTGGACCCCCCCCTGCCTAGGCAAATGAGTGTCAATAACTTTGCAACATTACTTGCCCATTCTTGCACTATTCCAGGACCTGAGAAGCCCGATGGATAGCTGTTTGTGGACTCTGCAGACAGGTGCTGAGAGGGTAATGTGAGGTGCAGTGTGTGGCGAAGTAGACTGGATTCCAGCCAAGAAAATGGGAGGTGGAAGGAAAAATGGCATGAAAATGAGGTGGCTGACACAACAAATCAGCTTGCCAATTTCCAATCAGACCACCGAATGACCCCATTGCTGCTTTGTTTGAAGCACTCTTTTGGTCTGCAACTCTGTGCAATAGTTTGGACAGAGAGCTAGCAGTATGGGCGAGCTGACACAGGTAATTCCCTTTGTGCCGGCAACCTCCCAATTGGTGCCCTCCACCAGCACGCTCCCCCAGTGCCCCCTCGCAAAATCTAACTTTGCAGCATCATAAGACGACCTAAGAACATCCTAGGTCCAGATGCGCTGGTCATATGGTGCAAGTTTGAAATTTTGGCTTTTTCTGCTGAAATGGGCAGGAACAGCTCAGTGCAAAACAGCCACTGAGCCTCACACAGCACCTTCACATGCTTCACATGTACTTTTCATCAAAAATCCGTGCTGAAGGCAGTTTAACAAGTTTGGTATGCTCATATGCTCAGAGCACACAGAGGTTCTTGCAAAACTCATAAATCACTTGGAATAGCTTAATGACACTGTAAGGGGGTGCCTGGCCGCGGGGACAACCCAAACCAAATCCCAAGACACAGCAGAAATCTAGGCATGGGCAAGAAAAGTACCCGAGGTCATTTTCAACGTGACACTGACCTGAGCTGTGAGCTTCCACAGTCCTGGCGGGCCTTGCTCCACTTTATGGTCCAGCTTGCCCATCCTGTCATCCAGCCCTTCAAACAGCTTGTCACTCTTGCTAATGAAATGGCCAACCTGCATACGCAAAAACGATGGGTAGAAACGCTGTGAATGTAGCTGTGAATGTAAACATTTGCATTTAAGACACTGTTTGGCCATCAGAGGAAAATCAAAGATGGATGCTGAGCAGGCTACTGGACTTGTGCCCCCTTACCCACATGAAAAGTGTGCTGAACAAAACAACTCAAACCCACCTGGCTTTTAAAATTCAGGTAGTCCTGAGAAACCTTCTCCAGATCAGGCACGCGTGTGTCGTTTTCAATCTTTAAGAGCCTCCCATTTTGCACTTCTACTGCCCTGCATTTATGTTAGAAATAATCACACTGTAAAGAGAAGGCCTGCAGCTAAGAGCAGGGTAGCATTTGAGCTGGCACCTCGGAAAATGCAAGGAGATTGCTGGGAGAGCAAAAGGTAACACCTTGGCCATCATGTGAGCAAAGGAAAATATCAGGGGCTAAAAAGCAGGCCATACTTCATAGAAATCAATAAGTGCATGAAAGATAGGGAAATTGAGGGAAATTTTAGCCAAGGACTTTGTTGCCTTGCAGAAACACTGTTGAAGCACTGCTGACATGCTGCTTTTATCGAATTGCCTGTAAATTGCTGACTTAGCTGCACATGACAGTCAAGAACCACTTTAAACCAACATCTATCAATTCTCAGTTTTTGATCTCACTTCTTGATAATAAAAGCTATTCTGCTCGAGGAGTCCTCCAGACACAAAACAATGCAATCCAGCAAGTCAATAAAATGGTACAAACTGAATTTCCACGACCATTCCGACACATATATTAACTCTGTATTTAAAGCTTGCACTGCCACAAAAAAATTTAATGTGTGCTTGCAGTCCGTGCTCTAGATCTGCTTCTCCACCACCAGCAGGACCTTGTAAAATAGATCAAAGCATCCACCTATGTTAAACAAATGTTACTTACATTTCCTGCTCCTTGATCTGCCTCTCCATCACCATCAGGCCCTTGTGAAACAGGTTCTGCCGGTCCTGCATTACTTGGAAATCACTCCGGTTTGCCTGGATGTCACCCTCTGCCTGCAGTCCAACAATGTTTGTTTGCGCTTTGTTACTGGAACAATTCATGTGCTGTATCACATGCAGAAATTGAACGTAGCACATGACACCGTCAAGTTTACTAAAAAGGCGAATGCACCTGACCAACCTATACTACAGATTTGATCAACATTTAAAGGAATCACATGAGTTCCTTGCAAACAAATAGCGTAAATCAGCTTCACTTGAGGGCGTAACAGTGTTTTGAGCAGCCTTTAATTTTGCATAGGCTGGGTCAATGTCGATGAAGGGAGTGCTCAAGACTTAAAACTGAACACCCCCTTTTTGGCTTCATTACAACCCCTCAATGAATTGAGACAAGATAATTATTGAGCAAAAGTCAGGCATTTGCTGATTCAGCGATCTAGCTTTATCCCTATGTCCTTCCTTGCCATGCCATTCACTCTTTTTTCATTCATTGTGTTTCTTGCCATGACATATGAGTCTCCCCTCGCCATGATATCCATTCTGGAACTTTGAACAAGGCCTGACCACACTTTTAGCGTGGACTCTAGCGTGGAGAGTCTGAGCACAAACCCCAATCCCTTGCTACCATGCACAGTTTTTTTGCATCTGTGCCATACACCAGCCAATGGAAACGATGGGGTGTTTCCTTATATGAATCTGGACATGAAACCTGGTCAGCAGTGCTGCTACCTTCACTCCACTGCTTAATTGGTGCCTTCTCCATTCTTTAGCACTACTTATTTTAATACCTCCTCCATTCCTTAGCACTTTATGTGTAGTGTGGGCTAGTGCAAAGACTAAGAATGCCTTCAGAAGAAGGCCCTGTTTATGTCACTCTGATATGCATGTTCTCCAGCACATAGCCATGCTAGCTCCTCGCATGTACATCGTACAAAGGAGAGGCTCAAACGCGGCCTGTACGCAGACCATGTTATTTAACATTTTGTAACTTGCAAACATTTTTCTGTCTTCTAGACGGCATGCAATTACGGCACAGAAATAATAAGTACAGCATGACAGACCTGAGTCATGCGATCCCGCAGCGACTCGATATCCACACGTGCGACGGACAGCCCAACCCCGAGCTCAGTCAGCTTCCGTGCATTGGAAAGGATGCCCACATCATGGCCTGCAGGAATTTAGAAAAAAGGCACAATGAATGGCAACCTCAGCACATAGCCAGAACATCAACAGGGCACGCACACGCTCATTGCACCTTTTGTTTCACACAATTTCAGGTCCGTCAAAATGAAAAGACCGGAATTTGGAAGCGACTCCTGGTGCAAATTAACAGCTTACTTGCCCATTTGGGGCTCAACCGCCATGGGACTGACTTGGCAAGGTTCCTTATACTGTGGGTCCCAAAAGTCTTCTGCAGCCTTGCTTTCTCATTTTGTTGCAAACTCAAATACCCAAAGCCAGGGGTAATCGGGTTATTCATTTCAGTAGGGATCACATTTATCGAGCATGAACAGCATCCAAGGCTAGAAAGGCAGCAATTCAGGCAGCAAACGTTGAGGTACCGATTCCAAAATCCAGAGGTGTTCCAAACACCATCTCCAATGCACCCAGCCTTGGGCCTTCTTATTCTATCTGCTTCTTCTTTTCTGCCCACTCTTCCTGCTCATAGGTATGCAAATCCACATAGGTGTAAGCATGCACTTCTATCACGGCAGGCAGCACTGATCAGGCAACCCACG
>OU611759.1:4605137-4692637 GCA_914767535.2 Dunaliella primolecta | reverse complement strand
TGTCACAAGCATGCCAAGTAAATGAGGTTGCTTCAAGATCCTGTGTATCACAAGCATGCCCCGCTCCTGGCCTGATCAATGGTGATGGCAAGAGGTGTGAACAGCCTTTTCAAGAGCGCGCCACATGCTGGCAACCTGTTAACATGCTGGAAGGAGTGAAATGAAGCTTAAGAGCAAGCTTCGGTAGTTTTAAGGGGTTGGCATTTGCTTTTAGCGCTGAATTGTGGAATAATGAATAGGCTATGCAGCGCTACAGAAGACCCTCATATAGCACTTCATGCTTATTTATTGAAATTCCCCGGCTAGGGTAGATAGCGTTATGCATAGTGCAAAAATTTGACACAGTGATATTTCCGATCCCTATCAAGTTCTCATGTATCATGATCAAACGAGCAGGGAGGGTCCATGCTGTGAACAATGAAGATGATTCCACCCTTTCCCTAGGTTTTACGTAAAACGACTGAGAATTGATGTGCATGCTGCTGGTTGTACTTTACACGCGCTTGCTACCCATGCATGCTGACTTTCAGCAAGTGCTAATAGCCCCAAAAATTACCAAAAACAAGTATGATTGCGCCGGGTATTTAAGCCCACAGTCCGTTTACATCATGGATGTATCAGCTGTGATTTGCCGGCCGGCAGTGTTGCCAACTGGATTTGTGGGGCCAACTAAATCAGACTTGACAACTGATCGTCACTTTAGGAACTTTCTACCTGGCTTGCCAAAGCCACCCTCACTGGACAACACTCCTTTTGACTTTCGGTGCAGGAAACGAGGGTTGCCACGCCCCTCAAACTGTCCGCCCAATGCGCAACCCTCTCCAAGAGCACTACAAAATGCCACGACCCAGGGGGGTAAAGTGATGGATGATGTTGTCCAGCCTCGGGAGCGTGTAGGGCAAAGAGGCAGGGTGGCAAGGGGAAAACATTCCACACCCAAGCAGCGGCCGAGCCCAGTGGAGCAGCGGCCCCAATTTGATGTAATCTAAATGTTTTGCTTCTACTTCTTGACCTGGAACTGGGAGCAATGCCTGCAAATTTACTGATACTTGCTCCGCTCTCCTTCAAAGTGCAGGTTACATAGCTGAGCTTTCCCATTGACGGTAGATCTTTCTCATGCCCTGTGAAGCACTGGCCTAAAGACAGCAATGAGGCAATACAAGACCTTAACAGGGAAGAATATTTTCTTGGCAAAGGGGATCCATTGTGCCTTGACTCTAGGAATCACAAAGGACAAGGGAGCTACAGCCCGTTATCTGGCCAATAAGCCCTGGGTATCAATCAGTACACAATAGGTCACCTTTGAGAATGGTATTTAAAGGGGGGAAAGCCTTAAAATTGCAACCACACCTGAGAAAAAGGCTATCATAAGCAGACGTGCTTTGAGGAAAAGTTCCCTAACTAGCAAGTCAAGGTCACGTTGCTATATCCGCCTACAAGGGCAGCTGAGTAAAAACACTGAGGCCACTAATCAGACCTGGCCAGGAACTTCTCATTGAATGCTGAACTCATAAAACTTGGACTTGAAAGAAAAGATACAAATCATTTTTTGTGGTCTGGCGTGAAATGAAACAGCGCAACTCGATTCAAGGTAGAAAGAAAAAAAGAGAAAAATCACTTAGGCAGAGAAAACTCTCCCAACATCAATAAAGGGAAGGGAAGGGTTACATAGCTGTACCTGCCTGCGGGGGCAGCTTAGCTGAAGCAAAACGTGCCTGCAACCAAGTCAGTCCAATCTAAAAAAAACAATATGAGCTAGAAGCTCAGTCACAGCATTTCAGGCAAGCTGACACAAATTTGGCTAATCCTAGGACATCAGCCTGGTTCATGAAGTCTCTAAGGCGTGATGCACTGCTTGGGGGTGCAGAGCTAAACAGATGCTGGAACTGAGTGCGCAGTTCTGTTAAATCCTAAGATGGGCAACCCAGGATAACATGCTCTTCGTCTTGTACAGTGTGCCAATCGCATTTGTTGCAAATTCTAAGCTCGTATGGGCACCTTTTTCCATGATGCCGTTGGGTTTCCACTCGAAGGTTGTGACCGGAAAGGCATAAGCACGAAATACTGCGTAATAATTTATGAGGAATATCTTGTCGTAGATAAAGAGGTAGCAATGGCTTTTTGTTTCTCTTCTTTTCATCCCACCAGCCTGGGACACACATCAATTGAGGAAAAGGAGAGACATTGGCTCAGAAGAGCCGTAAGTCCCCTCCACCACAAAGCAGAAACAACAAGGGCCAGTGGGGATTTGGAGGGTTACTGGAAGAATTCGGCTGTAAAACGTTAATGTTTTACAACGTTGTGAGAAGTATTGTTGTTGTTTTTAATCGCACACCTACTAGGCGTATTACTTAGCTCTGACTAAGTGGCAACAAGCTTGTTGGCATACGTAACAGAATGGGCATGAAGTTTGCGTGCAAGTCCAATGGCACGTTGGTGGTCAGTTGTTAGGGTTTACAAGGTTTACAAGGATAAGGCCTTCAGTCAAGGAGTGCGACTGCTAGCCTGCTCATAAAAGGCAATCAATTCATGAAGGAAAAGAAGAAGTTTATTGTTGTTCTGGTTCAAAAAAGCAGACACATCATGAGATTCTGCCTGCGAGAACAAGGGAGCATATTTCCTGCGGAGAGAGACCACCTGGGGATGTGTGCAATGGAAGAGGACATGTTGTTCATCCTGGACATCATCATCAGCCTCACAAAGGTCACGGTTTGGGGAAGAGCTGTGATTCCAAGTTGCTGTCTCATAGTGAAGGGTGTGAATGCGGAGTCTAAACCGAGCCACGCTGCGAATGACATTGTGGGGGAGGTCAAGGAACATGTATTTGGGGAGACTATAAGGAGAATGCATAACCAAGGCTCTTTTAGTAGGAGGAGCGCACCACTGGTGATAGGTCAAGCGTTTACTGTTGCGCTCTCTAGTCAGTTGTTAAACTGGTAAAGCGTATTCTCAGCGTAATCAGTCCCACTAACACCCAGAAGGATGGTGTGGAGAGTCACAGTTTCCCGCTTATATTCTTGCGTAGATCTGTATGCTGCTGCTGTGCCGTCTCCACCTGTTGCCCAGGCCTTGTATCTAATATTTAATTCTTATCAAGTGCACGTGCCGCTGGTTTGTACTCAATTGATGTCTAACTTGAATAGCTGCGCTGGTCCTCTGTGAGGTGCCGTGCCTCCTGCGTAACATATGGTGTGAGCAGGTGGAAAAAGTAGAGGAAGATGTGGGTTTGGCATGGTAGGGGGTAACAAATATAGCATCGGGACGGCTTGATGTGAGTCTAGATATTTTAGGGAAACTCAATGGTATTTCTGTGCTGATTTGGGCAGATAGTAAAGGTTGTTCAAGTTTGGTGTCAGAGCAGAGTTTCAATCCAATGAGGTAAATATCTCTATCTCTTGGATCCAAGTGTTCTGAAGAGTGGGAAGGGTCTCTGACTTCAAGGGGTACAAATAAGATGGCATTGTGACACATAATAGTCGTCGGGCGACTCAGTCGTGCCTTGGGGGACTGTCCAGATGGGAACTTCCCATCTATATTGAATATATAGTGCAGACTGCTTCTATGGATCTCATCAGGAACTTCCATATCTAAAGAGGAGAGTCTCTGTTGCATGTATGGTAACAATGTAGAGTCCAATGGAAGGTCTCATTTGTTAATTCTTCACTACAAATACTGAGTGCTTCGTTATGACAATCCATTTCCATTTTGTCTTTGTTTTAATGTGTGCATATAAACAGAGCATGGGAAGTGCTATCAGGTGCGCCACATGGGGGGGCACAGAGCACGTTTAGTGTGGCCGTGAAAGCGCTTTGCATGATGTTCTTGTAAAGGGTATCGTTCGGTATTTGATGACATTGGTGCTCTTTCAGAGTGGCAGTTTTCATTTGTGTGAAGGTATTGCTGATTCTAGCAGTGGTTGATGGTTGGACCCTGTCTGGAGGCTTTTCCAGTTTATGTGGTTGAATGCATCAGTGTTTGCTGTCGCAGCTTATGTTTGTCATGCATCTTTTATTTCGATTTGTCTTGCAAGTGGAAAGTACCCAGAACTCCTCAATGTTTGAGCCCGGCTGGGCCAGGTCTTTTAACTAATGTAGCTGGCCAGTAAGGCTGGGAAAAGGAGTTTCCTTCTTGGTTGAGTGAGTGTCAAAAAAGAAAGATTAATCATGTAAGCAGTGAGAACACTCCCTGCATCAATCAGGAAAGGAAGACACATTGGCTCAAATAGCCATTAGTCTCCCTCACCAGAGGGTAAAGGGGGAGCTAATGTGAGTCACCAAGATGGGTTTCTGGCTGCACGCGGCTCCAGGAAAACAGGGTATGATGAGTATTTTTGTTTTAAATGGCATGTCTGGTTTAGGTAAGTTTGTGCGCACATTGCACAGAATGGGCATGGAGCTTCCATCAAGTTTCCGCCAAGTAGGCTAGGCGAGACTAGGGGATGCTCTTTGGCAGAATGGGCATACCCTAGTTGGCAAAGAAAGGCATCAAATAATGTTAATGGCACAATTTGCTGATAATTCATAATGTTGCAACACTGGAGTTCAATGACAATGCCTTGGGGGTCAAATTGCAGCCTTTTGAAGATGGGGACACCTTGTGTTGATGAATTGGTCCTGTGTAGCGAGGGGGATCGGAGAGGGGAACAGGATCTAAATTGCTTTGATCCAACCCTCAAATCTCATTTTGTATCTGCCTAAGATCAACCTGGATCAAAAGGAGCCTTCTATGGAAGGCAGATTTCTAACCACAACCTCCCAACTAGGCCCTACCCACACAGGCCTAGGCTCTTCTCGCCTCGGAGAATCTCTTTGAAAAATGGGACACCCTATTTACCCACAGCTAGTCACGGATGACAGGGCATTGGCGATTTCAACAGGGAATGTCACGGTGGAGAGCGCTACTCACATGATGACATTTTAGGACAGGCATATCATGATCAGGTTAGTGGATCGTTTGAAGCGGACTGCATGTTTCTGATGGTAGAGATAAAAGGGCATGTTCCAGAGGATACCGTCGCAGCAATGTAGGCACGATGACACAAAATGTGCTATTTCCAGGTCTGGTTCATGAAGTCTTCAATGGTAACAATGGTTACAGTGGGGGTTGGCCTTCAGCCAGGTCGCTTGGCTGATCGACATGTGGCTGGTCGCAGCCAGCCAGAAATAAATCCATAAGCTCGACACAAAAAGAGAAATGATGAAGGAAATGAGGAACAGCCTGAGAATTCACTTGATGCAACAAAAACGGTTGCGCCTCAGAGAAAATCTGGTTAATGAAGTCTTCCAGACGTGATGCATTCCTTGGGAATGCAGAAGCAAACAGGTGCTAGCACTGAATGAAAACCCAGCGACATGACCACCCAGCTCCAGGCCCCTCAAGGAGGAAAAGTCTGAAGACTCAGCAAGCAATTGATTCGACGCACATACTGTGGGTGTGAAAAATTCCTAGCCACACACAGAGAAACGCATGCAAGCTTTTCCACTGAAAGTGAGAAAAGACCAAAAAATAATTGCTGGCAGTATGCAATACAATCCAAGGAAAATGAGTTCAGGAATTCTGGTGATAAAGTTCGCGCGAAGAGACGAATTCCCTCGCATGATATTTCGCTTCTCAGTTTCAATCGACACGAAGCAGCTACACGTTGAACATTTGAGTTTGTTCATTTTTGTTCCAATCAAAGGAGCGTCCGATGAAGGCTGGACATTTTCCTGGTCTATAACGCATGAAAAAAAATAGTATAATGGCAGAGGTTTTTCCTGTTCTTTGGGGGGGAGGTGGTCACCCCTCTCCTGAAAGCGAGGGCAAGCGAGTCCATGTCCTCGATTTCAGGTACCTGGAAAAACTGGGCCTGACTGCAGCTGAAGTCCAGCGACTTAAGGAGGAGGTATCCAAGGAGATCCAGGAAAGAAAGCTCGTGTTTTCCTCGCGCTACAGCAAGATGGAGCCCCAGCCCACTGCGCGCCTCAGCAATGGCTATACCATTCCTCTTGTGGGGCTGGGCACCTGGTGAGGGTTCTTTTGCTTGCTTAAGGATTTTGTCCTAGCTCACCCTTGGATTGATAGACAGGCGTGATCAATCGCCTGCGCTTGTTTGCGATCGTTTGATGTACGCTTTTCACATTTCATATGTGTGTTGCATCAACACCAGCATGCACAATGTGTCTGTGCATGCAGGAAGGCTGCAAAGGGAGAAGTCCAACAGGCTGTGTTGTCTGCTTTGCGTGCCGGGTATGTCTCTGAGGATGCGTTAGTAACCTTTCATTTACATACAGGACTAGTTTTGAATAAACCAAACAAGAGTACAGTAAGAAATGTGTCATTAACATTTCCTGCTGGTTGTTTAATTACAGATATCGCCACATCGATTGTGCCTCCGTATACGCCAATGAGCATGAGGTAATCAAGAAGGGATGCTGTAAAATTGTAACATATTACAGCATCTGGGTGCCTGCTTCCAAGAGTGCCGGGAATGTGGAGGCCTTGGGGATAATGATCTCTTACAGACCTCAAAGACAACAAGCCAATGACGATTGCAGGTCGGAGCAGCCCTGCAAGAGGTTCTCACAGAGGGCGTCATAAGTCGTGAGGAGCTCTTCATCACCTCCAAGCTCTGGTGGGTGCATCTTGCTTCAATAAAGACTCGTTTTTGGTTTCTTCATCCCTTTCCTCCATAAGCACCTCTCTCTCCACGACTGATCTGCAATACATACATTGCACGATTATGAATTGATAACAGGAACTCAGACCACGCACCTGCACGAGTGGAACCTGCAGTGCGCAAGACACTCTCGGACTTACAGGTATGGTTTTAGGTGGAACGCTCCCTTTCTGTATCTTGCCTTACTGCAGCAATTCATGCTTTCACTCATCGAGGCTTGCTGACTAGGAGTCGAGCAAAACATTCAGTTTGATGCTGCAAGTCAACCACCTATGCTTGATGCCTGCTTCCACAGCTGGACTACCTTGATGCCTACCTCATCCACTTCCCAAGCAGCATGCCTGGCCCAGTTATTAGGCCTTCTCTTTTGGATGTATGGCGGGCCATGGAGGCGCTAGTTGACAAGGTGGGAGCTTGCCTAGAATCTGCAATTCAGGTACATATGCACACAACTTGTCACTCGGAATTGTTCCTGTGACCTCCTATATATAAAGGGATTCCAGAGCTTGGTTGGCAGATCTGGCATGTGTATCCTATGATAGGGACTAACCCAACTCACTGATTTAAGCCTTTTTTTCCTGTCACAGCTTGAGGCGTGCACATGGGTTTGCATGCTTGTGTGTATTCCTTTGACTCGCAGGGCCTGGTCAGGAGCATTGGCGTCTCCAATTTCAGTGTGAAGAAGCTGCAATCCATCCTTTCTGAGGCTCGTATACCGATACACATTGTCCAGGTAAGTGCCCTTCAGGACTATCAATGGAGCCCTGATGGTGGAAGCTTTCATCCTTTTCTTAATGCACGCTGCCCGACAGCAAGCACAGACACATATCACTTTTGGGTGCCCCTCTAAATCATTGACGCAAGTACTCCCAGAAGATCACACGGCTGCCCTCTCTTGACCCAGCCCCTGTACAAATCACAGCAACCTGTAATCAACTCTGACAATCTTCGAGGTACGAAAAGATTAAGCGGAAAGCTGAAGCCTGCTGTAGTGTAAATGGCCTGCAAGTGATGAGGCTTGACACCAATGACTCTGGGGACTGAACAACAAACAAATTCCAAGCATTAAGTCAATCTGAGCAGCTAAGGAAGAGACGCAAGTCAAAAAACATCACAGACAGCGTACCTTCCAGGCAATGAGGGCCTTACCAGGGGATGTGTGTAATGGCAGGCAAGAAGAGGGATGATGGAAAGAAAAAAAGTGAGATTTTACAACGCCATCCGAGAAAGGCCGCATGCATAAGGGAAAGGCTTCCTGATTAACAAGCTAGGTAAGGTGTCACCAAAAGGCCCTCTTAGGTTCAAACCTAAACCTAGACAAAGCTAGCCTAGAATAAAGCTAGGAACAAAGCTAATGGGGGTTTGGAGGGTTGTCGACCATGCTTCTGGATTGGCCCGGGATTTCCTTCTCCCGTTTTTCCCCGCCAAGTGCCCAGCACCCCCACCTTACCCTACCCAGAAGCTCCCTGTACATGAAGATCATGCCTATTTTTGATAGTAGTTGTCAATGTCTGGATGGATCAGGGTAACTCGACTTATTTGGTGTCTTAGCTTTTTGCCTAGTTGAGCCCAAGTTGACAAGAGGTTTAATGGTGCTGTCTTTATTAATAGTGCCTGCCATGCCAATCAGGTTGATATGCAAGGCGTCTTGTTGTTCCTGTCTGGATTTCTCAAGTTCCTAGTACGGAGCCTTGATATGGTGCCAGCATGCTTAGCAACTGCAACTTCCAGAGCGAGATAGGGGTTGGTATCAGGGTATAAATGAAGTGAAACAAGACAAACAGCCCTTTCTAGTGCAGGGATCTTGGCAGGGTTGAAGTGGGTGGGACGACCTCTGATGGAACACACAAAGACAGTATCAGGGCGGCTTGTTGCCAGGCAGAGGAGCCAGTATCATTGGGTAAACCCAATCAGAAATAGTTGAGAAATTTTCTGGGGACTTTTGTGTCCTATTCCAGGAGTCATTTATTCTGTCAAACTGCCATACCAACAAGGGTTGAGCCATTTCTGCCTTTGCTGAAGGCTTCACCGCAGTAGTAAAGGCCCACATAGTGTCTATTGATGTAATCCCTTGCATTTTTTCTTGATTACATGTGCCCATGGCAATATATCCGCTGCTGTGTTACAGCAGTGCCCGGTCGTCGGTGTACGGGGTGCACCAACCTGGAGATTGGAGGTTCAAATCCTAGGTCAGACTGGGACTCACTTTGGGACATGTTCGGTGGGAGCCAATGGGAGGCTCTTTCCTATAACGCACGTGGCCAAACGGCGAGTGTGAAACTTACTTTCTTTCACGTGCCCAGGACATAGCGAGTTCCCATAAGGGCCTCTGTAAATGAAAAGCTGGCAAAATTAAGAAAGAGGAAGCAAGAGACAAATAGGCACAAAAGGAAAGAAAGCATGAGATGCAGGCGCAAATAGAAGGGAGGCAAGAGATGCAGGCGCAAGTTTGCAACCAGCACAAAAGCCTGGGGCTCCTGGACAAAACACATTGTTATTTTATGGTGAACTAAAGATAATCACTGTGCTTAGAAAGGTGCGTAAGTGTGGCAAGCATGAGCATGCGCCTTATTTCAATTCATAACCGTTTAACAGTGACTTTCAGCAGCAAGGTACGCTTCTCCAGTTAGTTCCACTGTTCCAATTACATCCCATCGTTGGCCTAGCATTCCATGCCCAATATCCAAGCTCCTATTTAAGTACTCGTTGGTGCTGCATCATTTCAAGCACTAAAGTCGCCCCTCAGCTTTCTGTGCCCCCAGGTTGAAGGCCATCCATACTTCCGCAACGATGCCCTCATTGACTTTTGTCGTGCAAAGAACATCCATGTAACAGTGAGTTGGTCTAAAACTCAACGCCTGTATGGTCTTGGGTATGTAAGTGCAAGCAAGACATTCTATTGCAACCTAACACAGCCAGGAGCTGCTGGGTTATATATATACCTCCAGGTACACTTGCTTTATTCTTGGATTCATTAAATAATGAAGGGAATTTGTGGCTCTTCAAGCCAATACGTCTTCTTCTACTTGATTGATTAAGGGAGTGTTTTCATTGCCCACATATTTTTTCGTCATGACTCTTATTTGCCCCAATGCCTCATGATATTGCTCAAAAGTCCACTCTGCCTATTTAAATGGACTTTCCTGTATGAGCATGTTCAATTCCTGATCTTTTTCTCTCTTTCCATGCAGGCGTATAGCCCCCTAGGCTCTCCAGATAGTGCTGGTGAGTTGAGCTTCAGATGGAGCTTGTGGAAGAAAAGAAAAGTCTACGCTAGCCAAAAGGCCCCGTGCATTAAGGAAAGGTTCCCTGACTAGCAAGCTACAAAGGGTCTCACCAAAGGGCCCTCAAACCTAAACTAGACACAGCTAGCCTAGGAGAAAGCCAGAAACAGAGCTGATGGGGATCTGGAGGGTTGTCCTCCATGCTCCTGGGCGCCTGGACTCTCCTGATCTCCACTGCCACACGCCCAGCAACCCCACCCCTAGAAGTCCCCTGAAAATGAAGTGCATTCCTTGCGTTAATAATAGTTGTTGATCTTTGGATAGCATGGTATAACTTGGATGCTAGTGACTTAGCATTTTGCCTGGTTTAAACCAAGTTGATAAGAGGTTTGATGGTGTAGTCATTATAGATAGTGCCTGCAACACCAACTAAGATGATGTGTAAGGTCACATTGTTGAACATTTCCTGTTTGGGTTTCTCAAGCTGCGAGTTTTGAGTCTGGTTATAGTGTTGGTATGCCAGGCAGTTGCAGCTTCTAGAGTGGGAAAGGGGTTGGTATCAGGGCAGAATTTGAATTCAACAAGATGAATGTCCCTGTCTTGAGGAAGGATCTTAGTAGGACCAATGTGTGAGGGTCGGCCTGGGATGGAGCGCACAAATGCAGCATCAGGGCGGCTCTGGTGCCGGGCAGAGGAGCCAGTACCAATAGGGAAAACCCAGTCAGGGATAGTTCGAGAGATGTTTTCAGGGACTTGTATGCCCTGCTGGAGGAGTCTCTCATTTCGGCAGGCATCCATACCAATAAGGGATGAGCCAGTGGAAGAAAAGTTGTGCTCTTCCTGTATTTCACAGACGCCATGAAGCATGATCGGTTTTCAAAGTCCGGGAAATATCTTACCTTCACAATGCCAATGGTTGCAGGTATCATGCAACGGGCTCAAGACACCCCCAGTCCAATGAAGGACCCCGTGGTAGCAGAGATTGCGAGTAGGCTCGGCTGGAGCCCAGCCCAGGTAGGAATGTCTACGAGAATTGCTGAGCAGGATAATGAAGTTGGATGTTTGTGTTTGCCTCAAAAATGCATGCATGGATGCAAGGTAGATATCAGACCGCCAAACCTCCATTGCGAAAACAATAAGACGTGACTGACGCTGGTTTTGCATGGCAGACAGCCACACAGAAAACGTGTCGACATGGACTGCTTCGTATCCTACTACCATCATGACGATATGATATCAGGCAATCGTTTGCACGTGCTTCAACCGCACACTCCAGGTCTTGATCAGCTGGGGCCTGCATCGCGGGACATCAGTGCTCCCTAAGAGTGTGAACCCCTCAAGAATTGCAGCCAACCTTGAGTCCGCAAAGCTGATCCTGCCAGAGCGCGACTTCCAGAAGCTGAACTCCCTGCAAATCCAGGTAAAAGCGCTTGATCAATAAAAAAGAGTGAGAAAAGGAAAGAAAAATATGTGACAGCCAAAAGGCTGTGTGCATTAAGGATCTTTCTCTGGCTAGCAAGCTAGCAAGGGTCTCACCACAGGGATTTCAAACCTAACTAAACACAGCTAGCCGAGGAGAAAGCAAGACAAGTTTGTTTTGGGCCTTCATTGACAATGTAAGATAATTGATGCTATTCAGGAGCATACAGAGGAAAAGGCACTCGAAATGCGTTGCTGCCCAGACCCAGCAAACATAGCATCAGCCTCATTGGATTAGAGCCGATGGTAACAGAGTGGATGCCCTTGTTCAAACCCATTCTTGGGCATGCAAGCAATGCCCTTCACAGCGAGCCCTTGAAGTTAGGCATGAACGAAATCATCCACACTTTCCCTGCATCAATTTCAAATCAGAGGTAATGCAAGTGATGGTATGCTGACCATGTCCTTGCTTCTAACACCCTTCAAAACGTTTTGCAGAACTAACATGTACCAACTCCCATCTTTGCTTCCCCAGGTTCGCATGGTGCCCGCTGCTTTCTTGCTGAGCCCTGCTGGGCCATACAAGACCCTGGAGGATCTATGGGAGAATTGATTTGAAAAGAGACTCTGGGAGAACCAAGGGATAAAGTTGGGAAAAAAGCTGTAGATTGCTGCTTATTTAGGAAACTTTTCATTAGATGGTGGGTCTTCTTTTGCTTCCAGGTCACTTGTAGCATGCGAGGACAAAGGTGAAGACCTGGTTAGAGACTGAACGGTCATTTTTTGTTTCCCTGTGAGCATCCATTGGGTCAGGGGCTTGTGTCTCACAAGTTTTGAAGGCAGCCAAAAGCAAAAAAGGCGGACAAGGCTACCAGAAAATCTTCGCCACGCATTTGCGCATAGTGAGTCAGATTGTACTTTCTACTCCTGAAAAGGAAAAGGAAAAATATGCAGGCAGCAAGGACACTCCTTCCATCAAGTTAGGAAAAGGAGACACGTTGGCTCGAGGAGCCGTAAGTCTCCCTCACCAGAGTGTACGAGGGATCATCACAATGCTTGTGTGGGTCTGGTGAATTTCTGAGCAATGAAAAGCGCAGCTGGTCTGCAGAAGCACCGAGAGTGTTATAAGCAGACAACTTGCAAGGTGCCTCTTCGAAAAGAAGAAAGAAAAGTCTACGTTAGCCAAAAGGCTGCGCATTAGTATGCTAGCAAGGGCCTCACCAAAGGGCCCTGAAAGCCAAACTAGACACAGCTAGCCTAGGAGAAAGCCAGACACAGAGTTCATGGTGATCTGGAGGGTTTTCTGACATGCTCCTGGACGCCCAGACTCCTTCTCCTGCTCTCCACCTCCACGCGCCCATTGGAACCTCCCCCAGAGGTCCCTTGAAAACAAAGTGCATGCCTGGTGTTTATGATAGTCGTTAATTTCTGGATGGCATGGCAGCTCATTTTGGATGCTAGTGACTTGGCTTTTTGCCTGGCTAGGCCCATATTGATTGAGGTTCAATTAGGCAGTCACTATAGATAGTGCCTGCCACACCAACTGACTCGGAGGTGATGTGCAAGGTCGCCTTGTTGTTCCTAATTGGGTTCTTGAGCTGTGGGTTTTGGGTCTGGTTATAGTGCTGGCATGATGGACAGTTGCAGCTTCCAGAGAGGGAAAGGGTTTGGTATCTAGGGATACCATTATCAGTCAGGTTGTTATCTTTGAGGCTAGGCTGGTATTTAGCAATATCATCTGCGCATTCATTCCTAGCTATTCCAGCGTGAGATTTGAAAGAAAGAAAGAAATAGAAAAACTATGCAGGCAGTAAAACACTCCCCACATCAGTTAAGGAAAGGGGGCCACATTGGTGCACAGACCGTATGACTGCCCCACCACGAGCGTGAGATTTGACATTATAGAAGATTTAGTGTTCTGGGCACACAAACAGATCTGTAGTACTTGGCCTTGTACAGGCGGCGAGGGGTCCAAGGCCTTGACCTAGGTTCGTGCCCTTGTGGCAGAGTCCTCCTTTAATTAACCGAAGCTTGAGGCCTTTACAGCTTGTGTACCACGTTAATGGCTTTTACTGATTCTTTTTTCTTTTCTTTTGTGGGCCCCTAATGTGTGTGGTACTGCTTCTATTGGGTTTCAGAAATCGCTTGTATCCTTCCTCTTGGCTGGACACATTCTCCATGCATCTACAAGTGTGATGTCAAAGTCCTAGTAGTAAACGGCATTGATGGGTGGTTAATTGCCACACGGTGACCTCCTGAGCCAACTTCTTCACGGAAGTTTTCTTTGTACTTCCAAATACCATTGCCATGGCAATGGTGAGCTAGAGGTTTGATGGTAGGGGCCTGGAGTTCTGTCTCTATATGGGGTAATTTCTTCCTCTTTTTCCTAGAGAATCTATTCAAGGCAGTGAAATCACTTCCCCCACATAAATCAAGGAGAAGGGGCCACCTAGACTCCAAAACCGTATGACCCCCCCCCCCTCCCTAAGTCAGACTGAAAGAAGCACGGCAAGCAGAGAAAGGAGACAGCTAACGCAAAGAGGAAGAGAGTAAGAAGCAAGTATTAATAAGAAAAACAACTAAGAATTGATGTGCGTGCTGCTGCTTGTGCTTTGCACTTGCTTGCTACCCACGCATGGCTTCCTGCAATTGCTATTAAAACTCTTTCTTACTCGTACTGCATATGGAAAACAAAATGTGATCCTGGTTACCAAGCCCATGGGCCTTATGCATCAAATGTATCAGCTGTGCTTTGCATGCCAGCAGTGTTGCCAATGAAATTTGTGGGGCCAATTGAATTAGACTTGAAAACTGAGCATCACTCTAAGAAATAACTATGCAGGCAGAGTAGACTCTCCCTACATCAATTAAGGAAAAGGAGACACATTGGCTCAAAAGAGCCTTGAATCCCCTCCACCACAAAGCAGAAACAAAAAGTGCTAGTGGGGATCTGGAGCGTTGCTAGAAGCACCCAGATCCAGAACCTGGCATCGCTCTAAGAACTTATAACCTTGATTGCCCAATCCTCCCTTTCTGGGCAACAATCTTGCTGCCTTTTTGCACATGAAACGGGGGTTGCCACGTCCCCCAAACTGTCCGCCCAGTGTGCAACCCTTTCCACGAGCACTACAAAATGACACGACTCAGGGGGGTACAGTGATGGACGATCTTGTACGGATTTGGCAGCAATTAAGGCAAAGAGGCAGGGTGGCAAGGGGAAAAATCCATACCCTAGCAATGGCAGGGTCCAGGGGAGCAGTGGCCCCAATGGTGTGATCTGTAGTTTTGCTTCACTTTTTGGCCTGAAATTGAGAGCAATGCCTGCAGAATGATGGTGTGTGGTCGTAACACTAATTTTCCTAGTTTTAATCACTGCGTGAAAGGACTAGCTAGTCGTTTAGTTGAGTCAGTCGGACTATTGTCAACCGTGAGTACCAAACTTGCGAATCATTCTCATCACAAACATAGGTCACTTCCCAGTATTGCACTGTCAGTATTACTGTTAGAAAGCATTTACCTCCTGATCCTTGAGTGAGGCAAGGCCAGACAGACAATGCTTTTATGCATTGGTAGCGAAGCCAGACCGTGAAGCCTGCAGTGATCTTACGGTGGCTCTGGGTATGTGAAATTATAGAAAGAGGATATTGTCATTCATATAAAGAGCGTCCCGAGGCCACAGTTTACTGGCTCATGCCACAAAATGTGCGGAACAACGCCAAAAGTGAAATAACATTATGCTTTTACCATATGTTTTTACCAAGTATTAGGTACAATGTGTGGTTGAAAGGCATCGACAAAGCAGTTTCGCTCTCCGCGGGTTGGTTATCTAAAAGATAGATAAGCCCACATTCTTCATAACAGAAACTGATGAGAAGTTGATTTTTGGAAGGATGAAGAGGAGGCGTGTTGCCTTCCTGCACCCTGACTTGGGCCTGGGTGGAGCTGAGAGACTGATAGTGGATGCTGCCCTGGAGCTGGTTGCAGCAGGCCATGCTGTTGACATCTACACCACGTACCATGATCCTCAGCGCTGCTTTGAGGAGACCAGGGGCAGTGGCGGGTTTGGGGTGGTCGTGGCAGGGGACTGGTTTCCAAGGCACATAGCAGGGCGGTTCCTGGCGCTATGTGCCTACATCAGGTGTATCCTGGCTGCCCTGTACGTGGCATGGCTGGGCTTCATGGGGAAGGTGAGTGCATGCATCACTAATTTCTTGTCCTTTGACCGAGGGCCCTCTGATTGGTATTCTTTGATCTCCTTGGTATCTTAAGTCCAATGTACATTCCCATCCACCCTATTTGTGAGTGTGAAAAGGACAAGCTCCTTGCTTGGGCTTGCATGTGATTGCGCACATGCACGTGCATGCGCATGCCTCGGCAACAACACATCTTCGCCTGAACAGGAGTGACGACCTGTGGCTGCGTGCATGGGCATACTCATCCATTTTTCAGCTCCGAAGATGTTAGAAACCGCACATAGCTCCTGTTCACAGAAGTGTGAATCGTGCCTATCTGGGTGATTGCACCTTTGCCCACCTGAGCGTTGTACCATGCCCACCAGGGTGATTGAACAATGCCTATGTACCCATGCACCATGTACACATGTACCATGCCCACCTGGGTGACTGCACCATGCATAGGGTCTACAGGTTTTACAAGAAAAGCCATCAGTCAAAATGCGTGACAGATGGTGATAGAATTGAATTAAATGGAATGGAAATTATTGCACCATGCACCACAGGCGCAGTATGATGCGGTCATTGTGGACCAGGTGTCAGTTGTCATCCCTTTCCTCAAGCGCCTCACGCGCAGCAGGGTGCTCTTCTACTGCCATTTCCCAGATATGCTGCTCGCTCAGCGTCAGTCCCCGCTGAAGAAGCTGTACAGGTTCGTGGTTGAATGAGCAAGCTGCAACATCGAACAGTCAAGTTCCCCAGCCTGGGCTTCAGAGGTTGTGCCGTTTCTGGTGGATATCACCACGATCCTGCACCTGAACAGCTAGGTCTTGCACCTGAACGCCAGGAACAGGTCCTGCCACCACAATCCTGCACCTGAACAGCTAGGTCCCGCAGCTGAACGCCAGGAACAGGTCCGTGGTTAAATGAGCAAGCTGCAACATCAAACAGACAAGTTTCCTAGCCTGGGCCTCAGAGGTTGTTCCGTTTCTGATGGATATCACCACAATCCTGCACCAGGTGCAGTGCACTCAAACACTAGGTCTGCACCTGAACGCCAGGGATCCCAAAGCCCAGCCTTGTGTTCCAGGTCCCCTCAGTGTCAGGGGACGAGGGCTGTTGCCATCCTCTTCATGCTGACTGTCAGAGTGAAAGTCACCATTGGTAGTTTTGTGTTAGCATAGCTTCATCCTCTGGCTGGTCTGACGCCAGCGCACACTCTTGGACTGCTTCCGTCTCCCTTTGTTAAAGCATGCTGCATTCCAGGGTGAAAAGAAAGAGCCATGCAAGACTGTTTGATCTCAATCTTGTGCATGCTGCACTCCCTCGGTGTGTGCATCATGGATCCCACCCATGCAAGCATTGCCATTCATCGCCATGCCATTCTCAAAGCCGAGACTCTGTTCAACGGTACCTCTGCTTGTTGGGCTCAAGGATCCTCTAGGTTGGGTGGAGCAGATTACCACCACAGGTCATGCCGACTCGGTGCTCGTGAACAGCGCTTTTACACAAGGGGTCTTCAACAAAGCCCTCACCGCTTCTTGTTGGCCCCAGGATGCCTCTAGATTGGGTGGAGCAGACCACCACAGGCCACGCTGACTTGGTGCTCGTGAACAGCGCTTTCACGCAAGGTGTCTTCAAGCACACTTTTAACAGGTGGGCTACTCGTGGTGCAGGTGACGTTGCGTGCATCAGGTGGCGCAGGCCCAGCAGGATTGAATGCATTGTATGCTGCAGTTGGGACGTGGCTCTCCTACGCTTCAGTTCAGTCCAACAGTTATGAACAGGTTCTTTAAGGTTCCTTGGAAACCCGCTGCATTGCAATAAAGCGGGAAGAGCGGGTGCATTCCAGTAAATCCAAAGGGTGAGAATGCTTGCCAAGGTCCTGCCAATGAAAACCGTGAACAGGCAATGGGGTGTACTTGAGGACCCGTAGGAAAGGCATGTCCCTTGGGCCTGGCAATGCTGTGTACAGGTAGTCCTTCTCACCAAAAAATTGGGACAAGCACTGAGACACCCCTGCAGTGTTTGTGATTGATGTACGCAGCCCATTTGCATGTACCTGTTATTCGCAGAGAAGAACCAGAGATCAAGCATAATGTCCCATGAAACTCCCCATTTGTGCTGAAGCAAGTCCAGGATGAACAAAACTCATCTCTCGGATGACTGTACTCAGCCCTGTACAGAGACAAACCACAATGCATTTAAGAGTTCAGGCACACTGCACAGAGAAAAGCAGAGCTGAGCTCAGGCACTCTGCAGAGTCAAGCACACTGCACAGAGAAGTACAGAGCTGAATTCAGGCACACTGCACAGAGAAGTACAGAGCTGAGCTCAGGCACTCTGCAGAGTCAAGCACACTGCACAGAGAAGTACAGAGCTGAATTCAGGCACACTGCACAGAGAAAAACAGAGCTGAGCTCAGGCACTCTGCAGAGTCAAGCACACTGCACAGAGAAGTACAGAGCTGAATTCAGGCACACTGCACAGAGAAGTACAGAGCTGAATTCAGGCACACTGCACAGAGAAAAACAGAGCTGAGCTCAGGCACTCTGCAGAGTCAAGCACACTGCGCAGAGAAGTACAGAGCTGAATTCAGGCACACTGCACAGAGAAGTACAGAGCTGAATTCAGGCACACTGCACAGAGAAGTACAGAGCTGAATTCAGGCACACTGCACAGAGAAGTACAGAGCTGAATTCAGGCAGACTGCACAGAGAAGTACAGAGCTGAATTCAGGCACACTGCACAGAGAAGTACAGAGCTGAATTCTGGCACACTGCACAGAGAAGTACAGAGCTGAATTCAGGCACACTGCACAGAGAAGTACAGAGCTGAATTCTGGCACACTGCACAGAGAAGTACAGAGCTGAATTCAGGCACACTGCACAGAGAAGTACAGAGCTGAATTCAGGCACACTGCACAGAGAAGTACAGAGCTGAATTCAGGCACACTGCACAGGGGTAGAGAGTCGTCCTAGTCAGGCCTCTGTGTTTCAGCACTGCCATTCAGGCTGCTGGTTCACCATTCCTTCAAAATCCGTCCATTTTGACAGCTGTCTTGATCTCCATGCAAGGCCAAAGTGCAAAACGGACCACTCAAAATCAGGATGCAGGAAGCAGTGTTGAGAGGCCGATTCCAAGCATTGCTCAGCATAACAACAGGTAGGTGAACCTCTGGGAACGTATTCCTTGTTTCAATCATCAGAGTCCAATTGAACCGTGCCAATGGTTTCTTGGCACTGCTTAAACCTGTCAGGTGTAAGCGTTTTTAAGAGTCTAAAAGTCTGTAGCGCATCTTCAGTCTGGCAGTGGGAGAAAAGAGAAGGAAAGAAATTACAATCGCCAGCCAAAAAGGCCGCACGCGTTGAGGTAAGGCTCCCTAACTAGCAAGGGTCTCACCAAAGGCTCCTCAAACCTAAACTAGACTTAGCTAGCCTAGGGGAATGCCTGGGCAGCAAGAGAAGCATACATCGCCATGCAACAAGTGGGCGCATGCGAAATGTGCCATGCGGTCTATGTGCCTGGAGCATACATGATGGTGGGCTTCTGGAGCTGTGCGAGTGCTGCTTGGTTGTCAGCGTGGAGCTGGGGGACCTGCTGCCCAGCCCTGCCCTTGCCACTTCCCTGATGTCCTCTCTTGGCTCCTTGAGCAACAATGCTTCCTGGACCACAGTGCAGTGGAGGCCACAAAGGGTTACAAGGGGTTGCAAGGGGGGTTGGCCTGCAGCCCGAGACTCTGGCTGGTTGGCTGAGGAGGTCACAAAGGGTTACAAGGGGGGTTGGCCTACAGCCCGAGACTCTGGCTGATCGGCTGTGGAGGTCACAAAGGGTTACAAGGGGGGTTGGCCTACAGCCCGAGACTCTGGCTGATCGGCTGTGGAGGTCACAAAGGCTTACAAGGGGTGACAAGGGGGGTTGGCCTACAGCCCGAGACTCTGGCTGATCGGCTGTGGAGGTCACAAAGGGTTACAAGGGGGGTTGGCCTACAGCCCGAGACTCTGGCTGATCGGCTGTGGAGGCCACACTCTCTGCCTCCATGATGTTGGTAGAGACAGTGCTGCGCTTCTTGCAGGCCAACCAATTACCCCACCAGACTACCGGGAGAAGTGCCATTTACTGGACTTGCAAGTGTCCACATCCCCAGTATGGTCAGCGTCCCTGTAACCATGCATGCCACTGCTGCTGGTGCTGCTGCCTCCATACTTAATGCCCGTGCCCTCAGTACCCACCAGGTTCTTCGGGGTGTTCTCAGCAGCTGACATCAGCGCTTTTGTGGGGGGCATGCATGTGCCTTGAGAGCAAACTGATAGCAGAGGCAACGTCTAGATGTTGCCTCTGCTACCAGTGTGCTCTCGTAGCGTTTGCTGTGCGAAATGAAGTAATCCGCCAGTGAGGGGTGTGGGTGTGACTCTGTGGTTGGAGCGAACAGGTAGGTGGCAACAGCCATGGCGCAAATTACAAAAGGCCGCTCGATGACAGGGGCGGTGACACCCGAGAAGGGTGTAGGTTAGGGAATTTCCACCTGTTGTCTTCGTTGGAATACGTCAGTCAGATTGATGCCCTGGCTGAGAAGCTAGCGCTTTTTTGCTCCAAACACGTTTGCATGCTCTACAGATGGCATGCGCCTGTTTGTTTTTTGCAACATGGATGCAGGTTAGATAAGCAGGGGATCGTGCCGGATGTGCTGCACCCTGCTGTGCCCATTCCGTCTGATGGGGAGCTGCAAGAAGCTGCTGCGACGTGGCAGTCAAAGCTAGACGGTGACCTGGTCAGCTTCATAGGAGGTGGCCCCATGCTGTTGTCAATCAACAGGTGTGCACATTAAGCAATAGCCTGCCTGCTGAGGAAAGGAAAGGGTTACCTAGCTGTACCTACCCAGAGGGCAGCTTATTCTCAGATAAGCATTCAAAGACATGCATGTAACCTGCCTGCTGAGGTGAATGGCAAGTGTTGGGAAGGGAAGGGAGTAGTTACATAGCTGTACCTGCCTGCGGGGGCAGCTTAGCTGAAGCAAAACGTGCCTGCAACCAAGTCAGTCCAATCTAAAAAAAACAATATGAGCTAGAAGCTCAGTCGCAGCATTTCAGGCAAGCAGACACAGACTTGGCTAATCCTAGGACATCAGCCTGGTTCATGAAGTCTCTAAGGCGTGATGCACTGCTTGGGGGTGCAGAGCTAAACAGATGCTGGAACTGAGCACGCAGGGTTGTTAAGTCCTGAGATGGGCAATCCAGGATAATGTGCTCTTCGTCTTGTACAGTGTGCCAGTTGCAATTGTTGCAAATTCTAAGCTCGTATGGGCACCTATTTCCATGATGCCGTTGGGTTTCTACTCGAAGGTTGTGACCGGCGTGTGTTTGTGGTGTCTGAGCGCGTGCTTCACATTTCCTGGAAGCAGCAAGCGTGAACCCTGGTAGCAGCGCGTCTCTTCAAAAAGCAGCCTGGCGAGCCCATTGATGCTCGTACATTTTTTTCTTAGACATAGTGCATGTGCCCTGCTTTGCGTGCAAACCCTTTCGTCCCAGGTTTGAGCGCAAGAAAGGCATCAGCCTGGCCATACAAGCACTGCACGAACTGTTGAGCCGCGCCCCAGGCTCCCCTCCGAAAGTCACCCTGGTGCTGGCCGGAGGCTTTGACGCCAGGCTACCTGAGAATGTGCAGCACCTGCAAGAGCTCAAGGACCTGGTAGGCATGCAATGCTGGGCCCATCATGGATGCTTGAACGCGTGTAAAAGCCATGTGATTCCATGGTAGAAGTGGGAGACCTCCTTGTCCTCAGCACAGACAAATGTTAACTTGCCCCAAGGAACAGCGAGAAGCACAGGCTCACCTTGGATGCTTGTATGCCGCATGGGGGTTCTTCCCCATCATTCATGCAGCATGCATTCATAAGAGGTTGTCAGGGTGCGTACCATGCGGCAAATGAGCATGTGGAAGCTTGAGTGCTGAAAGGCGTCCGTTGCTGCACTTGGATTATTTGTATAACGTGCGTGCATGCGTGTGTGTGATATGGTCTGTGGATGCTTAGCAGGATGAACAAGGGCGAAGATGTGCGTTGGCCCTCTCGTTCCTTCCCAAACCTGCAAGAGTATGTAGAAGTCATAGCCTCTGGGGAATCTTGCTGCCCGTGTTACGATGTTTGGAATGACAGAGCTTGGGAAGGTCCATTCTCTGATTGACTGTGAGAAAACATTTTCAACATTTTCCTGTTTGCCTGCGAGAAGGCGTGTGAGCCGCCAGAGGTTGGCAAGGTGTAGTGAATTGTTACAGCCATCACAAGCTTGTGCACCATCCTCAGGCTGGAGGATGCCCCAGACAAGGTGAGGCATTCGATCCGACTGTTCGGCTGGTCGGCCTGTGACTGGTCCACGCCCGCCAACAACAATCCATCACCCCCCCGACCAGACCGGACAGGGCAAGCTTGATGTGTCAATGACTTCATGCATGGCATCAAAATGGGCCCATGTGTATGATGGTTTAACTCATTGTGCGAGCCAATTAAGCTCGTGGGCTATCCTCATCTTGGGGGCTGCCCCAGGCAGGGCAAGCTTGATGTGCCAACGCCTCCACATATGGCAGCAAGACCCGCCCGCATGTACGACAGTTTCACTCATTATCGTCAGAGCAATTCAAAGCTTTTGGTCCATCCTCAACTTTTGGATGCTGCCCCAGGCAGGGCAAGCTTGATGTGCCAACGCCTCCACATATGGCAGCAAGACCCGCCCGCACATACGGCAGTTTCACTCATTATCGTCAGAGCAATTCAAAGCTTTTGGGCCATCCTCAACTTTTGGATGCTGCCCCAGGCAGGGCAATCATGATGTGCCAACGCCTCCACATATGGCAGCAAGACCCGCCCGCACATACGGCAGTTTCACTCATTATCGTCAGAGCAATTCAAAGCTTTTGGGCCATCCTCAACTTTTGGATGCTGCCCCAGGCAGGGCAATCATGATGTGTTGATGACTCCCATTTAGCAGTTAGATCTGCGCGCATCATAGTTTCACTCATAGTTTACGCATCAGCATGCATCATAGTTTTATTCTTGAGCATCATAGTTCTACTCATTGGTTTTACTCATTTGCATGCTCCTGTGCATGCAGGTGCGCGAGCTTGACTTACATGACCGAGTGCGGTTTGTGGTATCATTCACAGATTGCCAACGTGCAGCTCTCCTTGCGGCTTGCACTGCTGTAGTGTACACGCCCCAGGTAAGCCAGGACATTTGAATCTTTCCATGCCTACCTGTGCACATGGACTCATTTTGATTTCACGCGCCGGTGAGAATGCAAGCATGAACTAATGAAGCGTACAGATAGTGTTTTTGCACGGTTGCTTGCCGCATGCTAGTCGTATCTGTTTTGGCCGTATTGCTCTTTTCACTTTTGTTCCTGTACACCAGGTATGTTACGCTTGCTGTAGAAAAGCATACGCTTTCAGAGTTTGTTGCCTGTTGCAAAATGGCCTTTAATATAACTCGTTATAAGTGCATTTTTTTTTTACTGCAATTTAAGCACTTTAGCATCCCTTTCACGCACCTGTTTACGCTACACTTGCGGTGGAAATGCTGCTTGTCACGAGGTCATCCGTAGCGTAAGTCAGATTGAATAAATGCACACAGCGCTGTTTGCAAATATTAGCACGCTAGGAACGGTTCTGACTGTTTTCACGCCGCAGTTTGAGCACTTTGGCATCGTGCCGTTGGAAGCAATGGCAGCAAAGAAGCTAGTAATTGCTGTCAACAATGGAGGTGGGGTGTGCTGTGGCCTTCACCAGACTTGCGAGTGCCGCTTTCCTGTTATGCTCTACTACATGAGGAAAGGAAAGAAAGGAAAGGACTGCAAATGCCTGTACCATGTGCCGCTTTCCTGTTATGCTTCACGACCTGATCTACTCCTTGGGCATCTCGGATGGAAGATGAGGACGGAAGCATCACTTTATAACGATGGACTGCAAAAGGAGCTTTTCAATTACAAGTCATACCTCACTGGTGCAATTGGAATGCATCAAGAAAGGACAGCAGCTGGGAGTGGAATGAGTCCCTGTTTCCGCCCTCTGCTTGTATCTATGACGCATGGGCTCTATAATATTCTGGTGCATTTCTTTTCTTCTTTGCTGCTTGTAGAATTGTAATGTGACCGCTTGGTGAGCAACCAAAAATTGCCTCTTGTCTTTGCTCATCCAGGTCCGGTTGAGACTGTGGCGCATGAGGAAGTGGGCCTGCTGTGTGAACCCACACCAGCAGCATTTGCCTCTGCCTTCCAGCGGCTTCTGTGTGCCAGTGAAGATGGAAGAAGCTTGGATGCGCGGCAAATGGGGGAGGCTGCAAAAGAGCGCGTGCAGGCACAGTTTTCACGAGCAGCTTTTGGCTGCAAATTGCAGGCCCACTTGGAAGCAGCAATGAGTGATAGTAGCAAAAATGGAAGGACGTGAAGAGCTTCTGCACCGTGAATGTAAATACTTTATGGCTGAGGAATTTGGGCCCTTGTTTTCAAATTGCTTATTGCACAGGTTACCCCAGACCTGGCTCACTTAAATTTGGTACCTAATATAGCAATGCCCAAGAGCTCCACTGTCCCAGAATTGGGGCATCCTGCCAGATTAACTGCGGCATGAACCTTACTTTTTGACCACCAAGCCTCCACACCCGACCATCTACTGCACCAAATAGGTTGAAATTATGTGATTGAGGTCCTTATAAAAAATTGCATTGCATATGAATGAAGTGAAAAAGACCCTGTGGTTGGTGATTCAGTCCGTTCCCTTAAGAGGAAATCCAGCACAAGCCTTCTGAGAGCCGAACTTATCAATTTTTGAATTCCTCTTTCCCATTTTTTTGAGCATGCAGCATGTTAGCTTGGTATATGGAGGTAAGGTGTTTCTCATTGTGGGAATTAAGATTGGTCCCAGGGTGGGCCAGTTCTTGGGTGATCTGAGGCCAGGAGAGTTACCTGGGGTCCTCCGGTTTTCATATTTTTGGTGAACATAATTATTACATTTATGGATCGATCATGGTTTTGCATGGTTAGATTAAAGAAAGAATACCGGGAAAGAGCATATCCAGTGATACAGGGGAGTTGTCCACCTCTGCTAGATCATCTCATTCATTGAAAAAGGAAAGGCTATTCCTAGGGCCCAAGCATTACGCACCCCCATTAACCAAGGCGGGCGGGAAAGGAGAGGACAGGGTTACATACAAGCTGTACCTGCCTAAGAGGGTTACATACAAGCTGTACCTGCCTAAGAGGGTGGCTTGGCTGGTTAAAGAAAATGGCAAATAAAATGCCTGTTTGTAAACACTCTATACACCCACCAAGGGTAGGCAAATCATCTGAAAAAGAAGAATATTGTGCGTAATTCAATTCAAGCGACATGGGGCCCTCCCAGGAGGTAAGAGACTTTTGGAGGATATGTCGGGCATCGAGTTATGGGAACAGGCCTCTACCCTCTCATCTATTGCAATTGCCTTGAGGTGTGAGCTGCGCAGAAAACACAAAGGTCTTCATTAATAACTTTTCAAGCCTTATCGTACTTTTGCCCAGCTTCAAAACACTGATCAGTGTTTTAAGTCATGACTTTATTCCTTTCTTGGCGAGCTTCCACATTATAATTATCCTGACATTAATGCTTTCCTAAACCAAGGCCCAAACAGATTTTCAATGTTTTTGTCAGAGTTGATTCCAATTTTGGTGCTGGTTCTTTTGTCTCTCTTGGTGAAGGGGTCAAGAAACGTGGAGGAATCCGGGTGGTTGGTGAGTTCCCTGACGGGTTCTTCCCTTAATGCACGCTCAAGGGCGTAGACTTTACTTTACTTTACACGTTGCCAGGCCAAGTGTGGGGCACTGAATACATTAAAGGGGGCAAGGAATTTGCAAGTGATCTGCAAGTGCGGCACATGAGTTATCTTAAGAGCACGCTGGGTGTTAAGCGTACCACTACAAACTGGGCTGTCCTGAGGGAGTGTGGTCATGAGCCGCTTCAGTTTTACTGGTTTAGGTCTGTTGTCAAAATGTATAATAGCATGCTGAGGTCTAACAGTGAGACGTTGAGAAGAGTGTTGAAAGCGGATTTGAATATTCATTCGCGTGAGCCAGCCTGCTGGACTGCTCAAGTTTTAGATGCTTTTCAAGGCTTACGGCGCTGTGATTCCTTTGTGCAAGCTCTGCGGCAGGGCACTCCTATCCCTATTAAAGAGTTTACTGATGACCTCAGACACAGGCTGCGGGCAGTGTGGAGAGATGTTGAGGGAGTGAACCCGCGGGACACATATAGTAAGCTGGCAACTTACCAGTCTCTTTTTGCAGTGCCTTTTGACCATAACGTGCGTGCCCCTGCCCGTTTACCAAGGCACATTCATTTGGATTTGTCTCCACATGTCATGACGAATGTTAGCCGTTTCAGACTTAGGGCACACACACTGAAGGTGGAGACAGCAGCTTGGGATACTCGGAACACTCTTTTGTGTGATCGCTGTTCTTGTGATGAGATTCAAGATGAGGCTCATGCCCTTTTGGTTTGCAGAGACGCAGATGTTTGTGCTTTGAGAAGAAAGTACGCTTACCTGTTCAACTGTTTCTCTGGTGATTTTTCAATGGAGCAACCATTTTTACAACAAGCCAGTGTCCAGGATGCTTCTGATTTCCTCTTGCAACACAACAACAAGCTTTTTTCGTTTGTTTCTGAGCTTACGGACATTATGTTGGCTGGCGAGGACCAGTCACAGGCCGATCAGCCGAACAGTCTGGCTGAAGGTCCCCCTGTGTAAATCTAAATCTAAATCTTACACGTTGCCAAGGCCCTAGGTACCCTCTTTTCCTTAATTGATGTGGGGAGTGCTTACACCGTGACTGCCTGCGTAGTTTTTCTTTCTGTTCTTTTCTTTGATGCTGGTTTAGAATGTTGTAATTTAGAATGTTGCACCAGCAACCGATGTCATTCAGGCTAGCTAGTATGCCTAAGGAGGAGATAACATGTGTGTCCTTCCATTTAAAAGCCAAATATTGCTCAATATCCAGGTGGACATGCAGGGTTGCAGGGGCAGGTTTGAAATGAAAGCCTCAGAAAGTCTCTCAGCGAAGCATTTACAGCATTATACTGATCATTGAATGTCCGAACATTTATTTAGTCCAACAGTCTTGAAAGCCTTGTTCATAATCTAATTCGTACTATTTTAACTGTCATTTGTGTGTTCAGAAAAATAGAAGGTTCCTGACACCCAATTTGGTTTCTACCATGGTAAGAGCACACTGCATCCCCTCTTCATTTTAAGGCTGCAAAAAGCTCAAACCGCAGCAATTACCTTGACTGCTAGTGCATGCTGCTTTTATCGACTTCTCTCAAACATACATAATTGTGCCTCGCCTGCAACTTTAAGACCGTCTGCAACGCATTGCTATGCCTGCACCACAGACGGGACAGATGCCCCTTTATTTTTACTGGTTCAGGTGTATCATGAGATTCTGGAACTCTCTTCTCAGTACAAGCAATGCCCTTTTGAGCCAAGTTGCGCAAGCAGACCTACGACTTGCTGATAAAAAGGGCAGTTGGACTCACCAGGTTCTGACAGCCTTGAATGACGTGCCTCATGCTCAACAGTTTGCTGCTGCTATACGCACCAGAGCCAAGGTTAACATGAACGACTTGGAGGGTGTTCTTCGTGAGCATATTATCCATGATTGGAGGAGTCTGGACAGTCTGACTCCACAAGAGGCCCATGCTTCCAGTAGAATCATGAGGACGTACCACACACACTTTGGCATTCCATTGGGCTCTATACCAGGCTGGTGGGATGAAAAGAAGAGAAACAAAAAGCCATTGCTACCTTTCTACCTACGACAAGATATTCCTCAAAAATTATTTCGCAGTATTTCATGCTTACGCCTTTCCGGTCACAACCTTCGAGTAGAAACCCAACGGCATCATGGAAATAGGTGCCCATACGAGCTTAGAATTTGCAATAAATGTGACTGGCACACTGTACAAGACGAAGAGCATGTTATCCTGGATTGCCCATCCCAGGATTTAACAGAACTGCGCACTCAGTTCCAGCATCTGTTTAGCTCTGCACCCCCAAGCAGTGCATCACGCCTTAGAGACTTCATGAATCAGGCTGATGACCTAGGATTAGCCAAGTTTGTGTCTGCTTGCCTGAAATGCTGTGACTGAGCTTCTAGCTCATTTTGCTTTTTAGTTTGGACTGGTTTGGTTGCAGGCACGTTTTGCTTCAGCTAAGCTGCCCCCGCAGGCAGGTACAGCTATGTAACCCTTCCCTTCCCTTCCCTGCACCACTTTTCATACATGCTATATGCAGATGACGTGAGTTTGACCATATATGGCCCAGGTGAAATGTAAGCTTTCAAAGCTTAGCTTTGTTGAATAGGTTATGGGCTTAAGGAGTGAGGAAAGGGGTGACTGTCAATAAATCATGCATTTGAATAGCAGGTCGTATCCTTCCCTGCCTACTTTCATGTGTGCAGATGTGGCTCTTCCTTAAAAAGTCCAGTTCAAATACCTCGGTATGCCTGTTGACAAGCACGAATGAATTTGAAAGTGTCCGAGGAGCATGCTGTGCAGCCTTATATGCCAATCTATAGGGAGCGTCATTGGAACATAGCACTAATACAATGTAATCCTATGTAATGCTATATAGCGCTGGAAAACGTGATGTTTAGCGCTACATGCCGATCCCTACTAGCATGCTCGCAGGCGTGTGCAAGCTGCCGCTGTGCCACTTCAACTGTAGCCCAGGCCTCGTGTCTTCACAATACTTGATTTTTATTTAAGTGCCCTTGCCGCTGGTTTGCACTCAGTCGATGTGGCTGTCTTACTTGCGCAGGCAGCTGTGCTGGTCCTCTGTGTGGTCCTGTGCCTGCTGCGTGACACATGGTTACGAGCAGGAGAAGAAGAAAGAAGGAGAGCAGCAGGTTTGACATGGTAGGGGGAGAGACCAGGATAGCACCAGGACGGCTGGAGGTGATTCTAGATCTAATAGGAAAACCACATGGAAAGAGGTAAGGGGGCACAATTCTGTTTGAGGCATGTGCACGACTTTGAGGGCTGTGTTGAGCCAGCCAAACATCACTTCCTATGTGTTAAACGAGCCTACTCCCCAAGGGCTGCTTCTTAAGCTTTTTTGTGATCATTCTGCGAGCAACATTATGGCGCTCAGTTTTCATGTCAGAGATGGAATGGTTTCAGCACAAACATGAAGCACTATTACCTGACACGAGAGGGTTCCCTGGCAACTTGTTCACGAATATCTGCCATGAGTTCCATGCAACTAGGTGGAATGCCCCAAAGAAGAAATCCACAATGCTTATGAAGGGAAACGAGCGCATGCTCACCCTGCAGGGATACTCAGAAGACTCACCTGTGTACCCCAATGGGATCCGGACGCCTTTGAATCCTTGAAATAATGTGCCTCAAGCACTCCAAGACTCCTGCTTTGATTGGAGGCTCTGCTTGGCAAGCCTTTCTGACAGCACACTCCGAGCAAACCTGTGAGCAAAGACATGTGTGCCTGCTGTCTTGACAACATGTCTTGAAATATGCATCTCCCCAACCAGGGTGGCAACTATAAAAGGCATTTATGACTGGCTTGTTGAAAGGGAGTTGCTTTGCTTTCTATAGGCTGCACCTTACCACAGGCACTACATATACTTGGTGACTGCAAGCATTGCTGGCGGCGCATTGCTTTTTAGTGTGTTTGGTAGCAAGATACAACTGCAGGGACGCATAGAGTCTGAGTGGTCAAGAGTGAGCAAACAGGACATGGACAAGAAGCTGACTTAAGACCGAAACGGACAAAAAACACTTTGGGCCAAAACGGATCTTGAGAATATAGAAACGGACTTCATAAAGGCTGCACTACAAACCAACATACTCAATATGCTAGGCACATCCACCAGGGTAAACACACACACACATCTCTCTCTCTCTCTCTCTCTCTCTCTCTCTCTTTCTCTCTCTCTCACCTTCTCTCTCTCTCTCTCTCTCTCTCTCTCTCTCTCTCTCTCTCTCTCTCTCTCTCTCTCTCTCTCTCTCTCACCTGAGGCGACGCTGTCGTTGGTGCACGCTCAAGCCAGGGGTGGGTTGCAATACAGCGTGCTGGCACTGCACAACCCTTTCCCTCAACTCCTGCACACACACGCATTGATTGAGCCAGAGGTCACTGGGCCATTTCTGCAGGGCCTCTGCGCTTAGTATGGAACGTTTGCTTGAGGGCTCCACCACAGGCAGAATCTTGCATGCCGATCTTTTTGAATCCTTGAATGGTTGACAAGCCATCATAATGTCTGGCCTTTGTCCGACGCCCAAGTAAGCCATTGCACCTCCGCACCATAAATCACTCCATAGATCATCACTCACGGCCTGACAATGAATTGAGTCAGGCAGTAGCAACTGCAAGGGGACCAGTTCATCAGCGTCTTTTCAAGCTATTGCACTTTCATGTCAAAGGTCACTCCACCTTGGTGTGGATCACACACGAGCCAGGCAGAAGCAGAAGCAAGGGGAAGCAAAAGCAAGGCGAGCCACGCAGAAGCATTGGGAAGCAGAAGCAAGGGTAACCAGGTTACCGACACGCATGGCCAGCAAGCTGATTGCACAGCGCTATGCTTCTTCCTCTGTAGCATGTCAATGACCAAAAAGATTTCCTTGCTGAGGCTCTGCTTAAAAGAGAGGCACCACAATCAGCCAGAGGGCTGATGGAGTGATGCACCACAGAGGTTCCTTCTTTTAAAGAGAGACACCATAATCTGCCAGAGAGATGGAGAGATGCACCACAGAGGGTCCTTCCTTTCAAGAGAGGCACCATAATCTGCCAGAGAGATGGAGAGATGCACCACAGAGGGTCCTTCCTTTCAAGAGAGGCACCACAATCTGCCAGAGAGATGGAGAGATGCACCACAGAGGGTCCTTCCTTTCAAGAGAGGCACCACAATCTGCCAGAGAGATGGAGAGAGGCACCACAGAGGGTCCTTTCCTTGAGCCGTCTTACAGGTATTGTGCCACAGTGGATTTTTCGGAGCCTCCCAATTCCCAGCTCTTTTAATGTTGCCCTGTTCCATGCTTACAGAGGCGCAGCTCTGCATGAAAATCCCAGAAGAACCGGCTTGGTGTGTGCGTATGTGTGCTGTGTGTGTTTGTGTGCATGTGCGTGTATGTGTGTGTGTTGTGTGTGAGCGAGCGCTAGGGTGCTCAAACAGGGAAAAGGGGCAACGTAGTGAAGAAAAGGAATTTCCCAAATAAACACCTCAAGGTGCGTAGCGATTGCTAGCAGACACTGCTGCAAAAGAAATGAGTCAATATGTGGTCTGGCTGGATTTCAGTGGGCAAGGACGTCTGGGTTAGGTGGACTTCTGAGGCCTGACCTCTGCTTTCACTCAGGGATCGCTTCCTGGGAGCTCTCTCTTTACATTCTAGTATGCAGAACGTATTTATCATAATGAGCCTTAAGCTTGGGATCAACATTCTGAGGTTTGCTCAGATCACTAGCCAAACTATGATCTTGCCCTAGCTTGTTGACCAAGATATAAAATAGTGCTTTTGGAAGCTTTCCAAAGCATCACTTTGCATCTCATGCAAGAGCTGGGCGCAAAGCTACAGCAGCTCAAAATTGCACGCGCAAGCCAGAGAGCTGTGGGTGCACCATGGCCTGCCCGAGAGAGGCACCACGGTCTGCCTGAGAGACGCACCACAGCCTGGCTGAGAGAGGCACCACGTTCTGCCTGCAACCTGCACCACGTTCTGCCTGAGAGAGGCACCACGATCTGCCTGCAACATGCACCACGGTCTGCCTGAGAGAAGCACCATGATCCGCCTCAGAAATGCACTACAGTCTTCCTGAGAGAGGCACCACGATCTGCCTGAGAGATGCATCATGGTCTGCCCAAGAGAGGCACCACACTCTGCCTAAGAGAAGCACCATGATCCGCATGAGAAATGCAACACGATGCGCCTATATCAAGCAGGACCAGCAAACAAGTTTGACCCTTCACATCAACCACAAGTCAGGATCCACTGCAAACAGCACCCACCTCCAGCGGGAGCTGCCACAGGCCAGGGTCCTCATCCTCATGTGTGGGCTCTGTGCTGGGCATCACTGGCGTGACATGTGCACATGCCTCCCACGGCTGCCACCACCGATATGCCTCCTCTTCATCCTCCTCATTGTCCACAGCATCACCTGTTCCCCAGCCTCCCTCCCCTCCATACCAGCCCCCCCCTGCACCTCCATCTGAAGCTGGAACGCCACACCTAGATGCCTCCCTGTTTGTGCCCTCTCCCCTCTGCATGCTCTCCTGGTGCTGCTCAAGGGCTGCCAACATGCGCTCCGCGGCATGTTTGATGGTGCGGAACGCCTGCTCTGCACCGGGCAGCTTGCATTTGTCTGGGTGCACGCGTGCTGCAGCCTGAGGCAGCATGCAGGACCAGGATCAACAGATGAGAATTCTCGGGAAGAGATCTTGAAGATTCTGAATGTGTGCTGCAGCCTGAGGCAGCATGCACAATCACCGGAAGAGGAAAACATCTGAAGGACAGGGACTGGAAAGATTGAGGACAAAGGATGGGGGGAAAGGGGGGGGGGGGGGATTGCAAAGACCTGAAAAGGCCCTCAGACAAGATACTTAACTGCTCAGCTATTGCCAGTTGTATTGGAGAGGGTTCCAAGCATGGCTCCAGGCCCACCCAGATCATGTTTGGCTAAACACATTTTGGATCCACGAACCTGAGGTACTTTCCCGACCTTGTGTGGGAGAATGATTGGCTCAGAATGGTGCAGTATCCAGGGCACAGATCCAGTGCACCTCCCCTTAAAAATATAACACAAATATGGATCACTGTCCAGTGCAGAGCAGACACAAGCTGCTGTTACAGCACGAAATCGGTCCATTGGAATCGCTGGTCACAGAGGAAGTGAGATCGATTGTGGGCCTTGAATGCTCTCTTGTTTCTGCCCTTGATTCATTGCCATGTAAGGAATCGGCCTCTAACTGTGTGGTGGCTGAAGCTAGGACGAGGTGGAGGCCACAATGAGACCACAGTGAGGAGGTCACAGCTCCCACCACTCAGCAGCAGCAGACAGCCACATGCGTCCAAGAAACAAGGAGAGCACAACATACAGACCTGGGCGTATTCGTCCATGCCGAGCCTTTGCAGTTGGCACTACCCCCCCCCTTAAGCATCACGGGCCCCATCTTTTCCTGTTCCTCATTTGAAGGTGGACACAAGTAGATGGGGCCCATGACGCTAAAGTGGGGCGGGAGTGCCAAATGCCCAGCTTAATTAGCATGGATGAATGTGCCTGGGTCTGTATGTTGTGCTCTCCCTATTTCCTGGACGCATGTGGCTGTCTGCTTGTGTGGGGTGTGGTGGAGCTGGAACCTGAGGTAGGGTGAACTGCACATGTATGGGCATGCAAGTGATGTGCACTTGGCCCATGGGCTGGCTGGTGTTGCAGTAGTTGTGCTGGAATGACCAGGACTGCTGGGTTCATGCAAGGCTCAAGCCATGTGGCACCTGAGTGTTTGCAGGCGGCTGGAGTAGTCAGGTTTGTTGCCAGCATCTCTAGGCCAAGCGTTTGTGAAGGCTCCCACGACTCCTCCTGAACATGTCAGCGTCAAGCTAGCCTGGTAGGGCGACGCAAGAGCTAAATGTAGGGTTGGCCAATTCCGTATGAATGCGCCGTATATATCAGCTTTCTGGCAGGGAAAATGCAATGTATACACACATACATACGGAATTGGCCAACCCTAGCCATATGCTGTACCATGGGCAGAGTGGTAGCATGCCACAGACTGAGATGTTACATTCCGCGTGGCTAGGTGACTACAGGGAATGAAGGCAAGAGGGCAGTAATTCTGGGTAGCTACAAGGCCCGTACTCAAATGCGCGTGTGCAGATGAAGAGCATGCTTGTAAACAGCTGCCAGAAAAGTGGGGCTCCCATGTGAAGTCGTGGTCATTGTACAGCTGCTGGTGTATTTTTGTACGAGCGATAGTGTGACAGTGCAGGAGGGGAGGCCTGGATTGACCTTTCATGGCTTTGGTTATTTCTTTGCAAGGAACTCCCCAAATGTATGGTTGCAGACTCACCACATTGAATGCAAGAGATGCAAAGCACAGGGTGTGGATATGGAATCCGAACAAAGGATCTTTGAGGCCACCTGTAGGCATGGATTTGTTTAATGATTGAAATTCAGGCTGAGAAGTTGTGCACAAATTTGGGCTGACAGAATAACGTATTTATAATCAAGGACACATTTTGTGATAGTTTCTGCGTAGTGGAGAAATGCTTGCTTAATAGTGCGTGCTGAATTTTGTGAACCCTGATTTGCTTTCTGGTCATTACCATATGGTGCAATGTTTAAAATCATTTTGTGAACCCTGATTTGCTTTCTGGTCATTACCATATGGTGCAATGTTTAAAATCATTGCACCATGCTCATGCACTTCTTTGGATATTGCCATCCAGTATTTCCGCGTTGTCCATGTTAGAGAACAGCACGCAGCTAGCCCAGTTGCCTCCACGAACACTCATACTTAAAACTCACAGCAGTGTACAAGTACAAGTAGCAGAATCCCGTGGTCCAATTGGACCCCTGGACACGTGCGCCCGCACGCACGCACACACACACACACACACACATGCAAGCATGCATGCGCGCATACACACACACATGCACGCATGCACGCACGCGCGCACACACACACACACACACACACACACACACACGCACGCACCCCCACCCCCACCTCCACACAAGAACGCACACGCACGCACGCATACCCACACCCACACCCACACAAGAACGCACACACACACACACACACACACACACACACACACATGCATCCGTCAGCCTATGCACGACTTTCATCATGCTTAGCCCCACCTGCCTGAAAGCGCGCTGCACTGCAGCCGGGGAGTTCAGTGGGCCTTCTGGTGCGGCGCGCTGCTCAGCTGGATGCTGCTGGACGGGCTGAAGATTCAGAATGGCGGACCATGCCTTGGATGCGGACAGCACGTGGGTTCTCGCAATGATCATGGCTTGCAGCGCTTCCCTGCTTAATATCCATTCTGAGCGTTGCATTGTTGCAGCTCCTGCCTGGTGTGCTTGCTGCAGCAGGCTCACACACTCCGGCCACCTGCATGGAAAGTCCATGCAAACGCGCAAGCACAGGATGGCCAGGTCAAAACCAAGGGCCAGCCCAACAACAACCAACATACCTTCTACCTCTAAAAAGACCCACCTTCTCTCTTGCAGTAAGCCAATGGCACGCTCCTGCACAGTCCCTGCCATCTCGCAGGAAAACCCTCACACACTGCTTCAATTTGATGACCAAGCCAAACATGTCATCTCTCTCCAATTGACCAAAAAATAATGCTCTCCCGCCTTCTCTGATCGATAAAAAAGAGATAAAGCGGGACAGATAGAGGCGTCTTAAGAGGTTTACTCGCCCGTGCCGGTTTTTTCCAGGGCAACATGGGCAGGTCCCGCAGCATCAGCAGGAGCCGGAGCCCTCCGCGCCGTGGGTGAGTGCAACGGTGTCACGTACAGCGTCCTCACGAATCCATCCAGATGGCATTGAGAAATGCGATGGCATGAGTATGGATGGCATGCTTACCAGAGTGGCCCTCCCTCTCAATGCACATACACAGGTATAGCTACGCCCCTCCCAGCAACTATGGAGGAGGTGCGTGCGTGAAGGGTGTAAGGGGATATGAGAGCTGGTGGGCTGCACGAACACTGGGAACAGGCTTGTGTGCACCGTGCATGTCCTAGCTGTCCATCCATCATGGACACCAATTCCAATGCCCTCTCTTCCCCTTTCAGTCCAGGAATTAATATGCTGCCTGCTACATTAAGAGTAAGGGCTGCTGTAGAGGTTTGTCACTTGTCCAGGCCCATCAGACCTGATGAGGTCACCCCACCTCTGACATGTCCTGCATGCGTCATCGTTTTGCCTTGCAGGTGGCTACGGAGGATATGGTGAGGTTCATGAAATGAATTAATCCTGGGGCTGATCGTTGTGTGATGGCGCGCTGCTTCTTATGCTCCTTGAACTGCTGCTTTATCTGCCAAGACATTGCATAGACATAGATATTCCCTGGGAGCTCTTGCAACCCTCTCCAAGATCGGAAACCTTTTCAGTCAAGGGAATTTGTGCTCGCAGAAATTTGTAAGCGTGCTTCCCCACCATGCAGCAAATCACACTGTATTCGCGCCTTGACTGGCTTGCAATGAGCAGTGGCTGTGTCTTACTTGCAGCACTTGCTGCCTTGCTGCCTGCATTACATGTCCCGTCCCCATTAAATGTGCATGAAGCAGAACGATCAATACCCTGTTCAGTGGTGTTTGCTCCATGTCCAAAATGTTTATCAACACTCACGATCTCCCTCAATCTGCTGTCTGAAGGTGGGGGCTATGGAGGGGGAGGCTATGGAGGGACCAGGGGGGGTGGCATTCGTGAGCCTCCCACACGCACATCTATCCTACTTCGGAACGTGAGCGACCGTGTGAGGTGAGGAGGGTGGTCAGGGTATGGGGTATGTAGCTTTGCACCCGTGTGTGTGTATATGACTAGCAAGCATTTGAAATTGAATGCAAGAAACAAATGCCAACTGCAAGGACTTCCCCCAAAGAGCTGCAGCATGCGCACAACCCCGTGCGTCCTTTTTTTGCTAACCCTGAGGGCTGCACTCACACAGTGAACTCGTGTGAATATAACAAGGCTGAGGTCTTCACGTCTAGTGGTGCAGATGTGCTTGCATGCAGCGCACTGCCTCATTGCAACCAGCGCACTGCCCAACATGCGCCTCTGCTTTCCTGTTTAATCTCAAAAATTCTCCTCCCTGCTGTGTCTTGAGGTTTGCATCATGTCAAAATGCTGTTGGCATACGTGTCCAACTAGCTGGGCTGAGCGCACTGGTGTCCATGCCACCATTTTTGTGCAAGCAAGGCACAAAAGGACAGGCCGGTGTTTGATTTGTTGTGCTGCTTTTGCCCCTTTTGCCCTCCCCATGCAGTGCGGAGGACATCCGCTACCAAGCCGGCAAATACGGACCGGTGAAGGATGTGTGAGTGGGAGTGATGCTCTGCTGCCTGACTTATCATTTGCTCATTTTTAGTGTTGTTGTGTGAGTGGGAGCGATGCTCTACTGCCTCACTTTCCAAGTACTGTTTTTGAATAGTGTTGCTCTCATACAGTATTGAAGCCTTGATGATGACAATGGTGATAATGATGTCATTGTGTAAGTTCCTTTTTAATTAGGGATGTGGCCAAAGAAGTTTTGTCTTTGCCCCCTTGAATAGGGGGCAGGCCCGTTCCATGAGCATTTTCCTCTCCCTGTGCCTGTGGCTTCAACCTTTTTGATCAAGTAGATATGATATGGTACTGTGAGCATCTCTGCAGAACCACCCAGCGCGCTTGCTCATGATTGCTCGCTAAACATGTCGTTTTTGAGGGGCCTGCGCAGTGTGTTGATGACAGAGTGCCTGCCTCACTCCTGCCTTGCTCTTTCCTGCATCCATCTTTGAAGCTCCTCTGTTTTGCAGAGCGAGCTCCCTGTTGTGCTTATGTGATCTCCTCATTGTGCAGCCATGCCCTTTTGCCTCAAGGCTACAACAGCTGGAGGCTCGTCCTATACTCAAGCTGGTGCCATTGCATTTCCATGTATGCATGCAGGTACATGCCACGGGTAAGGGACAAGAAATGGGGAGCTGGGGCAGCGGCCTGCTTTATGTGCACCGACCGTGTGTGAGGGACGCATGAGTGTGGTTATGTCTGGGCGCTTGCAATCTGTGCTTGGCTGTCGGTGTGAGTGCATGGTGTGGGTGCATGGTGTGAGTGCATGGTGTGGGTGCATGAAAGCACACATGCAAGGGTGCTTGCCAAGAAAACAGGGAGTTGATGGCACATGCAATGGTCGAAGTGTCGGGAAGCATGCAAATATGCCATTGCAGGTAAGGTAGCTGGACCCAGAGTGAGCATGAGCGCTGCTGATTGTCACTACACTAGCAAGTCTGTCCTGCTTGCAAGGATACATTGCTTCCTTCACATCAGCTACAAGTGGCGCATTTCCGCATGAGCAGCTTGAAGGGGTGTTGAGAGGTGTGGCTGCTGCAAAATTGTTTTATGTGTAGCTTTCAAGGGTGTTGCTTTCATGAGTGCACGTGCAGCTGAAGGGTGATACTTTCAAGGGTGCAGCTTACAGCTTACAGGCTTTTCTTACAAAGGTGCATGTTCAGCTTACAAGGGTGCCTGTGCATTTGACAAGGGTGTTGCTTACAAGGGCGCAGCTTGCAGAGGTGTGGCTGCAGCAGAATGGTGTCATGTTGCCTTTCATTGATGCTCAAAAGCGATGGGAATGGGGGCCCATTCAGGAACATTACAAATCTAAAACTGCTCTTGCTGCAGTCATTTTTCTAGAGTGTCTGCTGGCCATCCTGAGCACTTTTGAAAGGTCTTCGCTGCCAATGTTAAAAAATTTCTCTGAAAGGTCTTCATAAATTAAAATGTGCTGACACTGGCTGGCATTGCCATTTTTGAGCACGTGTACTCACACATACGCAGGATTACTACACAAAACAAATGCGCGGCATTGCCTTCATCGAGTACACGTCCTCCCGAGATGCTGAGGAGGCCCTCCCCAACCTTCACCGCATGTACATCGGTGGCAAGGAGGTGACAGCCACTTACGCAAAAGAGGTGCGGGGTTGGAAATCTTAACCAACTGGCTTTCAGAATAGGAGCCACTAGCTTTAATGGTGTGCTTTGATGTTGGAATTCAGCTGCTGCTGAGCTTCCCTGGTGAGCCTTGGCCTTGGGTATGGAGGCAGTCTTGCCTGACTTGCATCCTCACCAGTGCTTGGAGTTTGAATTGCTGTCAAGAATTTATAAGGTTACAAACAACCGAGCCAGAAGGGACCATGCAGCCACGTGGCTTGGGGTACCTGAGCAGGTGGGAGTCCCGAGCAACAGCTGGCCGTTGCATGTGTGTTTGTTTTATGGCTCACTCGCAAGTGTGTTTGGTGAGCTCACAGAGCAATGCCAGCACGGACTCTAGGGAAGAGGTTTGCAGCAAATGGAATGGACGGGAAGAAGTGTTAACCCTTTGCGGAAACCAGGACAAGTCACCCAGATTGGCAGAATCCGGGGCTGCGCGTGTGTATGTAAATGTGTGTGTGTCAGGGCTCACATGCGGTGATTACCTCCCTAGCCTCATGCATTTCTTGAGCTGCATGGGTGCATCACGCTCCTGACGTCTTATTGTCAGAACATCACCACATCATGGTAGTGGCTGCACCATGTGTGGCTTACCGTACATGACCAGTGTGTTGCCAATTCGCCCTGCGTGAGTCGTCATCATGTGTTGGAAGGCGCTGCTTCAGACGCTGCAGGGGCTACGTACATGCATGCGCGCTGAGGTGCCTTGCATACCCCAGTGCCTGCAGGTGCAGGGCATACATGCATGCATGCATGCGTCCATGCATGCGTGCATACGTGCCTGCTGAAGTACCTTGCGCGCGTCCGTGCCTGCAGGGGTGAAACATGCATTATGCATCAGTCTGTGCGTGCTGAAGTGCCTTTTGCATGTATTTGTGTTTGCAGGGGCGGAAGAAGCCGGACGACTTCAGGCGCGGGATGCCGCCCCCAAGAGGTGTGTGTAGGGGGGGGAGGGGGTGAAAAAAGGGGGGGGGACAGGTGAAGTCAAACCATTGTTTGATGAACTCCTCACTTGGGGTCTAAGCTTGGTGCCCCCTTTGAAGGAACCCGGAATTGTGTCCTTGAGCGAAACAGGAGAGACATGCTGCATGTGCCATTGCTTGAGATCAAAGAGCTGTTTCAATTGTTCGTTCAATGATCCACGCGCCCAATGCTTTCTGAAAAAGATGAATCTACTGTCACCTGCTTTCAGCTAGACGCGGCTTGCCTTAGGTCTTTGTGACGCGCAACATGTTTGCTTCAAGCACGCAATGGCAAACCTTACTCCCATGTTGTCTCACTCACTCCACCAACCTGCTGCATCATCACAGGAAGGGATGGTCTGGATCATATGCAACACAGGAACAGGTAGCCGCCCTCTTGACTTTTGTCATTTGTGCGTGCACATACTTTTTTGGGCGCACACACACACACACACACACGCACACACATACACACACATGCACACACACATGCACACATACAACACACACTGTTATGTGTGAAAAACAACGTGGGCACAGATGACTACGCGTCGCGGCAGCGCAGCCGCAGCAGCGGCCATCGCCGCTCGCGCAGCGTCAGCATTGAGCGGCGCAGGGAGCGGCGCCGCAGCCCCAGTGATGACAGCCGGGACCGCGTGCGCAGTCGCACACGCAGCAGGTGGGTGCGCATGCACCAGGCCACCCGCTCAGGCACCCCAAGTAAAGCAAGATTTAGATTTACACGGGGGGACCTTCAGCCAGACTGTTCGGCTGATCGGCCTGTGACTGGTCCTCGCCAGTCAACATAATGTAAGTATACCCCAAGTACCCCAAGTACCCCCAGTAAAGCAAGGAATTCCCCCCGCATCACACATGCACGCATGGACGCATGCACACTCTTGAAATCGCGTGTGCAAGTGGACACAGACACGCCTCGAGGGTTGTGGTGTCCCTGTAACTCAAAATGGTCGCACCCATGCTGCACAACCATGCAAACACAACATCACACCTCGCACAGGGCCAGGACCCCCCCGAGCGTGTCCCCAAGCCGCAGCCCCCCCCGCCGCGGCAGGAGCCCCTCTATCAGCAAGAGTCCTGTTCGCAGCAAAAGCAGAAGCAGGAGCAGGAGTGTGAGCAAGAGCCCTGCACGCAGCAAGAGCAGGAGCAGGAGCAGGAGCCCTGCGCGCAGCAAGAGCAGGAGCAGGAGTGTGAGCAAGAGCCCCGTGCGCAGCAGAAGCAGGAGCAGAAGCCCTGCACGCAGCAAGAGCCGCAGCCCAGTGGCCTCCAGGTGTGTGTGTGTGTGTATGTGTGTTGGGAGGGTTGATTTGCTTTTGGGGGGTGCCTGCCAAAGCTGGGCCTTCTTTATGTAGTGGGCCCAAGCGGTTTGACAGTGGAATAAGGGGAAACATGTGATTCCTTGTCCTTGTGGATTTCCCGGTAGCATGTGCGTGCTCTTCAGAAGCCCGGCAGTCCCACTCAGTATTTTGGGGGCTTTCGCATCCCCTCCCCTGCCTGTGCAATCTGCAATCATGAACACAGATTGATGTAAGCCAAGGTGGCTCTCATGTGCGCGATGCCTGTGACAATGCTGCAGGTCTCCTAGCCGAGAGCGAGCTCGCAGCGCCTCCCCTGCCAGGTTGGTGTGCGCTCATCACCTTGATCTGTTAATGATGCTGCTGGTGCATGCACAGGACTGAACGCATAGCGCTTGCATGCGCTGCCCTATGAATAGCATCACGATCTAGTGTTTCCCAGCTCCGCTGTCTGACTTTTATGAAAAAGGGTGTTCCTGGCAGCCATACAGCTACTGCCAAATTGCGAGGCTGCTGCTCTCATATAACTGCACGCACATATTAATGTATAGAATAGGCAAACCCTATGATATCCTTAAAGTTGCCCTACACTCAACTAATCCTGCTCTGAATGCCCTTGGAGGATAAAGCTGCTGCTTTTACTCCTACACGCACGTGCTCTTGCTGCTCCAAAGCCTAGCATTACTGCTGCTGACTCTGTTCCTTGTGATGCTTGCCTTCCTTCCTCAGGGAGTGAGACTCCAAAGGCGACATTGAGCATTGAGCAAGCAGCCCCCTTCTGCCGTCACGAAGGCTCGAAGTGGATGTGATGCATTGTCTCTATTTTTCAAGGGTCTGTCCGCTTCCTATCCTCCTGTATGTGTGCGCGTGCATGCATGTGTGTGTGTGCGTGCGCGATGGGGGCTGCATGTCCGCGAGAGCCTGAAGCCACGTATCTGACCGGGCGGCGCGAGCATGCTGCAAAAGGGTACTCACATTAATGATGCCATGGACCTGTGAATGGAGTGGGCAAAATGCGCTGCTGAACAGCTCCTAGGTCCTTGAATGGCATGCAAAATGCAGAGACCTCATCCAAAGGAAGGGTCACAAACAGGCAACTTTGCAACAACAGGTAGCCAGGGATTTACCATCTTAATGGATTTTATTGAATTGCATGCGGTGCGTGCAGTCGTGTCTGCTCCTACCCCGCAGCATACGTTGCATCATGTGCAGCACGCATTGCAGGCAGCCACTGCAGATGCTGCTGCTGTCAAGCTCACAAGCTGGCGAAGCTCCTTACTGAAACGAAGGCAGCTAGCCTTATTTGGGAAAGGCTGGAATGGGATGGATTTTTTTTGTGAGTGGGCCTTGAACAGTCAAGTATTTTCTTGGTTTAACGTAGGCACCTCCAGGCCTGGAAAAAATGATGCCAACCACATGGACAGCTTGGCTTGCATAGTTGCAGAGCACTCAGCTACTTGCAGCAAGCCGCCTTATGCCTGTTGAGTACTGCAAATGTCCAAGGCTGGCGGCTCTCTTATGTGTGAAACGCATGCCGCCCAACAGCATGTATCAGCACGTCTTCATTCCCTGTCTCCTGCAGCCCTTTTAGCCTGAATGCTGTCGTGCTTCACATGTATGCAGGCCCTGTACAGCACACCCCTCTTTATGTTCCTGTTCATGATGATGATGATGAGGGCACTCGAGTGTGTGATGATGGGGCTGCATGACATGAAGATGATTGATGATGATGGTTGCGGAGGATGAAGAAGAAGAAGAAGAGAAGAGCGCTGGGCAGTGATGATGAAGCATGATGGCGCGCGAGGCAAGCAATTGTGCTGCTCCAGGAGCGTGAATGACATTGAAGTTGATGGCGATGATGACGATGATGATGGTGATGATGATGATGGTGTGCCGTGCACCAGCGCGGCAAGAACAAGCAGGTGTGTAAGCCACTGCTTTCATGTGTGCTGCGCTGGAGCTTGCAGTATCAGTGCTGGTTCACAGGGAAGGAAGCTAGGGAAACATGCTTCTCATGTAGACGCCCTGCCTTGCCATGCGCATTAATGCAGGTGCATTTTGGGCTTTGAAGCAAGCACATGTGCTTGTGCCGTGTTAAAGTTTTTCTTTCCATGCATGCATCGCCCCAAGGAACTTATCTCTCATTTATCCTCACTAGGAGCAGCAGTGTAAGAGTGAGCAATTGCCAGTAGTCGGTCCATTTTCAAGGAATGAAAAGGGAAGGGAAGATGCATGGCAGGTAGGTGGTTGCTGCTCCACGCAAGGCAGAAGCACCATGCGGGACCTTGACCTCTTTAGAATGCAAACAAAGAAGTCAAGGTAGAAGCAGGCGTGGCAGTGATGAACACGCTGGAGGAGAGGCATGAGAGCATTACAAGGCTGCGCCTTTAAAGGCAGCTAGGATGAAAAAGGAGGAGCCTGTCATAGAGTTGCAACTTCTGCATGCAGGTGCCCACCAATGGGCGAAAGAAGGTCACAGAAAGATAAGGGTTATATGACTGTACCTTCCAACCAGGGCAGCTTTCGTCGTGATGCTTACAAATTGATTTGACGATTTGACATTCAGAAAGGTAGATTGGCTTGCTGGTTCCACAACTAAACAAAATTGTGTTGTATCCATGTCTGTTCTATTTGTTGTGGACAAGCAGGCGCGCCAAAGAGTGAAGGTTCCCCAGATCAAGCTTTCAACACCAAAAGCACCTGTTTGGATCAGGAATCAACCAACCAACAGTGCCTCCCCAGAAATTTGGGACTCAGATCTGCGCAGTGCAGTCACTGACTGGGATCCTTGTGATGTCTCATGGGGTGGGGATAGGGAGATGAAAGGACAGGGTTGTATACCTGCCTGCCTGTAAAGGGTTACGAGCATTACACATTGATTAAGGAGAGGGGGCCACATTGGTGCAAATACCGTTAGGCCACCCCACCACAAAGTTCAGACCGGAAGAAGTGCGGCAGACTGAAAGAAGTAGGCACAGAAAGAAGACAGGTCCAGCAGAGAGAGAGAGAGAGAGAGAGAGAGAGAGAGAGAGAGAGAGAGAGAGAGAGAGAGAGACTCATCGGATGATAGCTGAAAGACTGGAGTCCCAGGCCTTCAACAGCAAGCAGAGTCAGCACAGTCAGCCTGCCAACCAAGGAAAGCCATGCCCAGCAGCTACCTGCTGAGCAAGACTAAAGTCTGCATACTAGATGCAGCTGCTGACCACAAGCAGAAGCCTGTGGAACAGCCCTCAGGCAAAAAAGGGCATAAGGAAAGGAAAGGGTTACATAGCTGTACCCGCCTACGAGAGCAGCTTAACTGAAGCATAGAAAGAGATGCCTTGAACCAAACCAAACCAGACCTAGCTGATAAATAGGAAAAAAGAAAGTGAAGTTACTAACTTTTAGTACTTGAAATGGCATAGAAAGAATGTGCTTGAATTATAAAGACCAGATTTCCAGAAAAACTAAGAATTGGTTTAAGAAGCCTTCTTCAGCTGAGCTGAAAAACAGCTTACTTCCAGAAATGGCTCACAAAAGGAAAGGAAAGGTTTGCAGTCTAAGCCAGGCAAGTGCTGGTTCAAAGCTTCTCTAGCAGCAGGGCCCGCAGCAGGAGGGTGATGAATCAGACCATGTTTAAACATCAAATTTGATGTTCCTGACCCTCTCATTGTGCATGTGCTGCTCCTCCTTACGTCAATTTTATTTATACCTATTTGCCCCCTTTGTTCTTGGCATGCTCAGTGTGACGGACCGTGCTTCTTCCTTACGTTACCACACGAACAAACAAATGTTGCTCTCCTCCTTTTTTTGATGCAGTCGGTTGGTCCTGGCAAACTCCTGATGTTTATTAGCCATTGCTTTGTCATACAAACACCAGTGGAAATTTTTTCCCTTGTTCTTGGCAAGGGTTTTTTTTGTACACTTACATGCATGGGCTACACAAACACTCCTTAACATTTTATAATACATGTACAGTCTTTCACATGAGCAGCCTAGCAGTCGCACTTCTGGACTGATGGCTTAATTTGTAAAACCTTGTAAAACCTTGAAAGGTTTGCATAGCTGTACCTGCCTGCGGGGGCCGCCTAAGCTGCGGCAGCTTAGCTGAAGCAAAAATGTGCCTGTCACCAAACCATGGTTGGACAGCGGCAGTCTAATCTAAAAAGCAATACTAGAAGCTCATTCACAGCATTTTAGGCAAGCAGACAAGACGCGTTGCACTGATCCTCAGGCTGACTCATCCTGGCTCACAAAATTTTAAAGCCACTGGTGGCACCTCAGATATGATATCAGCAAGAATGGTTGCAGACCTCTGGTCAGTCATTGGTCACAGCAATGTGGTGCAGAAGTTAACAGGCGAGTCCGCAGCATCCCAGCCTGCTGCAGACAGCCCATTGCAAAAGACTTGAAAAGAGTTACACAACCCTCGAGGCTCTCACCGTAATGGTCAAGGTGTCTGCTGCGCACTTTGACCTGTCCTGGCATGCCAGTCCATTGAAAAGGGGTCCAGCTCACGAAGGGTGGGAAAAGGCTATTGTTTGAAAAGTCAAGAAAAGGAAATTACGGGGCAGTGAGACCACTCCCCATTGTTTACACGGTGGATTCACAATCAAGCAATATATTGAGGAAGGTGTCTGAGGGTCGACTTGACAAAAGGTTGCAATTCAGACATGTCTTTGTCAGTTTGTTGTGCCAAAGCCTAGTGTACACACGGCCCACTTGTTTTTAGGTGCATTGCATTCAGCAGGATTACCAGTCCCGTCCTGGATCCTCACCGCTCGTGCTGCTTGCTGCTTTTGGATGGTGCTCCATTCAGCAGTAACAGTCATGTTACTGCCGTCACAGTGTTGTGTAAATAACTATAAACGTTAATGTGGTAAGCAAACGGATTTTAGTTTCGACAGAGGGTTACGGGGGATTACAATTATCTGTATCATACAGCCTACAACCCGATATTCTGGAGCAATAAAAATTTGACGTCACTCACGAGCATAAAACATTCTCCCTTCCTCCATGGACGAGCCGGGCGGGCAGGGCCCGCAGGATCCTGCGAGGCCTCTGACCTCTTTCCAATTCGCGCAATTGTGGGCTGTGACGATTTGGGGTATCTCAGCATCCTACCTCTTTAATCAGGTTTGTGCAGAGTAACATATTCCGGGGAGTGCAAATGCTTGCAGGTGTCATGGGGGGGGGGTCAGGGGGGGGCTGACACCCCGGGTGTGCGTACGACTGAGTCAACCTTTTCCTGTGCAAAGGGGGCTAATGTGATGTTTGACAGTAGTAGGCCATATGCATGTCAGTCAGCTATTTAAGGGCCGTCTTCAATTACTCTCTTCTGGGCACCCACACGAGATCTCCTGCAGAGGAGACTCTGAAGACAAGTACTTGCGTGGGCAGGAGCACAAACACACACACGTCTCTCTCTCTCTCTCTCTCTCTCTCTCTCTCTCTCTCTCTCTCTCTCAACATGCACTGTGCAAACATGCACTGTTCACATGCAAAACCCATCTGTGACATGGTGTCCTGTGTTGCCCATGTAGGACTGCGCGAGGCACCTCAAGCTTGGTGCGGTGCTGTCATTCTTCGTGGCGGCCGGCGTCTTCGTAGCGGCTGGCAAGAAACGCTCTAGGCCTGTGAGTGTAACGCGATGCCTCCTGCATACACAAATTACACTTACTCCTACTCTCACCTGAAATAGGGACATACTTTTGCCAGGAGCAATACCTTGTGGCAGTAACCAAAAGTTTCTGCAGTGCATCATGGGCACAAGATGGGCGCCGATGGCTGCTTCTGGCAAAGGTTTTGATTGTAGGGAATATCACGGGACCAAGTTGGGCGCCCCCATGGCTGCTCTACTTCTCATCAGAATCCATAGATGAACCCACCTGCCTGGGTATGTCTTGAAAGGAAAGAAAGGAAAGGGTTACGTGGAGGTTTCCTGAAGACTACCAACCAAGTCCGACGTCACGGCAGTATGTGACTCGGCTAAGGAAAAGAGTGAAACGAAGAGTATAAGAGTAAACAGTAAACAGTAAAATGCATGACTCTTGCTGAGAAGTGCACAGAGCGGCTTCCTCTGCGCCACATAGCCCCAACCCCTAATCCCATCCTCCCAGCGGCCTCGTCCCTCCATAGTCTTGGGTTTCCCCATGGTCTTTTTTCTTGAGCTATGACAGGCTGTAGCATGAAAACAATTTGCTTTTTACAAACATGAGGCAATCTGCAAACCTAGCTGATTTCTCATCTTCTGGTTCACACAAGTGGAATAGAGATGATTGCATCTCACTTTTACACGGCAGTGCAGAAAAATAGCTGGTGTTCTGAACAGGTGACACAGGCCACAGTGCTAGTATGCATGTAAAGCGCTTTGCTGGTGTTACCACCCTGAAGCACCTCTGCAATCTGCAACCACTCAGCTTCAATTCGTGAACACCCTCACATGTGCGTTCACGGTTGCAGTGCAAGATGAAGTATTCCTCGTTGCCTAGCTTCCCATGCCAGGGGTGATAGCCTCATACATGGTCACTAACACTTCTCACATTTTACCAACCCTTGTTTTTTAGAATGCATGTTCAATGCAGGTTCCCACTAAGAAAAAAAAATCTGGTGCCGATTTTGCAGCGTGCAGTCGCACCATGTGGCACCGGGGACAGTGATATGCGCATGTATCAGCAAATTCATACAAACGTAGGGCTTGGATGGTTTTCTAAAGCGCTTTCGCCTCCCATCGGGCCACTGAGCTAACCTTGGATGCAATGCCTGCACGATTAAAATTCATTTTATTTTTGATAGCTTGACAGAGCACAAGAGATCTCTGCTGATGCACTTGCAGCAGGTGAGCCTGGGGATGCCACACCCCCCCCCCTTCCCCCCTCCTCTCATACACTCCTATATGAACATAGAACTACCTGCTTCTGGACCTAAGATGCCCGTAAGAGGATTGCGTGGTAACTTTTAGAAGCAGTTTGCAGAGGTTTCAGAGGTCCGGAAGCGAAAGGCCCCCCAGTCAAAACGACTGCCTGCTAGCCTTGGAGCAGTGCCCCTTTAATTTTGAGGCGCAGCGTCAGTAAATTTCCCTTCTTTGCTTGCTTATGCCCCCACTTTTTCCAAAGTTCCGCAACACAAATCCTCCCTGCCTGTGTTGCTCTGCCTGCTGTTGCTTTTTCTTGTTCTGCAGCTGTGGTGGGCAGTCCTTATGTTCTCCCTGCTCAAGAATGCCACCATACTGCAGATGGCTTACTATGGCAAGGTGAGAGCTCCGTATGTTTGCAGCAAGCGCATAATTCCTCAACAAAATTGTGCACGTTTGCCCTGTGCGCCAACATGTAGAGCATAGAGTGGTAGCATGTACAGCATAGAGTGATAGCGCATGTCTACCTTCTGCGTCAACATGTAAAGTGACCCAAAAATGCCCCATGAATGAAATTTTGCAGGCCCCTAACCCCATCCTGCAATCCGGCTGGCTACCAGAGGTGTTCAAATCTCTCTTCAGATGCTACTTCAGCCTGCCTCAAATGGTGAGGACCGCTGTCTCTTGCTTTGTCGCCCGCAATATGCATGAGTCACTTTGTGCTCGTCTGCGTGTGCATGCCTCCTTGCCTGAGTTGCACACTCTCTTCCTACATGAATGTTCGCAGCTCATGCTCAACTTGCATGGTGCGCCCCTTTTCTGCCTCCTCCTCTGCAATGCTGGGGTGAGCACTGTGCTTTACGCCACGGTCGCCGGGCGCTCACTCCTGCATGCTGGGCTTCAGGTGAGTTGTTGCGCTTGCTGGGGAAAAGATGTTCGGGAGTGCTTCCCCTAAACTTTCTGTTCCCCTAAAGTTTTCCCTCTACTTTCTATTCTCGGGAGTCAGCAGTCACAGAGCAACTAAAACTTTCCCACGTGCTCTGCTCGGTTGACCAGCTTGCTTGGCTCTTCACACGCAAGGAAATGGAAAGTAGAAATGTCGCTGTCTGCTGCCTTGTGCAATGGAGCCTTGTGATTTCACTCGTGGTAGTCTGCTGCCCAATGTGGTAGATCTTATTCAGGCTTAGTCTTGTTTGGGTAACTTGTGTTTGGGTAATGCATCCAACTCCCTTTTCAATGTCCTGTTTGGGTAACTCATGTTTGGGTCACTCGTGTTTGGGTATTGCATCCAACTCCCTTTGCAATGCGCCCTGTGTGCCCCTGCAGGCTTGTGGGATCCAGGCTGTGTGCTGTTATGCATTCGTGTGCATTAAGCACAGCGCCACGCGCTCTGCCTCCCAAGTTATGAAAGGAGGACGTCTTGAAGGTGTGCCTAAGGTCGAGCAGCTGCAGGCTGAGGGGGCACGAGAGGAGGATGGAGGGACCCCGCAGAAGGCGTGGCAGCCGCAACAACAGCAGCAGCAAGCTGAGAAGCCAGTGAAAGAGGGACAAGAGGTGCAGCCAAGTTGGCTGCAGCAGCAGCAGCAGCAGTGGCAGCAGCATGAGGGACCACGTCACAACAAAGGCCAGCATTCTGAGCCTCACAGCCCTCCCATCTGCGACTCAGCTGCGGATCTCTGCCGACGGCCCGGCTGCAGAGCTGAGCTGGCCAAAGGGATTGCAGAGGCTCTGGCAGATGTTTACACAGAACGCGACAGCAATGCTGGCCTTCGCACCCTGCTCCATGCAGATAGCGCAAACCTGATGGAAATAGGGCAGCCGCAGCAGAGTGACAGCACAGACAAGGGGAGAGCCGATGCTATGGAGCGCCAGCAGTTGCAGGTGGAGGGCAGCAGGCTCCCCCTTGTGGAAAAAGGGCAGCTGCGGCAGAGCATCAGAACAGACAAGGAGAAGGCCGCCGCCGCTTGGGAGCGACAGCAGGTGCCTGCGAAGCAAAAGGGGGACAGACTTGCTCCCATCAACCTCAGCAGCGCTGAGCTGCACACGGCTTTTCCCATGCTTGGGCCTGCGAGCCCACGGTTGCACAAGATGACATTGGAGGCGCTGAAAGCAAGGGCAGCGACTACGAGCCGGCGCTATTCTTCACTGCTGGACCAACCTGGCCGGTCTCCCTCTAGCTCCACGCTCAACTGTGTCCAAAAAGCTTGCAGGGTGAGTCCCTTAATAGTGACGTCCCTCACATGGTCCAAGGCCCCTCCTTACCTACATTTACTCAACAGACAGGCTCCCCAGCACAATGCAACAAGTGCAGCTCAGCTTGTGGTGCATGCTTGTGTGCCTACGGGGGGCACCCAGCACAATGTGGTGCGTGTAGCACAATTTGTGACACATACTCTGCATCTAGGGGGGCACTCAGGTGTTCAAAATTGCTCAGTGCTATGACGTGAAAAAGTCAAATGCCCTCGCGACTTTTCCTGTCGTTTTGCATCTTTAAGGGTGGCTTCATTCAACAGCTGAAAGGCCTGTTGAGGTTTTGTGACTCGTTGTGGTGGGGCAGGCATGCGTGGCTTGAATAGAGAACATCAAAATGGGGACCCTACAAGCAAGGATCTGAATGCAAGGCGCACACTCGCGCGCGCGCGCACACGCACGCACACACACACACACACACACACACACACACACACACACACACACACACACACGCAGCTGGCAGTCAAGATCAATGGTCCCAGCCTCCCAGAGCACATCCCTGCAGAAGCACTGCAACAGCTCCGGAGCAGGATGCAGAGGTAAGGGCCCCTGACTCTCGCATGGCCAAGCTCGACCATGTTTTTCTTGGGCTTGCTCAAATCCAGGATGCACAAGTGGTGAGGCCTCTGTGGTCCACTCACTGGATGGATGCACTTGCATGGCCGGCTGGGCTTGCCAACCACCCTTCTTGACGCCCTACCTCAATTGCTGTTGCTTGCTTTGCACCCTCGAGAGTTGGAGTGAGCCGTGCGGCCTGATATAAACCTGGGTTCCAGTGTTTGTGCGGCCCTGTAGCCTCCATACAATCCCTGGATGAAATGGGGAAGAAATGGGTGGGCCCAGCAATTCCATTCCATTAAGTACCTCCGCAAAACACTGCGTTACTATCATGGTGTGGCTCTGCGGTTCCAGTGGCCTCCACTGATTACATCCATCAAATGGGGAGAGGATGGGGAGGGTGTTATAAATAAATATAATGGAGCCCACTGGCCTTCATTAACGGTACGTTTCCAAAGGGGCAATAAACAATGAGTCAATAATTCAAAAAATGAATAAATTGCAAATCACGTTTCCAAAGGGCAATTAATGATTAAATCGCAATTAATTACGGCATTTTCTTTAATGGAGGGGGGGTCCATTAACCGTTAATTGCTCGCAATTAATTCAGAAATTCAAGTCAACGCCTGATTAGGATGCGTAAAGGAAATTCTTTTAATGAGTCAACCCCTAACCGTCTACTGTTGTACCCTCCCCTCCCTCTCATGTACGCCATGTGTGCCCCCCCCCCCCCCTCTCCCACTCTTGTGCAAGAGCCTTGCCCTCCTGCAGGGCCTCCCCTTCATTTGTGCAGTCACAAATGCTGCAGCCGCGCACAGACCGTTCCATGCACACTGTGTGCGGGGTGGCCACCAATGACTAGCTGACCACCAATGACTAGCTGACTAATGACATAGGGTCAGGCAGGAATTTCCAAAAAAGGCCTTTAAAGGACGTAACATAGAGAGCGAAAGGCTTGAAAGAGGAACGCTTTTTCACATTGTCAATGCATGCCGCACATCATGGGTCAAACTGGGGCCCCTTGTCAAACCCCCAGCAGAGTCAGGCAGCTTCAGGGGGCGTGCACGGAAGAGGCTGGCTTGGTCAGAAGCTGCTTGGCCTTGCAATGGATTTCTCCAATATTTGACCAATTAATTGCGCTCCCAACAGGTTTGGAAATGCAAAAGCAATCAATTCTGCGATTTTTCTGTCGAGGCAACTAATTGCGAACTAATTGCAAGTGGTTGGAAACGTACCGTTATGACCTCCGTCAAAATCTGGGTTGCTGGCTGATGAGGCCTGCAACCTCCGCTTAGCGGCTTGAAAGCGGCTTCTATTCAAGGCAGTGGTCACTCACGTCAGCTCATCTTACTTCGCGCAGGTTCCAGAAGCTGACACATGGAGAGACGCCCGCCGTGCGTGCCGGCTGCCTCGTCATCAGCTTTGGATCCAGCTCCCTGGAGTGCGTGCCAGGGCGGCCCTTTCATGACGCCTTGATGCACAAGATGCGCGAGGAAACTGCGGCCATCGCTCAGGAGTGGGCTCAGGAGCATGGCCTCATGGCGCATGACGAAGGGCTACTGTTTGTACAGGTCTGCATAGCTGAATGAGGTTTGGAGCAGCATAGGTCCGCTGTTTGTGCAATCCCGCATGGTTGCAGGACTTTCAGAGGGACACAGGGAACCTTATGAAGAGTGCGCAAGCACAGACGCAGGATTGGAGGGGGGGGCCTGCAGTTCAAGGAGTCACACCAGCAAGGCATGCTTATTGGGTCAGCCAATTCATTTGATATTCTCTGTTTACTTTCCACTTTTTGGCAGGGAAAGTGTGGGACATATGGCATTTTTTTTCTGGAATGGGCCGATTCTATTGACGGGGTATACCCTGTAACTTACAGTCTATGATGCCCTGCCCACGCCAAAGGGCAAACAAGCTGCTGGGGGGAAAGGACTGCTCTGAGATTTTTACACTGCAGCGTTTGGAATGAGGCTGCATCCTTCCCTCCACATCCCCTGCTTTACTTCTCGTCATATCAGCCCTCCTTGTATCTGTAATTCTATACTCAGTGGCTGTTGCTGGAATCCTTGATGCACAGCAAGTGTAAGGGTCAAGCCAGGTCAAGCCCATTGTTTTAACCCAGACGGGCCCTTGATCGCAATCATGCGTGCCCATTCCACCCACGCCCTGTGTTTGGTCCGTCATGTCCTTTTGTTTGCAGGCATGTCAACATGCTGTCTGGGGATCAACCCCCCAGGAACAGCCCTCAGCCCCCAAGTTCAGCATGGCCCTGCAAACCCCTTTCCTTATGGGCAGCCATCCCCCCCAAGGCGTGCACGCAAGCTGCCAGCAGCAGGTGCAAGCTGGGCATGACCAAGAGCTAGAGGCTTTATGCCACTTTGAGCTGAGCATCGCAGCCCCGGAGGGTTTTGAGCTACGAGGGTGGCAGGGTGCTGCAGATGCCCCGGAAGAGCTACCAGATGACGTCAAGAGTCGCAGCCTGTGTCTGCTGGCTAGCATGGATGGCCAGTTCGTGCGCACATCTGTGGAGGAGCACAGCAGGACCAGCGATGGGGAGCGTGTGGCGCAGGCGCGCGTGAGCTTACCTGTGAGCTTGTTTGAGGCAGGTGTCGCCTGCTCAAAAGTGTTGGTTCTGGAGCTGTGGGCGGCTGGCTCTCTGGTGTGCAGCTACTCAGCTGTTCTCCTTCCCAGCTCCTTCTCTGGAGCCTTGGCGGAGCTTCAGGGCATGCAGCAAGGGACGGCAGGATTAGGTTTCATTCGTGACCTCGCCCAATGGACGCACTTCCAGGCTTACAGCAGGACTGCCCAGCAGCAGCAGCAGCAGCAGCAGCAGGAGCAAGGGATGCCAGACCTTGGGGCGGCAGAAGGGACTTATGAGCAGGAGCTTGCACTGATGGCTGACGTGGGCAGGGATTTGCTCGCCTACAGCTTGGCCTGTGGCATGGTAGAGGTGGCAGGTAAGAGGCGGAGTTGTCATCAGCTTGGCCTGTAGCATTGGTAGAAGCGGCATTGGTAGAAGTGGCAGGTAAGAGGCGGAGTTGCCATCAGCTTGGCCTGTAGCATTGGTAGAGGTGGCAGGTAAGAGGCGGAGTTGTTATCAGCTTGGCCTGTAGCATTGGTAGAAGTGGCAGGTAAGAGGCGGAGTTGCCATCAGCTTGGCCTGTAGCATTGGTAGAAGCGGCATTGGTAGAAGTGGCAGGTAAGAGGCGGAGTTGCCATCAGCTTGGCCTGTAGCATTGGTAGAAGCGGCATTGGTAGAAGTGGCAGGTAAGAGGTGAAGTTGTCCGTCATTTGTGTGACTTTCAGGGCCAGTGCGAGCATCTCGATCTCCTTGTTTTGCGATGCACTTGCTGTACCAGTACTCATGATTCTTCTAGTATCTGCTTGAAACTCACATTACAACTTTGCATGTTCAATTCAGATGATCACTCCTGCTTTGTATGGCCTAAGCTGTGCATGTCTTGAACCCTGCTGAGCAAGGTTGCGTCATTCGCTGCTTGACAAAATAAGCCCGTCAAACGCTTGAAAAGGATACAGATTTTAATTGTGCTTTTGCCTCAAGGCAAGGGGGGTAGGAAGAGGGTAGCGCCTGCTCCTAATCCGAATTTCCAACATCCAAATCTCCCCCCCCCTTTGTATCTTTCCCCCCACAGCACGGTTGGTATTGGGTAAGGGTAGCCAGGGAGGCGTAAGGGGAATGTCAATGGGGGGCTTTGAGGGGTCCCTTTTTGCAGAAGGCCGAAAATCCAACCAATTGCAGATTCTAAGTTTGCCGATGGCTTGAAAACTTTGATTCCTCCTACAATCTGAAGTTGGCAAATGACCCAACGCTGCTGCTAGCAGAGAGGCATGAGCTTTCTGCAGGTTTACCATGCACCCAGAATGGCTGCAAGGCTTAGAAAACAAAATCTCAACCGGGGCCAAGCCTTCGGTTTGTCTAGCAGGACTTGGCAGGGCATTTGGGATCACCTAACACTGGGACGTGCACTTCCATAGTGCAACCCTGCTGAGTTGCACACCTAAACAGGGAAGCCTGCTTCTGGTAGTGCTTGGCCCAGCCTGTCAGCAGCCTGCAAGAAAACTTTTGTAGTGCTTGTGAGCTTGTAAGCTTTTGTAGTGCTTAGCGCAGCCTGTCAGAAGCCTGCAAGAAAGCTTCCAATGAGGAAGTTATTAATATACACTGCTCTTTGTGTGGCAGAGGTCCCAATCATCATTAATTGGTGGCAAGCAGGTGCTCTCAATTTTAGTGCAAGGCAGGCTTTTTTTTTTCTCTCTCTCTCTCTCTCTCTCCCCCTCTGTCCCTCCCTCACACACACACACACGCACGCACACGCACGCACGCTGGCACACACATCTCATCCCCCCTTCTGCTCCGGTACCACGCAGGCTTGCTGCTAGAGGGCCTCATGGGGGACCCCTTTAGCCTGCCCGCCAGCGCTCTCCTGGAGGACCAGCTCCTTGGGACTGACCAGCAGGCCAATGGAAGCATGCAGCAGCCTGATGGAAGCACCTCCCTGCCTGCGCATGATGGAAGCATGCAGCAGAAGGAGCCTCCTGCTGCTGCGTCAGCTCTGGCTGATACCTCTCCTGTCTTGCACCCTTCATTTGAGCTGGGATCTGGAGATGAGCAAGCAGGAGCGCCCTCTTGGGCAGCAGCTGCATATGCATCCATCCAGGGCTTTGGAGCAGTGCCAGGTAGCTCCTGTCAGATAGGGAATCGGCACCACCATCATTATCAGCAGCGGCAGCAGCAGCGCACCTTGGAGACCCAACCCTCAGAAGCAGCCTTCGGGGAGTGGTGTGCAGCATTTACTAAGCCTTTGCTCAGTGTTCGCTACTGCTGCTGCGTCATGTGGGCAGCGTCTGCCCTCGTGAAGGCTTTCATGTCAGAGATGGGACTGCACACAAGAGCGCTCATAGTGGGCAACTCCCTGCCATACCTTCTGTTCCGGCAGCCCAAGGTATCGCACACTTTCTATTGTCTAGCTTACACCACTCCTCCTTGGCCATGTACCTCAGCCAGTACTCTGTGACGCCATGTGCCCTGGTTCTTTCAGGAAGCTAGTGGCTTGTAGGAACCTGCATTGATGGAGCTTGCTCCTTGCAATTGCCCTCCTTTGCGTACCTCACGTTGCACATCCAGCATACAGGTTAGAGCGTTTTGATGGCTTAGCCTTGATGTATTTTGGCTCTTTCTGTCTGCCTCAACCGCCACAGCCAATGGGCTTCTCCTTCCTCACTTCCTTGCCAGGTTTCGCTGCAAGCTGGGAAGTGGGCACACATTATTTGCTGGATAATGATGAGCGCGACGTCCTTCTTCCCACCAGAGTGCTTCACAAGTAAGGAAGCTGTGCTGCGGCTGCGGGCTTTGGGTTGGGCATTACATGTAACCCATGTGATCAATGTAATCAGCTTTGTCACAACGCGGCAGTGAACTGCAGAAGGTTTACCATTTAAATGGTGGCTGCTGCCTACAATGGGCAACGGTGCCTGCTTGGTGCCTGAGAGTAACTTTGGTTCACTGTTACGACAGCATGCTCCATCTTTGCCTGGGTAACACCCTCCGGCCTATCAAGCCAAACGGCAGCGGGCACATGACAGCCAAGCTCCAGAAGGTACCTGCAGGAGCCCCATGTGCCTATATAGATGGAAATAAAAACAGGCATAAGGATTGAATGCCCCATGTGCCTACATAGATTAAAAAACAGGCATAAGAATCGGATGCCCCATGTGCCTAGATAGATTAAAAAACAGGCATAAGAATCAAATGCCCCATGTGCCTACATACGCTAAAAAAACAGGCATAAGAATCAAATGCCCCATGTGCCTACATACGCTAAAAAAACAGGCATGAGATTCGAATGCCCCAGGTGCCTACATACATTAAAAAAACAGGCATGAAAATTGAGTGCCCCATGTGTGCCTGAAAAACAAGCGATCGACACACAAAACAAATGAATGACTCGCAGCAAAAGAATTGAGTAAATGAGGCAAGCACCTTATGCATGGATCGAATGCCCGACGTGCCTGCAGGGAACATCGTGGAGATGAACATCGACGGGATTGTTATATCACTGTTCCTTTTCCAGTGCTTTGATAAGGTGCGCTTCTCACAGTACGCAAACAGCAGCAGCATGGTCAGCGCTCGACTTTTTCCGCTCTGCCCCCCTATGTTTTGTCCAGTCAATACTGAAAGAATGAAGCTTTGAGCCACCTAGGCCACCCCATGTCGTAAGAACTCCATGTGTGGAATGCTAATCTTGCTCTGATTTCAGAGCTACCCTTGGGTTCTCAGTCACCCCCTCCTGCCAAGCTGAGGTTACTTTCCGCTGATGCATTCCCTTCATGTGAAATGGGATTTAATAATTTGATCATGTCAATAAAGCCAAATTGTAGAGTTGCCTGCTGTCTTGCAATAAAATGAGCATGCAGCGGGGGAGATGTGAGCTTTGCAGGGATGGACATCGTCGCAACAGACACTCCCATTAAGGCGTGGTGTCATCTGGGATGGTTGAAAGCTGGGTGGAAGGAGAGTCCAAAGAAGCTGTTGCTCTAACACTTTTGACTGTACACTCAACCCCCACCGCATCCTGCATGCATATCTCCACCACTCCCCCATAGGAACTAAGGAAACTGCATGGCATTGATATGCTTGATATGCTTTGAAGATATGAGCGGGAATTGGATATTTAAAGAAGGACAGGAGCACAGGGGTTGCGCAGCCTTCCTTTCTTAGTCCATTTCAATTCAGCAAATGATTGGGTACAAACCTCATAGATCCAGGTGCAATGGCATGCAAGGGAAGCAAACTACGCCCATTTTTGATTCGGAGGATCACACACAACTTTTTATCCTGTGACATGACTTTGCCAGGATAGTCCACTGTGTGTCCTATTTACACTTGTTGCGCTGTGCTGCTTGAGCTCTCCCTCTCTTTATCTCGGTTGTGCTTGTCAAGATGCTCGAGGTGCTTGCCAATCTAAATGTGCCCTCTGAAGAGACATTTTTTATATTCCCCCTAATGGTCTTATTGATGAGCCCTCTACTTGTGTACATTCCCTGGCCATCTCGATGTGCCCTCCACTTTTTTGCTTTGCCTGCTCCATTTTTGTGATAGGGCTCCTCCAACCACAGCACTTGTCTCAAACCTGCATACCGTGCAAACTTCATATCACCGTGCTAATTAACATTTTCTGCCCTGCGTGGTGACTGTGCGCACGTGAAATATGTGTTTATTTAAGGGTGCGTAGTTGTGCGCAGTTTTTAAGATTGACTGTTTTTGGTACAGCAGAGGTATGAGTGGTCGGGAGCACCCCCCTGCAAGCCCTGCCCCCCCCCCCCCCTCGCGCAGCCCCCCGTGCAGCAGCCCCCTCCACAGCAGCTCCTTCTTTGCTAGCTGCTCCTCAGGTCTTGCACCAATGCAGCCCGCACCATTCAGCACTAGCAGGGCAAGCTCGCACAAGCAAGGGCCAGGCTCGCAGCCATGGAAGCAGCAGCAGCATCAGGGGCAGCAGTTATGAGAAAGACGGCACTAGTGGGGCGGGGAGGGGAGAGGAGCAGCGGGGAGGGCAGCAGTGATAATGAGTGAAGAATGGATGGTTGGAAAGCAGGGATGTGGAAGGCATGGTGGTCCCTGCAAAAGTGAAAATGACTAGTTCGAGTGGGTTGCACTTATCCGTGGTCCAGACATGCTTTACTGGTCATTGACTGATGATGCAGAACCTTTGAATTGATGCCCCTTTTACTCCTGTGTGGCAGGTGGGGCAGAAACTCCTGCGCGGTTGATGCGCAGATGTGTAAATGACTAGCTTTGGGTGCGTGGTTAATGCGTGGTTGCAAATCAAATTGCATTGTTTGGGGTGGCGGGATGAGTCCAAGTTTGCATGGTACATACTTTGTTCTTGGTGCAGGTGAACGCAAAGGGTCTTCTGTGCGAGCGTATCCTGACCACGGGGGTCTTAGCTTGGGCTTACAACGGACTTGGCACCTGGTGCCCGGTGATTAGGTATGCTACTCGTACGAAGGAACCAGGGATGTGCAAAGGATGTTAGATAGAAATTGGTACACATGGTGTACTGTTTGCTTGTTCCCACTTGCAGTGGCCTTCGGCGGACTTCACTTCAAACACTGCCAGCATGTCCAAATCTCATGCATGTACTCATTGGTGAACTGCCTCTGGATAAAGTGTGTGCATGTGTACATCTCATGGATGAGCTGCCATAGGATGAAGAGTGCCCATGGATAAATTTGGGTACAGAGGGTCAAGCATTTGTCAAAAGAGGCTGTCAAGAGGTCCAAAGTGGCCTCAATGCATCTCTTATGTCAAAAGCTTGTGTCAAAAGTTTTTTGCTCAGCCCTCTCTACCCAACTACTGGTGAATTTTCCTTAGCCCAAAGCGCAAGTTGGGTATGTGGTTTGCAGATTGCATCTGTGTACGTCATCTTTCACAATTTCCGTGCCAAAAAAACTGAATTATATAGCATGCGCAGCTTATATGTTAACACATATGTACACACACATATACACATACCGTGCAAAAACTAAATCACCGCGCATAAATACCGTGTTCTGCCCTGAGCGCTGACTGCGTACATATAAAATATATATTTATTTCAAGGGTGCGCAGTTTTAAATATTAGCATTCGGACAGCGCGAGGGTATGAGTGGTAAAGAATGCCCATGCGCAGCTGTGTAAAATAATTATTTCTGGGCTGCGCTGATGATGTGTCACTGCAAAACTAATTATTCTTTGGGGGGTGCGTGATGAGTCCATTTCTGCACGGTATGTGATATGTATAAACTTGCAGCATGTACGAGGCTGGCCAGCCCTGCACATAAACCTGGCCCTCCTTTGCAGCACTCCTGAAACCACTGCGGATAGCCCTTTGCAAAAGTGCCTGTGCATCAGTGCAGCAGTGCCTTGCAGCACTCCTAAAACTGTTGTGGACAGCCCAACCAACAGTGCCTGTCCTTTTTTTTGCTGGCTCATGCTCGCTTTACTCCCTCCGTCTCTTGTGTCCGTAGGTCATTGCTAGTCAACGCTGCGGCAGGTCTCCTGGAGCTCGCCTTCGATGCGTACTTCCGTTACCTGTACTTGAAGCACATGCACAGCCAGCGGCTGCAACGCCAGAAGAAGGATTCGTGAGAGTTTTGACCCTTTCTCCATGAAATAGAGCGTGGGGAACTCCGCATCTGTGAGTCCAACACGCGTGCAAGCGCTTTGTCCTGTCAGGAACCCAGTCCATCCCGTACTGACTGCAATTAACTCAGCCGGCACTCTGTGCATAATCTTGCCCTATAGGGCAGGTGCTGTCGCAGTGACAATTGCAGTGGCACTGTGTAATGTGTGATAGTGATAATGTGATGGTGATCATGTGTTTAATGCATGGGGCAGTGTGTTCAACTCTGTCCTAGGGCGATTGTTGTCGCAGTGCACACCCTCCAATGCGCATGAAGAAAACCCATGCACAGCTTTTTGAAGAGCCTCTCCACTCCAAGGTGTTTGGCGATGCCATGGGTTTGAGCATTATAGCAGACAGGAGTGAACCATACCCCCCTGGCATCTGATCTAGGAACCCTTGCCTCAGCATAGTGTTTTCCCTGGTGCGCAACACTGCACACTCTTGTGCTTTGGTTCTTGTCTTTTTTTTTTCATTGCCATTTTTTTCATGGTCCTTTAAAGGCTTGTCCCGGGTGAGCTCGGTTGCCAAGTGCATGTTGTCCAATGTGTGTGAGAACTATACATGGCTGTAATGCTGAATGGCTCGTCCCAAGCGAGCTCAGTTGTCAATTCTATGTTGTCTTGTCTAATGCGCATGAAAGCAATACATCAGCTGTGATGAAAGTTTAATGGCTCATCCCAAGTGACCTCATTTGCCAAGTGCATGTTATCCTATTCAATGTGTGTGAAAGCAATGCATCGGCAATGATAAAAGCTATAAAGTTGAGCTGTTCATTTGTATGATTTTTGATTGGATGGATGAGGTCCTTCCAGCACTTATGTGGTGGCGCAAGGTGAGAGGGATGTGCTCGTGCAAAGGGCCGAGGGCTGCTGCATGCTGGTTATTAGCCTGCTTTATTTCCCTATACCTCCTTATCTCTTTTTAATGTTGTTTCCCTGCACTCTGTATTTGTTTCGTCTGGTGAGTTTGTCAGTCCTCACTCCTCTCAGCGCTTGGACACTTGTTTCGTCTGGAATATTGCCTGTGTTCTTAGCTTGCTCATCGTGATTGTGTTTATTAGACAATTTGATAACAAACCCGTGTGTATTTGCATGTTGCTTGTAAAGTATTGATACTTGCACTGTGTGACTCTTTTTATTTTGCGTTTGCGTGGATGCTTTTGTTCCTTGTGCGGAAGGCTTGCTCAGTTGAACATGTTGTGGACATACCAACACCATACCAATACCAATGCCTTCATGCGGTGTGGACTCATTTGTGAATCGTAGGTATCCTTGTTTTTTTTCTGTTGTATATTCACAGAGGTTGACGACTCCCCTATATCGCTGGACATGCTCTTTCCCGGATTTTTCTCTCAAACCTGATCATGCCAACCTTTATTGTGTCATGAAATGACACATTCACAATTGGAGGACTTCAGATCGCTCTCCTGGTTTAGATCACGCAAAAACGGCTCACGGCTCCACCCAGGGACCTTTTTTCATTCCTAGGCTTATTTTACGTACAAATACCACTCTCAACATCCTGCAGATTCAAAGAAAGGATAGCCTTTTTGGCACCCCATAGTGTGAAATATTCTTAAAAGCAAATGGCTAAGGGTTACAAGGGGTTGGCCTGCAGCCCAGACTCTGGCTGATCGGCTGCTGGTGAAACATTCACAACCAGCATCAAAAATTGAAACCAGCTCTGGCATAAATTTTGACAATCTGCACAAGTCTTGATTTAGGAAAGCATTGATCTCAGGATCAGTTATGAGCGAAAGCTCGTCAAGAAAGGAAAATCAGTGTCTGGAAGCCGGACAAAAGTAGGTGATTTACAGATTAAAATGGGGGGTCCTTCAGCCAGACTGTTCGGCTGATCGGCCTGTGACTGGTCCTCGCCAATCAACATAATGTCCATAAGCTCAGAAACAAACGAAAAAAGCTTATTGTTGTGTTGCAAGATTTGATTTGATTTACACGGGGGGACCTTCAGCCAGACTGTTCGGCTGATCGGCCTGTGTTGCAAGAGGAAATCAGAAGCATCCTGGACACTGGCTTGTTATTAAATGGTTGCTTTATAGAATGGACCGTTAGCCACAATGTTGGACTAATAGGCCTGGTGCTGGTACATTCCAGCACACGGAGGCTGAAATTGTAAACGAGGAAACGTGTATGTCCACAGGATGCAAAATTAATGTTTTACCACAGGAGCGCACAAAGAAAGGGGGGCATAGGCAACCTGGGATGCCTCTGGCCTACGCTCGGAAGAGTCTGAGTACCACTATCTACAAGCCTTTCACACCAAATGAGTTCGACCATAGGCCACTGCCCGGACAGCAATCCGTCCCATGTGTGCGCGCCGCTAAGATTTAGATTTTTAGATTTTACACAGGGGGGCCTTCAGCCAGACTGTTCGGCTGATCGGCCTGTGACTGGTCCTCGCCAGCCAACATAATGTCCATAAGCTCAGAAACAAACGAAAAAAGTGTTGTTGTGTTGCAAGAGGAAATCAGAAACATCCTGGACACTGGCTTGTGGTAAAAATGGTTGCTCCATTGAAAAATCACCAGAGAAACAGTTGAACAGGTAAGCGTACTTTCTTCTCAAAGCACAAACATCTGCGTCTCTGCAAACCAAAAGGGCATGAGCCTCATCTTGAATCTCATCACAAGAACAGCGATCACACAAAAGAGTGTTCCGAGTATCCCAAGCTGCTGTCTCCACCTTCATGTGTGCGCGCCGCTAACACAGCAGAAGAAACGAAGCAGCAAAAATATCCATGAAATCGGAGATAAAACAATCATATGATAAGTCTCATTTGTTTGCTTCTGCAAGAAATGAAGAACATCCTCAGAGCTAGCTTGAGAATAGTAGAAAGTGCCTGATTCGTCCAGAAAAATTATATGAGAAGAGGTGAAGTCAGAAAATAACTGTTCATAAGCCCTTCGAAGAGAACACACAGAAGCGCAAGAACAAAGGAACACGGCATTCTTTTCATCTTGGAGTCCTTGTTCACATTTATCACAAGTTGATGTGTGCTCCTGCCAAAGTGATGTCTCAACTCTTAAAGTATGAGCATGTAAGCGAAAACGTGCTATGTTTTTCAGCGTGCGCTTGCCCAAATCAAGATGCAAATACCTGGAGTCAGAAAAGGGCGCACCATGAACAGACAAGGGTCTCAAAGGAAGTGCCATCCAGTGATGATATTTGGCTAATTTGTTCGTGTGTTCACCATGTTCTGCCCTCCTTCCTCATGGCACGTTGAAACAAATTCGAATGCATCATGCACATGATGTGCCTTGGTAAATGGGCGGGGACACGCACATTGCGATCAAAAAGCACTGCAAAAAGAGACAGATAAGTTGCCCAACTTGGGTTGGACGGTGCTGGAATTACCAATACCATATGTCGAGCTGGATCAGCAACAATTGCTGCTGCCATTACGCACTCTTATTCACACATTGCTTCAAACAGTCTCACCTCTCTTCATCAAATACGTAAACAACACACGTATTTACCCTGAGAAGCACAAACAACACATGCAAGGGGATATCCTCAAAATTATATCTACCCTCATGAGCAACTCGCAAACCAAGATGTTGTTAAACTGAAATTTTTACGGATTACGCAATTCGCATCTGAGCACCGCCTGACAGACAGGCCGCATACCATGCTCTGGCTGACCAAAGCATATGCTCTCCCTGCTAGCATGTATGCATGTCAGATTTGGGGCACTAGATTTCTGAAAGAAGGAGCTGAAATGGACTGTCCTTTGCAAATTGTGCACCTGTGCTTACTGAAGCGTATTCTTGGGGTAAAGCGCACCACTCCTAATTGGTCTGTACTGCATGAATGTGGCCATGTACCTTTATAGTTTTATTGGTTTCGCACAAGCAGTTAGGTTTTACAATGCTTTACTGCGCAGCAACAGTACTGCACTCAGTAACTTGAAGGTATTGCAAACATATGTTGAAATGAGCAGCCTTTCCCGTCAGCGCTGGACTTCAGAATTCTTGGCTGCATGCACAGGCTTGGACAGGGGCAACGTGTTTACTCATTGTGTTCGGTCTCGGCAGCCTATAGTCATGAGGGAGTTTGTTGTTGATCGTACAGGTTTTGAAATTTTTTTGTCAGAATTGATTTCAATTTTTGATGCTGGATGAGAATGTTTCACCAGCAGCCAATCAGCCAGATTCTCAGGCTGTAGGCCAACCCCTTGCAACCCTTGTTGTTGATCTGAGAAAAAGGCTGCGAGGTGTGTGGAATGCTGATGCCTTGGCAGTTCATGGTGAACACACGGACAGATTAGCCAAATATCATCACTGGATGGCACTTCCTTTGAGGCCCTTGTCTGTCCATGGCGCGCCCTTTTCTGTCCCCAGGTATTTGCATCTTGATTTGGGCAAGCGCGCGCTGAAAAACATAGCACGTCTTCGTTTACATGCTCACACTTTAAGAGTTGAGACATCACTTTGGCAGGGGCACACATCTGCTTGTGATAGGTGTGACCAAGGAGGACTCCAAGATGAAAAGCATGCCATATTCCTTTGTTCTTTTGCTTCTGTGTGTTCTCTTCGAAGAACTCATGCACAAATACTTTCTGACTTCACCTCTTCTCATAGAATTTTTCTGGACGAATCAGGCACTTTCTACTATTCTCAAGCTAGCTCTGAGGATGTTCTTCATTTCTTGCAGAAGCAAACAAATGAGACTTATCGTTTTATTTCCGATCTGATGGCTATTTTTTGTGCAGTTGGAACAGTTGAGCAGGCCGAGCAGCCAAACTACCTGGCTGAAGGTCATACCCCATTGTAACTTCAAGTTGTAAACCGAAATGTTGTCCAGACACCTACCCCTTCATCACTTTAGAACTGCTCAAGTTTTAGATGCTTCTCAAGGCTTACGGCGCTGTGATTCCTTTGTGCAAGCTCTGCGGCAGAGCGCTCCTATCCCAGTTCAAGAGTTTACTGATGACCTCAGACACAGGCTGCGGGCAGTGTGGAGAGATGTTGAGGGAGTGAACCCGCGGAACACATATAGTAATCTAGCAACTTACCAATCTTTTTTTGCAGTGCCTTTTGACCACAACATGCGTGCCCCTGCCCGTTTACCAAGGCACATGCATTTGGATTTGTCTCCACATGTCATGAGGAATGTTAGCCGTTTCAGACTCAGGGCACACACACTGAAGGTGGAGACAGCAGCTTGGGATATTTGGAACACTCTTTTGTGTGATCGCTGTTCGTGTTATGAGATTCAAGATGAGGCTCATGCCCTTTTGGTGTGCAGAGACGCAGATGTTTGTGCTTTGAGACGACATTACGCTTACCTGTTCAACTGTTTCTCTGGTGATGTTTCAATGGAGCACCCTTTTTTACAACAAGTCAGTGTCCAGGATGTTTCTGATTTCCTCTTGCAACACAACAACAAGCTTTTTCGTTTGTTTCTGAGCTTATGGACATTATGTTGGCTGGCGAGGACTAGTCACAGGCTGATCAGCCGAACAGTCTGGCTGAAGGTCCCCCCGTGTAAATCTAAATCAAAATCACTTTAGAAAGTGCAACAGCTCAACATGCTCATACTTTAACCAGACTCAAATCCTGCAGCTCAAGAAATCCAAACAGGAATAACAAGGTGATTCAGCACATCATTCTAATTGGTGTGGCTGGCACCATTTACAATGAGTACACGATCAAACCTCTTGTCAATCTGGGCCTATCCAAACAAAATGCTAAATCGCCAGCATTCAAGCTTAGGTACCATGCTCTCCAAAAACTGACAACCATGATTAACACCAGACATGTTCTTCATTTTCAAGGGGCTTCTGAGGGGGAGTTTACTGGGCGCGCGGCGGTGGAGAATGGGAGAAGGAGAGTCCGGACGTCCAGGAGCATGGCAAACCCTCCAGATCCCCATTAGCTCTGTATCTGGCTCTCACCTAGGCTAGCTGTCTCTAGTGTAGGCTTGAGGGCTCTTTGGTGAGGCCCCTGCTAGCCTGCTAGTTAGGGAACCTTCCCTTAATGCACGCGGCCTCAGGCCTGCATAGACTCTTCTTTTTTCTTTTCTTTTCCTTTCTTTTGTAACTTTAAACTTATACTGCCTTGCTATAAGGCTCTCTGACGCACACACTGGCGGTCCACAGGAAACCTCATAACAGCCAACTGTTCTGCATCTCACAAGACACCAGCGGTCATGAAACATGTCATCTAACGAAACCAAAACTACACGTAGGAAACAGGGACATCAATTGAAACAAAGCACAAGTACGAGCTCATTGCAACACACCATAAGCCATTCTAGACTTGTACTATGCTGCTTCAGCTAGCAAAGCAGCTAGGATGGGCTCCTCTCTCCATCACTTGCAACTCCACCCTTTTCTTGTGGTGGAGGGGGCTCGTGGTTCATTGAGCCAGCGTGTCTCCTTCTCCTTAACTGATGCCGGGAGTGTTCCAACCATGCTGACGTCTTCTTCTAACCATAACCCTCCCTGCCAACGCATTTCCCATCCTTCTGTATCCCACCACATTCCCCTGCTGCACTCCTCGCCTCCAGGCCTCTATTTGCACAGTCAACCCAAACACTATCTTGGCCCCCTTGCTGCCCCATAGCTGTAAATTCCTGCTGTGTACAGCGATCGCTGTTGCCCAGCACAGGGCCCTGTGCATGTGTGGTGTGCCTTCCTGGGCTGGTGCATGTGTGGCGCGCCTTCCTGGGCTGCATCCCTGCCTTGGGCAGCAGCCTCATCTTGCTGGGGCGTAACTGCATCTGCCATCTGCGCGTGTCTGTCTGTCTGTGCGTCTGCCACCTGCGTGCGTATGTCTTTCTTGCAGGGGCTCAACTGTCTGCAGCCTTATCTTGCTGGGGCGTAACTGCACCTGCCGCCAGGGAGGCCTCAATTTGGGGTTGGGAAGCGGCACCCCCGCCCTGAATGCTGTGTGAGCCTGGGAGCACAGGAGAGCCTGCACCTCGTTGTACATCAGCACCTGTGTGTGCGCCTGTGCCTGGGAGCACAGGAGAGCCTGCGGTTTGCTGCACAGCCGGACTGTCAGAAGGTCCCGTGGGAGCTGCTGTTGCTGCTGCTGCTGCTGCTGCTGAGGGCACTGCTTGCTGCTCTGCCTGCTGTTGCTCCTGGGTACAAGCATCAGACACACCCAGAGGGCCCTGCCCAGGGGCCTCTTTAGCTGCAGCAGATTCTGCCGGCAATTCTGCTGCCGCTGGTGGTAATGGTGTTACTGCTGGTGGTGCTGCTGCTGCTCCCGCTGGTGGTGATGGCGCTGCTGCTGATGCCCGAGCGCAAACACTATCAGGATGGGGAGCACCCTCAGGATGAGGAGGGGGGTGGCTTGGTGGTGGGGTGGCCTCTGCCATTTGCAGGGGCGCCAATGGTGACATGAACAGCTGTGGATTTCTTTGGGGTGCGGCTACGTACTTGGTCTCGTCTTCTCGGCGCCACCTGGGTGAACACAGGCAGAGGGCATGGAAGCGCTTATACACCAGGCTGCTGAGCCCTCCTCCTGTTTCTGTGCTTGCTGTGATGATGGAGGACGCTTGGGTTGGTGTGATCTGACGGGTGAACAAGTCGGCCAATGTGGTTGTCGCCACAATGTGCAGGGCTGTGATCTGAACAATCCAGCTGTCAAGGTCAGGCCTCTTACTCAACTCTTGTATGGCAGGGGCCGAGCTAATTTTATCTTCATCGTTTCAGCCTTAAAAAGGGCAAGCATCCCCAAGGTAAACCCCCCTAATACAAAGTCCCTTTGTGCGAGGCTCTCCTTATAAGGAATTCCCTTTCGCACACAGGGATCAGACCGGGCTCACCCCTTCCTGCTACTTGCGCACCTGAACATGCAGGCCTTGAGCCAACCTGGGGCCACCTGAACATGCAGGCCTTGAGCCAACCTGCGCACCTGAACATGCAGGCCTTGAGCCAATCTGGGGCCACCACATGTTTGCCGTGCCGTTTTGCTTGGATGGCCTTCTCTGTGGCAGCAGACCCAGCCACCTATGCACGTGGACGAGAAGACGCGATTACACGCATATACAAGAGCGTGCTTCTGAGCCCCTAGAACGTGTGAGTGTATGTGTGTGTCTGTGCATGTTGTGCGTGCTGTGTGTGTGCGTGTGCCCATTCTTCTGGATATCTATCTGCTAATGAGCCCCTTCATGCCACCATGTGTAAAAGGCTCACAAACATTCGCACGACTGAGCATTCCTCTGCCACTTTCCTCCTCCTCCCACTCTCACCCACACGCACACACACTCCATCAATACCATGTGGGTGGTGGTTTCCCGGTCGTACGTCTTGCTGCACTCCGCCCCTAACGACTCTGCCAGTTGCCACAGTGGGTGGGAGTAAGGGTCGGGGAAGGCCTGGGGCCAGCAATGGCTGAAGCAAAGGTGGCACCCCTGCGCACAAGCCCAGAATAGCAGGTAAGCTTCCCTGTGCTCACACACTTGCGCAAGCCGCGCGACTGCTCACTCCACGTATCTTGCACACAGTGTCAGGTTTGGGGCCAGCAGTGGCCGCAGCACAGGTGGCATCCTTTGTACGAGCCCAATGTTGCACGTATCCTGACATACACTCTACAAAAACACTCCTACCTGCACAGTGCCTGCGCAACCTGCGTCACACACACAAATGGTAAGAGCTGGGGCCAGCCATGGCTGAAGCACAGGTAGCAGCCTTGCAGCTGGGTCAGCAGTAACGCACGCTCTGCTTGTGCGCGCTCAGCACGCTCAGCATGCTTGAGACTGCGCTGCGATTGCCAGATGCTGCATGCGTTCCATCCTAAGGGGAAGACATGGGTGACATCAGATGACCCAAAGCTACATGACGACCTGAAGTTTAACCTACAAGGCGATGTCAGGTGACATCACGGTGACCCAAAGCTACACAGCATGACACCTGGTGAATTGGAAGTGCACAAGGTCGGGTGACACCTGATGATTTGGACCATGCAAGACCTGGTGGTGTAACATCACACAAGATCAACATCACCAGGTGACATCTGGTGATTTGGAAGTGTACAAGATCGGGTGACACCTGATGATTTGGACCATGCAAGACCTGGTGGTGTAAGATCACACAAGATCAACATCACCAGGTGACATCTGGTGATTTGGAAACTTAACAAGGTGAGGCGACATCAAATGGACCATACGCAATCAGGTGACATCTGGTGATTTGAAGTATCAAGTGCCACCTGGACAGCTGGAACAACACAAGGTTAGATGATGTGACCTGGAACAATACAAGATCAGGTGACATCTGATGATATGGAAAAATAAGAGATCGGGTGACATCAGGTGAGCCGGAGCTGCTCATGGAGGCAATAGATCGGTGATGGCTAGGCGCATCAACGACAATGCTCTCCTCCTATGAAGCCTGATAAGGAGTCACAATAATTTCAATTGTAATTACCTTTTTGGGTGCACGCAGTCACCGCGCACGGCTCAAGGACACACACTGCTTTTGTGCGCTGCTTTTGCGAGATGATATCAGAGTGGTGCGGCATTTTAAGCATAGTGTTATGCCAGGTATGTGCTCTCAATCACACATCCTCCTCCTTCATTTCACAATTGATCGAGGGCCAAATCAAGCTTTGAGGTAGCAAGTCATTACCAGCAAAGATTCCTTGATACTTACGACTAAGCATTGGCTGAGCTGTTTTTCAACACCTTCCTCTCTCCAAAGACCAGGGTCCATACGGCTGGCGCCAAGCAGCATCACACACCTTCAAGATCTCTTCTCTCCGCTGCAGCAGGCAGTAGCGCACGTCCCGCCTTTCCAAAGGCAGGTTTGCAATGTCCTCTGCATCCTCAGACCTGCCTGCCAGGCTCCCAAAAAATCTGCAAAGCAGCAATCAGTAGATCCTGTATGAAAAGGAGAGGGGACGGGTGCCCATCACACAGCTCTCGGATCTCAGAACCCTGAAACTTAAGCTATACAGCTCTGATGGCTGGGGTATGCCTGAGGCCTGCACTTTAGGATCCCACACTCGAAGACACCTGCAGCCAAGTGCTTCTGCCATGATTTGTTGGAGATGGTGTGAAGCGGCACAGAGGCCCTCAAGAAATGAGGCCAGGTCATATCCTGGTTACTAAGGCCAATACCACAGACAAGGCTGGTGTGGTCAAGAGTTTCAACACAGGCACGCCATGTCAGGAAAGTTTGCACTCACAACACACGCATACACAGATGAACCCTCATTACTGATAACGTGCGGGCAGGTGGGAAGAATTTGTGCTTGCATGTGCACCAGGAGCAGGCATGCGCGCACCTAGAGCAGGCATGCAGGCATCAGGAGAAAGCATGCATGGACTTAGAGCAGGCATGCAGGCATCAGGAGAAAGCATGCATACACTTAGAGCAGGCATGCGCGTGCATGTGCACCCAGAGCAGGCATGCACGCACCTGGAGCAAGCATGCATGCGCCAAGACCATGCATGCGCTTACATGTGCACCGAGAGTAAGCATGCACGCACCTGGAGCAAGCATGCATGCGCCCAGAGCAGGCATGCGCTTGCATGTGCACCCAGAGCAGGCATGCACGCACCTGGAGCAAGCATGCATGCGCCAAGAGCATGCATGCACTTACATGTGCACCCAGAGCAGGCATGCACGCACCTGGAGCAAGCATGCATGCGCTTACATGTGCACCGAGAGCAGGCATGCATGCACCAAGAGCAGGCATGCGCTTACATGTGCACCAAGAGCAGGCATGCGCGCACCGAGAGTGGACATCCTGAAGCACCCCCAGTACAGAAGCCAGGGTGCCTTGGCTACTGCTCTCATCCAGCTTCTGCGGGAATGTATGTGTGCATCTTTCCTTTGGTAGGTTGCCACCCTTCTTGTAGAAGGACTGGTTCGAACAGTGTTTTCACTTGGGCAGCAAAGTAGCTTTCCATGCCTTCCCTAGAATCAAGATCAGTGCTCCTTGCACCTATCATACAGGCTGGTCAACATTAAAATGCACAGTATGATTGCCTCTTGTCGCAGTAACCCGTGCTCATGCTCCCCTGAGCATGAGTCAAAGGCACAAAGCATTGGGTCAGCCACGCACGCACACATTCTTGCCCCAAAACCGCCATCCTTTTCATGCCAACATTCCACTGGGTCTAAATGCGCAAGCACACTCCAGGAAGCGCACTGCTCATCCCATCTAGGCATGTACATTCCTTGCAAATTCCTGACATCATCTGGCTGCATCCCAATCGTCACTCCTCATTGGGCCTCACCCATACGGACACTCTCCTACCAGCAACTGCATCATTACTATCATTCAGACCTCTAATTTTGTTCAGCAGAGATGCTGCACTGGTGTGAGAGCGTTGCTGTGCTTAACAGCTGCTCCCACCAAATCCAGCAGCCCATGCAGTGGCTGAGGACAAGGAGGTGCACCATTACAAGGGCTTGCTGATTCCATAAAAACCACCAGTTTTTAATTTCCCTTGCCAAGTAATTGGAGTGCATGGCAAACATGTATTTGGCACAGGCCAACCCCATGCATGGTTGCATAAGTAGGAAACAGTGTACCTGCTGCATAATTTGCAACATTAAACCTGCCCATAAGGGCAGCCCAGCCGAGGCAAGGCAAGGCATATACCATGCAGAACTTATCACCACGTAAAAATGATATTTTTTGCCCGGCGCGGTGACTGTGCGATTGTTAAAAAAGATGTTGAGGGTGCGCGCTGGTGTGCGGTTGTAACAACTAGCATCATTGGTTGGCTTTGGGCGATGAGTCAGCATGAGCGCCCCCGCAGCCCTTCACCTTCCGCAGCAGCACTTTTCCAAACAGCATGACAACAGCACCATGGAGCAGTGGCAAGAAGCACCATCAAAGCAAGGAGTAGCAGCATAGAGCAGCAAGAGCACGGGGCACAGCAACCACACAGCATGACAACAGCATGGAGGAAAGCAGCGGGTAGGGCAGCAGTGATGGCATGCAGCAGTGACGAGGGGGGGGACAGGCAGGACTCCTTTGCAGGAGGAGGAGTGCTTTGAGGGGGTTCCCACACAACTGTGACCAGTTTGTTTGTGGCCTTCAGAGGACCTTGCAAATGGTAAATTGATGCTCTTTGAGGGGGGCAAAATGGGACAATTTTGCCCCTGCGTGATGCGCAATTGTGAAAAACAATTATTGAAGGGGTGCGTGGTTAATGCGTGGTTGCATAAATCAGTTATCTTTTCAAGGGTGTGGGGTGAATACATCCCTTTACGGTTTCACCAAAACAGTCCTTCATCCAGAAGGCAAGGACACATCCTCTAACAGGTCCAGCAGCCCAATGCCGCCATCCTAAGGCCGCAGGGTGCCCGGAAAAAAATAGAAACACTTTCTCATTTAGAGAACAAGGACATGGCTCCTACCAGGTCCAGCAGCCCACTGACACCTTCCACAGGCCGCAGGGTGCCTGAGGAAAAATAGAAACACTTTGACATTCAGAGGGCAAGGACATGGCTCCTACCAGGTCCAGCAGCCCACTGATGCCTTCCACAGGCCGCATGGTGCCTGGGAAAAAATGGTAGCGCTCAACCTGGATCAGGTTCCGGCGGTGGTGAGGCCACACCTGCAGGGACATCGGCAGGTTGCAGTTTCATGCAGATTCAAGGTATACCTGTCAACACAGAGGCTGTGGGAGTTGGAGGCTCAGCAGCTTCAGCAGCCCCAACTAGGTGCAGCAAGGCCATGTTGTTGCAATAAAACAAGAGGCTCAACAGCCTCAGCAGCCCCAACTAGGTGAGGCTCAGCAGCCTTAGCAGCCTCAACTAGGTGCAGCAAGGCCATGTCCTTGCAATAAAACAAGAGGTCAGGTCAGGGCAAGGCCAGATTAGCTACACCACCACGGCATGCAAGACAAGCTAGACAGCAGCAGCAAAACGCATGAGCCCTTGCCTTCACCCAACGAGCCTGGAGATCAACTTACGCCCAACGAAACTGCAACTCAGCTCAAACGCTTGACCGCGGTTCACACATACTCAGTGTCCTCGAGGGGCAGCACAATGTAGAAACCTGTCAACACCGTACTTACACACAACTCACATGCTCAGTGTCATCTAGGATGAGCACGATGCGATCATCCGCCAGTGCCACATCCAAATTTTTGGCAGCTGTGGACGTGCTGTCGTTCTGCGTGGGCACACAGATTCCGAAGACACAAGTACCAAGGAGTGTGTACATGTCGCACACGAACAAAGAAGAAATGAGACATGAGGGGTGTACACCACGTTGCACACAAACATGGGTGACATAATACAAGGATGCACACCACGTTCCTGCAGGCAGGTGAAGTAGCATCACGTACACCGCGTTGCTACAGAGGAGTGAGGAAAGTGGAGCCGATCCAGTAATTTGGGTTTGCTGCGCAGCTTTTAAAGACAACATGCACTGTTCCATTAACCCTAGCATGAAAAGGCCCAGCTAAGGCTTTGCAGTTCTGAGGTGCCATTGCTGGCTTAGTCTGCCTACCTACATTGACCAGCCCACCTGCACACAGAGGAAAGCACCGTCTGCATACGGAGAAAAGCAATACAGTTTAAATGCAGGCAAAGCAGCAGCGAATGTGTAACGTGTGGAAATGTACGTGGCGAGTCATGCTTTCAAGATGGCTGGGGCAATGAAATCTACTTGTGACTTTACCAATAAGGGCCTCATCTCACCTGAGAAATGACGGAAGAAAATAGCCGCCTCTGAGGATCTAACAAAGCGCGGATCTGCAAAACATTTCAAAGTTAGCATTTGTGAAAGAGGCTGGGTCGCAGGCACTTTCGGAAATGCACCTTCCTTGCCGCATCTTGCACCAAACACCTTGAGCTTGGCCAAACCCACATGCATGAATGCTGCATGGCATGCGCACGGCAGCTTAATGAGTAAAGCAAATCATTCAAGCAGACAGGCCTCCTTCTCTTGCCACCCCAGTTTCCAAACCCAGTCAGTGCTATCCTTGTAATCCCCCCAATGCTCACCTGCGCTGCATATGAGCGGTCCCCCATGGTGTAAATGTGCATCTCAAACAGGCCGCGGCAAGCTTCCAGGAACTCGTACACTCCTGGGCGGAGCTTGGTCCACAAGTTTTGGAGCCTGCAGCCACGCAGCGTCATGAGCATGCTCTGGATTGATGGCTTGAGACGCATCGGAGTTACTTTGCAGAGTTGCAAACTTTAGATTGCGCTTGGCACAAGACCAAGGACGCAACAGAAGGCCTTCAGCAGAGATCATTAGAAGACCAAGGACGCATACTGAGGATTGCTGGCAAAAGATCAGTAGGACGCGTCTGAATTCGCAAGTTAGGAAAAAGCTAAAAGATGCAGATTCTTAGTAGATCTGCAAACAGACAGTGCTGGGAGCACTTCGTGGTGCGCTTTGTAGAGTGCACTTTTGTGTGGGTTGAGTGCCAAGCATGCTAATGCAGAGGCAGCATAAGCTGCCTTCAATGCCAGAGAGGTGTGGCGGGGGATCAGTTGCAGCGGCGCAGCGGTGATGAGCTGCAACCTCAGTTTTTCGTATGTTGCAATCAGCCTGGTGGGTAGCCTTCTTTCCAAACTTCAGCCAGGACAGGCCAGGCAAGACATGCCGGGTGTGAGGCTGAGCGGCGCACCATCCAACACAAGACACGCAAGGCATGCAAGGATGCACCCACTGTGAGGCTGAGCGGCGCACCATCCAACACAAGACACGCAAGGCATGCAAGGATGCATCCACTGTGAGGCTGAGTGGCGCACCATCCAACACAAGACACGCAAGGCATGCAAGGATGCACCCACTGTGAGGCTGAGCGGCGCACCATCCAACACAAGACACGCAAGGCATGCAAGGATGCACCCACTGTGAGGCTGGACGGCGCACCACCTAAGACATTGCTGAGACGTGCAAATCGTGCAAGACCTTCTTGCTGAGAGGCTTAGTGGCGCACCACCTAAGACATTGCCGAGGCATGCAAACCATGCGAGACATACCAACTGTAAAGGCTAACGGCGCACCAACCACTCAAAGCACGCAACCCATGCAAGACATTCGCACTGTGAGGCTTTGCAGCGGACGACCCGCCTCAGGCAGTGTAGCAGAGCACAACAATGCTACAATGAGCAGTTGTGTACGCCATTGTAGCACATGTGCGCAGCAATATAGCAGCGCAAAACCCACCTCAGGCAGTGCAGCAGCCGTGCTTCCCCTCCGCTCTCTGCCCTTTGGATGGCCTCCAGCTGCGTCACATGCTCTGGCGGCACCTACAGCCATTTTGTCGCAGCAGCACATGCACCAATGCGGCACTTCACTGCAGCAGCACGTGCATGATTGTGGCACTTTCTGGTGGCGTATGCCCTGGCAGCACCGGCAGCCATTGACACAGCAGCATATGCGTTGTTGCGGCACTTCACAGCAGCAGTACTTGCAAAATCGTGGCACTTATTAGTGGCACCTGCAGCCATTGTTGATTGTGGTACATCACCCCCAATAAAAGTGTCATGGCAGCAGCACTTGCACCATAGCGGCACTTTCTCAGGAATAGCAAGTTCGATAATACACTTTGCGGGAGTCAAAGGCTAAATAGGCTCATCGCTGCCTTTGGGCCGCCCTGCAGCAAATATCACCTCCTTCAAGCAAGTGCGCAGCATGCTCAAGCACACAGAGGCTCATGAGGCTACATCCTCTTTGAGTGCGGCATCTCCATCAATGTCAATAGGCTCCCTGCCTAGTTTGAGATGTGGGATAGCGTGATGAGATGTGAGAGCAGGACCTGCATCATTTGAGCTAATTAATACTTTCGCACCATGGCCAGGCTAAAGTGTTCTTCACATCATACTGCCTACAAGGATCTTCTTCTTCTTTCTTTTCTTGTTTGTTCATGCTCCATTGCGGTTCTGCAAAGGGTTGAAGGCTTTTTGCAAGCCATTGTGCCTCCTGGGCAGCTGTGTTGTAACACCCGTGCCACCCGTGTTGAGGCCTCCGTATCCATACCCATTCCTGTACCCGTATCCCTGTGTTGTGCAACTATGTTGGACAGGGCCTTTGTGCAGGTCCATGGTGCAAAAGTTGCCCACTTGACTCTTCTAAGGAGATTGATTGGAATGCTGTAACCACTATTTGCCTGGAAAAAGAGCTCCGCAGAGTCAAAAGAGTGCCTGCTATTTTGCTAGAAATAAGACCCCAGGTTGTTCTTCAAAACAGTCAAGAGAGCATGTATCCCCAGCTTGCTCCCCACCCTGCACGTCTGTGCACATTGAAAACAATAATTTCAGCTTAGAAGAACAGGCAACCCCAGAGTTCCCCATCCCACCTCAGTCAGGCGCATGCTGTACACACATTAACAACAATTCAATTCAATTTTAGAACTGGCAACTGCAGAGTTCCTCCCGTGCACCTCAGCCGAGCGCTCGTTGTGCAGCTAACCAATCATTCCGACTTCAGAATTGGCAACCCCAGATTTTCCCCGGCGCACCTCAGCCAGGCGCACGCTGTGCAGCAGAGTGTGATCCAGGTCCAAGATTAAGACCAGGCGACGCGAGCTTAGGAGCCGCGCCACCTCGCGCTGGCGTACCCGCATGGCCTCGCCCATGCTGACCTGCAGGCCACAACACCGCAGCATGTATAACAATGCGCCTCAGCACAACCCTATACACGCGGTAGCACATGCTCAGAAGGGCTGACGCCACGGCATGCATTCATCAGGAGCGAGGGAAGTAGCAGGCAGCCATCCTGTCTGGTGCCGCACGGCGTGTGTGGATCGGCTGGTGTCACCAGGCTTGAGTGAAATAGGCAGCAACCTCGTCTTGCTTCAGTAGGCGTGTGTGAACCGGGCAGTAATCTTCCAAAAAGCGCCACCAGACTCAAGTGGGCAGCAACCTTGTCTGGCTTTAGTTGGCGTGTGTGAACGGGCAGCAATCTTGCAAAAAGCGCCACCAGACTCAAGTGGGCAGCAACCTTGTCTGGCTTCAGTAGGCGTGTGTGAACCGGGCAGTAATCTTCCAGAAAGCGTCACCAGACTCAAGTGGGCAGCAACCTTGTCTGGTTTCAGTAGGCGTGTGTGAACCGGGCAGTAATCTTCCAGAGAGCGTCAACAGACTCAAGTGGGCTGCAACCTTGTCTGGCTTCAGAAGGCGTGTGTGTATGAACCAGGTAACAACCTTGCCTGGCGGCACTAGGCGTGGGTGTGAAGAGGGCAGAAACTTGCCTGGTGTCAACAGACACGTATGGAACACAAGGAGCGATGCAGGTCTGTGTGGACCACAAGGATAGGTGAGGAAACCGTCGCTCAGAGGTTGATTCTGGGAGGCCACTCCAAGCAGGGAGAGCGCAGCAGGCAAAAGCAGGACCGAGTAAACGTCAGGCGGTTACATTCAGGGGGAAATTACCCACACATCTCACTTGCCCACACATCTCACCTCCATATGCCCCCGCTCATGCAAATGCCTGATGCGCGTCAACTGTTCCGGCTGGTGCTGCTGCTGCTGCAAAGACGTCCCAGGCCCCTGCACCCCATGGAGATCATAGCGCAGCCCCTCAATCGCCCGACCAGGAGTTCTCAAGCCACGAGGCTGCTTGGGGGGGTTCCTCCGCGATCCCACCCTGGGGGCTGTACCCCCTCCTTGTACTGACCCAGCATCAACAGCGGGCGCTTGCGCGGCTGCTTGTGTTGGTAGCTGTTGTGCGGGAGGAAGCTGCTCAGTAGGTGTGCTAGATGGAGCTGTTGATTCCGTAGAGGGTCGAGGTGGGGCTCGAAGGAAGCCCCTGCGTCCGCCTACTGCAGCTAACCCTGCTCCAACCCCCAGGTCCCCTCCCGCTGCCATGACACCTGCACCATCTTCTTCCGGTTTCAACGCACCGCAACACACGCACATCCCCGCCCAGTAGGACGGGTGCTCACACTGCTGCTGCTGCTGGGAGGGCGCCACAGCTGCTACTCCTGCTGCCCTTGGGTGGTGCCCCGCTGGGTTCCCGGGTTCAAGCACTGGGCCTGTGGATCGGGTGCCTTGGCTGCACGGCAGCTCAATGTCGGCATCCTCACCCAGACCATCCCCCACCCCACCGTTTCTGCCGTCCGCCAAGAGCGCTGTGTCTCGGCCAGGACAGCCAGTTGCAGCAGTTCTGCGCCGTTTGGCAGCCCGGGCATCAGATGAGTCGACAGTTGCAGGTTGGTGGATACTGGGGGCGTTGCGAGCCTCTGCTCCTGTTGAAGCGGCAGCCTCCTCCGCAGCTGCCAGCTCCTGTGCATGAACAAGGCATTGATGGTCGGTGTGCTGGTGAGCTCCTAGATCAGAAGTCGCAAGTACTTCAACACTTCCAGCCAGAGTGGTCAGAGTGTGAGAGAGGCCGATGTAAGCACACCTGTGCGTGCGTGCGTGCGTGTGTGTGTGTGTGTGTGTGTGTGTGTGTGTGTGTGTGTGTGTGTGTGTGTGTGTGTGTGTGTGTGTGTGTGTGTGCGCGTGCGTGTGTGTGTGTGTGCGCGTGTGAATATGCATGTCCACACTTGCTCTGGCATACACAAACTTCATGGCAAAGGATCATTTTAATGCCACAGCTAGCTAACGAACCCCAACGAACATGAGGTTGAATCAAGGGGCAGGGCTCAATTGCATTTACATTTTGAAAGCCAGAGGCAGCGAGTTCCCACAGCCATCTGCAAGCTAGGCAGTTGGCACCTGCTTACAAGTATGCACACTGCTGAACGCTTCCTCAAGCGGTTGTACATGCACACACCTACCTCCAGCTTTTTTCAATCCTAGGTTGCTTTGATTTGGTTACAGGCACCTTTTTGCTTCAGCTAACCTCGTAGGCGGGTGCAGCTTCATAACCCTTTCCTTTCCTACCTCCAGCTCCTGTAGCCCATCGAGGCAATCACTGGGTGCATCATCCAGGGACCCAGCCTGCTCCTCCAGAGAGCCATGCAAGCTTTCATCGCCCTCTTCGTCCCCAATATCATCATCAGCAGGCTGGAAGGCCTCCACCATCTCCTGTTGGTTGTGGAAACGGACATCCATGTGCAATGCTGGTTCCCAGGTGCACAACAGACAAAAGACTGCAACAAGGCTGCTAGCTTGTGTGGCATTGCTCGCGTTAATGGACTCTAGGTGAAAAACATGAACCCCTGCTTCTTTCTTCGCTTTTGTGCGCACCACTGCCATCAATATGCAGCCATTCCTTTGTACCGGCTCTGGCATTGCACATACTTGTGTGCGGGTGTGCTTCTACTGGTAGAAAAACAACAACAATGGACCATCACGGCCTGTGTCTGGTGTGCAAAGGGAAGCTTGTCACAGAACAAGCCCCTTTTGGACTTGTCAGATCTCCTTGCTCATGGAAAAAGACTCATTTGTGTGTGCATTTTCACTGAGAATGTATGCTTAAGCATGCCTGGAAGGAGCAGAAGCACATTCAGGGCATTAACACTTCTGGGGCACTTGTGTGCGTGTGTGCGCACGTGTGCGCGCGTGTTTTTGTATATAAATATATGTGTGTGTTTGTGTTCGTGTGTGTGTGTGTGTGTGTGTGTGTGTGTGTGTGTGTGCGCGCGCGCGCGTGCGTGTGTGTGTGCGCGTGTGCGTGTGTGTGTGTGTGTGTCTATGTGCGTGTGCGTGTGTGTGTGTGTGTGTGTGTGTGTTGTGTGCGTGAGCAATACATGCAGATGCATGAGATATTACATGTACGCATGCAGGTGTGCCACACACCATGGCATCCTGTTGATCTCCCTCTACAGGATCTCCCAGGGTGCTATTGTTATCTTCTTCAACGTCCTCATCTTCCGCCCCCCAATCTTGGCCAAACTCATCATCAAACGCCGCTGACAGATCATCCATTCTTCAAATAAAATGTTTTCTTCTCACTCGTCTGTGAGAAGAAGCACTTGTATGTTGACCATCAGTCAGTTGAGTATTTGTGCCTCAGTCAGGTAATCCGAAGCGCCCGTGCTTTGTCACTCTAAATTTTACTTTAGGGGGTAGGCTTCAACATGTTGGCATCAAGGTCCGCATCGGCTCTGCAGCGCCCCTCTGCTGCGCAGCAGGGAAGGCCTGTGGGCGGGCTGCCCGCCAAGGGGCGCTCCACGCCTCGCCGCTCGCCCCTTTGCCAGCCCCTGCGTGTGGCCACCATCCCGTCGACTGGTACTGAGCAGAGCGAGCAGCCTGCGCAGGTGAGCAAATTGGTGTGCAAGTGTGTTGGCTTGCAAGCCGATGGCCCCCCTCCGCCATGCCCTCTGCCACTCAGCAATCGATTTGCTGTGTGGGCCATGGAGGTCGTTTCGGGGTGCCATAGGAGGGAGCCTGCGGTGAGTGTGTCCAGCCTGCCAGCTGATGTGGGCCACCCAGCGGCAGCAAGATACAAGGCAACAGCCTGTCCCACATCAGCTGCTGAAATTGCTGCCCGCCAGCAGCACCGCCAGCAGCAGGCTGTTGTAGCTTGCATCGTGGCGGGATGTACCGGAAGGCCCGGGTGTGTGTGTGTGCCCCGGGACAAATGCGTTACGTTCAAATTGCGGGAGGCACGTCCTCCACACACAGCGATGGGTGCGTTCCGAGACGCATCAGTACGCAGCGCAGGATGGGCCAAGGCAGTTCTCTATCCCAATTTGTGGCAGTTGGCAGTGTGTGGAAGGGGGCTGCGTGGGTAACTAGGCTTACCTCTCGACTGCAGGTGACTTTACAGCCTCATCAACTCAGTGCACCCATAGCACACCACTCAGCAAGCAGTTTCCCCCGTGCCTTGAGTCACATTGCTGGCACTGACAGTGCAGCAGCCTGAGCATATCAACGTGATGGTGCTCTCTTGAGCTCGGCATTTCTGAGGTGCAGCGCTCTGTGATACTTGTCTGACTGTTGCAAGCATAGCTGCTCACATTCACATCTTTGTGAAATGTCGATTGCCAAACACATCCTTTGCATGCAACTCCTATTGCGCAGGGCCGAGTGGACCTGAGCGCCCCCCCTCCCTTCACCTTGAAGGAGTTGCGTGATGCCATCCCAGGTATGGGTGCTTGCTTGCAAACTCACAGCCAGAGATGCAATTGCTGTTGGATGTGTTGCCGGTTGGTTTGCAAACTGCACCTGCACCATTGTGTGTGCTTGCAGAGCCTTGCTGGGAGAAGGACACCTTCAAGTCCTTTGCTTACTTGGCGGCAGATGTTGGTGTCGTGGCTGGCCTGGCCATCCTGGCCTTCACTGCCTGCCCTTGGTGGGCATGGCCTCTTTACTGGTTCGCCCAGGGCACCATGTTCTGGGCCCTGTTCGTTGTGGGCCATGACTGGTGAGTTGGCTGGGCTGTCTGATCGTGGAGTGCCTACCCAGTTGTGCCCACAAGGTTGTCCACATAGATGGATGGTGTGCTTGAAACTGGTATGCTACTACGCAGTTCTGCTTTTCTTTAACCAAACCCCCCTTTCTAGGCTGTCGCACAGGCTTTGTTTTACAGAAAAGTGATGGAGATGGTTTTGTGCCAAAAGACTCCTGACAAAAGTTTGACAACTGGTGATATGCACTTGCCTTTCCTGCAGCGGCCACCAAAGTTTCTCCAACAACAAGTTCCTGAACAACTTCGTGGGCAACATTGTGCACTCGACCATCCTAGTACCATACCACGGTGGGTTTGCGTAGGAGTGGTGTCAAGAGGACTGCAGCTTATTGTTGCGCCAGTATCGATGTTGGTATTCTGTCCTGCAAGTTTCCATGTCATGTCCTTGCATATGTTAATTCGCATCATGAATATTCAGGTGTGCGTAGAAATGCGCCAGGACACACAGGCAAACCTGCTGCAAAATCACCAGTGTTGACAAGCGAGTCAGTCTTCTTGCTTCCTTAACAGCTGCATGATTGACTGTGATTCTGAAGCGTTCAAGCACATTAATGTTTTGATTACTGCTCTCTGATCGACGCGGCTCCAGGCTGGCGGATCAGCCACCGCAACCATCACGCCAACCACGGCCACGTGGAGAATGATGAGTCCTGGCACCCTGTGAGGAAGAGCTTGTATGACGAGATGGTGAGTGGGAGCTGAGAGCAGGTGTGTAGGGGCGCAAAGAACAGCTGGAATGATGAAGTGCACCTCAGTCCAGCCTGCTTTGGCTCCTTTGATGTAAGATCTCGTGCCGCAGTCGTGCGATGATGTCCCGGGTTGAAGGTGGACGCGCAATTGTTTTAGGTCCAGCGCCCTTCTTACCGTAGCCTCATGCACAAGGAATGTGGACTACCTGCAGCATGTGAACCAAGGCACAAATGTGTGCGCACGCCTGCACACACACACACACACACACACACACACACACACGCTCGCGTGCCCCCCTCCCAAACAACACATGTGCACGTGTGCTCTACAGGAGCCCCTGGCACGTATCGGGCGCCTGTCTCTGCCCTGGTCCATGTTTGCCTACCCCTTCTACCTGTGGAAGCGCAGCCCTGGCAAGACCGGCTCCCACTATGACCCCAACTGCGACCTGTTTGTGACCCAGACAGAGAAGGAGCAGGTAGGTTTGTCCATTTGGTTACTTCCCAGCTTGCTTGTGAAGCAGGCAGAGAAAAGACAGCTGGGTTGTGTTTGTACCTTTGCATGTGCAGAGTGAATGGCGTGCTTTAACCCGCATCTGCTCATGAGGACCTAGACCTGCTCCTGCTTTTGTCACACTGATTTTAGATCATGCTTCTTCTCTAAGCAGGCATGCTCTTAGCAGGGGCCACTCAAGAAGGTACAATAATGCCTACCATATTAAGTGCCTTTCGAAGGTGAAAGCGCAGTTTACAAAAAGACACTTGTGATCAAGCAGGCAATATACCCGGAGTGGCCATTCCCTTTCTTGAGAGTATAGGTTGGGGCGCATTTATTTCAAGAAAAGCACTTGAGATGCAGCAGGTCCTGCCTTTCGTTGGTCATCCCACCCTCTCCTGCATACCCTGCAGGTGCCCATAAGCACTAAGCATGTGCTTGTGGTCTGCAAGTGCAAGGTTGCAGACTTATTCATCAGGAGCCCTGGAATCTTGTGCTCTGTATTGAAATCAACAAATCAACCATGCATGTCCTCTCACCTGCTCCCTCTCTGGCCTCACTCACAGTGCGTGGCCTCCAACTTGTTCCTCATCGCCTGGCTGGGTGTGCTGGGCGCCTGCACCGTCCAGCTGGGCATCCCTGCCATGTTCAACCTGTACTTCATGCCGTACTGGTTCTTCGTGCTGTGGCTGGACGTGGTGACCTACCTGCAGCACCACGGCAGCCATGATCCAGAGGAGAAACTGCCCTGGTTCCGAGGACAGGTGAGGTAGCAGTATTGAGAGAATACATGTGCAGGAACTAATGTTCTGCCGCTGGCCCATGCTCCCTGCTTTTTTGCCAAGGCGTCTGCACATGAGAGAAGAAATTGCTGCTGTTGCAGTTCAAGGAGTGCCTTACTCCTCAATGACAGTGGGGTACTGAGCCTGTGCAAGTTGGTTTGTGATAAGCGCTTTCTTCCCAGGCACCAACAACTTCAGGCACAGGAAATGTCTGTCTGCTCTGTGCTTTGCTTGGTTTTGCAGGTGTTCTGGTGTTGCTTATTGCTTGGTGCTCGTTCTATGGTGGTAATTATGTCTCTGGGTTGCAATGTACAGAAGATGCCTGTTTGCTCTGTGATTTGCTTGCTGTGCAGGAGTGGAGCTACCTGCGCGGCGGCCTGACCACCTTGGACCGTGATTACGGAATCTTCAGCAGGATCCACCACAGCATCGGCATCCACGTTGTGCACCATTTGTTCCCTCAGGTCAGTTGTTTGCTCCAACAGCTAAAGCAATCACATGTTGTCTGTGAAATTTCTGCCATCAATATTGCTAGGTTTGCGCGCGAGCACACACACACACACACACACATACACGCGCACGCGCGCACACAATATATGTCAACTCACAAACTTGCAGATCCCCCATTACCGCTTGGAGACTGCAACTGATGCCGTGAAGCCCGTGATGGGGCCCTACTACCGCGAGCCCGTCAAGAGCGGCATTTTCCCCACCCATCTGCTTGAACCCTTGGTCCGCTCCTTCCAGAACGACCACTACGTTGATGATGAGGGTACGCTTTTGTTGGTGAAGGTTGTGTGTTGTTGAAGCTTTTGTCAAGGAGTTGGGAAAAAGAGATGTGCTCAAAGTTGCTTTATGGTAGTGTGGCTGAACTCGATTGAAACAGGCGCTCACAAACACCTGCAGAAGCACTCTACTGCAGCTTGTTGATGCTGGCAATATGCGCTAGTGCTGGCAACAGCAGCTCTCTTGTTGCATACAGAACACCCGCATCTGCTCAAGAAAGGGGTGTCTTCATCAAAACTGATCAGCTCTGCTGGAGCCCACTGTCAGCAGCACAGACGCACCTGAACGTTGAGTGATGTAGGAAAAATGTTATATTTTTGTGCTTGGTGGACCTTGGTCCATGAGACTCAACCCCTAAATTATGTGTCCTGTGTGTGCAGGTGACGTCGTGTTCTACAAGCGCGACCCCAACCTGTCTTTGAGCAAGGCCCTGAAGGAGCAAAAGAAGTGATTGTGCTGCTCGCCTGCGCGGCTGCCCATCATGTAACAGTATTGAATTTTAAGGGAACAGATGGTGCGTCTTCTGTGCGAGTGCTGGCAAGGCCTGCTCGCTCACGCCACAGCTAACGGACCTCGACCCTGACTGTGCCGTGAAAGGTGACTAAACTGAATAGCTGTGGAGAGAGAGTGTGAGCGAGTGAGCAGGGCAGGCCAGTCGTGCAAAGACTGGGCTCTGTGGACGAGAGTGGGGTGCACTGCATTCAGTATTTCATTCCAGGGGGACTGCTGTAGGGTGCATATCTCCGGGATGGTTCCTTGAGGGTGGTTGTGAGGATTCGTGTTTCCCGCATGCGTTTTCGCCAGTTTGGTTGGAGGCTGTTAAGGCCTGAGGCAGTCGCTAGAAAACTGGGGCTGAGTGGATGTGCTCACTTTGTTACAGTAGGTGAGGGAAGAGCTACAGTAGGTGCAGCTGTTGCCCAGCACAGCAGTAGCTGGCCTGGGGCGGTTGTCGCTTCCTTCCTGCCCCGAGCACGCGCATCTGTGTCTGCAAACAGCACGGCCCAGAAAGCTGAGAGTTGGTAGAGAGAGGGAGGGTGAGGTGCTGAAAACGATTACACATCACCTTGAGGACCACAGAGCCTCGAACTGCCCGTGACCTTTGCTTGCCTGCCCTCAGTGCGCATTTTGGAACCCACTCGTATACGCTGAACTCCATTGGAATAAGCATGCTCACATGTGCCGGACTCGTAACATTTGTGGGCTTGTCTTAGCCATGTTTGGTGCGTTGGTTGGGTAGCATAGGTTAGTTTGGTGTCAATTAGTGCAGGTTTCATTTTTCTCAGCTCATGTTTGCGGATCTTCTTTGTAGTCAAGTGTTGCAGGCTCCTGTAATTGTTTGACAGAAGCAGCCATCATGCATCAGAATGGGCTCATGTGGAGAGAAGATTAGGGAAACTCTCCTTCCTGTGCGCAGGCTCTTGCTTGCATAGGCCTGCCTTTTATTCCTAAAGGAATAGTTGCAGTATGCCACTGGCTGAATTAATTCTGAACGCAAGGAAGGGTCAAAGCTGCACCTGCATACATGGGTTTACATTGGTAAGCTACAGCCCAAATCTCTAGCTGATCGGCCGCTGGTGATAAAGATGCCCTCTATCGGTGGGAGTCAATGAGAGGCTCCTTCCTATCAGGTTACAGTTTTTGAAAAGAGAAGCCATACATCAGCATGCATAACTGCTAGGCTGAAGTGCAAAGAAGAGTTTGAAAAAAGGCAACTTTGAAAGAAGCTATCTCATGTGTGTATGAAGGAGCATATAAGTAAGTTGTAAAAGAGGCATTTAAATGGTAATGGTCACTATGGGATTTAAAGGGAAGGGAGGGTTACATAGCTGTACCTGCCTGCGGAATTATGGTCTGTGACAAACGTCTCAAACTTTCCACTGCTGCTGAGGCTGCTCTGAAACCATGCATGGCGGGGACTTGTCGTGTCAAAACCTTTGCTCACGACCACAACCTTACAAATTGGCTGCATGCGCTCATCTGGCTCTTGAAAATGGGATAGGATAGGGTTACATAGCTGTACCTGCCTACAAGGGCAGCTTAGCTGCCAGCTCAGTGAAGGAAAGGAAAGGAAAGGAAAGGGTTACATAGCTGTACCTGCCTACGAGGGCAGCTTAGCTGAAGCATAAAGAGATGCCTGCAACCAAACCAGACCTGAGTTTGAAACTAAAAGAAAAGTCTGAAGTCTACAACTGTTTTTGCACTGCTAAAAAACAGAGATATAGGAAGCGTAGAAGTTGCTCAAACTGTTTCTCAAAAACCATGCCACATTCATGTACAGCCCCATGCTCTCCAGGATAGCAATGAGGTACGTGTTCAGCAACCAGAGGATTGACAGACATGTGTGTAGCTCCAACAAAGCATACATGTGCGCATACCCAAACTCAGTATGTTCAGCCCCACAGCAACAAGAAACACCCTGTGTAACCCCATGACTGGCAGCAATCATCAGCCATGTTTAGCTTCCAAAATGCTGTACTGTGTGTGGCCCCACACCTTTCTGGACTGCATGTTGTGTAGCCCCAATACCCCTCACACCAACTGTTCAGCTCCACATACTTACAATTGAAGCACATGTTTAGCGCCAGGATGAGAAAGAAAGGCATCTGTGGCCCCAACACTGGCCTCGCGCACAAGTCAAACCAAGTGTGTCTGGCCTCAAAGCACAGGAAACTGGTAGTGTGCAGCCCCATGACAGGCAGACCAAAGCCAGCCATGTCTAGCTCCCACAAACAGAGTGCAATGGATGACCCCACACCAGTTTGACCCGTGATTGTAGTATAGCTCCAACATGACTATCACCACCACTGTTTAGCCCCACATACTTCCAAAGACGCATCCAGTTCACATGTGTAGCACCATGAATCCTACGTATCACAAGCCAAGACACGAGTCCGTGGGCACTATGTTTGACCAAACAATGTGCTCACTGTTGGGCATCTTGGGCCTTCATTGCCTGGCGCATGTGCTTCTTCTCTTTGTCTTTTATACGCTTCAACTGGCGCGGGGTCGGGGCGGGCTCGGGGAGGGGGCCTTCGTACTGTAGCCATGCGAACACGAGAGTTGTGAACAGGCACTGTGAGGCAAAATCCAGACGCATCGGGTGCCTTTCACGCAGAAATGCGACAATCCACTCCTTATCAAGCGCAATCTTGTGTTGCTGCCAACTCTCCTTGTCAAGCCTCTGCAGTAGCCGGGGGCTCTCCTGGGCATTGCTCGTCATCCCATCCGTGGGCATGCTGCTGGACATAACGCCGGCAACTGGTCCACCTTCAAGCTGCGTGTGCGCAAGCACACCTTTCCACCTGGCAGGGGCTCGGCGCCGTACTCAGAGTGTCAAGACACTGGCGAAGCCCTGCCAGACGGTGCAGTGGAAGCTATCCCATGCTAATTATCCTAAGGTTTTTTTTTGCATTCTGCATCAATTAAGGAAAAGGTGAAGCTCAGTGAAGCAAAAGGTGCTGTAACCAAACCAAACTAAACTTGTGTAAATGTCAACTGAAAGCCTTGAGCTGAGTTCAGAAGTGTCAACTGTAAAAGTCACACACACTGTCACTCTAAAAAATGAAAATGTATGCTATTCCAGAAGGAATGTATGCTAGCCAGATATGGGCCACTCCTAACTTGCGGCAGGGTGCAGAAATGGTCAACCTGTTGCAGAAGTGGATCCTGAACGTTTTGCAAAATCTTCTTGGAGTGAAATCCACAACACCATCTTGGAGCATTTTACGAGAATGTGGCATTGAACTTTTTCAGTTCCATTGGTTTCGTGCCACTATGGGCTTCTACAACTCGCTTACTAAGTGCAACAGTCCAAGGTTCTCCATGCTGACATCAGCCTTAGCTCCATGACTGATTCTTGTTGGACGTCCCACCTCGTATCTGCGCTGGATGGTTTACAAGGGGTTGGCCTACAGCCCGAAAATCTGGCTGGTCGGCTGCTGGTGAAACATTCTCATCCAGCATCAAAAATTGAAACCAGTTCAGACAAAAATTTTGAAAATCTGTGCGAGTCTTGATTTAGAAAAGCATTGACCTCAAGATTAGTCACAACGTGAAAGCTCGCCAAGAAAGGAACAAAATCAGTGTTTGGAAGCTGGGCAAAAGTGTGTAACGGTTTAAAAAGATCAATGAACAGGTCCTTGTATTTTCTGCGCAGCTCACACAACTCACAGCAATTGCAGTAGAAAA
>OU611759.1:4485137-4600137 GCA_914767535.2 Dunaliella primolecta | reverse complement strand
AGTTAAACTCAAGTCGTCTGCATATAGCATGTATGAAACGCCATTCACTCCATCCCCTTTCACAGCACCTCTGATACCTTCACTAATATCTCTGCCCATATCATTGATGTATAGAGAAAACAGGAGAGGGGACAGGGGACAACCTTGCTTGACTCCATTTGTTGGACGCACACTTGCCCTTTTATCCCCATCCATCAGAATATATTCATCATCCTGGTACATTTCCTTAATTGCCCGGAGAAGTAATGCAGGCATGGCAATGCGTTGTAGATGGTCCCAAAGTTGCAAACGGGGCACAGTGTCGTAGGCTTGAGAGAAGTCAATGAAGGCAGCATGCAGCCTAGGTGATTGCCGTGGCTTGAGCTTTCTTGCAGCATGTCTTAAGTGCCTCAGGATGAAGAGTGGATGCAGAGTGCTCCTACCGGGGTAAAAACCAAATTGGGTGTCTGGGACCTTATTTTTTTGGATACACCAATCCGTCACCAAGTCTTTTAGCACGTTGGCATAAATACGGTACATCACCCCACTGACAGCAATCATCCTGTAGTTCCCAGGATTTGATAAAGCTCCCTTCTTGTGAAGGGGACTCAGTTTTGCCACTTTCCAACATGCAGGGATCCTAGCTTTACTCAGAAAAACCCTGAACATGCGTGCTATCAGAGGCACCAGCACGTTAACATGATCCACTCTCCGACCACGCTCAATGGGCAAACAGGCATGTTTAAGGAAGGGTATAGGAATACCGTCTAATCCAGATGAAGCACTCGCATTTAATTTCTTGATGTGGGACCCGACCATTCCTTCCAAAACTGTTGTACTAGGAGTCTCCAAGCAGTCAGGTTGAGGAACCCACCCAGATTCAGCACCTTGTCTCAAGAGCACCTCTGGGGGTGCGTGGTTCCTACCTAAAGGCACAGCCATATCTCTTCCTGACAAACAAGTAAATCTAGCAGTCCTTGTTGAACAACCATGCCCTCCTTCTTGCGGCACAACTGTTGGTTGTACTCGAAAGTGGCTTTGCAAGTGCTGGTTCCATGCTGTTGTTGCGACTGGAGTAATGTGTGAGGTCTGCCTCTTCCGTAACATGGCATGGACTTGGGGGTCCTTCTTAAACAATCTATCCAGGAAAACAGCACACTGCTGCCTCTTATAACTGCGCTTTGTCGCACGGTCGCACCTTCTGCTTTCCTTCCTCAGGAATTGGCATGCATGCTTTGCTTCACCGCGCTTCACTGCCTCAATAAACATCTTCCGTTTCATTCTGCATTCTTCATTAAACCAGACAGGGCTCAAAGGCCCTTTCTGCTTCCTAGCACGCACAAAAGCACACTTGGCCAAGAATGTCATGCCAACTGCCCTATCGCTTGCAGCTTGCACAATTAGAGAACGCACACAAAAAGCAAGTTTTTCTAAGCCAGGATAACAACAAACTTCCTTTTTTTCTTCATGACCTCATGTGTATTTATGAACAGGCTAGCAGTCAAACGTCTTGACTGAGGCCTTATTCCCTTGTAACCCTTGTAACCCTTGTACCTGCCTGCGGGAGCAGCTTAGCTGAAGCAACACGTGCCTGTAACCAAACCAGTCCATTCTAGAAGCAAAACTAGAAGCTCAGTCAGAGCATTTCAGGCATGCAGACACGGACTTGGCTAACCCTAGGACATCAGCCTGGTTCATGAAGTCTCTAAGGCGTGATGCACTGCTTGGGTTTGCAGAGTTGAACAGATGCTGGAACTGAGCCAGGTAGTCTGGCTGCTCAACAGCTCCACACACAAAATATCCATGAGTTTGGAGAGAAAAGAAAAAACTACCGTGACGTAGGCAGAGAGGAAAACTCCCTACATCAAATAAAGAAAAGGGGACGCACTTGGAGAGAAAACGATGTCTCATTGGTTTGCTTTTGCAAGAAATGAAGTAGCTTGAGTAACTTACATGGGTGTACATTGGCAACCTACAGCCCGAATCTCTAGCTGGTCGGTCGCTGGTGAAACACTCTCAATCAGCTTTCACAAGGATAACAAAAAAAAAACAGTAACTTGAAAGTAAAATGTGCCAGACTCATCCAGAAAAGTTCTGTGTGTAGAGGGGAACTCAGAGGACAGATGTGCAAAAGTCCTTCAGCATAGAAGGTCGCAAGAACAAAGGAACAGGGCATGCTTTTCATTTTGGAGTTTTTCCTCAAGTTAGTCACACCTATCACATCACAAAGAGGCATTCTAGAAAAGTAAGACATTTTTTAAAGAGTTGTAAAGAGCCATGTGTGGTAGGGAAGGAAAAGGTTACATAGCTGTACCTGCCTGCGGGGCAGCTTAGCTGAAGCAAAACATGCCTGTAACCAAACCAATCCAATCTAAAAAGCAATGCTAGACTAATACTAGAATACTAGACTAATACTAGAAGCTCAGTCACAGCTTTCAGGCATGCAGACACACACTTGGCTAATCCTAGGACATTAGCCTGGTTCATGTGTGGTATGTACTTAAGAAGCAGCACACCAAGGAGAAGTCAAACGAGACAAGTGCCAGGCCCAGCTCAAGGAGGGTAAATGAGAAAGATCATATATCAATCCAGGAGAAGCAGCACACTATAATGAGTGCATGGGTATTGTTGCTGACGGGAAACATAGGCAAATATGGACGTTGCGAGTTCTGCACCAAAGAGGTAAGGTTAGGTTGCCTTGCTATATCCTCCTAAAAGGGCAGCTGGAAGCACAGAGGCCTGTAACCAGACCTGGTCAAAAAGTGCTTAACTCATGGAACTCGGGCTGGGAAAACGAATTATGTTTGTTGCGGTCTGGTGTTTGATGGAATAGCACGAGGTAGATTATGCAATGCTCCATGATCACTATGATATTAAGCCGTGTTAGGCATTCAGATGAAGGAAGGCACGTGTTCCGTCCTCCAAAGGCACGCTAGCTAGCTTGGATGACATCAACTACAGGATCCCCTCAGATGACTCCCAAGTGGAAATCAGAAAACTGAAGGCTCATTCCCCTATCTTGGAGGCCCGACATTTCCCCAAAAAGTCCCATGCCTCCTGGGAGGGCCTTATGTCGCTGTAATTGTTTGCGCTATCTTGCGTGCTTGAGCTCGGCTATCTTAGTCTGCGCTTGCTGCTTGCCCTCTCTTCACGGTTCAACGGTTCAAGGAAGTTCCTTCTGTGTTCTGCCCTTGTGCTGCTGTTCCTGCAGCTGGGGAAGGATGGTGCTGGTGCTTAAATGTGAGGCGTTTGGGACCCGGGGTTGCTTATCGTAATGCATGCTCTTGCTAGTGGGTAGTCTCAACACGCAAGGTGTCTGCGCGTGATTGGAAGCAAGCCACATATGCGTGCGTGCGTATGCGCGTGCGCGTGTTTGTGTGTGCGTGTGTGTGTATGTGTGTGTATGTGTGTGTGAAAGCACGTTTGCCTAGGTGCAGGTGCAAATATCTGGGAGCATGACTGGATGCCATACGCACAGTCAGTGACTGTGATTGCAGAGGAAGGGCAAAGCAATTAAACACTTGGCAACTTTGCTTGATTGCTCTGCATGCCATTCATTAATCAGCCAAGGAAGCCTGACTCCACATGCCATGCAGCCATGGTCTAATGTTGAAAATTGCATTAAAGAGGTGCCAAGAGTCCCTTCCACCACAAAGCTACAAGAGGTTACAAGGGTTACAAGGGGTGAAGGCCTCATTCAAGATGTTTGACTGCTAGCCAGTTCATAAATACACATGAGGTCATGAAGAAGAAAAGGAAGTTTGATGTTATCTGGTTTAGAAAAGGATTGATGAAGTACTGAAATAGAGAACAACTTGAAGATGAATGCTCCACAGACGAGAGTTTCCCTTGGTCCTACTGTTTTTTTACTATTCTGACGTTCGTCATTTTCTTGAGACTCAAAGAAAAAGACAAAGCACATGTCGAGGAAAATGTGTTGATGCTGTGGCGCACAGCAACAAGCAGATTTGGCTGGAGCTTCTAGCTTATTGATCGATATGGCGCAGATTTTAGTGTTTTTCTTGATTGGCTATTTGGGCAATGCTTTTAGCAAGCAGATTGAATTTAGCGTGCTGTGTGCACGGATGTTGGATTGATGCACTTACCTGGCGTAGCCCTCCTGGCTTCCTCCTCCAAGGGCCAGGTGAGCTTACTCACACACGGGTTTCTTTTTAGGGGCTTGACTGGGCTTACAAGGTGCCTGTTCATAAAATGCACATGAGATCATAAAGGAATCAAACTGGGCTTACAAAGATACCAGGTAATAGGAGCAAGATGGTGGCACGAATCAGCAAGATCATGATGGTAAGAGCGAGACTGGGCTTACAAAACGTGAAGTATAGTTCTCTCAACACAGCCTGAAAATTTTCCTTTTTTTCCACAGCAGGTACAGCATTCACAAGCCCCCCCTCTCTCCCCAAGGCTCTCTTGGTTACTTAAAGAAGCAGTTTTTGTCAGAGTTGGTTTCATTTTTGATGGTGGAGCATGTTTGACCAGCAGCTGATCAGCAAAACCTCAGGCTGTAGGCCGTCCCCGCAGGAAAAATGCTCCCTTGTTCCCACAGGCAGGATCTCATGATGTGTCTGCTTTTTTGAACCAGAACAACAACAAGCTTCCTTTTTTCCTTCATGAATTAATTGCCTTTTATGAGCAGGCTAGCAGTCGCACTTCTTGACAGAAGGCCTTATCCTTGTAAACCTTATAGGCCGTCCCCTTGTAATCCCCTTGAAGCAGCCATGAGGTCACGAAGCATGCACAGACCAAGACGTGCAATTCCGAGTCCACAAGAAGGTTCAGGCAATGAAGGTTTCATGGGGTCTCGGGCTGTAGGCCACCATTGTAAACCCTTGTAACCCTTGTAACCCATTGTAAACCCTTGAAGGTTTCATGGGGTCCCTCTTTGAGGTATGCGGGAGTGTTTGTGGGTATTTATATTCGTCCAAGATCTGAGCCACGTATGGGGGATGGGATTAGTCTGGGGCCTGACAGACTCTGCGGTCTCTGATAGAGTTTCCAAAGTAATGCTGTTCTCTACTTCTCTGAAAGCATGTAGGAACATGGAAGTGTATTTTCTGAAATCTGACATTTTCAAAAGTTCTGCATCCTGATGGAGTGCGATTGGATACCCTTTTCATGAAGAGCGACATTGTGTAATCCCCTTTAGCCTTTTACACTTCTGAACTCAATCCAAGGACTTGTTTTCTTCTCCAATTGACACATTTGTTCACAAGTTTGGCTTGGTTTGGTTACAGGCACCTTTTTGCTTCAGCTAAGCTGCCCTTGTAGGCAGGTACAGCTATGTAAGCCTACCCTTTCCTTGAAGCAGCCATCTTGATGATTCTGCCAAGTAGCTTGCTCTCTGGCACAACTTGCTTGGCTGTACAGAGGTGTCCGCTTTCCATTAAAGTTCCCTTTAGTCCTTGGTCGTGTTTTTTCTGTGGCTCGGAGCTTTTTGGGCAGTGGGAGCAACAATCTAGAAATTTGTCTACACCTCTCTCTCTCTCCCTCTCTCTCTCTCTCTCTCTCTCTCTCTCTCTGTGCGTGTGTGTCTCTCTGTCCCCCTCCCTCTGCCAACTACATGCCCATATTCAGAAGCTTTCCACCACTTTGAAAAAGAGTGCAGCAGCACATAGCAGGAAGTTAGATTAAATAAATAAAGCGGCAGAGGAAGACTCTACCCTCATTAACTGATGAAAAGAGGCAAATTGCTTGGCCCTATCAATCAGGCCTCTATTACCCTGGCTCTATTGACCTGGCCAGGCATCATGTAACCCATCGTCGCCAACACTTAAAAGGTGGAGCCCCTCCGAGAGCTCTGTAGAAACTCCTGCAAATGTGTGCAGGGTAGGAACGCCTGAGAGCAATGCAGGCATGGACATAAGAATAATGTGTTCTCGACAGCTTGCTTTTCTTAGCACTTGCCTCAATCTTACAACTGTTTAGGTCCGTGCTACAATCCACTGCAATTCAGGTGCACATTTTTTGCGAGTGACAAAGAAAAAAAGAAAAGAAAAAACTACGTAGGCAGCAAGAACGCTCCCTACATCAATGAAGGAAAAGGAGACACATTGGTTCAAAGAACCGTGAGTCTCCCTCACCAGAGGGTAAGAGGGAAGTTAATGTGGGTCTGGTGGGTTCCTGGAAGCATGCAACCCCAGGGCACCAGAGTTGAGTGTTTTTGATTTCAATGGCACGTCAGTGACAGAATTACCATACTATGATATAGCTGTAACTTTCCTCCTGGTGGGACGCTGTAAAATACCTCAAGGCATTCAATGCTTGGTAGGTTACTTGAGATGCTATGTCGATCAGATGCACCCCTCATCTCCTTTTCAAGGATCTTTGCAGTTTCGTACAAGGACAGTAGGCTATCCCTGGCAGCGCCGGCACCCCTGGGTCCCCTACACACTCATTTTGTACCTTAGACAAACCTTGAAACACATCTGAGCATGCAACCAATAAGGCGTTTAAAGTTCACAAATTATGAATGTACTTTAATCCCACTGAACTGGATGATCGTGAAGCACACGAGGGTCTGTGAGGGTAGAACGGACAAAGACCCGTGGAAAATGGACGACCCATTTAAAGGGTTGGCCAATCCCATCTATATCTGCCACACATCTCACACTTTTCCTGCCAGATTGCTGGAAGAAACATATATGGGATTGAACAACCCTGTCCATCATGTGTGTAGTATGAGATCTTGACAAAATCCTGGATCTGTAGCCTTCACTGTATCCTGGATCTGCAGCCTTCTGGGCTGCAATCTTCATCTGGCAGCACGACACAGCAACAGACTACAGCTGTTCTGGGTGGTCAAGGCTCATAACTCTTGAGTTATGAGTCCTCAACTCTCCTTCACCACAGCCTTTCATTCCCTTTCAAAGCAATTAATTCTACCGGTGTGGTTGTCTCTTCTGTTCTTTATATGCAGGAGCAGAGCTGTGTCACGCAGGAGCATATCTGCAAATCCCCTCCAGGCTTGCTTGCCCCCAGAAGATCAGATTTTGCACAGCCACAGGGACGTGGTGGTCACACTTTGCACAGTCAGGGGCTGACGCTCACATTGCGCATAGCCACAGGGGCTGGTACTTACATTTTGCACCACAGGGGCAATCACATTTTGCACAGCCACAGCGTCTTTCCCCCCCAACCCCTCCATCTGCCACAGGTTTGCATGCAAGGCCATGCGAGCTCACCTGGCTGAATGCAGAGGCCTGCGGGTGCTCCACTGCCCTGAGCACGCTGTACACAGACTGTAGCTGCCGCAGGGTCAAGCCAGAACCTCCCTGTGCCATGCCTGCTGCAGGCGTGCCAGATGCTGGCAAGGTAGGGGGGAGCGGGCCCCCAGCTCCAAGGCCCAGGCGCCCCCAGGCATCCGCAGCAGCAGTGGGCAGAAAAGGTGGTGGTGTGGCGATGGAGGCAGGAGCAGCTCTAGGGCCTGCAGGGGCAGCGGCAAAGGGTGCAGCAGCTGCGAAAGAAGCAGGTGCTGCTGCTGTTGGAGCAGATGCTGGTGAGCGCCAGGAGCTGGCAGCAGCAGCAGCAGTAGCAGGGGCTTGTGGTTGCGGTTGTGGTGGTCCTCCTGGAGCATCAGCGCTCCTGGCGGCCTTGAGCAGAGCAGACACGAGGGCGTCAAAGGGCTGGGGTGACTTGACGCCAGAGGCATACAGGGCGTGCAGGGCCCGCACCAGCTGCTCCGCCTGTGTGTGTGTGTGTGTGTGTGTGTGTGTGTGTGTGTGTGTGTGTGTGTATGCCCACCACCATCATCACCAGCATCATCACAAACAAGCGTCAAGGCTGAGCATGTGTCAATATCACCCTGTGCACATCCATCTCGACTTCATTGCGTACAGGGCAAGAGAGGGTCTGCTATGGTGTTGGGGTGTAACATTCTGCTGTCGCTGCTGCTGGCGAGGACGAGCGAGGTCTCAGGAAAGGATTTTCATGAAGATGTGATGTATTTAATACAGCAAAAGAGACCTCAATACAAGATCACAGGCAAGGTCACACTACTTCTGACAAAGGCACCGGTCCAGCTAGTTTAACTTTGTGACAGGGTCATCCCCAGATTCTTGTTTGCTGTTTGTGACAGAGGCTGGAAAGTGTGGAATGTGTGGAAGAAAGGGAGGGGGCTCCAAATGCGCACAAACTGGAGCACCATGAAGGGGAAAGTTCATGCAATTGCACACAAGCCTTCGGTCGGCGGATCAGGTCCTGGCCACAGTCAGAAGCTGTCATGACCCCTCCTCCTTCCCCACTAACACACCGTGAAGCTGAGCGGGCGGTGGGCGATGTCTGACGCGGCCGCGTAGAACAAAGAGCGGTCCCAAAAGCTGCTCACCCTTGAGTACTCCTCCATTAGCCGCACCAGCTGCTCAGGCTGCAGCCCGCCAGCCTGCTTGCAATGAGGAGGATGTGGAGAGGGACCACGATCAAAGAAAGAGTGCCTTTAAGCCAGAATATGGTTGGTGCAATGTTCTGGCTGCAGCCCACCAGCTCACTTGCCATGAGGAAGCAATGGCAGGGGGATGGTGCCTGTAAGCAAGAAGTGGTCAAGGTTTAGGGCATGCGATCTGAGCAAGGGACATGTTGGCATGGGACCTGTGCTAAAGACTTGGCAAGCCGCAGGGCAGCCCACCTACTCATGTGCTCCATCAATGTACATCTGTACAACACCCTGGCCCTTCTACTGAGGCGGATCTGTTTATTTACTCTCTACTCTGAGCCATCTACTCATATGCTCCCTTGAGTATCAGCATGCTGCAGCACATGTATTTTGCTGCAGCGACATGACACACGGTGACACTCAGTGCAGTGACACTGCATCCCAAAGCCCCCTCTTGGCAATTCATTCACTGTGAAGCATAGAATCAGCTATCCAATGCACTTCTAGGTCCTGATCGATGTCTTCATTCATTTCATGACTTTGCTATTCCAACAACTTCCTAATTTCTCTCGGAAGTTCAAACCTCCACCTCCAGGAAGTTCAAACCTGATTTTTGAGTGTACCCGGTCGGGTATGACCCGAAGGCCATTAAAAGCGTCTCGGGTGAATAATAATACATAGCTAGCTTAACAGTGATGCCTTGAGGAAGAAAGGGAGGGAGGGGGAGAGGGAGGGCAGAAGCCCCATGCCCAACCTGCCAGAGCCCCCCCCGCCATCGCAGCCTCGGCTCACCTTATGTAAGTCACGAGCTGCTGGCAGCCCTTACCACTGAGCATGCAATGGGGGTAGACAGCATGCCCTGAAGGCCTTAAAGTTAATCTGATGCAGGGGCATCCCAGGCCCCATGCGGGCCAGGTCCCACCCCCTCTCCAGACGCTCAGCCCCCCTCTTAGCCAGCAGCATTCACTCCCCCAGAGGCCTGGTCCAGTGAGTGGATGGAGCAGGCCTCTGACCCTGAGTTCAGGGGCTTGTTACAGACTCTGCTGGATGCAGGCTACTGCTGGCCTGAAGAAGCAAGGGATGCGCTTGAATTTAAATCCAATTTTAGTCAGACAAAATCTTGCCTCGTGAAGTTGATGTTCATGTCAGGAGAACCCTGAGCAACTTGAGCAGATGTTTGTTACCTCAGAGGATTTAAGAAGTGTGCATTTGGTTCGCTTTAAGGCGTTCTGTGCTAGAGTGAGAAAAGACGGATGGTGGGTGCCAAGTTCCCAATTGAAGTTCAAAACGAGGAAGTGCAGTTTACTTGTTTTGCAGAAGGAGATGAGGAAGCTAGCCAGTTTCATTATACATAAGTTTCAGGAGCGTTTTGAGAGCAACAGTTGTTGAGGCACTTTCATATTTTTATTCCCAGTTTCTACATAAACGTGCCAGAAGAAAGTTCTGCAGCAAGGAACAAGGTTCGCAGAAGTTGTGTGTGTGTTTTATGAGGCCAGCATCAGACATGAGTTCATGATGACGAAGCAAGCCATGCATGCATTGGTCAATATTTTAAAAAAAAATTTGATCCGGTGTCGGTGTGGGGCATGCTATGGAGTAGCCCTGATGCTGCTGTGTTCCCTAACATGATTCTCTTAGCATAATGTTTTTGATTCCCTTGTAAATTGCAATTGTGGAGCGCGGCTTCAGCTTGCATTGCATTCTGAAAAATAGACTGGCTATCCGTCAAATATCATGTCACTGGATTCTTTGTTGCGCACTAGATTGCTTACATTAAGATCTGCAGTCCTTCAATTTTGCTGCTGCTGCTGCTGCTGCTGCTGCTGCTGCTGCTGCTAGGATTCATAATTATGTCCCCGTTAGCTCAAGGGAGGATACAAAGTTGCGTGCTCTGTTCATGAAAGTCAGTAACGTTGAATTGGGCTCGTTGTACGATGGTATTGATAAGGTGAGGAGCCTAATCTTGATTTGTCAAGGAAAGGTGAATTGAGGAAAAAGATGATGATGCGGGAGCATTGGATGAGTGGTGACGAGGAGGAAGTTAAAGTAGATGATGGGATGGATTGATTTGGAGTTAGCATGCAGAATGAGGGGGATAGCATGATGGATGCAGGTGTGGACAAAGAGGATGCAGCAGCAGCTGAGTTGGACAATCTGTAAAGGTAACATACATTTTTTTCTTTGCATCGACTCGGACTTTGCCATCATGGCTTCCAATTTTCTTTTGGGCAAACGTAACAAATTTGATGCAGCTCCATTGTAGAGCCCCGGCCAAGAAATCTGAGGGACTTGTCTAGCATCATCACTTTAAAATTGAAATTGGGTAAAAATCTTCAATAATTGGAAAATTCTGTAAGTGCTGAACTTTGAAGCAAGAGGAAAAAAATGTGTAAGTGGAATAAATCTGTAAATGCCGAACTTTGAAACAAGAGGATGAAGGAACCTTATGCATTTATCTAGCATCATCAAATAAAATAAAAAAAAAACTTGAATTTGAACAACAACCAGGCCGAAAATTTTCTCTGAAGGTGCCAAGTAACAAAAGCATACATTCATGTTAACATTTCACACACACGAACACCAGGCCGGGGGCGTCAGCCCCCGGCCTGTTTTTTTTTCAGTACCCCAAACCCGAGGTTTTTGAAAGGCAGGTCGGGTACACACGAGAGATTAGAGAGTGTCTTTCGGGCAGACCCGGAAAAACTTATAACCCTCTGAACTTCCCTGGATCACTCCCTATCTCCTAAGCTTATGGCCAACCAGCGCTCCAACTACCACTTCCACTCACTCACTTGTGTCCCTACCGAGTCCTTGAGCCCACCAACCCCTTACTCTCTCAATGTGCTTGCACCCAGCTTGGGCTGAATCCAGCTGCGTCTGAACGCACCTGCGCCCACACCCAGCCCTTGAGGCCCCCACCCTCTCACTTGCTCAAATGTGTCTGCACCCAGCCCTTGAAACCCCCACCCTCTCACTTGCTCAAATGTGTCTGCACCCAGCCCTTGAGGCCCCCACCCTCTCACTTGCTCAAATGTGTCTGCACCCAGCCCTTGAGGCCCCCACCCTCTCACTTGCTCAAATGTGTCTGCACCCAGCCCTTGAGGCCCCCGCCCTCTCACTTGCTCAAATGTGTCTGCACCCAGCCCTTGAGGCCCCCACCCTCTCACTTGCTCAAATGTGTCTGCACCCAGCCCTTGAGGCCCCCACCCTCTCACTTGCTCAAATGTGTCTGCACCCAGCCCTTGCGGCCCCCACCCTCTCACTTGCTCAAATGTGTCTGCACCCAGCCCTGACTGTACCCAACTATGTCCGCTTGCACCTCACTCAAGCACGCCCGCACCCAGCCTGGGCTGCATTCACCTGTGTTGCGTTCCCCTGGGTGTGTGCATGCTTGCAGTGAATAGCATGCAAATTGCATATGTAGTGTGGAAGGGCTGCACGCAGCCTGTCCGTGCCTGTCGTATGCGTGCAACCCTTGTGGTAGGTGCCATGAGCTCTGAAACAGGCACCCACCTGCGTGAACATGCGGCCCTTGTGCCTCCTCTCCCCTCGCTCCCTCACTCACCTGAGTCTGCCCCCAGCCCTTGTGTGCCCCCAACCCACTCCTTTGTTGGCGTGCGTCTGCTTCCTGCTGCTTCTGCACGCACCTGCGCTTACATGCAGCCTTTGTGCACCCCCACCCCCTCACTCACTCACCTGCGCCCGCAAAACCTTGGCAGCTTGCTTGAACAGGCGCCGGCGCTGGTAGGGCCTCAGCGCCTCGCTGGCGACCACCAGGCCATACACCTGCTGAAGGTCCAGCGCGTCCATGCTATGCTCCAGCAGGCCCAGGAGCTCACGAATGAATGCATCAGCGGTGTCAAGGTGACTGCATGTGTGTGCACAAAAGCGTGTGTGTGTGTGTGTGTGTGTGTGTGTGTGTGTGTGTGTGTGTGTGTGCATGTGTGTGTGTGCATGTGTGTGCGCGCGTGAACATGTGCACAACAGCTCAGCAGGTCTGGTGGCTGAAAATATGCAGCAACACAGGCTGAGTGGCAGTCACAGGAAAGCGAGCATGAGCACCAGCTTTGTACACTGGGAGCGTAGAATAAATCGTGCTGGTGTCACACGCAACGCGCACATATACACATGCACACACACACACACACACGACTCTCACACGCACACACACACAACACGTACACCTGTGCTGTCAAGCTGCAAAGGGCCCCATGGTTGCCTCTGTGCGCACAACACCTACTTGTTGAACCCTGTCTCAATTTCCTGTGCAACCTTGCCTCTGTCTACATGACTTGTTAATGCATGGCAGCATGCCTCACCTGCAGCTGCTAAGGCACAAAGGACCCCATGGATTGCCTCTGTCTGGTAACACCAACCCATGTCTCAACTGTGTGCACACTGTTCTGTACAATTTTGCCTACATGAATTGCTTGAGCATGCCAGCATGCCTCGCCCGCAGCTGGTAAAAGGAAAAAAGAAAAGCCTATGCTTGCCGTTAAGCTGCGTGCATGAAGTAAAAGGCTGAAGTCTCCGATAGCCTCACCAGCAGCTGCTAAGGCACAAAGGACACCTTGGATGGATTACCTTCGTCTGAGCAACTTGCTCTTCCTCGTGGTCTGTGTGTTGGGGCCCTGCCTTTCAGGATAGGTGACCTTTCCTTAATGCACGCAGCCAGACTTGGCAAGCGTATTCTTTCTTTCTTTCTTTCTTTCTTTCTTTCTTTCTTTCTTTCTTTCTTTCTTCCTTCCTTTCTTTCTTTCCTTCTTTCTTTCTTTCTTTCTTTCTTTCTTTCTTTCTTTCTTTCTTTCTTTCTTTCTTTCTTCCGTCCCAGCAACGCTGCCCTTGGTCCCCTGACTGGGACATGCACACCAGCAGGCCTCACCTGGAGCTGCTCATGCTGTGCTCGTACTCCTCCACAAAAAGGTTGCTTCCAAACAAGCCCCTGTCACCCTGCAAGCCACCGCGTCCCCCAGCGACCCTGTCGGATGCGCGGTCACCACCATTGCTGCCAGCAGCTTGCGTGCGCGCATTCATGAATGCCAGCAGCAGGTTGGCGAGAGTGGTGGGAGATGCGTCATGGAGCTGCCAAGCCAAGGCGTCTGCAGCCACCGCAAGAAAGGAGGGCGTGCACAGGTGCGCGGCCTCCAGGTTGTGCAGGGTCTCGCTGATCTGCTGGGGTGCAGTGTGTGTGTGTGTGTGTGTGTGTGTGTGTGTGTGTGTGTGTGTGTGTGTGTGTGTGTGTGTGTGTGTGCGCGTGTGCATGTTTGTGCGTAGGCCAGATTGTGATCTAAGAGAGTAGTGACAGCAGGTCCATCATCATCCTGTGCGGTGTTTCCTTTTCCTGGATTGATGTAGGGAGGGCTTCCTCCACCTATACATAGTGCTTCCTTTCTTTTCTTTCTTTTGTCATCCTGGGCAGGGGAGCAGCGGCAACAACTCGTGCACTTGCTCCCCCCCCCCCCTCCCGCTGCGATCCCTCTCCCCCAAAGCCATGCAACCACTGATTAACAAAGTTAAGCCAAGTCTAAGCTTGCACTGCGCCCTCCGGCAGTAAGCCAAGACACAAACTGCATGAGTGCAATGAGTGAAAGACAAAGGCCCAGCAATGCTTCTCGTCACAGCACAGGGGCGTCCAGCATGCCTGCTGGCAAGTGCACACACCGAGCCTGAGTTTAAAGACAGTACATTGCTTCTCTTGACAACACACAGGTGCCCACCATGCTTGCCGGCAGCAAGAGCACACACTGAGGTCAAAGCCTGAGTACAAAGACAGAGAATGCTCCTCATCACAACACACAGGTGCCCACCATGCTTGCCGGCAGCAAGAGCACACACTGAGGTCAAAGCCTGAGTACAAAGAGAGAAAGTTGCTACACGTCACAGCACAGAGGCGCCCACCATGCCTGCCGGCAAGCACACAACTGAGTACAGAGCCTGAGTACGAAGACAGAATGCTTTTATTACAATGCACAGGCACTGACCATATCTGCTGGCAGCAAGTACAGCTCCTGCATCTTGTCCTCCAGCAACTCCAGGATGGTCCCATGCACAGCCGTGAGGCGCGCAAGCCCGGAGCCCACACCTCCCTCAAGCCCTGTCCCCTCAACTCCCCCAAGCCCTGACCCCACCCCTCCACTGAGCCCTGTCCCCCAACCTCCACCATGAACACCACTGATACTGGTGGCTTTGCAGCTGCTGGTGCTGCTGCCAGCGGTAGCAACCAGCAGTTCCCACGCCTGCCGCCCCAGTGCACTGAGCTGGGGTAGGGGAAGGTTCGGAAGCGCCGGCAGCAACGCATCAGCGACCGCCTCCATTAGGGGCAGGAATATGGCTCGTGCACCACCATTACCACCACCACCACCACTGCTGCTGCCGCCGCTGCTGCTGCTGTCTGCCCAGCCGATATTCCTGTCGTGAGTTACAATGCCGCCACCCTCAGCACCCTGAGCACCTCGTGCGTCTGTAGGACCCGAGGGTGTGCTGTTGGCATTGTCCTGAGGTGCACTGCTCTTAGGACTGGATCTATGAAAAGAACCAAGGCTTGGGTTGGGCGTAGGCACATGGCTTGGGCTGGGTGCAGGCACATGGCTTTGGCTGGGTGTGGTTGCACCCACACCAGGCGAGGTGAAGGGCATGGCGGTGGCCGGCGGGGCAGCTTGGAGGAGCAGCAGCTGCTGCTGTGCATGCAAGGAGGCCAGCTCCGCCAGGAGGTGCACCAGGGTGCCTGAGTAGCACAGCACCGGGAGGCACAAGTGTGTATACATGAAATGAGTGACTATGATGGTGGTCAGGCACTCCTTCCGCCAGGAGGCGCACCAGGGTGCCTGAGTAGCACAGCACAGGGAGGCAGGACATGCATGTTCGGGCTGTTGTGTGTTGGGTTTTGCCACCGAATTACAACAGCAGCTCAAAGTCAAGTGATGAGCGTCAAGTGTGGATTGTACAGACTTCCCACAGGAAAAAACTCCTTGCAGCTCCAGTGTTTGGACCTTTCTTTTCAAGTAGCAACAGGCCGAGGGCAAAGGTGTGTGAAAAAAAGGGGTGTAGCGCGCACACAGGTGGTGCAAGTCGCATGTGAGTGGTAGGTGGCGGTGGCCATGCCTGCTGCTGCAGAGCGCATATCAATGACAGGGATCAGTCGAGATTATTGACTTCCACGTCTTTTGCAACAGCCAGTCACAGGAAGCAAATGACTTTAGAAACCAGGCTAGGGAACCTTTTGCTGAATGCACGCAGCCTTTATGGCTGGCACAGTCTTCCCTTTTTTTTTCTTCCAGACAGCAGAAAATGCCAGCAAATCTCATAGGCTGGCCCATCTGCTGTGCGCTGATTGAGCCTGGGCAGTGTATGCAAGCCTTCACGTCAAGCCACCCCTTATTCCGAGTTCCCAAAACTGAAGGCAGGCTCATGAAAGGGCTCATTGAAGGGCTGTGGGTCATGCCGTGTCCGTCAATGATGAGCCATGATGTTTCCGGCAATGGTAAGGGCCGTGCCTGCATGGCTGTGGGCCATGCTGTGTCCGTCAATGATGAGTGGTGCTCAGCAAGTGCTGAGTGCACCACTCTATGCATTGCATGGCTGCGAATCAAGGCCAACTTAACAAAAAGGGTCCTCACCAAACTTGGCTCCCACGAGAGCAGGGAAGGCTCTCACTTCTCTTATTTGAGAACAAAATGCAGAACAGAGGTTGCGGGCTTGAACGCATGCCGCGGCAGATTGGAGTGTGCAGGCTTACTGCTCGCAAAACACACACACACACATCCACCATCTGCCGGCACATCCGACACCCACACCCACACCGGCTTGCTGCTAGCGCACCCACACAAACGCACCAGGTTGCTGCTAGCACCACATCCACACCCACCCACCCACCCACCTGCCGGCACGCTGTGCAGGCTCTTGTGTGCTTGCATGTGGTCCGCCAGGGTCTGCAGGGCTGCTGGGTGCTGCAGGTAGGCCAGCGGGTGGTTTTGGTGGGCGGCGGCAGCAATGAGGCTGGAGTGGGAGTGGAGGGGCGCTTGAAACGGCGGAGGTGGAGGAAGTGGCTGGGATGGATTGAAGGACGTCCAGGAAGAGTGGGGCTGCAGAATGGGGCTGAAGAATGAGGCTAAGGAATGGGGCTGCAGCAGCTGCAGCAGGCTCAGCAGGTGGGTGTGACCCAGCACTTCACGCTGCGTGCCCTGCTGCTGGCCTGCCTGCTCCACAACTTGCCGCCAGTGGGCGCGCACCTGAGAAGGTGCAATGCACATATATGTGTGCGCGCGTGTGTGTAAAAGGGCAATTGTACATGTTGGTAGACAGTTGTATGCATTCATGAGATGGTTGCAGCGTTTCTCAAGCAAGCTGCAAACACTTGTTCACACACATGATGACCCGGACAGAATTTGGGGATGCAACTGCTGATGTACACACAGCACACCGCCACAGAGGGAACAAAGACCCTTTCTTTCACACCAAAAACACAAGAGCACATACACTGAGCACACACGTGCTTTCAGGCATGCATCACTGATGCTCCTTTTCTGCAACTCACACATGTGCGCGTACCTTGTCTGGTTCACAGGGCTGACCTGGTGCCCCGCCCAGACTGACAGCAACAGTGTCCAACGCTGACTGCAACTGGAGGGTCTCCTGCGCATAAGCTGCCAATGCATCTAGCACCAAAGAAGGCAGGGAAGGGGGCAGGCACCCAACCCCAGGGGATGCCCCGGACCCCCATGCCAGCTGCTGCTGCTGCTGCTGCTGCTGGTGGGCATAGTGGGTCGCGGGGAAGTTGGGGGGAAGTAGAAGGGAGAGTTGGTGCAGCTGCTGCTCCTTCCAGCCACCCCTCAGGAGTTGGCACAGGTGCAGCAATTGGGAGGGGGCGAGGGAAACATTGTGGGAGGTGCGGGTGCTGAGCATGCGGCGCAGGTAGCCCTGAGACATGAGAAGGGAGGTAGCAGCGGAGAGCAGGCCAGGGAGGGGCAGCACAGGGTGCATGGAGCAGGCGGCCTGTGTGTGTGTGTGTGTGTGTGTGTGTGTGTGTGTGTGTGTGTGTGTGTGTGTGTGTGTGTGTGTGTGTGTGTGTGTGTGTGTGTGTGTGTGTGTGCGTGCGCGCGCGCACGCGCTTGTGAGGAGTGCCAAACAAGAGCTGTTGGCACAGCGCATGCGGTGTGCTGTGGGAAGGGTTTAGAAGGGAGTATGGGCACAGCAGCTGAGCTGTTGGCACAGCGCATGCGGTGTGATGTTGGCTGGGTCCAGAGGGGCTGATGGGTACAGCAGCAGCGCATCGTGCAATTCTTGAAAGCAGGCTGTGTATGCTTTGAAAAGTACGCGCACAATCCAGAGACTCCAAATGCTTTCCTGCCGCGCAGGCAAGGCTGCGCGCAACGTGCGTGCCTGAGCCTCAGCCAACTGTGCAAGCACACACAGCACTTGCATAGAGCTACAGCTGTGTACCTAGAAAAAAGCGTGCACGCACAAAGAATCTCACCTGGACCACAGAGTACAGCGAGCGTGCTGCGATGAGGCCTTGCGCAGAGGTCGGTAGCAGCAGGTGCTGGGTCAGCAGTTGCTGCAGAGCATCAAGAGCAAACAGGCATGTTTGTGCACAATCAAAAAACAGACAGGTATTTGAGGTTGGTAGCAGCAGGTGCTGGGTCAGCAGTTGCTGCAGAGCATCAAGAGCAAACAGGCATGTTTGTGCACAATCAAAAAACAGACAGGTATTTGAGGTTGGCAGCAGCAGGTGCTGGGTCAGCAGTTGCTGCAGAGCATCAAGAGCAAACAGGCATGTTTGTGCACAATCAAAAATCAGACAGGTATTTGAGGTTGGCAGCAGCAGGTGCTGGGCCTGCAGCTGCTGCAGTGCATGAACAGCAGACAGGTATGTGCAATATCCATGGCACACAGACATGTGAGGCCGGCAGCAGCAGGAGCTGGGCCTGCAGCTGCTGCAGTGTATGAACAGCAGACAGGTATGTGCAATATCCATGGCACACAGACATGTGAGGCCGGCAGCAGCAGGAGCTGGGCCTGCAGCTGCTGCAGTGCATGAACAGCAGACAGGTATGTGCAATATCCATGGCACACAGACATGTGAGGCCGGCAGCAGCAGGAGCTGGGCCTGCAGCTGCTGCAGTGCATGAACAGCAGACAGGTATGTGCAATATCCATGGCACACAGACATGTGAGGCCGGCAGCAGCAGGAGCTGGGCCTGCAGCTGCTGCAGTGCATGAACAGAGGCATGCAAACCACGCAAAGCGATCCCAATCTTGAACACAGCATGACTTGCAAGCCACTCCTGCTCTGCACAAGCGTGTGGCTGTTTTGGGCCGCCCACAGCAGCACACAGCTTGACACAGAATGTGAACATCATGCAGCATGCATCATGAACAGAGGCATGCAATACATCCATTGTCCAAGGAGTGGACGCGGATTCTTGCATGGCGTGTGTGGTGGGTATATGCGTCTGTGTTTGTGTGTCAGTGCACTTTCCTTTCACGCTCAATCTTTGGCAGACCAGCACCAGCCGCTGTCTAGGTTGCTTGGCTTGAAAGCATGACTCAAAGACGTAGCTAAACCATGTTCATCACAAACATGGCCCGCTTTTGCAGGTTTAGAGGTAGACGCACTTGGAGAAAGAGGAGACAGAGGCAGAGAGACTACAAACTCATGTTTCTTGTGTGTTGCCTGCGTGCGTTGTTTATTTGCATTGTGTAACAGGCGGCGGAGCAGAATGCATGAAAGCAATCTTTTGGAGGACGCAGAGCAGTCAAGGAGCCACTGAACTTTGAGGAGCCACTGAGCCCCCACCTCACCCAAACATCCGAGTCAGCACCCCACGGGCCAACCAGCAGTGCTGCCTTAGATAGGCTATACATTTCATTATTTTCAAAGTATCGGCCGTGTGGCAGCACCAAACAAAGCAGAAGGCGCTAAGCACCACCTGTGCATCCAACATCCACCCCCTTGTGTATCCAGAATCCACAAAGTCAACAAATTAAGCACAAGGTGCAGACGCCCCACCTGTGTTCTTCAGAGCGACTAAGGCACCCCATCTGCTCTGCCACATGAAAGGAGACATTCCCACACACAGCAGCTGAGGCACTCGGTCTGCACCGCCTCATGAAAAGAGGCATTCCCACACACAGCAGCTGAGGCACTCGGTCTGCATCGCCACATGAAAAGAGACCTTCCCACACACAGCAGCTGAGGCACTCGGTCTGCACCGCCAAGTGAAAAGAGACGTTCCTGCGCACAGCGGCTGAGGCATCCCATCTACACCACCACATGAAAAAGACGTTCCCACACGCAGCGGCTGTGCCCCTCTACCAGCAGCTTCATTGTGAGAAACCCTAGCTACCTTGCTAGACGGGGGGGTCAGATCAGATAACTTGATCTTTAATTTTGAATCTCAAATGCACGTGATGAAATGTGCAAGCGGCTGCACACCTCACCTCCTCACATATTCAACAGCTGCACGCCCTACCACTGTTGGCTGAATCAATGATGTCATCAATCCGCTCCAGTGAGCCAGCATAGAATTTGGCAGAGGCATGGAGGACTCTGCCGTGTTTGATGCTAGCACACCGGAGCGGATTGGTGACATAATGGTTTCAGCCATTAGAGAATGGTGCCTCGCTAGCCAGGGGGCCTTTCCTCAATGCATGCGGCCAGACTTGGTCAGCACAGTCCTTTCTATCCTTAACTTTACCGACACAGAGAGTTAAAAGCCCCACCTGTATCCCGCACGCTGCCATCTCTGACACATGCAAGAGCACGAGCGTAGGCGCATCCGCCATTTGGGCCACCGGCAAGGGCCGCATTTTGGAGTGCAGGTGCATCAGGGGATGAGGAGGGGGGAGGGGGAGGGTGCGCAGACTGTGTGGGCCGTGCGGATAACTACGCAGACTGTGTGGGTGACTGTGCAGACTGTGCCCCTGCCCTGGCTGATGCGTACTGTGTGGACTGTGTGGTTGACTGTGCAGACTGTGCCCCTGCCCTGGCTGATGCGTACTGTGTGGACTGTGTGGGTTACTGTGCAGACTGTGCCCCTGCCCTGGCTGATGCGTACTGTGTGGACTGTGTGGGTTACTGTGCAGACTGTGCCCCTGCCCTGGCTGATGCAGCAGTGGCAAGGGGGGCTTTGGGAGGCTTGAAGGCAGGGCGAGTGCATGCGCAGCCTTGCAGGCTGATTGCATGAGTCCTGCAACCTCCCGGCACCACGCGCTGGCCGGCCACCTGCCCGTGCAGGCAGATGGAGGTGAGTGGACGCCAGCAGACATCGGTACTGCGTCGAGCAAGGGCAAGGGTATGTGCAGCTGCACCTGCCGTAAGATCCGGATGTGCACTTGGGGTAGGAGCACCTGCAGCACGAATAGGGCATGGGCTGTGCTGCTGCTGCTGCTGCTGCTGCTGGCGCTGCTGCTGCTGCTGGCGCTGGTGCTGGTGCTGCTGGCGTTCAAGTTGCTGTCGCCGCTGCTGTTGGCGAGTGTGCTTCTGTCTTTGCTTGGAACATCCACATCAGGAAGGTTGCCTGGCCCAGCCTGAAGACCATGCACAAGGCCCACACTGCTGCTGCTGCTGCTGCTGCTGCTGCTGCTGCTGCTGTCTTCCGACATCAAACCTCTTATGAGCACATACCCATGGCTGGAATCCGGGAGCGGCCCCCCCCCCCCAGTGGCTCCGATACCACACATAATTGCACAGCACCCTGAACAGCTTTGTGGCTTCCCCGGAGTGCAATTGCAGCGGCCTCACCACCCACCCGCTACGCAGCCCAGCAACCCCTGCGCTACAGTCCTCTTCTGCTCCGTCTGCTGCATGCATCCCTCCACTTTGACTGCTGCTCCTGCCCTCTGCCACCACCGATCCGGCCTGCTTGCTCATGCTGGTGGAGTTTCTCAATGACCTCGCCTGCGAGACGGCCTCCTGCATGCGCTGCTGTGCGCGCGCAGTGAGCAAGGGTAATGCTGCGCGCATGGCGTGCACGAACGACAGGACTGCTGGTGGCGTGTTGCATGGGGTGGAGGCGTCTACAGCTGTGGCAGGGATGTTGGCTACCTGCTGCTGCTGGATATCAGCAGGTGTGCCAGGCATGCTGGATTGTTGTGATGGTGACGGCTGCGAATGTTGGCGTGGACATTCATGCAAGAGCACAGAGCCTTGGTGTGGATCCAGCTGTGCTCCCCCTTCTGCAGCTCCAGCGGCGCATGTGAGAGGAGCGGCTGGCATGGAGGAGGGTTGTGTGTTGTGGCCTGCAGCGAGAGGAGTCATGAGCGACTCGCTGTCGCTGCTGCACCCTGCTGCCTGCTGAGTCATGAGCCACTCGATGTTGCTTTTAGGCCCTGCATCCTGCTGAGTCATGAGCCACTCGCCGTTGCTACCATGCCCTGCTGCCTGCTCAGTCATGAGCCACTCGCTATCATAACAGCGCCCTGCCGCCTGCTCCAAGCAGGTGAGCACTGTGCACAGGCTGGTGGTGGAGGGGGAATGGCGGGAGTCCTCCTGCAGGAGCGCCTGCAGCCTTGCTGAGATGGACCACCACAGGCGCCCAAGGTGCGGCCTGGGGCATGTGCGAGCCTCTGACATGCTCAGGACATGTGTGGACGCCGATCTCGGCTTGCAGGTGTTTAGGGGTAATGGCTGCGCTTGCAACGGCATGTGCTGCTGCTGCTGTCCCTCAGGGGCTGCTTGCACGGTATTGCTTGCCAATTTTGCGCCAGGATTGTCTGGCGTTTCGCTGCTGCTGCTGCCCCCGTACATGTGGCGTGTGATGTCCATGACACCGTTGGTGGTGCTGCTGCTACTGCTGCTGGCTGCTGCACCTGGCTCTGACATCTCAACTTGAGACCAGTCTGAGGCGGCGGGGGGGGCACGGCCAGGACGTTGCTGAAGGAGGGGAGCGTCGGTCGATGCCGTATGCCCTCTGCCATCACAAAAGCGTGCTGCGTCTGCTGGCTCATGCGCAGAAGCTGCCTGTGCTGCTGGTGCGTGCGGTGTTTGTGTGTAGGGGGTTTGACGTGGGGCCCAGAGGGGCTCTAGCACAGTTGTAGCCTTGGCCAGGACTGCCAAGGCCTCAGGGTTGGAGTGGGGAGCCAGAGCTGTAAAAGACTCCGCCACACAGCTGAGCACCTGCGAGCGCAAACAGCAGGAAGGGGACAGCAAGTAAGACCAGCACTGCGCAGGCTCTTGGGCGGCGTAGGGGCCCAGTATGAAAGTCATTCCCAGTTGAGCATACATGAGTGCAAAAGGAAGGAAAGGAAAAGAAAGTGCCAAGGCCAACATTGCCAATGCACCTGGGGGGCTCCAGTGAGGTCTGTTACAGAGGCCACTGCGCAAACAAACACTATATTGGTTGTTCCAAAGCAAGAGAGAGAGAGAGAGAGAGAGAGAGAGAGAGAGAGAGAGAGAGAGAGAGAGAGAGAGAGAGAGAGAGAGAGAGAGAGAGAGAGGACTAGGGTTGGCCAATTTTGTACACGTGCACCACATAATTCACATTGCCCTGCAAAAAAAGTGGTACCAAGCGGCATTTACATACGGAAATTGCCAACCCTAGAGAGGGCTGATGCCAGGCAAGGTGCAGGGGCGCACTGTGAGTGCATGCAGGTGCAGGTTTGTCTTAGCAATCCTTTGACATGTAAGCTTTAAAGGCTTGCAGATTTTGTACAACCCAAAAGCCACAGAAGTAAGGAAACAAAAAGCCCCACACAATACACACCCCACACTCCACACCCACACCCACACCCACAGACCTGTGGCTGCATGTGTGGCAAGAGGTCCATGGCCTCCAGCGAGTTCACCACCTGCTTCACCACCGCCATCCATTTGGGCAACACTGCTGCTGTTGATGGCGATGCTGTCGCCGCTGCTGCTTGTGCTGGTGCTGCTGCTAATGTTGCTGTTTGTGCAGGGAACATTGCTTCTGGGGCTGCAGCAGCAACAAAGGAGTCAGGAGGAGGCAAGGGCTCAGCAGCAGGCTGCCGCTGGAGGGAGGACAGCGTGGATATCAGCAGCGCTGCTGTGAGCTGGTGTATTTGGCCCTGCAGGCCAGGACTCCGGGTGAAAGGCAGGCCGGGGTCATAAGTGCTGCTTGCGACGCCGCCGCTGGTGTTGCTGCTGCTGCTATTGCTTTGGCTGGTTGAAACAGCCGGCTGGTTTGTGGCAATGAGGAGCTGCATGGCTCCGGCCAGGGCTTGGGCTGGGGGCACTGTTTCGAACACTGAGGACAGCACAGCACGGTGCTTGGGGCTGGCGTACAGCGCCTGCACTGCCGCCATGATTCCCTTGCCAGACCCAAGTGGCATGACGTTGATGCGCAGCAGGGCCTGTGTGCATAAGTATTAGACGGAGAATAGATGAGTGAGCAACGTTGGTGCGCAGCAGGGCCTGTGTGAATAAGTATTAGACGGAGAATAGATGAGTGAGCAACGTTGGTGCGCAGCAGGGCTTGTGTGCATGAACCATGTGGGGAGTGAGTGGACTAGTGAGGGATGTCTGCATGCATGGGCTGCCAAGCTTGTGAGAGCGTGTGTGTGTGTATATGTGCGCGCGCGTGTGTGTGCACGTGCGCGTGTGTGCGTGTGATTTTCATGCATAGATGTGTCTGTGTTCCTTGACCATCCTGTTGGCCTTTGCACTTATATGCCTGTGTGAACTTTAATCGCCATGTGCTCATACGCAACAATATTTCGTGCGCTTTCTGCGTGACGCTAACCGTTCAAAGTTTGTGCGTCTGGGTTTATGTGATTGCAGAAGTTTCTGAATGCCTACCTCCCGGGCATTGCATACATGCATGCTTCTGTGCACTGCACAGCCAGCAAGCACCGAGTGTTTTGTCGAGCTAACTCGTGCCTGCGTGTGCACCCCTCACAACTCAGACCACCGTTAAACATAACTGTCATCTTTAACTGCCAGCATAAGCAATCAACCTGATTGTGCCTTGAATACCAGAACAAAGCATCAAACTGATTGGGTTTCCAGAGGTGCACAGATGCTGGCACACTCTTGGAGTTTAGTACTGGCATTTGCAAGCAGGCCCCCTAGGTTGTGACACAGGTATTCACCAAAACACCAGTGTGGTAAGCAACCCTCCAGACCCCCACCAACGCCCTCTTTAACACACACACACACACACAGAGCTTGAACACTTTTGTGTGGCGTTTCCTTTCTTGACAACCTCGAGGCAACCGTACACACCTCAGAGAGCAGGGACTGATGTAGATGGACCTTGCCTGGGTGGTGGCATACACCAAGTTCCAGGAGAATGCTCACTTCTTGCGAGGTCAAGCAGCTTGGAAGGTAAGCTACAAGCGCCAAGACCAGACGCTCCTGTGAACCATCCAGACACATTTTTAAAACATGTCCGCACAAGCTCAATTGTTGAAAGGCATAAAGCACTCCTGGGCAGCCATCAACGTGCTACAGGCAGCCTCTCAAGCTCTACCTGTCAAAAATTGTGCATAGATTGAGACAAGGGCAATTATGTTCATCAGATGGTCAGGAAACTATTTTCGTTCTAGCGCATGAACATGCGTGAGCGGCGTAATTCGAGTGCTTGCAGATAGATGAGTCCTTCAAAAACCCAGCACATCTTTCATTCACTTTGTCTCCTCCAAGGTCCTCAACCACCGACCATGACAAACACTCCACTCAAGCTTGCCTGCCAGCACGCGTGTCTGCGCCAAAGTAGACAGAAAAGTAGCCTGATGTTATGCAGTTTGATGACATTAAGGTCGTGTCAAGGTTGCAAGAGCACCCTATGGGGTTCTGTGTATGCCCAGTGGATTGGCATGCAAAAAAGTGGAACGCATGATGCAGCATCCTGACGAGCCATGTGTATGCCCAGTGGATTGGCATGCAAAAAAGTGGAATGCATGATGCAGCATCCTGATGAGCCATGTGTATGCCCAGTGGATTGGCACGCAAAAAAGTGGAACGCACTATGCAGCATCCTGATGAGCATTGTGCTTGCACAATGGATTGGCACACACAAGGGTGGGCCACGTCATGTGGCATCCTGATGAGCATTGTGCTTGCACTGAGGATTGGCACACGCAAGGGTGGGCCACACCATGTGGCATTTTGACACCATCATGTGGCATCCTGACACGCCATATGGCATATTACGTGGCATCCTGATGGGCATTGTGAATGCACAATTAACTGGCCCACAAGAGTGGCATCTTGGTGCGCAGGAAGCACCACAGGGCATCCTGATGCATGCACAATTAACTGGCCCACAAGAGTGGCATCTTGGTGCGCAGGAAGCACCACAGGGCATCCTGATGCATGCACAATTAACTGGCCCACAAGAGTGGCATCTTGGTGCGCAGGAAGCACCACAGGGCATCCTGATGCATGCACAATTAACTGGCCCACAAGAGTGGCATCTTGGTGCGCAGGAAGCACCACAGGGCAGCCTGATGTATGCGCTATGGATTGGCACACAAAAGTGGCGCCTTGATGAACAGGAAGCAACACAGGGCGTCCTGATGAGCAGGAAGCACCACAGGGCATCCTGATGAATGCGCTATGGAGTGGCACACAAAAGTGGCGCCTTGATGAACAGGAAGCAACACAGGGCGTCCTGATGAGCAGGAAGCACCACAGGGCATCCTGATGAATGCACTATGGATTGGCACACAAGAGCGCCCTGATGAACAGGAAGCACCACAGGGCGTCCTGATGAGCAGGAAGCACCACAGGACAGCCTCGGCGCTGGGACTAGCAGAGTTGGTGAGGCGCACCATGCGGCATATCAGGTGGTTGGATTGGGAGTTTGCGCTGAGCAGGCGCATGGCACGGGCCAAGCAGCCCAGGGGCGTGACAGTTGAGGCTTCCTGTGATCCTGTTGCATGCGGTGGTCGATGCGTGTTCCCTGGGGGCATGGCTGTGAAGGCATCCTTGGGGAGCAGGCATGAGGTCAGGCCAAGGTCGAAGCGGCCAGGACCTGCGCAGGAAATGTGCAGCAACACGACGGCGGTAAGCATATGCAGGATGAGGAACAGAGGCTGCACACAACATGGAGGACGAGAAGAAGCAGGTTGGGGCCAGGAGGCCCCCTGTGGCGTGGCAATCTATGCACCTGTTGGCAGTGTTCATTTCCGTTTTAGCCGAGTGTGTGTGGCAGTCTGGGCTCCTTACCGTGCGCAGGCCATGCATAGCAAATCAGATGGTGCAGGTAAGCCAGCAGCAGCTGCTCATCAAGGCGCTTCTTTCGAGCTGATGCATGTGATTCCCAGGGTGATTTGCTGGATTGACAGGATGATGACATGCGCTATTGCTCAACAGAACAACCCGCCCCCCCCACTCATTTGCCTCAAACACAAAGCGTTACTTTCGAAATCACACTCAAAAAGACACACCAAACAAAGCAGAAGACAAGGCTTGCAATTACATACTTGCACTGCCCCAGTGCAGCTCTGGCAGGAACAGGACAACGGCTAGAAGAATGCAGAACATGGCACAAGCTATATTGGGGATTGCTAGAAGCATCTCCTAAGATATTTCGAATATAAGTTGGCAGCATAAGATTCAACCTCACCAAGAGCTCAGGTTTGGAGTCTAGAATCGAGGAGCTGATACCTGCCAATCCGCCTGCTGGTCCAGGACCACCACAACGCTATGCTTGCAAGTGCAGATGCATGCATGCACATGCTAATTCCCCATCATTTAGCCTCAGGAGCACACGTTTCACTGTCCAGTGAGCTCTGTTGTCCTCTCACTTCTCCCTCTGATCACGCTGGCGCTGCATACTCGAAGGGTTGCTCAGTCCTGCATGATGCGCTTCTGTCTTCTTCTTCTTCTTTTTCTTCTTCTTCTTCTTCTTCTTCTTCTTCTTCTTCTTCTATTCCTTTCTCTCAATGCACCTTTTCTTCCTCTTCTTTCTCATAACGCATCTTTTTATTCTTCTTCCTCCTTCTCTCCGTGCATCTTTTTTCAACTTCTTCCTCTCAATGCATCTTGTCTCCTCCTTCTTTCTCATACTGCACCTCTTCTTCTTCTTCTTCTTCTTCTTCCTCCTCTTCTTCTTCCTCTTAATGCAGCAAAGCATTGCTTTTGCAGGGCCCAGCACATGGGCAGGGTCTTCAAAAGCCGCACAGGAGTAATACAGCAAAGCTCACGGACAAATCCAGCTCATGGGCAGGGCTTACGAAAGCTGCAGCACACCTCAGCTCACGGCCGGCAGCACTCTCCTATTTCTCTCAGCACACCAGCAGATGCCGCAAAGCACAGAAGTCCCCTTACATTGTTTGTGTTGTGGCATTTCCTTCAAAATACTCCTGTACCTAAACCTGCAGCATCCTCAAATCCTCAGGTGCAGCAGTGCCATCTTTGATTCCTCAAAACCGTCCATTTGCTCTTCTCACAATCAAGCAATATGTTTTTACAGGAAAAACAAGTGCAGCACAGGAGGGCAAAAAAAGGCCCCAGGACGCCATGTTGACTGTTTGTGTGGGACCCCATGACCCTCCCACCCATACACCCCCCCCTTCCAGTGTCCCCTAGTCAAACAATAAGGGCACCGATCTGCTCTTCTTTTTATTCCCTATCCACGTGCACATTCACCGCACTGAGGAAGTGAGTTGCAGCAGATTTATGGGGCGAAAACTGAGCAGCAGACGCTCATGCAACCTGCCCTGCCAGGCACCCACAACTGGCTTGCGAGTCCACAAACTGCCCTTCTAACTTCACCAAGCAATAACACACTGAACATTTTCTCTTGCCTGGAAGTTTGGATTGATTTGCTGCATGACTGCCTCCACACCCATGCGCATGTGGCATTCACTCTAAATCACTGCTTCCACACGCCCTGCAGCTCACATCCATGCGCATATGGCACTGCCTCCGAGTCATGCATGTAGACCCCCCTTTCATTCAGTTTGCACCTGAGGGGTGCCAATCAACAGGACTTGAGCCCAGGAATCCGATTACATACTTGCAATCCTGTAGAAATGGCTCAAAAGAGTTTGAGGGGGGGTCCCGAGATGCCTAGACCTCCCCAACCCACCCACACCTACTGACTTCCTCTAATGGGACCTGTATGTGTTTTAATCAAGGGCTCTCGAGCTCAGGATTCCAAACAAAAAGTTTTAATTGAATTTGCACATGATAAATGTTATGCTTTTTGCATTCTCCTGTGCAGCGACAGTGTTTCAGGTGCCTTTCTTTGGGCTATCTTCTTGTACGTTTATGTACGTATACATCCCACAACGTAGAAACATGCTTTTTCTCAGAGCACTGCACCGCTTATTTCATTCCCCCGGACCACCCACCCACACTTTTCCACATGCATCCAAGAACCAACCTGTGGGATCCTCAGAGCGCAGTGCCGTGTCGATCCACACCTTGTGCTGGGTGGCATCAGGGGGAAGGCGCCTCGCCTGAGGAAATGCACAAAAGCAACACTTGGCATTTTCTCAATTTAATCTGCAGCACCTTGCCAGTGTGTGTGTATGTGTAAACATGTGTGTGTGTGTCTGTGTGTGTGCCTGACAGAGCAGTCATAACTCTTCAGCTGCTCAGCGCACACTCATGATGCTTGGGTTAAAAAGAAACTCAAATCTATCTGTATTCTGCTCTATTGCTTTGGGCCGAAGGAACTTTTAGAGCCATGTGGGCATGGGCAGATGTTGGGAGGAAATACAGATTTAATGCAATCAGCAAAATCACTTCTCCAAGCGTAGGGGGTCAAGGGAGCACTTAAGGCAAAGGCACTCTGGATCCCCCCCACTTAAAAAACAAAAAACAGGTGCAATGAAAGTTACTGTCCAGCAGTGCCCCACTTCAGACCTTAACGATGAAAAATGTTAACCAGCGGATGTTAGTAGCTGCCAGTAACATGCAAGGTAACAGCACGGAAGAGGCACCTGCGCCCAGTGCTAGTTGCGCTAAGGGGTTCCAGGCGCTTTGCTCTCTTGCCGCCCTTCTTTTGGTGGTACAAGGCGTTTAGGGCAGACAACAAAGTCTCCAAAGTCTCAAGCCTAAAAAAATGTGGCATTGCAGCACAGACGCCTGAATGCCAGGCACACGAGAGCATGATAATTTATGAGCAGCATCAAGGAGATGGTTGCTTGCTCATGGTCCCATTTGGGAGCATAACTACTGAAGATGCAGGGGGGTTGCATTTGCTCCTCTTTCTATACTCAGCCCTCTGGGCACAAGCGCCAAGAAGTAGTGTTTCTTGCATGCAGCTCCAGCTGCCCAGCTTGCACCATGACAGGCGCTGAACACACACACACACACACACAGAGACCGCTTCCTCTTTTCATGCAAGCACCAAGTCCACAAGAAACCCATGCAGACGCACGTACAAGCAAATGTTTTTGGTCTGCTCTGTTTCACCTTCAAACCATGCAACCCTTCATATGCCTAAGCGCATGAGCTTAAGCCCCAGGCATGTGGGCTGCTTCAAGCTTTGGCTCGACGGAAGGCACACATAGCGACCCCTGCATGCCTTACAGCTCATTTTCTACACAGTCCTTCATGGCCATCAAAACAATCACAGTCTCATCCTTCTTTTGTGCACAACTCCTCTACATGTCAGCACATGGTCTGCAAGGCTCACAAACCGCCATGAGCCTGATGACCAGCCTGTCAGCGCTCTTCTGCAAGAAAGCAGAGCATACGCATAACCCCATGCATAAGGGCACCTGGTCAGCAAGGTCCATAAGCCATGGGTCGACTTTCTCTATCAGCTCCTGGGCAGCCCTAGCCGTCAGGGGCCCCACGCCCACCACATACAGAGCCGCGAGTTCCAATGCGCGTGCATGGCTGACCTGTGGAATAGAAGCCTGCATGGATGTGGGATGCAACAAGCGAATGCCCATCACAAATCAAGGAAAGGTGTGTGTGTATACGTGTGTGTGTGTGTGTGTGCGTATTTTGAAATGCAGGTGTGCATGATGAGCACACCTTCACTGTAAGCAGCCACGTGCGCAGCGGCAGTGTGCTTTGCATGCTTCAAAAGGTGTTGTGTTCTGTATGCCACGAAAAGTAGACTTGCACTTACTTGAGGTGAAACAAGCAGCATCGGGAAGCAAGTTCAGAGAAAGTGAGCAGTAGGAGGAAAATACTTGCAACAGAAAACGCGCTTGCCATAGATCTGTAGCTTTTTCAGAACATGACAGCTTAGAGCAAAGCAGGGGCATGGGAGCTGTAGCTTGTTTGAAATGGTAGCAGGATATACAGGGCAAAAGCAAGATTGAGACACACATAATGCCCAGACGTAAGGAGCTGAACTTTATAATGGGAAGCTGTGTGCTGTGTGCAAGATATACGGAATATCCAGGCACAGGCCGCTGTGTGCAGTGTGCAAGACACAAGAAATATGCAGACATGAGAAGCTGTGTGCCATGCGCAAGACAGAAGGGACGTGCAGACATGGGCAGCTGTGTGCTGTGCGCAAGACACAAGGGATGGACACACATGGGCAGCTGTGTGCAGTGTGCAAGACACAAGAAATACGCAGACATGAGAAGCTGTGTGCCATGCGCAAGACAGAAGGGACGTGCAGACATGGGCAGCTGCGTGCTGTGTGCAAGACACGAGGGATGGACACACATGGGCAGCTGTGTGCTGTGTGCAAGACACAAGGGATGGGCACACATTTGCAGCTGTGTGGGGCAGGCCTCTTGCTGAGCAACAGGTTGGAATGGATAGCAGCATCCTACTCATGTGCACATGGTGCTTTGCAGTGCGCTCATTTCTGAACGTGGCTCGCTCAATCTGTTGTTCCTGCATAAGCACAGACTCTGTGTTGTGGCTGAGATGAGACAAAACATGCTTCTACAGACAGGCACGATCTGACTCTTTCAAACACGCAAGGTGCCTCCACTTGACACGACATCCATCAATGCACCTCGAGCCAGCCATCCAGCCGATGTCGGGCATTGAGGCGCACAGGAGCAGTGGGGGACACATGGGCAGCAGGTGCCTCACCCATCGACGCACCTCCAGCCAGTCAGCCAGCCAATATCGGGCATTGAGGCACACAGGAGCAGTGGGAGACACATGGGTAGCAGGTGCCTCACCTATCGACGCACCTCAAGCCAAGTTGCCAGGGATGGGCACACAGGCAGTGGGCGCCTCCTCTTTTTGGCCATGGCCAAGCCCTGCAGCGCCTCACCAAGGCTGCATGTGAACAGCTGCGGCCCTTGTGGTTCACTGGGCTGGGGCGGGGGCTCACGTGCAGGTAATGCGGCATTAGAAGCATGCAGCGGCGGCGGAGTTGGGTGCAATGCTGGGGACAATGGTGATTTTGAAGGTTGGTGCCTGTGACTGTGTCTCTGGGAGTGGGTGCTGCCAAGAGGAGAGGTTGGGGGGGGAGGCGAGGGGGGTTGCAGTGGTGGTTGGCGGGGGGCACGTGCTGATGCTCTGGTGGTTGTCGGCGAGGCTGTTGGCACAAATGAGGCGGAGGGTGGCGTATTGGAGCTGCCAAGGCGGGGCTGAGGAGCATGTGGAACACCTCCTGTCTGACCCTCCATCATGGGGCAAGGCGGGTCTGTTGTTGTGGGCACGGCCGCAGGCATGCGGCCAAGCGAAAATGCGGCTGGAGGTGCATGCAGCTTGCGCACAAGCAGATCCATGAGCTGCATAAGGGGGCGCTGTTGGTTCTCAGGCACTCTGAGCATTGTGTCCCGCAGCAGCCGGCCAGTAATGCGCAGCAGGCTACAAACCTGCTGGGCCTCTAGGGGTGGCAGCTTCATTCCTGGCCTGGCAGCCGCGCCGCGTGTTGGTTCTGGACAGGCAGCGTGTAGAGAAAAAAAAGAGGGGGCATGAGTGGGCTCTAGGGGTGGCAGCTTCATGCCTGGCCTGGCAGCCGCGCCGCATGTTGGTTCTGGACAGGCACCAGGCAGAGGAATAAGGGCACGCTCTCTCACCTCCACACTCATGCGAGCTTTGAGTGGGCTGGATAGGGTGGGCATTATGGAGGATTCGGTTTTGTACGGGCACTGTGAAGAGGAAAAAGAGGATGCATAAGCGATTTAGGTTGGCTGGATTATGCAAGGGTGCTGCGGATGGGCAGGGGTTGGATTTGTCGCGTTTGAGCAGGAAGGACAGCCAATGTGCTCAAGTTAAAACTTACACACCACCATCTCAGCACTGTTGTGGTGCATGCGCCTGTGCATATGCTGCTCAAAAGCACAATTGCCTGTGCGTGCGTGCGTGTGCGTGCGTGTGTGTGCGTGCTGAAAACTGTTGAGAAGATCACATCTGTTTGTCTATTGTTCAAACCTCCATATTCCCATATTCTACCGGATGGGCAAATTCAGGGTTGATTTAAATTACCACTGGAAATGAACCAGAGGAGGTTGCACATTGCTCATGCGGTTAATATTGCACATCAAGCGGCAATAAAATCAGGTGACATGTATGCATGGGGGGCCCTGGTACATTTGTCTGGACAGACTTGTCTCAGTACGCTTTTTTTGTGGCGTGGACATCAGGCAACATAATCAAGGCTACGAATTAACTACTGCTGCTGCTGCTGCTGCTGCTGCTGTCCCCGTTCTTTCTGCTGTTGGGAATCACTGTTGGCCGCTAAGTGGCACAAACTTCTCTCTGTGAGGACAGCCGGCACTGAGGCAGAACGAGGCAGAGCGCAATGGCAGTTGTATGGCAATCCAGCCCTTTGAGTAAGGACCTCCAGCAGCATGCCTGACCATGGAGGTAGCTCATGGATACACAGTGCTTACTGGGGGGAGATACGTGGGCGTCATCAACACCTGTATAGTGCACACTATCAGGCTGAGATGGAATGGTTTAGTTGCGGGCATCTCTTTAATGCTTCAGCTAAGCTTAGGTCCACGTAGGCAGGAACAGCTATGTATTCCTATTCTCTTGTTTTTTAAAGGGATCAAAAACCAGGAGGCCTTTAATGGCAGGTGTGTGTGGCATAAGCAGCGTCTGAGATAACTCGAGCCTGACAGGCATGGCAGCAAGTGGTCCCTTTTTTAAGGCACACAAGCGCGCGCCCTTACCATGCTTAATCTGCTCGTTGTCTTTTGGTGACCAGCACACTTCCAGGTCCCAATCAGCCAAGGTGTGCATGGCGCGCTCAACCATCCCCAAGTGGCTTGGGTCCAGCCGGAAACTAGGGGAGGTGGCGGAAGAGGCAGTCCATTGCAACGATCCCAGAGCCCTTTCTACTCCTTGCAGCAGCAGCTTGGGGTTTTCATCTGTCCATTCAGGACCCTGACGATTGAAAGCATGCTGACCTCCATCCGCCAGGGAATGGCGTTGTGCAGGGCTGCGTTGCCTGGATGGCTGCTCATGGGAAGGCTGATGCTGCTGAGAGTGTGGCAGGGTCACACAGTGAGGCTGCTCTCGTGCTGCGCGCTTCTCATAGCGTTGCCTTGGCCTTAGATGATGCTGCTGCTGCGGCGGCGGCGGAAGCGGCTTTTTTACTTGCTGCCTGCCTTCTTGGCTAGTTTTTGTGCTGGCACTCCTGACAGATCCACTCAGGTTGCCCTGATGGGATGGGAGTGCCGAGTGAGGGCTTGCAGGGGTGCAGCGACGTCGGCGGAGCATAAATAGTAAGTTGGAGAGGCTGTGGGAGGGAGCAATTGGTGATGGGGTAGGGGTCCCAGGTGCCTCGCATGGCCCACGCCCTGGCTGATGTACCTCTCTGTGCGACAGTGCATGCTGCGGGGATGAGCAGGGGCTCAGAGGCTCTTGGTTAACCAGGAATCCAGCAGCTTTGAACTGTCCCTGAAATTAAGAGCGGAGTGTCAACTGCATGGGTAAGGATCGGACTGCGTGCACGATGCAAGCAGATTGCAGCGCAAGCTTTTCCAGTACCAGTAGGTGCCAAGGTCGCTCAGCCACACTGATGCTGCAGCTGCCTGAAGACTTGAGCAAGGTGGACAGTAGAGCAACATACTTTTCCACTGGCATGCTTGCGTTTGTTGAAGAACGTTCATTCTTATAAGGGTAATTTTATGTATGACCCATTGATTATATATACCACTGGTACAAAACACTGTCGCCACTATTCGTTGGTTTCGGTTGAAGTTTGAAGTCAAATACAACGACTGTTGTGTTTGACTAGAATCATAAAGCATGTAATAAAGACAAAAATCATACATGCAAGATGTAACCGATTCTGATATGATCTTTCTGCCATGCACATGTGTGAGCCCATGAGGACACAAGGCACCACTGCAGCTGCTAGGCAGATGGTGATGCACCAGATCTCTTTTCAGTACAACTCATAGGCTGGTTATTTTGGCAGCGCATGCCCAGGGCGCTGCTTGCAAGCAGAGCTCTCGCACTTGTTCTCCGCTCATGCTCCACATGCACCCCTCTGCAAAGCAACAGCACAAGCCCAAGCGCCTTGATCTTGAGATGGGCTCACAGCGGGCGTGACAGGCCACCACTCAGCGCCAACTGGCACACCTCTGCAACTGCACTTCCGGGACCCCCAAGGCACTCTCGTTTCCTGTGCCCTCCATCCTCAATCACCGCATCTGCTTTCAGCCCTGTTGAAGAGCTCCTGCTGAAGCACTGTGGTTCAATCAGCCTGCAGGAGCTCCTCGTCTTTGCACGCCTACCAGACGCAGATCGCAGCCAATCCTGGCATGGTATGAATGCTTGCTGCATGAGTCTGCACGCCACACTGTCACTGGAAGCAAACATATTCAAACTATCTGTTTTTTATGATCTCTCTTTGTCAGACTACATTTTCTTTCTGGTTGTGATAAGGAAATACTAGCCATCTTGGTCCTTGTGTTTGGAACGCAGGACATGGGCTGACCAACATGATGCCTGTTGGAATCATGCTGACCTAAGCAACCCCCCACCCACCCACCCATACACACACACACACACACGCAAGAGCGCGCGCATTCGCATTCACACCAACACGCATGTTTTCTGGTACTTGTGTAGGTGCACTCAAGCGGGCAGGGCAGCACCAGTCCTCCGTGGTCGACCAAGCCCCCTATCTGCACGAAAAGAGTGGGGATGCCCAGAAGTATGCACAGGTGCACGCCCTGCATGTGCTAGCTGAAGAAGCCGGAGCTCAGCACAGGGGCCATGGGCAACATGCATTCTGGTCAGCCCTGTGCGCAGCAATGGAGGCAACACATTTCCAGCAGGTAGCACGGCAAGGGGGGTCGATGAGTGCCTGTCCAGCGCTGCATGCCCCTCCTTGTGTCTGTTGTTTGGCATACTTGTTGAGCTTCATCGTTGGTTCTGTCTCTGTCAGGCCCGTTCAGTGGCCTTTAGCGCCCCTTCTGCACCCAGCACACATCCCTTTTGTACCCTAATGCAAGCCCCTTGAACACACACACACACACACGCACGCAAAATTATGTTCAATCTGGCTTGCTCACAGGTAGCAGCTGCACAGGCTGAGGAGGTGCTGGCGCTCAGCATGGCCCTGTGCGAGTGTGGGGTACGGCATGCAGGCGTGTGGCGTGCCTGCTTGTCCCGGGTAGCCTCATGCCAGCCTGCACCTGCCCTTGAGGACCTGCTGGCGGTCATAGAGGGGGCAGCCCTGGCAGGTGTGGTGCTTACTTGATCCAGCACTGACATGATTGGGTATGACTAGGTTTGACCAGGTTTGACCAGGCATGGTGCCTGCTCAGGTCCAGCATCGACGTGACTGGGTATGACTTGGTTTACCGCTATGACTAGGTTTGACCAGGTTTGACCAGGCATGGTGCTGCTCAGGTCCAGCATCGGCATGACTGGGTATGACTTGGTTTACTGCTATGACTAGGTCTGACCAGGTTTGACCAGGCATGGTGCCTGCTCAGGTCCAGCATCGGCATGACTGGGTATGACTTGGTTTACTGCTATGACTAGGTCTGACTAGGTTTGACTTTGGTTTAACCAGGTATGGTGTCGCCTACTTAGGTTCAGCACTGACATGACCTCCCTGCCAGAAGAACACCAGAATTGGGGCTGCAGGGTCAAATCCCATTTAGGTTGTCCGTGGGGTATGTGGTCTACCTTGCCTTGCCTGTGGGGCGCATGGTTTACCCTGCCTTGTCTGTGGGGCACATGGTTTACCCTGCTTCGTCTGTGGGGCGCATGGTTTACCCTGCCTCGTCTGTGGAGTGCATCGTTCACCCTGCCTTGTCTGTGGGGTGCATGGTTTACCCTGCCTTGTCTCGGTGGGGTGCATGGTTTACCCTGCCTTGTCTCGGTGGGGTGCACATGTCTGTTGAGGCACGCACCTGCAAATCGCTACTTGGTGAGAGCGGATGTGTAGTCTGTTGAGGCACGCACCTGCATATCGCTACTTGGTGAGAGCGGATGTGTAGTCTGTTGAGACACGCACCTGCAAATCGCTACTTGGTGAGAGCGGATGTGTAGGCAGGAACCTCTGCAACCACCAGTCCAGCCTCAACAGTGCGACATATGTTGGTCGTGACATGGGAGCCTCGTTGTTTTGTCTGCTTACGAGGATGCTTCAATCCCCCCCTCTCCCCCCCCCCCCCCCCATATACACACGCACGCATGCACGCACACAACAGGTGTGCCATGCCCCCCGGAGGCTGCAGCAGCCCTCATAGAGCGCATGTGCCAGCTGGCCATGCCAGCCTCCCCCCCCCCCCCCAGCAGCGACTCATGTGTCAACAGCAGAACTGGAAGGCGAGAGGAGCATGTCTTTGGACCCATCCTACTCACTGCAGGCTTGGTATGAGGGCTTTTCAGCTGATGGGGGCTGGGCAAAGCTGGGACCTGATAGTGAGGTTGGGCAGCAGGGGGAGGCAGGAAGGATGGGTGGGCCTGGTAGCAGCTCTGCAGCTGCGTGGGCTGAGGACCTTGCCATTCACAATAAGCAGCAGCAGCAGTGGCTGCATAGTGCTGGCCCGTTTTGGCCGCAGCCTGGGGCCTGTACTCCTGGCGTTATCGCAGACACAGTGTTGGCTCGCATTGCGCATGCAGCGGGCTTCTGCGCCCAATCATTGACAGCGCAGGGTGGGATGTGGGGGGGCAGAGAGACTGCCAAGGCAGGTGGCTCTAAAGCTGCTGGTGCGGGAAATGAAGCAGCCCACAGCTCGGATGCGGTTCCTGGGATAGAGGGGGTGGGGGAAAACACCGGGGGGGTTCTCATTCTCCAGCAGCAGTGCGAGCAGCAGCAGCAGCAGCAGCAGCAGCAGCAGCACCCATGGCTTGACTTGCCGGAGCCTGTGGCTGCCTCAATGTGCACAAACCGCAGCCCTTTGCAGCTCTGGCCTGCACAATCACTTCCATCCGCACAGAAGATCGCTGCCGCCGCTGGTGCACCCACAGCCTCTGCGCGATGTGTGCCTGGTTCAGACATTGGTCCATATGGGGGGGCTGGTGGCGCCCCAGGTGCTCATGGTCAGGCCAGCCAACTTGAGGGGGGAAACATAGCCGATGAAACCCTGATGATGGGTAAGGAGCATCGAGCACGAGGGGCGGCTGAGGTGTTCCTGCCTGCCTGCCAGCTGCTATGGGCGGGGCTGCCTGGCATGACGGATGTGCGTAGCCTGCTGCAGGTGCGCTTGTGGGCGGTGGGGGGAGCATGCGTAGATGGTGTGGGCGTTTTCAAATTAAAGACATAAACTCCTGCAGTGATGCTGAAATGGGAATGGGGAATTGGACTGGGGGGACGGTGGGGAAGTGGAGGGGTGCTCCCTTGGTTGTTGCGCACCCAAATTCACAGAATCCTCCAAACTGGGAATCCATCTTGTTGGAAAAGAGTCAAACGCACTCAGATTTGTGGTTGCTGTGGAACATGCGAGACGCCACGAAGCAAATGCATTGACCTTCACATATGCACAGTTCCTCCTTTCTGTTGCTTTCGATTCCACTCCAGCATTCATCCTACATTACCTCAGGGAATGTGCTTGCAGTCTGTGCTGCCATTAAGAATGAATGCAGGTGCAGCTCTGCCTCCTGTTTTTTGCTTTTCCCTCGTTGTGCTCTGCATTGCACACTGAGCTTGCTTGAAAACTGACGGAGATCCTAGCTCTGTCTCCTGCCTGTGCTTCCCCCTGGATGTATGCTGCAGGCTGCGCTTTGCTTGAGAAGTGAATGAAGAGAAACTCCATCTCCTTTTTGATTTCCTCTGGCTGTGATGCGTGTTGTACTTTGCAGGTTGCGCTTGCTGCCTCGGTGAAGTTGCCACCTGCTGGTTATTTTGTGTGTCGTATGTTGCAGGTTGCGCTCGTGTAATGAGTGCATGCAGATACAGCTTCACCCTTTTCCTGCTGTCTCCTGGTGTGCCGTCATACGTTGCAGGTTGCGCTCGCTGCCTCGGTGGTGAAGTTGCTACCCCTTGGCTGTGAGGTTGTGCCATGCGTTACAGGTTGTGCTTGCCTTTGAGGAACGAATGCAGGTACAGCACCATTCTTTACCTTGGTTGCGCTTGTCGCCTCAGTGGTGAAGGTGGTACCTCTTGGTAATGATACTTATTGTACTGTATTGTATTGCAGGTTGCGCTCGCTGCCTCAGTGGTGCCTGGCAGCATGGGTGCGCCAGAGCTGGCATCTGCGGCATGCGCACGTGCGGGTGTGCTCATGCAGGTATGTATTGGCCTGCTCAGGCAGGACCGTCAATCCAAGGTGAATTCAAGGAATGCAAGAAGAGGATCCAGGGACAGGGTCAAAGGACAGGAAGGATGTATCACGAGGGGAAAAGTTCCATGATCGAGTGAAGAGAAGCCATGTGGCGTGCGTCTTGGTTTGCAGTGCTCCAGACGCCGAGCAATCTTGTCTGCCTAGCGATGAGGAATGAGTCTATTACAAAGTCATGATATGTATGTTGCAGCACGCATGCACACATACATACTATGTGCACGATCCATCTGAATAGTTGGAATGTGTGTTTTAGTGACCTGCAGTGTTTGCAGGTGTATCCATGATTTTTGCAGGCAAACAAGTCTGCTGGGTCGTGTTGTCGCAGTTGTGCACCATTTCCTTGATCTGAATGAAATGCTCGCTCGTACTTTCACAGGATGTACATGCAGGCGGCCAAGAACGCTTAGTGCCTGACTGGCCTATGCACAACTTTTCTGAAGTCTTTCCTACACACACACACACACACACACATACACACACACACAGTTTACAATCCAATCAATCCAGGGTCAGCTTGCCGAGTCCTCTGCCGCGCTGCCAGCTGCCCTGCGCCGGGCTACGCAGCGCGCGCGGTGGCACGCCCTGTCCCGCAGGAGGCGCATGAACAGGGCCGATGCTAATGCGGGCCTTGGCAGTGTTTCATGGCCCAAGCCCAGCAGTGGCGCTGGTTCAGACGAGGCTCGCAGCACGCAAGCTTTTCGTGTGCTGGAGGGTGCCCATGGTGCAGCACCTCAATGGGAGCTGGTGGCACGCACGCCCATGGCGTCGCAATCGTTGGGGCGGTGGCTGCCTGGAGGACAACAGCAGAGGCGGCTAGGCTCATGGCAACGCTTGATTTTGCAGCTGAGGGAGCTTGAGCACCAGCTGCACGCGCAGCTGCAGCAGCAGCAGCAGTCGCAGGGGCAACAGCAACCTTTATCCGAGTCCTTCGGTGATCTTCCTGGACCACAGAGCCAGCAGCAGGGGCAGCCAGCTTGGGCACAGCAGGCAATGCAGGAGCATCGCCCACCCTCTAGCTGCGCAAGCGCACTTTCCTCGGAGAGCCTGGGGTCTGATCGATCCAGGTGCGCGGTGTCAACTGGAGCAGCAGCAACAAGCCACCTCGCCGCAGCTGCAACCACAGCTGCAGCATCAACAGCACCAGTCAATCCAGCAGCATCTGATGATGCAAGCCTTCCTCTTTGGCGTGCATCCCAACGCATCCACCAGCAGCAACCGCTGCAACTGGTACAGGTGCTACAGGGCCTCAGGGACACAGTGCTGCCGCCTGAGAGGCCCAGTCCTTACGGAGCAGCTGCAGCAGCGGCAGCACAAGCAGCAGTTGATGAAGGCCATGGGGCCGCAGGCTCTCAGAGAGCGGCAGCCAGAAGGCAGCCGCGCCTTGACCAGGCTGCTGCTGCTGCTGCTGGTGCAGCACCAGCAACTGCAGGGATGCAACTCACGGCTGACCCTGCAGGCTTAGCTGCACACCCTGTGCCTCCGGCCTTCCAAGAGGTGCAGGACAGCATCTTGCAGGCGCTGCAGGTCAGTCGAGGCAGTGTTTCTTTTAAGGATTTGGGCCCTGTAGGCAATGGACTACACAGGGTGCTCAAGCCAAAGTAATGAGTATGCAGGCACCCAGAAATCATCCTGCCAAGATTCCGGCAAAGCCAAAGCCTTGGCAGTTGTGTGTGCGATACGATACTTTATTGCATCAAAAAAGAGTCAGTGCATTAAGGAGAGTTTCTCCACGCTCTCCAGTTTATGTTTCTGCCCTCAATACTGTGTCCCACGCACATGCCGGCAATCCTATAGCTATGGGACTCCCCATCACTGTCCTCATCCATATCTGCACAATCACTGGGTCTGACTGCTGCCTGCGGCCACCCCCACGAGCTGCTGGACAGCGCTCCTTTGCGCCAGCCCTCTTCTGGATGGCCTGCACACAGGGGAAATGCTCAAACGGTCAAATGTGCTGCGGTGCAAGCACACAAGGCAAAAGCATCCAAGTGCCTCTCCTCCATGCGGTCGCGCCGAGGAGCACTGCATGAGTCATTAGGGTTGGCCAGTTCCGTGTATGGGTTCTTCAAGTATGATGCATGCGGATAATATTTGTGCATAATCGCATATGTTTGGGCACGTATATGTTGAAATTGTGAACTTGTACTGTTGAATGGATAGAGGTGTGGCCGTGTATATGCCGTATATATATTACCATATGATATATTACATGGAATTGGTCAACCCTATGCATGATGCATGCATGGTGCTTGTGCCAGCCTCATGCCGGCCTGGCTTGGCTGGCATTCCGGCCTGGCTTGGTGCTGCTGCTGGAGGGGGTGCTGCACTGTTGCTGGGCTTCCATGGGGTGCTGGGCCTCTACAGGCTGCCACCTGTGCTCCTCGCTGCTGTCTGCCTCGCCTACCCAGGGAACTACTGATACCCGACTCGGTCATTGTTTATTTATTATCATCAAGATTATACAGGAAGAAATAGGCAACATGGGTGGTCCCTGGGAAGTTTGATTGTGGCCTATTGGCAGGCCCTCCAGGTCGCCTACCACCAATTGGCTACGCGTCGCTATTAATAGAAACACTGAGTCTAGGGTATGTGCTAGAGGGTCTTCAGTTTGCTTCCAGGGGTAATAAGGGGCAGCATAACAGCATGTCCTGCATCAGCCCCCCCCCCCCCAAAAACAATCCTGATCCAAAAGGTGAAAAACAAATGTTAGATGGAAGGCATATGATGTAAAATTTGGGCTGGATCCCTCTGACCCAACCCCCAACTCCCCAACCCCTCTCTTCTTGCCCCTACAGAGACAAAAGGGGCACCAATTTACTCTTCAAACTCTGCATGTTCTTCACGTTCATAACCCTTAGATCACAGCAGAGCTTCGGGGCAAAAACTAGGCGCAGAAACTCACGCATGTATGTCCTGCCAGGCACCCATGACTGAACTGTAAGTCCTCAAACAGCCATCCTTACTTAACCATCCAATTATACACCTTATGTTTCTTTTTTTTTGTTGGTTAAGTTTGGATTGATTTGCTTGATTTTGCCTCCACCACCCCCGCGGCCCGCAACCATGCGCATCCTCCACCCCTTTCATTAACTTTGCTCCAAAAGGACGCCAGTGAACAGGACTTCAGCTTCAAAATTTATTGGTTTGTCTTCAATTTTGTGGAATCGTCCCAGAAAGATATAAGAGGGGCGTCCCAAATCCCCCTGACCAACCCATCTCAACCACCATTTACATTCACATCCCATTCAAAAGCCCCATCTCACTCTCCATCTCAATATTCCGAACTTCATGAAAGCATGGACACAATTCAAAAGTTCTGCTTTCTGGCACCTCCTGCCTAGGCTGTGCTATTCCAAGTCTGCCTTGCAGTGCAAGTTTGCAGGGGTCACTCAGCCTTATCATGCATTGGTTATAATCTTATTATCAAGAGTTAGGTTGGCTACAAAGAGAGCCCATGTGTGTTTCAAGCAGGGGCTGGTTGCACTTTGCGCCTATTTTTGGGCCTGCTCTGTATTTAGGGCTGTAGTCATGGGCTCCCGTGTTTTTGAAGGCAAGTGTGCACCCTCCCAGGTACAGAGGCGCTGCGCATACAATCCATCTGCTGAGTCCCTCTGCCTCGTTTTCTCCGGAAATCAGCGCCCAAGCGTTTTTCCTTCCTGATATTTCAATTTTATTGAGTCCTAATGCCTTGTCCCGAGCACTCCAGAAATCAACGCCCAAGCGCTTTTCCTTCCTGATATCTCAATTTTATTGAGTCCTAGTGCCTTGTCCTGAGCACTCCAGAAATCAGCGCCCAAGCGCTTTTCTTGCCTGCGTGCCCCCTTTCCTCTGTGCCTGTCTTGTCACATGACTCATGTGTTGCCCTTCACGCGCTCCTCATGACTAGGGTTGACCAATTCCACCTAAATCCGCCACATACATTGTATTTCCCCTGCCAAACAGCTGATTTATGCAGAGCATCTGTATTAAATTGGCCAACCCTGTGCGCACCTCATGGTTTGTGCATTTTCCCAGCCTTTGTGCTCTATCCCTCCACCTCCACAATGCCGCTGAACCTTTCCCTCGCATGCGCAAACTCAAGTGCAACTGGAACAGGCTGTCGTGGACCTTATATCTTCCATTTCTTACACATGCACACCCTCAGGCACGCCTGGACCCTCTCCCTTTCTCTCACACTTGCATTGACACTCAAGCACAACTCTTGCACGTGACATCTCACACATGACGTCTCTCTCTCTCTCTCTCTCTCTCTCTCTCTCTCTCTCTCTCTCTCTCTCTCTCTCTCTCTCTCTCACATGATGCATGCATATGCACACTCAGGCACAATTCGAGCAGGCTGCGGTAGATCTTGGGCCATCCATGCTGCTACTCCCCTACAGCAACGTGGCCAGCCCTGTTCATGAGCCCTCGCCAGGGAGAGGACCAGCAGCAGCATCAACGGCCCAGCACCAAAGGGGTCACCTCAGACATACCACCACAGAGACACCGCCAGGGGGAGGATCAGCAGGAGCAACAGAGGTGCAGCACCAAAGGGAGGACCTCAGACACACCACCACAGAGACACCATTAGGGAGAGGATCAGCAGGGCAGCTGCTCCACGCCTGGGAGGTGCTGGGGGACATATACTATCCCCCCATATGGGTGGCGAGGCCTGAGCTTGCGGATGCTTGGCTGCGAGCTGCGCGGGCTGCCATGGTGGCGGGCCTGGCAGATGTGGGCGAGATCTGCAAGTGAGTGGGTGTGAGAACTTGCAGGGAGTGGGTAGGCATGAGCTGCGCGTGCTGCCATGGTGGCAGGCCTGGCGGAAATGGGTGAGATCTGCCAGTGAGTGAGAATTTGCAGGGAATGGGTGAGGCACGAGCTGCGCGGGCTGCCATGGTCGCGGGCCTGGTGGAAGTGGGCGAGATCTGCCAGTGGGTGGATGTGAGGATTTGCAGGGAATGGGTGAGCCATATAGCCAGCGAGTGAGAGTGAGGATATGTGGGGTAGGCATGTTGCTTTTGGGCATTTGTGGAATGGTTGCAAGCGACAGCGGGTGATTGCGTGTTAAGTTTGCAGCTGTTCATGTAAGGTCTGTCGGTGTTTGGGTGGAGAACGGATGCAGCCAATGATGAGGCGTCCTTGCTTACGGATGACCATGCGACTTGATGTATGGCGCATAGGTGCCATGCTTGCACACAGAGGATGATGTAAACAAGAGGTGCAGGGCAGACTCAGAGAATGTTACACTCAGGGTCGTGTTCATGAGAGACATAGGGACGTCACAGGATGGGTTTAAGAGGATGACCTACATCCTTGCAGTGTCCTGGTAGTGCGACTCAAGCACGATGTAGAGGAAGCGGAGGTGACCGGATGATTTGCCTCCCTGTACTCTATGCTACTAAAGTCTCCCAGCAATGTGACTAGAGCATGGGGAGGGAATACAGTTAGCGAAAACAGAGTGGTGAGGCAGGGTCTCATGGGGCTAGGCAGCTGCAGAGCTCAGCCCTCTTGAATCGTGACTCCAGCTAGAGGTGCAGCACCCCTAGACCGCACCCGCTCCGCATGCGATTTGGCTCTTCCACAGATTTGCCTCCGTTGGCTTGTCTCACCCAGACCTAACTTGTGTGGCACAAGCGCTGGTAAAGAGCTCAACAAATGAAGAGGTGGGCATTGCAACTCATGGTGCGTACTCTGCTGTGCTCCTTCAACTGCCCCATAAATGCTCAACCTCCAGGATTGCGCGTGTCGCGAGTGGGTTACCTCCATGCCTTGGTGGCCCCCACGCCTCCACCCTGCACGAGCGCCCACAAGGTCCCTTCAATCACCCTACTGGCACTCCTGACTCCGCCTGCAACCACCACCCGCCGCACGCATCTGTCAGTCCAGGAGTACATCAAGACCAGCAGCAGCGGCAGCAGCACTCGGCTCCCCTCCCTCCCCTCTTTCCCCACCTCCAGGTGCCCCTGTCACAGCAGTTGCAGCTCCTAGAAGCAGCTGGTGCCGCACTCCACCACCAACCCCATCCCCCCTCTGCCTCCTGCCCCCAGCTCGCCACCCTTGCATCTGCAGCTTGGGCGGCGCGCAAGGCACATGCACTACACCGCACCCAGCCCTCCTCTTCCTCCTCTATCAACTTGCCTTCCACCTACCACCGCATGGATACGTCGCCTCTTTGCGCCTCGCACACGAAGACGCGGGATAGCTCCCCCTCACACACATCACCACCCTCCTCCGCCCTGTCCGCTCGTGAGTGCCCCTCGCCGACACCTGCGCTTCACAGCCCTCTGCCTTCCTCTCACCCCTCACTACCCACCCCTGCCGCTAGTGACTTCTTGCAAGCAGAGGCAGACAGCACCCTTTTGCACGCTTCCCTGCACTTGACCAGGCCTCTGTGGCCCTCCGTTCCGCTCCAACTGCATGCCATCATTAGCTGGATGGCAGAGGCGGCAGGGGCCATGTTGGACAGCGCGCGCCCACAGCACTCAGGCCAGAGCTTGTTTGCAGGCGGATCCCCATCCAGGGCAAAAGCCACAGGGCCAACACCCCCACTCCTGTTCCATCACCAGCAAGGCTCAAAAGAGTTACAGGCATGGCGCTGTGAGGGACCGGACGTCGCAGCCGCTGCAGCACCCGCTGGTGAAGCGCGCCACAGTGAGCAGGGTCCAGGGGCTACAACAGACCAATGGGCTGCTTGGGCTAAGCGAAGTGGTGCGTCAGGGGCAGCAGCGCCCAGCGGGTCCATGCAACACCAGCAGTACCAGCAGCAGGTGCTGCAGCAGCACACACTGCCACCTGCAGAGGTGGTGAGGCAGCTGGGCCTCCCCGCTGTTGCCGCTTTGCTCAACCTGACCAGCAGCAGCAGCAGCAGTTGTGGGAGGGGGGCAGTGGGAGCTTATGCGGGGCTGCTCAGCACCACTTGGACAACCGCCCTCTCTGCTGCTGCTGCCAACCAGGTGGTGCGCATCCATAGAGCCTGGATGGCAGAAAGCTGCTCGCATGTGGGCCAGGCTGCGCATACCCCTGCACCAGCCCCTGTGGGGCCGGATACCATACTTGATCTGGCGGCTGTTCTCAAGGGCAAGGTAAGGGGGCATGAGTGCTGCTTCTTTTTTGTGAAGTAAGGGGGCGTTGGTGCTGCAAATCTTCTTTCAAAAGGTGAGGGGGCATGAGTGCTGCGGCTTGTTTTCTCAGAAAGTTGCGGTGGGCAAAGAGGCTTTGAGGTAGGAAGGTAAGGGGGAATAAGTATGTGCTGCAGCTCTTTCTTTTGAGAAAGTGAGGTGGGCCGAGAGGCCCGGAAAGTAGGAACGTAACCTAGTCGCATTGCCAGTGTCGGCCGCACAAAATGGCAGGAGACTGCCAGCAACCACAGCTTTACAAGGTGCCACACATTGGTTGACACGCAACCAACTTGCATGCTTTCTTGCATTGGGAGGAAGACACTTGTCTGTACATGCTCCCTTACACGTGCAGAGGTACATGTGTGTACCACACATGAAAGGTTGCACGTTCGGCTGTGAGCTCGCACACGCGCCACTGGGCTCCCTCATCAGAAAATCATACACATGCGTAGGAATCAGTATTTGCTTACATCACTCCAAAGTGCTGGAGAAGACCTGCAACACACGCTATATGGCAACCTGTAGGAGGCGGCATTAGTAAGAAATGCTGTATCACGCATTTAGCGCTGGAAAATATGATGTGCAGCGCTATATACTATTCCCTATACATGTGTGTGCATGCAGAGGGTCCACTTGGCGCTCCAGGACTGGGCCTGCGCACACCTGAGGGCCGCCCACCGTGCAGCTGCAGCACATAAGGTGCTGGGCCTGCCATGGCAGCAACTGAGGCAGCAGCCCCAGGACTTCCCACGGCCAGGGGGTTCCACGCAGCCGCAGAGTTCCCGGCAACTGTGGCAGGAGCCACAACATGCCCTCTCCATCTCCCAGAAAACCCCAGGGAATGCCAACACATCGCCCCAACTCCCCCCCCACTTCCCTTGTCCCGAACCTCCACAGCCTGCTGCAGCGCCTACAGACACACCCTGCTCCTCACTGACACAACGGAGCAGCCCGGAAGGCGCCCTTAACCTTAGTCCAAGCCCACTGCATTTACACAGCCAGCCTTCCTCAAGTCCTTCCTTGACCCACTCTCCCTCTCCTCTGAGCCCTCAGGCTCAGGCTTCTGCCCCTGACCGCCCCGACTTCTGCGCGCAGCTGCAGGCAGCTCATGCGCTGAATGGTGCCGCCCTGCACGTGGAGGCGCTGCTGGCAGGTGCGCATAGCTGTTGTTGTCAGTGGTGGTTGTGGTGGGGGCATGGTGTTTGCACTGTCTTGGTGATCGAGCCGCTGCTGGCAGGCCTGTATGGTTGTTGTTGCTGTCTGCAGTAGTGGTTGTGATGGTGGTGGTGGTGGTGGTGGTGGCGGTGACGGTGTCGGAGGTGGCGATTTTGCATGCACACCATAGGGTACAATCCCATTGTGTTCCCATTTCCTGCATCCACCCCCTTTCCCATCTCTTGCTTGCATCCACCCCTCCAAGCAAATATTCTCAACCCCTGCAGATCATGGCCTTTTACCCTCACCCCATTTTGACTGCCACTGAAAATGTGGATGAATCAATATTTCACACGCAGTCTATCAGAAGTTGTATGCGCGCGCGTGCGCACACGCGCACACACACACACACACAGGCTGGCCTGAGGGTGTGAAGCTGCAGCAGGGCCTGGTGGATGCAATATGCGCAGCTGCTGCCGCACCTGTGCTGCACATCGTCACTGCTGTGGGCCTGGCCAAGCATGCCAAGCGCCTAAGACTGCACAAGGGCTCAAAGGTGTGTGTTTCTGCGTGTGTCCGTGTGTGTGTCTGTGTGCGTCTCTGCGTGTGTGTGCGTGCGTGCGCGTGCGCACACGCATATGCAAGCACACTAAGATTGTTAACTACAGTATTTGCATCGGTGCTGTTCTGGTCCTCATGGTTTCAACGCATGCAGGTTGTTGAGAGGGAGGGTGATTGCAAAGCAGAGGAGCCTACTTGCACTGGAGCTGGACCATCTTGAGTCCCCGCAGCCCAAGAGCGCGCGGTGTTCAGAGGACTGTACATGCCTGGGTACAATCCCTGTTTCCGCTTCTCCTTTGTCACCTACAATCCGCCAAAGGTGCCACGCCCTGTGGAGCCCTTTTTGTCATCAGGCCATCATTTGCAGACACCATGCACTGCAAGTCCTGTCGTGTGTGTGCCCTCGTAGAGGGAGACCCATGTTGGGCTACTTTCCTTTGTTGCAGGTGCCGCGGCCTGCAGCAAAGCAGATCCTGGCCCTGCAAGCCACTGTCCGCCACCGGGTGCACCAGTTATGGGGCGAGGCAGCCGAGCTGGTAGGTGGGGTGCACCAGTTTTGGGGCGAGGCAGCCGAGCTGGTAGGTGGGGTGCACCAGTTATGGGGCGAGGCAGCCAAGCTGGTAGGTGGGGTGCACCAGTTATGGGGCAGGGCAAACAAGCTGATAGATGGGGCCCACAAGTTATGGGGCAGGGCAAGCAAGCTGATAGATGGGCTGGGGCTAAACAAGCTGCGTGGCAAGGGTGAGATGTGTGGGTCATATGAGGCAGTTGCAAAAGTTTCCATGTCAAGTTGAAAGAGAAGAGCAGGTAATGTGGCAGGGTAGCCGAGCCAGAAGGTGGGGCAGAGACAATGAAAATTTGATGTGGTGGAGCACGTGGGGAGGTGCTCCAGGGCTGACTAAGCTGTGGCGTGTGTGGGTCAGAAGACGTTGGAATGACCGATCCACGGGGTAAGTGGGGTCAGTGGGGAGGTGCTGCAGGGCTGTCCAAGCTGTGAGACGCGGGGGTAGACTACGGGAGATTTTGCAGGTCAGACCAATTTGACGTGCAAGCAGAGTACGCAGAGCGGTGTGTTGTGCAGAGAAGGTCAGAGTTTGAGCTGGGGACGTGTGGGGCATGACAGGCCCGCTGGAAGGCGGCGAGCAAGGTCTTGCTTTTCTAGGTCAGCGCTGTGCGCATCCCTCCAAGTACTTTTGGGGGACGACAGGCCCACTGGAAGGAGGCAAGCAGGGTCTTGCCTTTTTAGGTCAGCGCTGTGCGCATCTCCCCGAGTACTTGTGGGCACTTACGCTCGCGTAAGCATGCACAGACCTATGCATGCGCGCGTACATACACACACACACACACACACACACACACACCTATGTTCGAGAAAAAGACGCGTCACCAGTGTGCACGCACACACACGTGTGCGTGTGTGTGCCTGCCTGCCTGTCTGCCTGTGTGCCTTTGTGCCTTCGTGCGTGCTTACGTGTAGCTTGTGTATTGCATGCTGTTTGACTGGAAGATGTGCATTGCTCACAATAATGCAGCACGGTAATGCATGACACACATATTTGTTTTGAAGGGAGGTGCATAGGTGATGTTTGCTTTGCAGGGCTCAGGCAAACACATCTAGAATGCTTGCGCGTCGTTTGTAGCTTCAGATCTTTTTGTGAGGGGGAAGCGGTCGCTCCACCGCACTCATGAGGAAGGAGCAGAAATGCCTTATATCAGTGACATGATGAGGAAGAGGTGTCCAGCTTGCCTCATGTCTGCCTCACAGATCTTCACTGCTAACGCCTCATGGATGACGCAATGAGGAAGGGATTACTCGTGCGCGACATGTGTCCCTCCCTTACATGTGGAGCCTCCCTGCAGATGTATCCCTCCAGCTTCCATGGGGCACCAGCCTTGTGTCAGAAATGGATCTGTCTCTGATTTCACCTGCGCCTGTGTCTGTCGTTTGTCCAGGTGCTCATGTGGTGCATGCCCATTTCAGGACAATGAGCGCTCATGCGATCGCCCCACTTCAGGAAGGCAAGATTCGATCCCCTTGCATGCGCATGCGATCCACCCACCTCAGGAAGACAAGGATCAATCTCCATGCATGCTCTTGAGAACCTGCTTCAGGAGGGTGAGAGCCCAGTGAGAGCAGGGCGCCTCACAGGCCTCTGCATGCGTGCATGCCCACAGGTGCACACCCCAAACCCTGTGCTCAGTTTGTCCAAGGAGGGAATCATGGGGATCACCTACATCATTTGATCCATCATGCACTTAAGGTTTGGCCATCATGAATTTGCAGGAGGGCGACGAGCTGAGCAGCAGGTGGGCTCTGTGCGCCCTGGAGGCCACCCAGCAGCTGACCAAGGCCCAGCTGCAGCGCCTCCTGCTGGGCCTGCCAGAGCTGGGTCTTCAGGTGCCCCCGCTGCTGCGCGCGGCCGTGGAACACCGCTGGGCACCCTCTGCAGCTTCAAAAGCCGCTTCTGCTGCTCCTGCTCCTACTGCTGCTCCTGCTCCCGCTGCTACCCAGCACACATCACCTGCGCATGGCAGCCATCACCCACAGATGTGGGTGCCCCCGCTGGTACACGCGGCAGAGGAGTACCAAAGCACTCACTCTGCAGCTCCCGCTGCCCTCCACGCACCTACTTTGTGGAACAGCTACCTCCAATCCTTGACCACTGCCCATGACGCACCAGCTCCGGGCAGCGACCTCTGCAACAGCCTGGCTGGCAGCAATCACCACCAGCTGACCCAAGGGCAAGTACACAACCAACCCCTGAGTGCCCCCCACCATGAACAACCCCAAGGCAGTGGTCAGCACCAGTCTGTGGCTGCAGCCAGGCCCCCCTGCCCTGGTACCGTTCCGCACACCCCCGTCATCAGCACCCACCACTCGATACCCCTGGCCACCGCCCACCACCAATCCCTCACTCCGTGCAACACCCGTCACACTAGTGAGCCCATCTCACACTCTGCCCCTAATGCGTCCAAGTCAAGCCTGCAGCACACGCAGCATGGGGGTCTGAGGTACAGCCTGGCAGGTATTGCCCCCGCTTTGGGGAGCGCTAGCGGGGAGGCCCACCTCAGCGGCAGCGGAGTCGCATCCACTTGGCTGCTGGAGAAGGTGCCGGAGCCAACTGGGTCCCTGTTGCATGGCCGCAGTGACGCTCCCTGCACTCTCAGCACTGGCGACGACGGTGCCGCTGTCGCTAGCAAGGAGTGCATGGGCAGCAGCATGCATGCGCCCGCCCGTTTAGGAGAGCTGAGGCACGACCTTTGTGGGGGGCACGCCCCTCATGCTGCCCATCATGCACAGCATGTTTTGGGAGACGAAGCTCAGCCGTGGCTGGAGGCAACGCAGCACCAGGAGCTACAGCAGCAGCAGCAGCAGGCCCCAAGTGAACAAGCAGCAGTGCTGCCACCACCTGGCAGCCCCACTCTATTGCATCAAGCACAGCAACAGCAGCAGCTGTCTCACCTGCTGGGCCACTTTGCTGGGGCACTTGCTCCAAAGGAGCACAAGCTTCCCTCCCACCAGGAGTGGGTATCCCTCCTGCGAGGCCTGCTGCTGCAGCTGAAGCCCACCCAGCCAGCACCACCTACCACGCGAGCACAGCCCCTGAGCATGCTGGGCGGCTCAGCTCAGGGAAGAAGGGAGAAGGGAGGTCATTTACGCACAGATGATGCGCGCACACGCGCACAGCCCCTGAGCATGCAGGGCGGCTGGGCACAGAGAGGGAAGATGGCAGGCAGTTTTGCGAAGGGCAGTGCCGCAAAGGGTAGTGTCACAAAGACCAGCGGGAGCTCCCAGCAGGGCGGCGTGCCACAGGCTGTCGCCCTTCAGCCTTACTTTGTGGATAGACTACTGCAGGGCCTGCAGCCTGTTCTAGGTGTGTCAAGTCCGGTATTTGTCCAAGTCAAAAATTGCCAGATCCGAGTAAAGCAGGACTGCATTTCTAGGTAGGGGAGAGCATCTATCCTAGTTGGACATACTGGGGCAGGTTATGGTTGTTCGATAGCAAAGGACTTGTGTGGGTCTAAACAGCGATGACAGCTAAGCAGCAGCTGGTGGTCGTTAAGGACGCGCATGCGCGCGCGCATGTGTGTGTGTGCCTGTGTGTGTGTGTGTGTGTGTGTGTGTGTGTGTGTGTGTGTGTGTGTGTGTGTGCGCGCGCGCGCAGCTTGCGTGCCTGAAAGCTTGTGAGGTGCAGGGGCAGGCATCTATGCAGCTTAATTTGCCCATGGATTATTTTTGAGTGTGCGCATGCCTACCTCGATTCCTGGGGGGAAAAAGTAGTGAACAGCATGCAGGCAGAGGCCATCATGCAAACCTGTGACGCGCTTGTGTATGCATGCATTGACAAGCAAATAAGAAGTTTTGGATTGCTCCGCAAGGGGTAAGGTTGCCTGTTGCATGCCCTCATCCCTGTGTCCTTGAGCACACAGATCATTCGCACGCAGCATCACACACATGCGCACACACACATGCACACGCACACATATACACATACACACATGTGCACACACACACACACACACACACACACACACACACACACACACACACACACACACACACACACACACACACACACACACACACACACACGCGCGCGCGCGCGCACACACACACACACACATGCACACGCACACATATACACACACACACGCATCATGTGTACCTGGCATGACTTGAGGCCCACAGTAGCTGCAGCTGCCTCAACACGCTTGGCCCTTTGCACCCTGCTGAGGCATGTGCATGTAAACCATCAAGGAGCACGCTGTTGCTAGCGTTTATGTGCACCTGCCTCAACACGTTTGGCCCTTTGCACCCTGCTGAGGCATGTGCATGAAAACCATCAAGGAGCACGCTGTTGCTAGCGTTTATGTGCACCTGCCTCGACACGCTTGGCCCTTTGCACCCTGCTGAGGCATGTGCATGAAAACCATCAAGAAACAATGTACTACTGTGGATGGAAAGCCAGTGTAAGCGGACAGTGTAAGCGGACAGTGTCAACGGACAGTGTCAGCGGACAGTGCAAGCGGATGGCTGCTGGAGGACATCCTCAGGTCAAAAGTGCAGCATGGCCTTAAAGCTGCAATCATCAATGCTTGGGACCCTTTTGTACCATGGCCCTGAAGCTGTACATCAATTGTGCAATACTGTAATTGTATCACACCATGGTCTAATCAATGTGACACCCCTCACATGGAGTTTAAACCACCACTGCAACCGTCAGTCGCGCTTTAGGAAGGGAAAGGATCACATAGCGGTGCCTCCCTACGAGGGCAGCTGGGTGAAGCTAGAAAGGTGCCTGGAACCATGGCAGTCCAGTCTCAAGCAAAAAAGAGGATTGCACACGAGCAAACGCTGCTACAGCAACCATCACTTGTGCTTGATTCACTGCATGTATGCGCAGGCCGCCTGTCTACAAACACGCTTGTGCAGGTGCTGGATCTTGTGTCACAGCTCGCGCCCTGCCCTCCTGACCCCACCTCACCCCTTGCTGCGAGCAGCAGCAGCAGTGGCAGCAGCAGCAAAGCCATGCGAGGTAAAACCTGTGGGCACCACAGACAGCTACAGCAGTACCAAGGATTGGAGGAGCTGCAAAAGGGACAACAGCAGGGACAACAAACAGAGCAGGCGCGACCAGTAGATCAGCAACATGAGCGACAGCAGCAACAACAACTAGGACAGCAGCAACAACGAGTAGAACAGCTGAGGAGGGGCAGAGGGCCGCAAGGGACCACCATCTTGCCGGGCCCAGCAGGCCCCAAAGCCCCCTCCTCCGATGCTCCCTTCTCAGCAGGCCCCACACCACGCTCCTTCTATTCCTCCTTCTATGCCATTGCCGCGGCAGTCGTTGTGCGCAACTTGCGCACCAAGGTGAAAGGGATATGTATGCACCCCCACAGCAAGTTTACAGGGCACACTGGTAGTGTTGATTGTTTCCATAAAATTCCTCTGTATTCGCTGTCCAATAGGCTGCCTATAGGCGGTCCACCAAGGTGCACTGTGCTGTGTACACAACTGTGCTGTTTAGGCGGTCCACCAAGGTGCACTGTGCTGTGTACACAACTGTGCTGAACATCCAGCGCTTCAATGACCCATGTACGCTGTCATACACCGTATGCCGGTATTATGTATGCAGTTGGCCAACTCTACACACGTGCATGAGTGACCATGAGCTGCTGGTCAATGAAAAGAAAATAGAAGAAAATACTGCGCCAGCCGAAAAGGCCTCATGCATTAAGGAAAGGTCACGGCTTTGATGCTTGCGCCCCAGTCTTGATCGCTGACTGCCAGGCAGTGGGAGTAGCGACTCCATTTGATGGTGCGTTACTTTGATGCCACCCTTGAAAATGCATGGCCCCTTGATCTGGCTTAGCACAGTTTCTGCATTAGGGAGCCATGCCCCTAGACGGTGCAGCCTCCTTGGTGAAGCAAAGCTTCAGTGCCTTCCTTGAAAGTGCTAGATGACCTCTGCATCTGAAACTGTTTCAACTTTTCCAGATGCCTCTTCTTGTGGAAGATGGCATGCAGAGCGAGTGCTTGAGACGTAAGGCAAGAAAGCCTATATGAGTGGCAGTGTAGTGACTATTTGTGCCAGCTGCCAGGCTGAGCAGTTGGGCATGTTTACCGCCACAACCGCCGGCTGCCTTGAGCAGTTGGGTATGTTGTGTGCAAAACAACACACCTTGCCGGATCCTTTGGAGCTGAGGAAGGCTTTGATCACACACACAAAAAAACATCATGGCGGCCTGTTCTCACAGCCATGCTCATCTCAGGTATTTTAAGCAGCCCACGTTGTCATGTCCTTATTTTTTCAGGGACTGCTGTGGCTCATCACTTGCTTTCCAGGCTCTGTGAAAAATACAGAGACGTGGGTACCCTTGTGCACGTGCAGCTTGGGCATCTGCGACGCCAACGAGCGGCCTGCGCATCTGCACGTGCTGCTGCGCGGCTGAGCTCAAAGTACGGCCAGGTGGCCAGGCTTGCCACGTATGCAGCATGCTCCTTGCGGCGCGCAAACTCAAGGTGATTGAGGAGAAGGGAGCATAGAGGAACTCGATGCATTCAGGCACCTGCATACATGCATCAGCATGCCATCCATATGCATCAGCATGCCACCATATGCATCAGCATGCCACCATATGCATCAGCATGCCATCCATATGCATCAGCATGCCACCATGTGCATCAGCATGCCATCCATATGCATCAGCATGCCACCATATGCATCAGCATGCCATCCATATGCATCAGCATGCCATCCATACATGTGCATCAGCATGCCATCCATGCGCACGCACACTATGCAGACCCCATCAGCTGTTCCTGTTCATGACGTCATTAAAAAGCTGCAGAGCGCGATGCTGCACACCTATGACTTGAGGCCCTGGACTCATAGAGTCACCACACTGCCACTCATAGCCCAGGCCGTGGACTCATAGAGTCACCACACTGCCACGCATAGCCCAGGCCGTGGACTCATAGAGTCACCACACTGCCACGCATAGCCCAGGCCGTGGACTCATAGAGTCACCACACTGCCACGCATAGCCCAGGCCGTGGACTCATAGAGTCACCACACTGCCACGCATAGCCCAGGCCGTGGACTCATAGAGTCACCACACTGCCACTCATAGCCCAGGCCGTGGACTCATAGAGTCACCACACTGCCACGCATAGCCCAGGCCGTGGACTCATAGAGTCACCACACTGCCACGCATAGCCCAGGCCGTGGACTCAGAGTCAGTCACTACACTGCCACGCATGGGCCAGGCCGTGGACTCATGGAGTTACTACCTCACCCACAACCGGCCACATGCTTGCCAAGTGCAAAGCTTTGAGTGGGGGAAGCATTTCATGTCCGCTGACGGTCTTTGTCCCTTTTGTTTCAGTGCGGAAAGCACTTCGTGCCCAGCTGTTGGTGCTTTCCTGCAATCTGTGCCATGTATGAATACAGCAGCCATGAGGAACTCCTCTTTCTTTTGTTGGAACTGGTGGTGCAGGAGCCATGGGGACCTGCTAAAAAATTGTGAATGTCTGTGTATGCCATGTATTATGAATGCAGGGGATATGAAGAGCTACTCCTTTTACTGGTGGCACTGGTAGTGCAGGAGCCATGAGGGCCTATTATGAACACCAATGAATGAAAGGAAAGGAAAGGAAAGGAAAGGCTACGTAAGCCAACAAGCCATGTGCATGGAGGAAAGGTTTCCTAGCTAGCGAGCTAGCAAGGGGCTCGCCAAAATCTGTGTATGTTATGCATCATGGATGCAGGAGCCATGAGGAGGTGCTCCTCCTGTTGGTGAGGCTGGTAACAAGAGCCATGAAGACCTGCTATTGATCATGAATATCTGTGTTTGCCATGCATCGTGAACGCAGGGGCCATGAGGAGCTGCTCTTTCTGTTGGTGGAGATGGTGGTGCAGGAGCAGGCCTTTGACGCCCTGCCCACCGAGGTAGCTGCAGCAGCGGAGTGGGCCTTGTCTGCCCCTCATTTTACATGCGTCGGCTGCCCGCATTACAGCACTGCCTTGACAATGCTTCGTGGCAAGCTTGCTCGGAAGGGGCAAGGCGCATCCACACTCTGACTCGATGCAAATGGCGCCATGTGCAGCCTCTGTCATTGGACATGCTGGTGTGACGTTCAAGCTCCTCTTGTAAAACTACCTATCGTTTTGGGTTGTGGGAAAGGTTTAGAGCCTAGGATCATTAGTCCTGGGGACAGCTTAGGGTTTGCGCTGTACTTGCATGGTTAAGCCATTTCATGCTGATAGCGCGCTGGTACATGGTGGTGCAATTTATGCTTGAATTTTCATAAGCCACCTTATATACAGCCACTGCTACTTGATGAAGCTTTTGAGTTCAATAGCAAACCATCCTGTATGCAATTACCACTGAATGCACCCAAATCATGTTCCACAAACGATGCCATTGCTGAAGGCCCTGCCTCCATGTATGAAACAGGGCAAGTCTCCAGGAACAAATCAACAACAGCGTACCTCGGGCATTAAGGAAAACGAAAACCTAGTGAAAGGAAAGAAAAAGAGGAAAGATCTACGCTTGCCGTTCGGCCGCGTGCATTAAGGAAAGAGCCACCCACTGGCTCCCACCGATAGAGGGCATCTTTATCTCCAACCCGGCCACAAGGATTGGATCCGGGGACCTCCTCCTTGCTGTCGCCCTCCTCGCGCTTGACCAGGGTTCCGTAACATGACGGACCTAGTGATGATGTCATGCCAGAGACAGCCATTTACCAGAGCTAGACAACTCCCCCATATTGCTGGACATGCTTTTTCCCGGTGTTGTTTCCTAAATCTAACCATGCCAACCATTATTATTCCATAAAATATCATGTTCACCAAAAATTAATGGAAGTCGGAGGACCCTAGATCACTCTCCTGGCCTCAGATCGTCCCAAAATGGCCCACAGCTCCACCATGGGACCACATTTCACTCCCGTGTTTTTGTGTTTGTGACCACCATATACAATAGTAACATCCTGTACATTCAAAAAAGAAGGAAAGGAGAAGGTCAAAGTTTGACCTTTTTGGCACCCCTTCAAGGCTTGTGCTGGATTTTCTCTGAGGGAAATGGCTGGAATTCTGTGTCTCACCTACCACTGGGTCTTTTCACTCCATTTTTTTTTGCAGTGATATTCTTTTGGTATAAGGACTCCAAACCACCAAAAAAACACCCAATGTGGTGGAATGGGTGGTCAGGAATGGAGATGAGGCGGTGGGGTCCACGCCGCGGCTGATTAGGCAGGGTGCCCCAAATTTAGGACTGTTTAGCTCTATACAACAGAAAACTACATTTTTCAAATAAGCTTGAGTGTTCAATATTTGGGGCATGCCTGGGTGCGCACCCAATGCAATGAGCATGTTAAAAACACCTGTTTTTGGGGGGGGAGTTGTCCAGCTCTGGCCATTTACTATTCTAGAAGCAGGTATAGATAAAATAATCCCACTTACAGGCAGGCCACACCTCACACATTTGGCTCTGCAATGATTCAGCAATAACCATAATTTAACGCGACATCATATTGGTCCTCTTATGAATTATTTTCAGCAGTGCAATGCTCATCTATTTTCTGAGCGTGCATGGGCCCTGTCAAACATACTGTGCTTCAGTGCTATCATAGCAATCCTTTCTGGATGGCGTTTGAGAAAAGGAAAGACAGTTGGCTGGCAGAGTTCAACAGGCCGAGCTGCTAAGTTTTCTGACTGAAGGCTCATTCCCGACCTTAATATGGACATAAATAAAGAAAAGAGAAGACTGCTCTAGCCAAAAGAGTTGCAAGAAAATCGTTTTGTCTATACATCAATGACTCGTCACTAGTTGGTTGGACATTGGTCATCGGTAAAGAGGTCAGCAAAGGTGTTCTTAATTCGAAACTGGGTGGCAGATTAAATTGAGTCTCGTCAGTCATATCTTAAGCTCTTTTATAGAGGCTTTTAGGTGTAGCTTCCTCACTAGTAATACCTGTGTATGATCTTGGTGGCCTTGGTGGTAAGGGATGGTAGAACCCTTTTCAAGGATGCGCCTGCTGCTAGCATTTGTTTTGCGCACAGGACAACATCATGACCCAGTTAACATATTTCACGTGTAGCCTAGGATGGTCCCATGAGGTAGAGTCACAATAATGTCTTGTTTTGTTGAGCTGTTGTTGCAGGCAGCTGCAGCTAGAAAACTGCTTCCTTTCCTTTGCTGCTCTACTTTCCAAATGGAGCTTGCCAACAAAACACGACCATATCTTTTGAAACAGTTTGAGTGCCTCGAATGCTGTGATCGAGAAACTGCACATTTCTCTGGTTCTCCTAATCAATGAGGCGCACGCCAGGAAAGATGGCCCACAACCCGCCGGATCCACATTAGTTTAGTTGCTTCAGTTGGTGGGACTCCTAGTAAGTGTCAGCGCTGACTGTTTAATTGTTGCTGGACAACCAGTAGACTTGTTCTTTCCTTTTATCAGACTGCTTTTCGTTCAGGTACCTTTTTTGCAGCAGCTAGCAAGCTGCCTTTTTAGACATGTACCAAGACAGCCAAGCTCAAGCGCACAAGATAGCACAGGCAATTAAAGCGACATGGGGCCCTTCCAGAAGATATGGGACTTCTGGTGGATACGTGCTTGGGCCTCCAGGTAATGGAGGTGGGCCTCCAGTTCTCTTACTTCCACTAGGGAGGTATCTAGGGCTACCCTCGTAGGCAGGTACAGCTATGTAACCCCTTTTTTCATTCCCTTTGAAATGCAAGAGCCTCATCCTTCGCTCTCCTCATTCACTTTTTGAGGGGATTTAAAGGAAAGCTGCTGCTGCCAAAAGCTGCTGCTGGCAGATTTGACAATGTGCCAAGGGTCAAGAGGCGAGGCCTGCCATGCTGAAATGGCACCAGACCCCTTCTCCTCGGCTGTTTTCCTTGCATAAGTAGTTGTGATGCAGCTCATTTTCCAGCTCTGTGCCTTTTAAGATAGGCAGCCCCCCCTACGGGCACATAGAAATGTATGCTCCACACATGTCTGCCCTTACTTCACACGGTCAGTTAACATCCTCCCAGTAAGTCCAGGTGATTAAGAATCAAATTCCTCACGTGCATCGTATTACAAGCCTTGCCTGAGGTAAATCAACAAGAACAATGCTCTCTATCTCAGAACGTCACAACCTTTGCAGGACGCTTCTCCTTTTTTGCACCCCTAGCTGTCTTGATGTCGGTGTCCTTACTGTCCCATGCCTTTGCATCTTCTTTACCGAACCTGCCTTGCTTCCGCCTGCGAAGTTCAGCAAAATAAAAATGTGGATGAGGCACCTAAGTTAATAATGTCATGATGAGAGTTTGCCGTGGCGGGAGTGTGCTGCAAGTTAGTTAAGTTAGTTGGACTGTGGTATTTCTCCTTGTGGCAAAGCAGCTGAGGCTGTGTTGAGAGAACTAAGCGACCCATGTAGGACTCGTGGTCGTAACACCATCCGGTATCTCGCTATCTCGTCTCATAACACCATCTCTCACAACACCATCCTGTCCTCATTATCTTTGTGTAAGCTTAGTCAAGCCTGCTAATAAAGAAGCCCATGCGTGGGTAAGCTCTCCAGGCCCTTGGAGGAGGAAGCCAGCAGTGCTAGATAGCCAGGAAAGTGCAGCACTCCAACATCCGTGCACACAGTACGCCGAATATAACCTATTTGCTAAAAGCATTGCCCAACTAGCCAAGCAAGAGTCACTCTAGACTCTGCGCCATATCAATCAGCAAGCTGGGAGCTCCAGCCAAACTCGCTTGTTGCTGTGCGCCATAGCATCAACATATTTTCTTCTGGTCATGGGATGTTAATAACACTGTTTGGCTGCGCGACTTTCTCAGCCTGACAATAACCTCATAATTTTGCGTGTCGTTTCCAGGCAAAAGCATGTGTCAGCGAGTGCTTCAACGAGAGGTATTGTGGCTCATGCTGGAAGGAACCTGCTGCTGCTTCAAGCGCTAAACAGACTAAAAGCGTGTATGAGGGCTGCATTCCTTAGTATAGCGCTTGCACTGAAGCAAGGATGCATGTGGCATAAGGATTGAAGCAAGGTGAGGCTTGAGTAATGACAAATTTCGTTATTTGCTGCATCTTGGCAAGCTGGCATGACACCCATCTTGAATAAGTCCTTTGAAGCGCTTTGACAGACAGCATCAGCAAACTTCCTGCACTTATTCCATTGTCCCTTTCACTTGAATAAGATGGCATCACCTGAGATGGGTCTGGTAGCTTTCCGACATTTAGATTTCCTAATATTTGGGGCTCTCCTGCTGCTCATCACATTCTGCACATCATCAGGCCATGAGCACTATTACTCAGAAGCACACCTGCCAACACCACGGCTTCCATAAAACGGCTCTATGCAGGAAAAAAAAAAGCTTAGATAGTAAGGCTCAGACAGATTGTACAATCGCGCGTGACAAGCATGACACTGCGCACAGCATCTGCAGGGAAGCAAACAAGCTGTCCCCCGGCAAAGCACAACAGGAGCACTCACCAGGCTTTGTCATTCTTGCGAGCTTGCTTTAATCGGTCCTTCTTGCTCACTGTCTGCTCTTCCTCCTCAGGCTCGGGCATGAATTGGGGCTCAATCTCAAAATCGTCCTCCAGCTCATCACCACCCCCTATGTGTATGTGTGTGTGTGCGTGCGTGTGTGTGTACACGTGCGTGTGTGTATGTATGTATGCACGTGTATGTATGTGTGTGTACGCTTATGTGAGTGTGTGTGTGTGTGTGTGTGCGCGCACGCGCGTGCACACATGTGTGCTCATGTAATGTTTACAAGTAAACATGTGCGCTAAATGCATGCACAATGCTTCATGACTTAGCTGTCTATTTACATGAGCAGGCACCCTCTTCGACCTGAGACAAGATGCGGTATGGCTTCAGAAACCCACTTGCCTGTAATGTCCTCTTTGTTCATTGATCAAGCAATGCAACCCACTTCCTCGCAATATCAACTAACTACTCACACAATTATTGGCTGCGGTAATGTTGCCTGCAAACTAGCAACCAGAGCAAATAGCCAAGCCCCCCCTGGGGCATGCATTGCATCATGGGCATTGTCGGCAGAGAGTGTTCGGCTCAGCATGACGTTTGAATGGGCAGACCAATTTTAGGTTTTCACTATGTTGCTTGTTTTTTGAGAGCCTGTCTCTGCTAAGTTCCTGTCTCTGTGCTCACCTTTAGCTACCCTGATGCAATGTTGAGTCCTTCTGAACCGAAGACATCAGTCTTCATACCACCTCAAGAACTCAAGAGAGGAAGAAGACAGCAAGAAGAGAAGCACAGTGCTGGCTGAAACAAACAGAGCATGTCATCTGCGCAAGTGCAACATCAATCTGCTTCTTACCTACCTGGTGGTAAGCAAATCATAGCAAGGACACCAGCCCTAGGAATCAGTTTCAGAGCTTATCAGAGCTCCTAAACTGCAACATTGTACATGTTCTGAAGGCCTTCCAAGGGGCATGTAATACCCTTCCTATCCTTCCCTATTCCTCCCTATTCCTCCCTTCGTCGAGGGTGGACCATGCACATCACACACACATGCACATCACACACACATGCACGCACACGCACACACACACACACACACACACACACACACACACACACAACATTACCTATGGACATACACATACCACACACATGATATCATCGATGGACATACACGTACCACACACATGATATCATTGATGGACATACACATACCACACACACGGGTCATGCGACATGATATATCATTGATGGACATTCACGTACCGCACATAAAGCATCATCTGTAGCCATTCAGGTACCACATACATAATCTCATCTTATTCACACGTCTTAACAGTGGAAGGGCAATCAAGCTTGCCCACAAGCCACACACTCAATCTGGGGACTTCACCATCTCCTCTCCTGTTCTCTCTTTTCCTGATTGCAAGACGCTCTGCTACAGTTTTAGTAGCGTATGCATCATGCGCATGAGCCTGCAATTGCCAGTTTTGCATTGAGTATGAATGCAATGCACAAGGGAAGCTCACGGGTCGGGTACTCCTGGGCTTGCATGAGCTCCTGGTCCTCACTGAGCATATTTCCATTCCAATTGGGGAAGGGAACTCTCGGCACGTCAAACCGATATTTCCACCCTTGCCATACTTCAATCAGAAAGTGTGTGTATTGCCTATATGCTTTTTTACCCTGCTCTTCTTTGCCACATGGGATTGGATGAGAGCAGTACCTCACCTTGGAGCTGCGAGGGTTGGCTAGGGGCTTGCTGCTGCTGCTGCTGTGGTGGCTTTGACAGCTGCTTGCCCTTTTTCTGGTCGCGCTTCGCAGAAGCATCCTCCAACCCACCCGCATTTGTGTGCTGGGCTCCCTCCTTGGCCTCTTCCAACCTCTTCTTCTTCTCCTTCTTCTTCGTCGCCACAGTGACAGCCGCTTGCTGAGCCACCACAGGACCTCGCTGTTGCTCCTCCTTGCTCAACCCACCCTCACCCTCATCGCTTTCATCTTCACTCTCCCCCTCGTCCCCAGGGACTTCACCCTCACTGCCACCCTCCCCACTTTCACTCTCACTCTCACTTCTTTCACTCCCGCCTTTTTGCTCCTCACTCGACCCCTCATCCCCCTCCTCACTCCCTGCTCCTGACCCAGATCTGTCCTCTGGGCTGCTTGCATGTGGCTGCCGCCCTTCGCCTTGGCTGTCGTCCTGAGGCTCCAAGCCCCCTTCCCCTTGCTCCTGGGCTTGCACCAGCTGCTGCTGCTGGGCCTTCTGCCGCTTCCGCTCCTCTTTGCCTGCTCTGCCAGTCGCCCCCATTCGTGCTTCTGCCTGCAACATTTAAATGCTTTGTCTTTAGATATTGCATCTATACCATCTGTGCTTCAGCCTGCAACATTGATTTATTTCATGCTTCATAAATACTGCATCTATACCATCCGTACCTCAGCCCGCAACACTGATATACATCACATTTTTATAAATATTGCATCTATACCATTGTGCTTCAGCCTGCAAGCACGGTATGGACAGGAGGATGCCCTTACACACCTCAAACACACCACCATACACACACCACAATCTTACACACCTCAAACACACCACCATGCACACACCACGCGCTGCTTCTGGAAACAGATTGATACTTTCTGTCTGCTGCTGCATTGCATGCGCAGCACCAACTGTTGAGAACTTGTTTGGAGCCCCTGCATCCTCCACCCTTTTCAGCCCTGAGGTATGATACTAAGAGCCAATGATGTGTTTCAAGCAGTGCCGAACATTTACTTACTGCTGATAGCGTCAGGCGCAATTTACGTTACAGACAGCAATTCACGATTTGTATCATCAAAAATTGACTTCTGGGCGTAAAAGACGGTCAGTTTGTTTATGATGCCTGACGTTTGGATTTACTGTTATTTACAGCCAAGAAAGTCAACAATTACAGACTCCCCCATTTTTTGGTGAGATTCTCGCCCAGCTTGGACCAAAATCCGCAGCGCGATGCCACCTTCATCCGAGTCCTTCTGGCCCGTTCTCCCATGGATATGTTTTGCTGCTTTGTGATGACTTGAAGGTGAGCGCACAGCAAGCGCTTGAGCACTTTCTTTGGCACTCTGACTTCACTCTCGGGCACTTTGAGCTCCTGACGGTCAACTCTTCATACCGTTAGATATGCTTATTGACGCTTCCACACCGTCAAGAAAAGATGCACCGTAAATGACATTAGTGTGACGTAACTGTCAGAAATTTGCTGTCAATAACGGTGTCAAAAACAAACAAGGCCGTATTCGCACAGCACTGATTTCAAGAAATTATCTTTGTGATTTGAGAGCATCAAGTTGAAGTATCAAGTTGATACAGTGTCTGTGCAGCATCTTTCAAACAACCTTGTCTTCCAGGCCAATGCAAGAAACATTCCTCAATCCTGAAAATATCCTACGAGGGCCTCTCTGTGCTGACTCTTTTCCCTTGCCTGCTGCAAGCTGGCCCTGGCCTCTGATCATTATTTTTTATTCCTGACCTTTCATCATGAGGGGCCCAACAATTCCTTTCATCACGAGGGGCCCAACAATTCCTTTCATCATGAGGGGCCCAACAATTCCTGACCTTTCATCATGAGGGGCCCAACAATGCCTGGTTCACATCTTTTGAGTGACATTGAAGTCTTGAGCACACTCACCTGCTCCAACTTGGCCCTGATCTCCTTCATCAGCTGCAGGTCAACATTGACAGTCTCCTTGGCTGCCACTGTGCCCGGCTCGTTGGCCAGGGCAACCACAGCAGTACCATTCTGGGCTTCCTTGGGCCCAATTTCCACGCGTACCAGCACACCAGCCGTCTCCCTGATAAAGACCAAAACATACTCACAAGATGAGGCAGGCATGTTCATGCGTGTGCGTGTGCGTGTGCGCACATGTGTGTGTATGTGCGCATGTGCGCGCATTGGGAGCAGCACGCTCACAAGGTTGCTGGCAGACAGCTGCTACCCAAAAGCAGGCATAGTTGGGATGCATGGCATGCTGAGGAGGCACGGTGTGCCTATAGGGCCTGATGGCGGCAAGCAGTGTGTTTGTGTCTTTTGACTATCCATCTGAAGCGACCTCCTTGCTAAGGCCTCATGCTACATGACATGCCCACAGCATACATACACATGCCTCAGCGTACAGACCCGCCAGTGAAGTACAAAGGTCCCCAGGCTTTTAGCACTGCAAAGACAACATCCCTGACTTTGCCGAGCCCGAAGCAGCCGACATGGTTTGGTGGGAGGCTTGAGCTCATATGTGGTTCTTCTGGAAGCACTGCAACAAGCTGTCCATGTCCACCTACCAGTACTTCATCTTTTGGCCAGGCGTGTACGAGTTAGCATCATCAATGTGTGTATCTATGCTGTTCTCCCGCAACAGCGCGGCAACCTGTGAGTGAGAGTGCCGCAGGTAGAAAGGCCTGGATTGTAGGACAATTGCCCCTGAAGTCCAGGCGTGTACGAGTTAGCATCAATGTGTGTATCTCTGCTGTTCTCCCGCAACAGCGCGGCAACCTGTGAGTGAGATTGCCACAGGTTGAAAGGCTGGGACTGAAGGACAACAGCCCCTGAAGTCATTGAATGATGCAAACTTGACACAGGCAGCAGCTGGTGATGGTACGATTGTGGGCTCAGGTTTGCAATCAACACACGCGGTTTTGCCACCAGCATGTGAAAAGGACTGTGGGCACTGTGCGTAGGGTTGGCCATTTCCGTATACAGATGCCGCATACTCTAGTTTTTTGAAGGGAAAGTGTGGAATATAAGGTGATTACTTTCTTATGGAATTGGCCAATCCTAAATGTGCGTGACCGACAACAGCGTTGGCCAATGCCAAGTACAAATGCGCCACACATTATAGCTGAATTGAAGGGGAAGTATTGAAATACAGAGAGCATAGCATTTTGCAACTCTAGGGTGACGACAGACCCAGACAGGTCTGTTTGTTTAAGGTGGAAACCAGGGTTGATCAGTTTGCCAACTTAAAACTGTCCTAGAACTCGAACTTTTTCGATCTGTTGGCGAACTTTAAGTTGCCAGTTCATAGAACTTGATGCCCTACACCAAAAAGGGGGCAGAAGATCCCCCAAACACCCCCCAGACATCCCCCATTCTTTTTTATTTTCCAAGCCATCCCTCTGCTTTTACTTGTAATGTTTATATAATATGGGGGGAAATGGGGAAGTGGGGGCAAAGGGTGAAGGGGTGCTTAAGGGGCAGTTGATGCCCCCTTCCCAGCCGATCGCCTACAGGCAAACGTGCGTTCAAACTGTTTGTCGAACCTCGAACTTAATTGAATTGTTAGCGAACATATTTTGTCAAACCGGCCAACTGATCAACCCTGGTGGAAACACATCTGCATTCAATTTTGTGGTTGGACGATGGAAATCGTTGAGGACGGCAGCTATTCTCACCTTTGAGGCAGCCCTCATGATGATCTCCTTTTCAGCAAGCCGTGACTTGATGTTCCAATAGATGGGGATGATGACGACCTGCACACAAGCATGGAGTAGTTGTGTTGTGTCAAGAGCGCATGGTGATATACCTGCACAATGTGCTTTAATTGAAAACTGACTTGAGCAGCTGCACACAATACGATAACATGCAAGAATGATCGACACACGTTGAGGTACTCATTTATGGCTCTCACATTGCTGTAAAGCTAATTTTGCGAGAAGGATCCCATAACAAGCAAGCTGAATGACACACACAAACATGCTTGCATGCACACTATTGGCAGCAGTCACTTGACATTTCTGTTCAGATGCATTAAAACACGTCTCTTGCAATAAAACTTGGTTTTAAGAGCAGTTAAAAAGGTACAGGTGCTTAATATGCTGCCAAGCAATCCCTCTGCAACCCTAAGGCCGTGCTTCATGAGAAGGGTTTGCCAGTTCCGCATGCGCCACGTATTTACACTTTCCCGCAAAAGAACTAAAGCATACGGCATATATGTACAGAATCGGCCAACCCTATTCATGGATGGCAAGGCGCCATGCATTGTCCCTCGCCATCTTGCGCACATGCTCACAATTGCTGACAGGTGCCACATTCCCATCGCTCACATAGATTTGCCACAGGAGCTGCATCCAAGGTCTGCCTGAGCTGTCAATTCATGAAAGATTATGCCATCCTTCATGTCGCATTCCATGTGGTTATGTACTTACATCCACTTTGTCATACGGTCGCCAGGAGGGTGTATTTCGTTGCTTCTTTCTGTCCTTGTCCTTTTTGGCCTTGTTGGATCCCACCAGCTCTGCCCCATGCTCCTTGTAGACCTTGCGCTTGTACTTCTGCGGCTTGTACTGGCCGCCCGCAGCCTTCACCTTCAATGCTAACTCCTGCAGAGCAAGCACACAAAAACTTTTGTGGGTAAGGGGTTTTTCATACTTTCCAACATTCAAATTTTCTTAATAGCCCCTGAGCTTGTTTGAAAAAACTCACAGCTTTGACGGTCACACACGAGCAATCGACCATGTGTCTATGGGACGCAGGCGTAATGTTGGACTACCTGGAAATTGCGCATGTGCAGTCTTTCTCATAGCTTTCTTTCATGTGCATCCTAGGTTTCAGGGCACCTAAGCCATTTCATCTACATGCTTTCTTTTCTTCATGCAAACAATAGAGAGGATAGGCTCGAAGAAAAGCAACGCACCCGCAACTCTTTCTGGATTTTCCTTCGTTCAATATCTGCTGGGGGCAGCTGGCTAGGGTCTGTTTTGGCTTTCTTCTTCCCACTCCCATCCTGTTGTTGCTGCTGCTGCAGTGCTGCCTCCCCTTGCGGCTTGTTGGCAGCAGCACCTCTGGGAAGGAGGGAACAAGGAGAGTAGTCAACATTAACTTGAGGGACTTATCCTCAGTATTTGGATACAGTTGAACAAAAGAATGAGTCCACAATGCTCCACATGCGGACTCACTCAGCAGCCAGCCTCTGCTCCTGTTGGAACTTGCGCTTTTTGCCGCTCTCTCTTCCCATTTTATATGGCTTGAATGCTGCAAAATTATTTTAAATGTCACAAGACACTCTGGGAGTGACTTTCTGTTTAAGAACGCCGCCTGCTCATCTTGCCGCCCTTTTACCTTTCGCTGCGCCTCACAATATTAAAAAATATTGAAAACATTGGATAACGACCCTAGGGGAAAGGACGTTGCGGTCAAACATGGTAAATGGAAACATTCTTCACCCAATAGAGTTGTGTGCACGACTATGCAAGCTTGTTTCATTTATAATGAAGTGGGTGTGATTCTGCGTGTGATTCTTACAGTTGACATTTCTGAACTCAGCTCAAGGCTCTCAGTTGACACTTACACGAGTTTGATTTGGTTTGGTGACAGGCACCTTTTGCTTCAACTAAGCTGTCCTTGTAGGCAGGTACAGCTATGTAACCCCATCCTATCCTATCCTATCCTTCACCCAATAGCACAAGCATAAAACAGGTGTGGGTAAGTGTCTGCATGCACACACACACACACACACACACACACACACACACACACACACACACACACACACACACACACACACACACAAGGTGGAAATGTTGATTTCAAGTTACTATGAGGCAGCGTTTCCCTCCTCTGTGTTGGTTTGCGAGCCAGGATTTGAGGTGGATGTTTGAGCACTCTTGCCGGCTGGACTCAATGCCCCCCTGTTTGTAATACTAGGCGGACAGAAGCCAAGGCGTGAGAGCTCTGTCTTCATTTGTTCTGCGACCTCTTCCATGTTTGGCAGGTCAAGCGGCGGGGCGTTCCCTGCACGAAGTCAAAAGACGTAGGCATCAGCAACAATGTTGGGCCTAAATTCACATATTAATGTAACACTTTTCCATGTTAATTCACTGGGAAATCAAAGGAAAAGTTTCTTTGTGAGAATGTATAAGGATCATGGAAACTTTCTCAGCAAGGGAAGCCTGCGTGCAGCAAGTTTCTGGTCCTTTTCTCTTCCATGGAAACGTACGCATTACAAAAAAAAGCCAAGCACATTGGGATGCCAGAGCACCTTCACCAAAGATTTGACCTTCTCTTTCAGCTGGAATTGCAAGCCCATGCGCAACCTGCAATGCTGAATGCACACGAAGTGTAGCTGATGTCCTTTGTACTCTTTTTCAATTATTTCCGGTGTAACGCTCTTGCAATTCCTCAAAACACAGACATGAGGAGCACTCCTTACCTTGAGCAGGGACTGCCTCGCTGGAAGGCTGCTCCTGCTGCTTGGTAGAAAGCCTGGCAAATGCCTGTTCCAGCTCTGTATCTCCTTCTGATGGCCCTGGGCCTTGATGCGCTTGCATTTGGATAGGCCGGGTCAAACACTGGCGCAGTGCGCCCAGCATGGCCTCCCGTGCAGGGACGGCCTGTACTCTTGTTGCTAGCTCATTGGCCTGCAACATTTAATGGTGTGAAGGTATACAGTTGAGGGGATTGATGGAGGGGAGGGTGGAAAGAGTTAGAGTGACCAAGGTGAATGAAAGCTCAATAAGGGGATGTTATGTTGGCTCCTCTACTCACAGCCACATAACAGGCAAGGAATTGTGTTTCAAGGAGATGTGCTGAAGTTAGGATGATGTGGGGAATTTTTTGCTCATAAATGCTGCGGACATAGACTCCCTGATGTTTCCAGTTAATAAGGAAAACCATTTTTCCATTAGTCACCTTTCAACTGATCCTTCAATGAGCTTTTTTGAATTGCATCGAAAAACTGGTTGAACACAGGTCGAGGTTAAAGCTCCTTGCCAGTTTAATGAGGTTGAACACTTTGCAGCATTTACACCCATTCATGTTAAATACAAAACCAACCCTTAAACTTGGGAGTCCAATGCAATTAAAGCACGCATATGCAAGCCTGTTCGCACCTGCCTCTGTATCTGTGAAGTGCCAGGCACTTGGCCACACAAAATTTCGAGGGTCTTTGCAGTTGCCCGTATGCTTCCCCACTCAAACCCAGCCTCAGCTCCCTCCTTGAAGCCTGAGGATGAGGGTATGATCAGTGACAAAATAGTGGTGCCTCAGCATTTGCCTGAGCCTCTCTCCTTGTGTTGCACGCCATCCCACACACGGACCTATGTTGAATCCTGGCTGCAGCGTGCGCTCCTTTCCTGCCTCCAGGCCCTCTCTATACCCTGTCTGTGTGTATACGGCAAGGAGGGGAACTGCATCAATAGCAGCTTGGCAACGGAGAGACGTCTCGTTGGAATTTTCCAAGCCATATGGCTCACATTGTAATGATGCTTGTTGCGCGCTTGCTGCTCCCTGGCTAGCTCTCCACGGGCATCTTCCTCTCCACTATCCTCACCCCACACATCCCCACCGTCACTGGATTCTGCTTGAGACATGCAGGCCAAGCCTTGCTGGCGTGAGGAGCGACGCCCAGGGGACACGAATAGGAAGTGGATTGAATAATTTTAAGGTCCTGATTTTGATTCAAAAATGGAGGTCGCAAGGGTTTGATTTCCTGGCAGAAGATGTGGAGGCGTGCTCCCTCCGGAGGACTTCTTAAGCTTTGATTGCTTTTTAATACTTGGAATCAAAGAGGATGTGAACACTGACTTGTGTCAGCTTAAAAAGATACGTTCTTTCCCTTGAGATTTTCCATATGGTGTACTTGAGCGGCTTCCCTCGGATAGCTGAAGCAAATTTGGTAAGTGATTTGATTTTGGACGATCAGAACAACCTTTGGTTTACTTTGGTGCATACAGCACACAAGTCGCAACACAGGAGAAGGCAAGTGAAACTGAATTGCTTTTGCAGGCAGGTCCTTTGAACAGTTAATCTGGCATAAACCACTCTCGAGTTGCTTTTGAGCACCTGAACAATACAAAGCGTTTGGCATAGTCAACATTGCCAGGGTCTTGCAAGGGTCTTCAATTAATTTAATTTAAAGGGTCGAGGATTTTTGGAAGACAGAGGCCGCTACCTAGGTCAGGAACGTTTAATTAACAGATCAATTGGAAGTAGGTGATAAGGCCAGGGAGCACAATCCATGCAGGAAGGCCTTTTCCATACCCTAATCCTGAGGGGACAGTGGTCAAAAGAAAGCAAGGGCCTCAATCCCTGGCAAATCAGAGCTTGCTTGCAATTGGCACTTGGCTACACTGCCTTGAGTGTTGTCGCTCTGAGCCCAAGTACAAGTCAGGAATGGGACGAATCTACGAAACGCACTAAAAAGCCAAATGGCATGCCTGCCACAGCAGCAGGGCATACCCTACCAGAGAACCCCTCACCGCGCGGGTAGCCTGCAGAGCCTGTTTCTGGCCGCGCGGGGGGTTCCGTGCAAACGTATGAGAATGTACCCGCGCGGGGGTCCGCGCGGAACCCTCCACCCCCCGCGCGGTCTGACGGAGGGCAAATTTTGGCGGGGGGTATCCTCAACCCCCCGCGCGGTGAGTATGGCAGGCCCCGCGCGGCGGAATCAGGAAGGGCTGGGCGCGGCACCTCCAGTGGCTCCGCGCGGCTGTTCCAGTTGCCCCCGCGCGGCTGTTCATGCGTGAGGCTGTACCCACGCTGTATGAGGCTGTATTCTATGCTTGCTGCCCTCCAAAGTTGCTCATTACTCGTTAAAAAGAAGTTCAAGTTGATTATGAACAAATCCCACACATCAATCATCGTAAGTCTGACAATTAAAATAATTTCCAACATCCATAAAATGTTACATCCATCATGTTCAAATAAACTTCTAGCTGCATGTCAGTACAAGACACCCATCCCTCACGGACACCCTCTAGCTGTATGAACGGGGTTGTTCTCCTTTCTGAGGTGCTCCTGAGCAGAAGGTTGCTCTTCTACCACTTGGTGCACAGTCTTAGGCTTTCTTCTGGATAGCTGCAGCCTGGTTCTGACCTGCCTTCTCGGTAAGCTGCCTTGTACGTTTGCCTGCATGCACCATGAGGGGGAAAGCACTGTGTGTGTGTGTGTGTGTGTGTGTGTGTGTGTGTGTGTGTGTGTGTGTGTGTGTGTGTGTGTGTGTGTGTGTGTGTGTGTGTGTGTGTGTGTGTGTGTGTGTGTGTGTGCGTGTGTGTGTGTGTGCGCGCGCGCGCGCGCATGTACTAAGATGATATGTGCACATGCATGCATGCATGCATGTTAGTATGTTAGTATGCGTGTGTGCATGCATGCGCACAATGCATGCATGTGAAACACACCACACACATCAGCACATCAGCACATGCATGCATTTGCGCGCGTGCGAGTACACCCAGACCAACACCCACTGACCTCGGATGGGGAGATTAGCTGGTCCTGATGCTGCAAAGGTGTTGTTGTCCTCTGCACAGTTGCCTGCACAGAGGAGGGTGAGACCAGAAGTGCAAAATAATGAACATGCTGTTCTATTCCAGCTTTGGAAGGACTTACCCAAACAATTTTCCTTACAATTGGAGTAGCTGAATGGAGGGACAAATTAACAGTCAGTGGATCTGTCAGCACAGGCAGCTTGCACTACCTGCCTGCCAAGATGCAAGTTGATCGAAGATTATTGATCGAAGATTTTCCAAAATAGCCAAAAAAATAAGGCCAATTACAAGCGAGGATGCAGATGCATGCTGCAAACACGCGCTCACACATGCAACAAACGCAACTCTGCATGAAACAAACGCGCGCACGTACACAAACACACCTTGGTGGGTGACCATCTGCTTTCAAGGCGCTACAGCATCATTGCCTGTAGAGTTGCCACCTGCGGACAGGAGTGCAAGCCAAGAATTGCACGCCATGTGTCACAAATGTCAGCATTCAGCTAGGTTTACAGCAGCTTGCATGCGGCTGCATGCTGCAAACGCGCGCGCGCGCACACACACACACACACCTTGGTGGGTGACCATCTGCTGTCCAAGCGCTGCAGCGCCATTGCCTGTAGAGTTGCCACCTGTGGACAGGAGTGCAAGCCAGAAATTGTAGACCATGTGTCACAAATGTCAGCATTCAGCTAGGTTAACAGCAGCTTGCATGCGGCTGCATGCTGCAAACGCGCGCGCGCGCACACACACACACACACACACACACATATTGGTGGGTGACCATCTGCTGTCCAAGCGCTGCAGCGCCATTGCCTGTAGAGTTGCCACCTGTGGACAGGAGTGCAAGCCAGAAATTGTAGACCATGTGTCAATAATATCAGCATTCAGCTAGGTTAACAGCAGCTTGCATGCGGCTGCATGCTGCAAACGCGCGCGCATATACACACACACCTTGGTGGGTGACCATCTGCTGTCCAAGCGCTGCAGCGCCATTGCCTGTAGAGTTGCCACCTGTGGACAGGAGTGCAAGCCAGAAATTGTAGACCATGTGTCACAAATGTCAGCATTCAGCTAGGTTAACAGCAGCTTGCATGCGGCTGCATGCTGCAAACGCGCGCGCGCGCGCACACACACACACACACACACACACATATTGGTGGGTGACCATCTGCTGTCCAAGCGCTGCAGCGCCATTGCCTGTAGAGTTGCCACCTGTGGACAGGAGTGCAAGCCAGAAATTGTAGACCATGTGTCAAAAATATCAGCATTCAGCTAGGTTAACAGCAGCTTGCATGCGGCTGCATGCTGCAAACGCGCGCGCATATACACACACACCTTGGTGGGTGACCATCTGCTGTCCAGGCGCAGCAGCACCATTGCCTGCAGAGTTGCCCCCTGCAGACAGGAGTGCAAGCCAGGAATTGCACACCATGTGTCACAAATGTCAGCATTCAGCTAGGTTAACAGCAGCTTGCATGCGGTTGCATGCTGCAAACGCGCGACACACACACACACACACTCACACACACACACACACACCTTGGTGCTCAGGCGTTGTATGCACTGGCTCGGCTGGACCATTGCTTCCAGAGTTGTTGCCTGCGGATAGGAGGTGCATGCCAAAAACCGCACACCGTGCGGTGCAACTGTTAGGGAAGGGAAGGGAAGGGTTACATAGCTGTACCTGCCTGCGGGGGCAGCTTAGCTGAAGCGAAACGTGCCTGCAACCAAACCAGTACAATCTAAAAAACAATCTAAAAGCTCAGTCACAGCATTTCAGGCAAGCAGACACGAACTTGGCTAATCCTAGGACATCATCCTGGTTCATGAAGTCTGTAAGGCGTGATGCTCTGCTTGGGGGTGCAGAGCTAAACTGATGCTGGAACTGAGCAAGCAGGTTTGTTAAATCCTGAGATGGGCAATCCAGGATAATGTGCTTTTCGTCTTGTACAGTGTGCAACTGTTAGCATTCACAAAAGCGTGCAGCAGCACCTGCATTATGTGCTGTAAGGCAAGATGACACGAGACTTTTCTTGAAATGCAGAAAAAAGGCAGGCCAGGCTGCAGCAGCGTGCTGGAAAAATTTGATCTTGATATCACACCCCACCCCAGAAAACAACACATCCACACATACCTTGGTGCTCAGGCGTTGTATGCACAGGCGCGGCAGGAGTCCTGTATGCACAGGCGCGGCAGGAGCATTGCTGCCAGAGCTGTTGTCTGCGGACGGGAGGTGCATGCCAGAAACCGCACACTGTGCAGTGCAATTGTTAGCATTCATTGAAGCGTGTAGCAACATTTGCATTATGTGCTGCTTGGAAAGGAAAGGGTAAAATTGCTGTATCTGCCTACGAGGGCAGCCAAGCTAAAGCCAAATTAGTCCAATCTAAAATAAACTTAGCCTCTGCCTTTCAGGCATGCAAACACAACTTGACTCATCCTTGGACATCAGTCAGGCTTATGAAGTCTTTAAGACGTGTTGCACTACTTGAGGTAGAGGATGTGCTGCAAAGCAAGATGACACGAGACTTCTATTGTGAGGTGTTTTGTTGTCATAGACATGCAAATATGTGTATTCACCTCTCATAACATGTAATGGCTAATTTCCACACCCACACGCACTCAAGTCATTGCCTGCAGAAGCTCGTTGTGTGTCGCTGGTCTGCTGTTGCCCGCTTGTCTCGGGGAGTCCCAGAATTTATGGGAAATCTGCACATGTTCAAGGCATGTGTGCGTGTGTGTGTATGCGTGTGTGTATGTGTGTGTGTGCGCGCGTGAGTGCGTGCACACCCATTTCCACGTTCATGCATGATGCTGACAAGTAAGTTGCATGGCTACGTTAGATCTTGACAGTTGGCATGCTGCATCCTGCACTGTAAAGGGATCATGTCTCCTGAAAATGGAGCATTGAGCAACACACTAAGCATTCCTCGCACTTGTTTCATTGCCTCCGTGCCAAATCATTTGCTGCTTCTGCCTCTCCCTTGTTCACAACCTTCTTGCGTCCCACAGCTGCTGGGGGTGCGTCTGGCTGCAAGCCTTTCAGGTTAGGGAACTGGATAACTATCTCTGCCCAATTGCTGTCTGTCTTCAGACCGTGCCAGCTTCTTCATGTGCTGCAGGCCATATTCTGTGAACCCCTTTGACCCACAATCCCCCCCCTGCTTTAGCTTACAGTACTTGTCCTTGCTCTCCTCCTTGCGCTGCTCGCCCTGAATATATGCCCAATCCCAACCCCAGCGCTTTTGCATAACCTCCCTGAGCCAGTTCCCCCTGATGTGGACGTAAGGGGCAGAATTATGCACCAGAATATGCATCCCATTCTGCTTCATCCCTGCTGGCTGCACTACCCTCTGTGCACTGTCCACACGAGCTCCCTGCTTCAACGCTTTCCCCCTGGGACCCAGCTGACTTGCACCGCGGATCACCTGCAGCATCTTCACCTGCTGCCACGATGAAGTCAAACACCCTAGTAGCTGTCGCACCGTTTAACTCACGCTTCAAATCCTCCATGACGTCGTTCGGGTTCCTCGTGTAATACGTGCCCATCGAAGCCAAGCCGGGCGGGCTGAGGGACAGCCCGTGCTCCACCACAACGGCCCTGGCACGGTTGACTCGGCTGTCCACTGGATCCATGCCAATGCACTGCGCGGGTCCCAATAGCGCTGCACATCGTCTGTGCCATGCTTGTTGCAATGCCTATCTGTTATTTGCAGGCTCTCAAGGAGCCTGGGCTCATGCGGGAGCCTGGAATGCCTGTCTGCACATTTTCTGCACAGGCACCACCATTTCTTCTCCAGGTCTGCCCGAGGGGGCGCCTGCAACTGTCTCTTAGGTGCCATTTCCCTCTTCAATTCAATAAGAATACATTTATGTAGGTGGCGGACGGAAGCAGGGCCAACTAACCATAAAACTTGAACTGAAAGTGTCCGCTCGGACAGTCGCTCTACAGAGTGAACAATCCGTGTTTACACAATTTAGCCAATTCATGTGGCATCAATTTAACCGTGCAACTGAGTCGGGACAAGAGAAAGCCTGGGAAAGTCCTGTTCGGCATCCCTAGGGGAGGCACCCCCCGCGCGGGAGCTTCGCTGTACCCGCCGAGGTCCCCGCCAACCCCCCCTGATCCCCGCGCGGTGAGGGGTTCTCTGGTAGGGGCAGCTCAGCCAAACTTCCAAGAAAATCCATTGCCCATGATGCTACCAGTAGAAATATCCACCATAGACCAATCCTACACTCCTTCAGATAGAATACAATTGATGTGCCGAGGAAAACACTGATGTGAAGTCCTTCTTGTAAGGATATCTGCACGCATGCTAACGCTCAAACACACCTGCCTATGTGTAGCTCCCTTTTGAGGTCGAAAATTCACACTGCAATTTATAAAAATGAGCACTGTCATTGAACAGAAACAATTGCCAAGCATCGTGCTTGTCTTCTTCGCAATGACTCGGCCGATGCTCGTCCTGCTGGCAATGACAGCCGCACAGTCCCTGGCAGCGATTGTTTTTATTTCAGATAATTAGTCCTATCAGTCCAGGACCTTTTTTTTGAAGTTCAGTTAAGATGTGTGAGCACTTGAAAAGCTCTTGCCCCATAGGAAACCAAACACTTCAATATTCAAAATATTTTGAATTAATGAACGGCACCTCTGCATCAAGATCAGTGATGGTGAGGCACTCGAGGTGTTCAGTGACTGATTTCAAGAGTTTGATGATTGGCCACATTTGTAAAACGGGCGCCAATACGCATGCTCTTCGGGTACAAAAATTGGAACTAAGGAAGCAGTGCTTGGTCGCTCTGCCTACATAGCTTCTTCTTTTTCTTTTCTTTTCTGTGGCCGCACCTTGAGATTGAGATTCCTCTCACCATGCTTCCTAAGTATGCACGGCCAAGTGAGGGGGATCGGGAGGAGTCAGAAGCACCTAGGTCTTAATCAAGCATCACAATATCTGGATATAGGCTATGTTTGGTAATTAGCAAAGATCTCGTGAGGGTACAGAAAAAGAAAAGAAAAGAAAAGAAAAGAAAAAGAAAAACTACGTAGGCAGTGAAACATTCCCCACATAAGTCAAGGAAAAAGGGCCACATTGGTGCACAGACTGTATGACCACCCTATGAGGATACAGGTTCACCGTACACTATCCAAGTTGACGGCATGCAACAAGTCTGGAATGGCACAGACTCTGAGTCGAGTCGACCATTTATATGTTAATCATTTTGTCTCAATCTCATATTGAGCTGGCTCACCCTTGACCACTTATATGTTAACTACCTTGTCTCAATTTCATAGCCGTGATTGGAGCTCATCCAAAGATTGAGGTAATTTTCAACCTCTTTTCACTACAAACTCTAAAGAGTTGAGCCAACAAGAGTAAGGCATGTGTTTGGGCCTTAGTCTTTCCTTAAAGCGTGCCATAAAGTTTTCGGCACGCACTCTAATCTCTTTTGCACTCACTCTGGATGTGATTGCAATGTTTATATTCGATGCTTTGAACCATCTCAATTAATACCTCAAAAGATCAATATTATTTGTACAAGTTCCATTTCACCTCTTTGATATGCACATCAAGTCAACGACACAGGATACATCATAAAAAGGGATAGCGCGTTAAAACAAAAACAGGGCCTGGTATCAATAACTTACAGGTCCTTTTTTTGGCTTTCTTCATAAGGCAGGCTGGCATGTATCCTTTGTTCTACAGACAAAGGGAGCGGTGACGAAAATGGCAAAAATAGTGTCATTTCCTGTTATTGCTCTTAAAAATGATCCATGCATGATTTTAATCATTATCATTACCATCAGTGCAAATCAAGGAGGGGTCGGTGATTGTCTCTGTCAAGAACAAAGGTCCTGCACCACCTTATTGCCTCAATCAGTTACTTCCTACTTCCTCAACTAATACCTGACATTAAAAATAAAGGGAAAAGGAAAAAGAAGGAAAGACATAAGTACCGATGCAAAGACAACTGCCATGACTGCAACCTGCTTGGCAGCCCCTAGGTCACCCATCCAAGCAAGATCAACTATACACCAATTGCAAACTCTATACTGTGTTGGTCCACATCTTAAAGCGTGTTGTCACCAACCACCACTCTGAAGTCATCGATGCTATTTTCCATGCTCAAGTGCCCATTAGAGATCATCCACTGCCGCTCTCTGAAGTCCTCGACCTGCGCACAAACGTGCAAACGTGACACACAAAAACCTGATTGAGTCCAGCAGTTCTGTTTGCAAAGCTTGTTAAAAAGATTCCTGTTTTAATTTCTCCTGCACCAGAAATTTTCAGCATCTGAAAAAAGGCATTTTGCTCAGGGGTCGGAAACATTCCTCGGACCAGGAAGCAAAGGAGAAATCAAAGCATTTGATACACTTTGTGCAGAGGCACTTAGCCTCCTTGCTTTAATTGCTCTTATACTTGCTTTCACAATAATTTGCTGCAGGAACTCACCAGGTTCTTTGCCTCCTCGTCCATATCGTCATAACCAACCACAGGCTCATCTGCTTCCACAGCCTCTCGCAGCACCTGATTAATCAGGCATGGGTAATTGGAGAATGCACAAGTATATTTCCACAGGCTCATCTGCTCCCACAGCTTCTTGCAGCACCTGGTTGGTCAGCGTTGGCAGTTGGAGAAGACACACGTGAAAGAAAAAATGAGGCTCTAGAGTGTGGGGGGTGTAAATGACCCCTCCCACACCTAACAGAATGGTAAGGAGGATGACTTGAGCTGAGGCCCTTGAAAGATCGCGACAGAGGTCGCCGTGCTGTTGCTTGGAGGCCTCCAGCTGGTTCTTGGGCCTAGTGTCTTCACAGTAATTGACCTCCATGAGATGGACGTGCCTCTGTTATGGAAGGAGCTGACTAAGATGACAGACCTTGGAAGTAGGTGGAGTGGCCGTGGCTGGCGCTGAGTGCTCCCTGTTCCCCCCACGCCCCCCTCTACTTCTCAATGGATACCGGTAATTGATCCTTGGCATTCTTTTCGTTGGAGCAACTAAAAATGCATCAGGGTGGCTAGAAGTGAGCCTTTGTTTGTCAGGGAAACGGCAAGGGAAAATGTATTTGGGAAAGGTTGAGTGTTCAGGGATCTGCAGGTTCTGTAAAGCAAGGTGATCTGCACTGCCAATGTCCATGGAGGCAAGGCCTCCGTGGACACGTGTATTTCCCAAAGTTGAATGCACAAAGTGGACATTTGAGGACCTCTTTTCATGACGAAGTTCCTTGGCACTTTCTGCCTCTTTTGTCATATACATGATTGCCACTGCAGACTTCATTTGTACTTGTGCTCCACCAGGCTTCAATAGTAGGGTGGCGCCTTTTTGTTACAGCTGCCAGGTGCTCTGTATTTACTGCAAATGGGAATTAAACAGTATCAGAGAATCCAGCGCATTTCGTATTATGTTGACACCGCCCTGCTTCCTCAGCATCAGCCACGCCCGTGCATTTGCAGAAGGTCATACTATTACACGTACCTCCACGTGGCTCTTCTCCAGGCCCCCCTGGAACACAGATCGCCAGTAGTGCCTCTCGCACTTTGGCAGCACAATGTGCAGCTGGGTGTCAGTGCTTGAGGGTATGCTGCTACTGCTTCCCCTGCTGCTGCCTGTCTCAATGACCCACAGAGCCTCAGATGCCTTCACCTTCCTTGTCAAAGGCCCATCCAGCACTCGGCCTGCCCAGCCTAGGCGCACTGCACTTGTGATTTGAAATTTGTAGCAACCTCTGGGCGAGGCTTCATTGACGTGTCAGGGAATTTGTGCAGTGTTGAGCAATTTGTAGTGCTGTGCTTTGGATCCAGGCATGCCTACTGAGCTGGAGTGGTGGCTCCTCATGCAATAACAATACGTGATGCGTGTTGTTCAACAAGCTTTGTTTATGTATTGGCTAGCGCAGGCTGCCTGTGAGTTGCCTGCCCTGTCTGCGCTTGTGCGCACTCATGGACTTGTGCATAATCTTGTCTGCGTGCATGCGTGCAGGCGTGCTTGTGGGTGTGCATGTGTGCGTGTATGGGTGTATATGTGTGTGTTTATGTGTTTGTGTGTGTGCATGTGCATGTGCATGTGTATGAAAAAGAAAAGAAAGAAAGTCTACGCCAGCCAAAAGGCCGGGTGCATTAAGAAAAGGTTCCATAACTATCAAGCTAGCAAGGGTCTCACCAAAGGGATCTCAAACCCTAACTTGACACAGCTAGCTTAGGGGAAAGCCAGAAACAAAGCTTATGGGGATCTGGTGTGTGTGTGTGTGTGCGCACGCAGTAATCTACCAACATAAATGATGCTGACAGTCCAACCTGTGAGGTGAACAGAGCTGACATCCACAGTGACATCCCGCTTCGTGGTCCCAGAGGGAAGCTGCAGCCACACCATGATGCTGTCTGAGCTCTGGTCCCATCGCATCCGCTCTGCCAGAGGTACAGCCTGCCACTGCAGGCGCGCCGCATGTACATGTAATGCAGGGCCTGCGATGGCAGGGCATTGAAACAAAGGCCCAAAAATGATTTCTGCCCTGCCAGAGGCAGGGCCTGCAATGGCAACGCATAAAGACAGAGGCTTAAGAGAGAAATCTGCTCTGTACAGCCTGCAACTGCAGGCGTGCAGCGCGTATATGCGGCGATGGTAGGACATTGAAGCAGAGGCTTAACACTGCAAAATGTTGCACATCTTTTTGGCTGTTTTGCATGCAGCTAGATGAAAGGCACACAATTTTCTGAGAGCCCTCCTGACAACTGCAACTCACACGTGTATGTGTGCGTGAGCAGCTTAGTGGGCTGTGCCTCCCAGCTCTACCATCCTTGAGGCGTTGATTGTTGATACATTTGATTGTTGATACATCGGCATAAATATCTGACTGTAAAAAAAACGTCCAGAGGACCTCTGGTGGTAAGCAAAAAGGCAGTGCAAGAGCTTGATTCAGCACATTTCACATGGGTACAGCAAAATAACTCCAATCCATCTGAGTTTGAATGACACCACCATCAGCCCACTGCATGTGCTTGCGCCTACCAGATGTCCACACCAGCTTCACGCCATCGGAATCATACCCATCTTCTGCAGCAGCCTCCTTGCCTTCCCCACAATCTGCCTTGCTGTTTGCTGACTTGCTGCTGTTGCTGTTGCTGGGAACGGCTGCCTTCCTGGTCGGGCTCTGTTTGGGGACATCTTCAGACTCTACACGACAAGCGCGGCCCTGGGTGACCTGGCGCCCATTCCAGCTTTGCTGACCACAACCGTCCCCTCCAGGCCTTCTCAGGCCCTTGCCTGCTTGGCTGCTGCCCTTAGACCGACTAGATGTGTGGGTTCCAGAGGGCTGCGCATCTGGTGAGGAGGATGCCTCTTTCTTCCTGGTATGTTTTTCAAGCTGTTGCAAAGCCTGGGGCTGGAGTGTGCCAAAAAAAGCCAGGCGGGGTACCTGCGTGCGGGCATGGCAGCATTTTTTCAAAGGTCCTCAATCATTGTAACCGCCAATTGTTGTTTTTGAGGGCAGATGTGATGGTCAGGTGAGGCCCTAGCTAGCTTGCTAGTTAGGGGACCTTTCCTTAATGCACGCAGCTGGACCTGGCTTGCGTAGTCTTTTCTTTTCTTTCTTTGATGATCAGGTGATCAGGCTAGGGATTTTTCATCTGAACTAAAATGGGCATACTTGAAGCCCAGGATGACATTCCTGCTTGTTGCATCAAGCCATGTTTCCTTCCAACATTCTTTGTTGAAAGAAAGGAAGACTCTGCAGTCCAAATTTGGCCAGGTGCATTAAGGATAGGTCATCTGTCCCAAATGGCAGGACCCCACCACGCAAGCCAAAAGGAAGAGCAAGCACAGAACTCTACTCCAGCCAGCATTCTTTGTTGAATTAGTGGATGATGGTGCGCACCTGCAAGTTATACAATTGCTGGAGGCTCACTGGTAAGTTTTGGCAATTTGCTACAAAGGTTTTCTGTTGACGGCATTACCTTCAAACTGCACCTGCCCAGGACATTTCTTTTCTTCACACCTCATTAAAAAGGTTGGAAGCCCCCAAATAGCAAAGTGCCTGACTTGTTATGCTTTTGCGAGAGGAGCATTTCCAAAAGCAAGGACTGAGATCATCTGATTTCATCAAAAGCTGCACTTCTTATGATGCACAGGAGGGCAGAACACACCTGCGTAGGTTCCAAATGACGTGCTCGCCGAGCTCGATCCAAGCTGCCCAAGAAGAGGCATTGTGCGGCATCAACCATGACGGGGGATACGCCTGGACAGGACGGGCAGGTATTGATCTGATTGAGCAAGCAACAAGCAACCAATCTATGAAATGGTCCTCCCCCCTAAACCCTAAACCCTGACCTCTAACCCCCCGAAAGCCAAGCTGGCATGATCGCATTCAATATGAGCTTGGATTTTACTCACTGGTTCCAGAAGGGCATGACTTGCTTTTGTCCAGGAGTGGCAGTACCTGAAGATACAATGAAAGATGAACATGACTTTAAAAGTTTATGGGGCCAATTCCTACTTATGGTGAGACCCTTGCCAGCTTGCTAGTTAGGGAACCTTTCCTTAATGCAGGCGGCCTTTAGGCTGGTGTAGCCGCTTCTATTCCTTCCTTTTTTCCCTATAAACGTAGCCTTCCTTTGGTGCACGCATCTGGACCTGGCTTGCCTAGTCTTTTCTTTTCTTTTTATAGGCTTCACACTCATACACCACTGCTACCCTAGATTCATTTTGAAGCAATCATGCAAGGCATGACTTGGAGGCTCCAAAGTGCAGAGAGACACGTGCATGATGCACAAATGTAAATGGAATGTGAACAAAGACCGTGATCCGCTAGTACCAAATGAGCTTTCCCAAAGCAACTCAAGGTTTGTGTTGCACTTCTCCATTTCACGGGTATCCACTAGCCTCAGACACTTACGGTATCCAGCACTCCATCTTTGCGAATGAGCTGCATGAAGTCCGTGGCGCTGCAAGTGTCCACAACCTGAGCAAGCTTGCTCAGTGCGCGCAGCGCATCTGCTGCCGGCTTCTCTGCAGGGTTGCTGCTGCAACTGCTGTTGCTGGCATGCTTGATGATTCCAATGAGGGCATGCACATTGCATTCTGCCATGGCCTCATCCATCACTGCCTGAGCAAAAAAAATATGAAAATGATAAAAAGTTGAAGTATAATGGTGTGGAGATGTGCACGTGAGGCCCACACTGTGTCATGATCCTCCTTTTGATGCAATTTTCTGCTTCAGAAGCTCTTGAAATGCAAAGTACGTCCTAAAAAGAAGCCTGTGATGTATTGCACCTGATGGATAAAAAACCTTCAAACTATGAAGCTGGGTGCTCCAGTTACCCTCCAGGTCTCCATTGGCCTTCCTTGTTCTGTAGCTTTGTGGTGGAGAGGACTCGCAGCTCCTTTGAGCCAAAGGGTCTCCTTCTCCGATATCAATGTAGGGAGAGTCTTCTCTGCCTTGATGGTTTATTTTTCTAACAAATCCTTGCCAACTTCACCTTATTCTCAGCTCCCCATTTTTCCCGTCAAAATGAAGGTCGTGGAGGTCGTCACGACACAGTGTGACACAAAATGACAAAATATTGATTCAGGAGCGCGCGGGTAAGTTATTTGCACATAAAGTTCTCTTTTCCTTTTTAGCTAATGGGAAGCAGCAGAATTTGCAACTCATCTCAACAAGGGAAAAAGGATACAGCAGCCAAAAATGGCACCTTCCCGCAAGAACATGTTGGCCCGTCTTTTTGAAACCCACCTGGCAGTTTCTGGCAAGTGCGCCATACACCACCTCCACAGCATGCACAACAGATAGGTGGCTGCTGAACGCTTGCCCCATCTGCTTCAGGAGCCCCGTCACTTCCAGGCTGTACAGCCCAAACGCCAGTGCTCGCCCTCCGCTTGCCAGAGCAGCCAAGATCTCCAACCACTTGACCACAAGGCTTTGGTCCTGCTGGCTTGCAAGAGCACTCTCCTTAGCTGTTGCTGGGTGCTGTCTGCCAGAGGCTGCAGATGATCCGCCTTGTGGTCCTGGTGCGTTTTGAGGAGAAGATGCTGGAAGTGCTACTGGCATCAATTGACGTGATGGTGGGCCCCTGCCAGGCGACGGCTTCCCTGGACCAGGCTTGCATTGCAGGGGAGGGCATGCATCCACTGGTGCCCGTCCTTTGGCATAGCCTTCAAACAAACACCAAGAATGAAAGAGGTATGGTGTGTGTACATGTGCTGGAGCTGAGTTGCAAATGGACAAGGGTAAACTACAAAAGTATCTGTATCCATACAGGCACAATACCTGGTCTTGCATGCAAGATCTCACAAGTTTTTTGCACTGTGGGTTAATCAACCAAGATGAAACCCTTGCAAACAGGCTTTTTGAGCAAATTCTTTGGTTTTCTGAAGCAGCAAACACACTGGAAGCAGTAGCAAGTCACAATGGCAAAACATGCAGACGTGCAGGTTTCTGAAGTGCCAGGGCAACTGCAAAGCGAGTATGGACAATGCGCGTTTAGGAGCATGGCTGGCAATCCTCCAGATCCCTTTCCCTAATGCACGCAGCTGGACCTGGCGTAGTATGGCTCTCGGTATGGCTAGTTGTAGACTATTGTGTGAAAGAAAAACAGATAATGTGTTCACTAGCTACAACAAAAGCTGTCCTTGCAGCCGACAACAGCTATTTATCTCTTCCCTTTCATAAGCTCTGTCTCTGAATTTTTGCTAGGCTAGGTCTGTCTAGTTTTGTCTTGGCATCCCCTCCATGAGAACTTGCTAGCTCGCTAGTCAGGGAATCTCTCTTTTATGCACGTTGGTTCTCAGCTGCGTATTCCATCCTCTTCTTTTCAAAGCATGCAGTAACATGAAAGGGCACCCTCTCTGGATGCATGCACTGACCTATCACTGTCAAATTGCCGTCCACCTCAGGCTGCAGCGCTTTGGGGCACGCTTGCAGCACATGCTTAGCCTCAGCAATGAGCAACGCATGCACTGACCTATCACTGTCAGATTGCTGTCCACCTCAGGCCGCAGCGCCTCTGGGCACGCTTGCAGCACACGCTTAGCCTCATCAATGAGCAGGTACAGGCCAGCCCCAGGCACCACATGCCTTTGCAGCTGTCCTGTCTTGCTGGCCAACCCAGGGCCTTTGAGCTGGGATGATGATATATCCCTGCTTATGCAGTGGAGCAGGACGTGTAGGCATGGTCATCAGCAGGGTTGCATTAATCTGTATGCACATTTCAGAATGAGTGCATGCACATTAGGAATGAGTGGGTGTGATGCATTGCACCTCAAAGGCTCTTTTCTTTTTAGGGGAACATGTGGGCCAACTTTGGTGCTACAATCTCCAACTTGTCTGAGCTGCCTGTACCCAGACTTTTCCTTGTTGCTGCCATGCTCACCCTAGTCAGCACTGTTGGTATGTGTACTGCTATCTTGAGCTGCCTTCAGTCTATTTTGGTCACTCAATGACTGCTTATCTATGACACAAACTCAAAGTTTTACTTAACATCTGAACTCCTGCACCCGCACCTCACCTGTGATCTAACAGGTCAGATCGCAGCAGGGCACGATCTAGGGCACACATCTTGGCTGCACACGATGCAGCAGCATGTGCAACCATGCAGCAAGGAGGTTTGCCACTTGCCACAGCTGCTGCACGGGCCGTCACTAGCACATGGCTACAGGGACCAGCAGGGGTTGCCCTGTTTGTGGCGGGTAGACTTTGAGGCCACCTTCCAGCCGCGCGAGTGTGGGGGATGGCAGCATGGAGCCTCAAGAGGAGCAGCAGGGGCTGCCCTGCCTCACGCATGGCACAGAGGTCATCAGAGTTGCCCGTCAAGAAGTGTGACAGCAAGGAGACTGTGCTCCACATCCCTTCCAGGCTCAACAAGCCCTGCTGCTGCTGCTGCTGCTGCTGCTCTTCACCCTTTTCAGCGACTGCACAGTGCACCTCTTTGCTCCCTGCCTCATGTGCTTCGTTGCTTCTCTGCTGCTTGACGCCTTTATCGATGAAGATGTGTGAGTCCAGTCCACGCAACAGGCAGTGGAGCAGGCTTTCATGGCTTGTGCGGCTTGGGGCAGCAAAGGCGGTCCTGCGCAAGCTCGGGTCTTGTGCAGACCATGCCAGCAGCCGCAGAGCCCCTGTGAGCAGCACCACCGCCTGGCAGAGTGGGTATCATTTTGTCGCAGCAATCCAGACTACGTTCAGGCATCTGTATTCACAACTATAATGCATGCACCTCTACCAGACGTGCCATTGAAAATACAAACACTCATCATAACACTGGTGCCCTGGAGCAGCGTGCTGCCAGAAACCTACCCGATCCACATTTATTCCCCTCTCATCTTCTGGTGAGGGAGACTCACGGCTCTTTGAGCCAATGTGTCTCTCTCTACTTGATTGATGTAGGGAGAGTTTTCTCTGCCTACGTAGCTTTTTCTTTTTTCTTTTTCTTTGCATGCACAGTCCACCTCTGACGCAGCTTCACTTGTTTTGCCTGCTTGCATTTCGAGAGACTGTTTCAAGCCAGTCTGACTGCATTCTGTTCCTCCTCATTTAATGCTTACAAGAATGCTTGTCTCACATCTATTCCTTAGCAGCTTGGTTTGTGACCATGGACCGTCTCTAATGTCTGTTACAAGTGGCGTTCAGTCTTGCATCTGCAGCAAACATGCACACTCACGCTCAGCAACGGAGGGGTTGTCTCCCCAATCAATGGCAGCACTGACCAGCTGAAAAATAACCAAGTGGGGCCAAGATATTTGGATTGCCCCAGCGGCTTTCTTTTGCGATCCCTCAAGGCAGCCTCCCTCTACTTCCTGCTCTGATCCAGCTGCAAGCAGCACCTCTGACACCTGATCAGGGTGCGATCGGAGGAAATCCAGTACAGCTGCATACCCTCCCATGGAGCTGAAGCACATCCGTCCATCCAAGCTGGTGTTCAGCACCTGCCAGTGGCAGCAAAAACACTTCAGCGTGCAGCTTTTTAGAGCGCAGCAGGTGGATTCATCTTTTTTGTGTGCATGCAGCTACACCTGCAGAAGCTCCCCAAGTACTGCATCCAAGGTTTCTGGTGTGCTTTCTTGTTCTGAAACGAGGAGCTGCACAAGGCGCTCAACAGACTGCCTCCCCCCATCCATTTTGAAATACAATTTAAAGATTGGAATTATGTTGGTTAGTAGGCCCTCAAGAGCAAAAGGCAAATTAACGGTCTGCTAGTTCGAAACGACGAGGCAAGACGACTGCATTCGTCATCGTGAATTATTTTCGTATATACGACAAATTCTGCAAGGGAAACCTTGCTGCACTTTCAAACACGGGAAACTTTGTGTCTCAGGATCATTTAGGCTCTGTTGGATAGCAGAACAGATGTTTAGTAGATATATGTTTTAGTTTGGAGGTACATAAAGTGTGCCTGTCAATGGCCCTCATTCAAAACAAAGAGTGAGGCATGCAGAAACAGACAGATAGGAAAGGTTGGGTTGAGGTCACTGCCTGGAGTAGCTGAATGCCTGGGTAGGGTTAAACCATACACATACTTGCACTACCTTTACCATGCGGCGCACCAGCAGCGCGCAAAGCATCACATCAGCGTCTCGCCCCAGGCTCATACTCCTCGTCATCACCCTCTTCTTCTGCGGCTACTTCCTGGGACTAAGCACCAAGCACCTTGTGAGTGTTCATGGGATGAGCACTTGCACTATCACTAGTACGCATGTTCGAGCGCATGCAAGCAAGCACCTGGAACCTTGTTTGAAAAACATGTGCAGAACTGGAAAGACGAACGGAATCCATCACTTACATTCCTCCCCCCATTTTTTGTTGCCTTAGCTTGTGCCGGGACTCCCTGAGCCAGAAGATGAGGTGGTACAAGGGACAGCTGTGGGTAAGGGGAAGGCAGTGGTCGTCGTAGACGAGTTCAAAGCACCAGACCCGAACGATCCATTCCGCAAGTTTAGAGGTATGGAGTTTTCCACAAGGTACCAGGCATGTTGAATGAGGTGGACTTTGACGCAAGTGACTGCTCAAAGTGCTTCTGCACAGTGATATGACCACCAACAAGGCACGCTGCTCTGCTCTCATGCTGTGCTAATTTGCTCTGTAATGAATGTACCCACACTGCGCCCAGGGGATACCATTCATGCGCTGCACACAAGCAGTGGGGGGGATTACCAGAACTACCAGACGCGCATCATGTGAGTGGGCTCGTGGAGGATGTAGCTGGGGGGTGCACATGTTTCAGGCAGACGAGATGCTTCCCCTGCATGGCATCCGCATACATGTAAAGGGGATACAAGCATGGCAAACAGCTGCGTACAAAACATACATGTAGGTGAGGGGTATGCAAGCATCTGTGCTCAAAAAGCGAGCTCGGGATTTGGAAATGAAGGGCATGGCGAGCAGCCATGTTCAAAGCGCCCACCTGGCGCTTACGCATCTCCATTTCCTGGCAACTGTGCATTTCCATCATTTGTGGCCCATCCTGGTGTTTGCACGTCAGAGCTGAATGCACAGGTTTTATCTTTTTTAGTGTTGCCTCAGGCGCTTGCTGCTGATACACGAGCACATATAGCACGGAGGCATCGTAGTGCGCCATCATCAACCTATGCTCCTGTTCGCAAAGCTTGAACCTGACCATGGCGAACAAGATGTTCTCTAGCATGTCTTTCAAAGAGTCTTGTCACTGTTTCCAGCATGCCCCTGTTCCCCAATGTTGTGCAGGTATGCCTCCTTCAAGCTAGTGCAGCAGATGCCAGGGGGGGAAAAGCTGACAGGCTTCACACGCATCCTTCACCGCACCGTTCCAGATTACCTCATGGACGAGGTGATTAGAGCTTAACTTATGCACAGCCCTGGGTGCTACGCTTCTGCAACAGTGTGGCTAGCAGGCTGTGTTCTCCTGAGGGATGCAAGGAAATCCATAAAGACGTGCGCACAGAGACATGTCTGCTAGCTGCTCAATGAATGGCAACTTGCAGTTTCACTTGGCTGGTAATGCCTTGCTCGTGCCTAACTCCACACTTGTATTGTTAGTATGTGTATCAACAAGCTGTGCAAGGTGTGATAAAAACTGGCATCCTGGGTGGCTTTGTGAGGGCCTGCTTTGCACATAATGTGGCAGGAAAAAAAAGGTGAAAGTTTGCATGAGTTTGCATGTGCCCCCATCCTTGAGACTTATAGGGCTTGAATCAATTTTGGAAACCACTGGACGTCAGTACATTGTGAAGTTATTATGCAGATGGCCTTTTAGGGAAGTGCGCCCATTTGGCGATTAGAAGTGTCATTGCAGAAACGTGCTGCTGCCCCCACGGGGCAACCTCCAGGCTGTTGAGATTGGTACAGGGTTTCCCATGTCCGCCCACGCCTTCGAATTTGGATCCGTCCCCGGCCTCTCTTCCCAGGCCTGCCTGCAAAATCAGGAGGCATGAAGTGCATTGATTCTTGGGCCTGTCTTGCATTCGTCGCATGGCAGCTGAGAGCAACCAGAAGTAGGGCGTCGCAGGTGCCACAAGATCTGAGGACATTCAGATTAGATCACATTCAAATCATGGATGAGGAGAGGACTTGAGTCAAAGCGCCTGACTGCTAGCCCAGCCTCTGCTACGCAGAAAATCGGTTCTCTCGTGGGGCAAATGATGCGTTGAGTGTCATGTTGTGCTCAATGAACAAGCAGTGAGGTAGTGGGGTCCAGCAATGGGGTAGCTATGTGTCTTGCATCCTTGATGTTTCCTTGATATAAGAAGTGTCGCACAAAGTTTGTAGCTTCTTTCCTTACTTTGAAATGGGAAGTCTGGTCATAAGGACCGCGTTTTACATGTGCATATGTTAGAATGGGTGCAGACGATTGATTGCGTTGAGTCCCGCCAACAAGTGAATACAACAAAAACAACAAATGAGTACATGTCAGATGCTCTTTGTTCTCAAACCTCTAGGAACACATGCTGCCCCTGCACACGCTGTATTGGAACGGTGTGCATCAACGTCCATCTCCTACAGCAGTGTGCACACTGTAAGGGAAGAGTGTGCATCAACATCCATCTCCTACAGCAGTGTGCACACTGTAAGGGATGGATGTGCATCGACATCCACCTCTTACAGCAGTGTTCACAGAAGTAGCATGCCTTCCTCTAGACTTTTTCACCAGTACGGCAGCAGGTCACAGGCTATAGAGTCAAAATGCCTTCAGTCAAAATGGCTGACTGCGAGCCTATCAGGTGTTCATCAAATGCTCCAGTGCGACAAGGTGGGAGCGAGTGCATCTTGCTCAGCAGCAAGGTGGGAAAGGTTCGATCAGGCCTAGTACTGGCAAGCATCACTGCACAGCGCCACCCACAAAGGTAATAGCAAAACCATGTGGTTGTCATTGCTGTGCATGCTGTGCATTCTTGCAGGTGCCCACGTTCCTTGTCAAGCCTGTCAAGCCACAGTGTGATGGCTGGTGCGACTACCCAGTGGCAAATCGTGAGTCTATGTGTGACACAAGAAGTCTGTGGTGGTGGCTTGCCAGGTTTGAAGCGCAGCAGTGGGCCACGTGTGTGTGTCAGGCCATGCATGGGTTGCTATCAGGCTGGGAACGCTAGCTCCTGCGTGCAGACGTTATTGGCCCACAGTGGACAGGCAGGCCCATCCACCGTCGAGTACAAGAAGCACGAACACCACACAACAGACAGCCAGGCCCATCCACCGCCCAAAACAAAAGAAACAGGACATGGCAATGGACAGGCTCATACGCGTTTTAAAGGCTCCGCCAAAATAATCCACTTGTAGATACGCCCGAGTGCAAGGCTGAAACTAGAAGAAGGGTTGCATGGACAGGCTCACACACTGTCTGATGCTTAGAAGTATGCATGGCATGGCACACTGTCAGATGCTGAAAAGTATGCATGGCATTTTTATTCCTCTCATCAAAACATGGCCGGTGCATTAATCCACCTCCACTGTGCTATCTGAGGTCCCCACGCCATCAAGGCACACCTTAAGAGTGTCTTACATCATAAATACATGCCTTGCTACTTATAAACGGTCTCTTAGGTCCCCCTGCCATCAAGGCATGGGATTGTGTGGCTTCTGACTCTAACAGTTTGATATGCACCCAAGAACCCGCCATTATAAATTACATGGCCTTTGTAAATGTATGAAGTTTGGTATCTACACATGCCATCTCAGGTCCCCATGCCATCAAGGCATGGTTTGATGCGGCAGCCAAGGACCCCAGCATGGCTCAGGGCGCTTGGTTCTTCATGTTAGAGTCTGATTACGTCTGGATGCGGCCAATGCAGGTGTGCTGGCTTCCCTGCTTTGTTGTCAACAGACCTGGGTCATGGGTTGGTGCGCACATGGTGCTCGCATCTGCTCATCACATGCGTTCTTCACCTCCTGCCTCAGAGTTTGAGCTCCTGTACAATGGTGCAAGTGCGGCATGATTTTTGCACTTGCGTGTTGGCGATCTAAGCCTCCTGCCTCTGTGTTTGAGCTCCTGCACAATTGCAAATGCATATGCCAACGTGCTAGGGAATGCTGCTTATTGAGAACTAGGCATATGATGCACTATTTGATGCAGGCAAACCATCCCTTTTTTTGCTGCACATGTGCTCGTGCGATTTCATGCTGGCAAAGTTCATTCTGATCTCTGCCTTAACAAAAAAAGAATGTGCATATTACCAGCATGCATATATTGATCAACACTACCTCACTTGCAAGCCTCTTAGCCCTTGCTTTCTTGCCCTTGCTTTCCTTGTGAATTTCTCTTGAGCACTTGGTCCGGAAGTGCTGCTTCTTTTTGGGAGAATGGGTAGGCTAGAAATGGTGCGCATTACTGTATATAGATGCTAATTATTTATTGCCACACAACACCTTGTCTAAATGCTTTTGACACAAATCCAAATTTTTTGGGGTGTGCTCACACGCAGTAAGTGCTTGTGACATACAGATTACACTTTCTGCTTACATCTCTGTTGGCGTACTCTGACATCGTTGCGCTGTTCTTCTGTTATGGTACCCTGGTGTTTTTTGAACTCCTAAAGGGGCGACTGGTGGACTGTGGGACAGCAGATTTGCAAGCATCTGTGTAACGAGGTCGCTTTGCTGCTTGCACTTTTGCAGGTACAGGGGAGTGCATGGAACCTGGGGGTGCCAAGCGTGCAGTACCTGTTTGATTGCATCCAGCCCATTTGACTACATCCGCTTGCAGCCCTGTTTGACATCCGCCCTCTTTGACTACATCCTCTTGCACTTGTTGCAGACACCAGGGAATGCATGGGGCCTGGGTGTGCCAGGCGTGTAGTACCTGTATGAGATCAGCCCTGTCTGACAGCAATCCTCTTTGACTACGTCTGCTTGCACTTGCGCAGATACCGGGGAGCGCATGGGACCCAAATGTGCCAGGCGTGCAGTACCTGTTTGACTACATCCAGCCCTGGCACCCTAATGCAGTAAGTCAGCAATGTCTGTTTGGTGCTGTTAGTATGCAACACCTGTGTGACTCCCTTTAGTATTGGTTCCTTGGTCATTATGAGCACTCGTGGAATTGAGGTGCTGAGCTTCTTTTTCTGCGTGTTGCAGGAGTTCCTGCAGATTAAGAGTGTGCTATTGTAGTGATCATTTTGAAGCCCTGGGGTGCCTGAAGTGCAAATATCGTTTTGACTGCTCATTCCTAGCACTTGTAATGGACGGTTTGTTCCCTTCAAATCTGGTACAATGTAATGGATGGCTTTTTCCTTTTGACGTAATGCAACACAGCACAATGCTTAGCGTGGAATTGTTTTACAGGGACAAATGGACAATGGGATTCATCGTGTCTTAATGATTGTTTAGCTGATGTAATGCTCGTGGACCTTGCAATTGTTCAGCAACGACAGTTATAAAGACGTCTGCAAATACTTTTACCTCGTACAGCTTACAAGGTGATGTCTGTTTGTGAGGGATTCCAGCCAGCAAATGAGTGCAAACAGTTGTTCACATACAGCTTGTAAGGTGATACCTATCTGTGCAGGATGCCTGCCCCCCTAATCAGCACCTCAACTGTGCGCCTGAATCCTCGCTCGATTCTGCCTATCACACGCAATGATTGGATCAAACATACTGACATGCATACTGACATACTGACATGCCTCACATCACTCTCGTATAAGTGTGCTTCAATGCCTCACGTGGAGGAAAACCTGTCGCACACTCATTTTGGCATGTAATACTGGAGTGCTTTGCATGACTGTAAACTTGTTGCACACTCATGCTAGCATGCAACACTGGAGTGCTTTGCATGACAGTAAACTTGTCGCTCACTCATGCTAGCATGCAATACTGGAGTGCTTTGCATGACTGCAAACTTGTTGCCCACTCATGACATAAACAGGCATGCAACACTGGAGTGCTTTGCATGACTGCGAACCTGTCTCACACTCATGTTAGCATGCAACATTGGAGAGCTGTGCATGACTGTAAACTTGTCTCGCACTCACGTTAGCATGCAATACTGGAGTGCTTTGCATGACTGTAAACTTGTCGCACGTTCATGACATAAGCAGGCATGCAGTTCTGGTGTGCTTCACATGGCTGCAAGCCTAGCCAACCATGCAACAATTCTGCAGCCTCTTGTCTATGCAACGGTACCACGCATACTCACATTGGATTTTGAGACCGTGCCAGGCTTTGATGGCTCCTACCTGCACTCCAAGGAGGGATCAGGGCCTGCCTACAATAAACGGCTCGTGCCTATGAATGGAAGGCTCATTTATGACTAGCTTTCATGCCTATCACTAAAGGACCCATGCCTGGCCTTCGTGCCATTTATTTATTGAATAGCCTTGCCTAAGAGTGGAAGGCTCATTTAAAACTAGCTTTCATGCCTTTCATGAAATGATCCATGCCCAGCCTTCGTGCCTTTTATTGAAAAACACGTGCCTGCATTTGAATGCCTCACGCCTCAACTCTGTGCCTTGAGTTGAATGGCCCATGCCTTCAATTTGATTGCCCATTCCTATCGTTGAATGGCCCAGGCCTCATAGCTATGCCTTGAATTAAATGGCTTAGGGGGCGGTCACACACAATTTTTTTCGACTTTTTTTTCTTCAGTGTTGAAAAAAATTTTCGCTTTGGGCGAAAAAAATTGCGGTCACACACAAAAAATTTTCCCTCGGGCAAATTTTTTTGGCCCACCAAAAAAAATTTCCCGTCCCAGCCAGAAGTCACTAGGGACCGTCTTTGGGAATTTTTTTTCGGTTGGGGCCAGTTTTCAGTTACCGTTTGGGAGTGCCCCTTGGGAGTGCCCCTTCAATGCATGGCCCAAAAACACAAAAAATTTCAGTTTTATTTACATATTTCATCTTTGGGGGTGGTCATCTTTGGTAAGGGATCTGGATTTGTATTTCTTAAGAGAAACTACCTCGAGAATGCCACAACATGCAACTGATGGTATGGCATAAATAATATGCTTGGATATCAGTAATTCAGTGGGCCCATTGATTGGGCCCACATCCAAATGAGGTTTGGCTGTGAGAGCTGTGAGATTTTCCAGGGAAAAAATGAGAGCAACACCAGAATTATACTCTGGCATTTTCTTATTGTTTCATCTAGATTCACAGCTGCCCTTGTGTAGGCGGATATAGCATTGTAACCTTATTACCTTATTATTACCTTGCCTCGCCTGGTTGGCAAATAGCTTTTAAGTCTGGTCATGTGAGAATGTTGAGCTGTTGCAGTTTTAAAATTCTCAACGGATGTGGTGTCATTTTCATTCATGAAGGTGGGTGTCCCTGCTATGAAGAGGGACCTTAGAAGGATCAAAGTGTCATCCTGGGATAGAGCGCACAAAGATAGCATGAATGTGGCTCTGGAGCCAGGCAATTCTGAGGCAGGAAAAATTGATTACAAATTTTGAATATAGATTGGCCAGCCGAAATTATGAATAATTCATTCAGTACTTCATTCAAGTCCTTGGAAATATGTTGAGCCTGTGGTGAACACAGCGCATAGGCATGGCACAAACAGGTGTTGGAAGTGGAAATTTGTTGTACCGATAATAATGAAGATCAGGTCAGGAATGGAATACCAGCAACGTATCTGTCCGAAAAGCCCCGAATTTCCAACAATCCCTCCAGCAATGAAGTATCCATCAGGAAATGCCCACACTCCAGCAATGAAGTATCCATCAGGAAATGCCCACACTCACAAGCAAACCATGCGGCAAGAGTTCCTGTTATCGGTCAACGTATCCAACAGGTCCATTCAAAATGCCCTGGACATCAGAGAGGCTTGAACCGACCACAGGATCAAGGTCAAGCACACGAGTCATGTGTGATGCAAGCTTGTCCCTGACTTGATAGGCACTCGCAGCATCAGGCCCGCTTCGCATGAGCCCAGCTGCCCCATGCAGGAGTGCCCCTTCAGAATTGAAGGGGCACTTGTGAAGGAGTGTGCTTGCATGAATGTGGGACAAATTCTCACCTCCCTTATGCTCCAGAAGCCCCTTGGTTTCTTGCCACCTCCCTCGTGCCCTGCTTGGACCATGGCAAGGCAGGCTGCAAGCTGCACTGTGGGGTCACTACCATCCAGAACCAAGGTGATGGCTGGTATCACAGCTTTCAGGGCCTGAGAAGTCTGACTGCTCAGTTACTAGCTCTGACATGATGGCTGCCAGCCATACAAGGAGGAGAGCAGCACTCATGGTCCTTTCTTTAAAAGGGCCACGGTGAAACTGCCTGAAAGGGCACTTTCACCGTGGCTAAGCACTGAAGAAAAAAATATGAAAAAAATTTGTGTGTGACCGCTTGGAAATTTTTTCCTTCGAGGGCGAAAATTTTTGTCAGTGGACGGAAAAAAATTGTGTGTGACCGCAAATATTTTTCAATTTCTGACGGAAAAAAGTCCGAAAAAAATACTGAAAAAAATTGTGTGTGACCGCAGCCTTATGCCAAGTCTATATTCCTTGTAGGGCCCAACAGTTCCCCATTAGGATAGATTTTCAGCTGCATCAGCCCTCTTCTCTCATTCTGACGTACGATTTGTTTGACGCCAAAGCAGCTGAGGATGTCATCTTGCCGTTCCTTGTTGCTCATGTTTCTGTTCCTCCTTTCTTGATTGGTGGACTCCTGGCCACCTGTTCCCAGTGCGCTCTCCCCCACCTTGAATTTTTTATGCCATGCAGCTGGTGCCCGGCAGCAAATTGCTGCAGGCAGCCAACCTTGCTCGTGGCTCTTGCGCACCCTCCTCAACATTTTCCATGCCGCGTATTCCAGCACCATCCGTTCTCAGAAACCACACCGTCACAGCTGCATGCCATGCAGCAGACCTGCTCCCCCCTCTTGCACTGCAGGTCCCCAGTGTCTTGACTAAGCTGTTTTTTTTTTATCTCTCGTTCCGTGCTGCATCTTTAAAGCATCACCGTCACAGCTGCATGTCATGCACCAGACCTGCTCCGCACCCCACTGTGGGTCCCAGTGTCTTGACGAGGAGCTGTAACCCTCGTTCCACGCTGCATGTTTAAAGCATCATCATCGTCACTCACAGCCGTGTGTCATGCACCAAACCTGCTGCCCCCTCTTGCACTGCAGGTCCTCAGCGGCTTAAGAAGTGATACCCTGAAGACGTGTGATGTGATGTCCCTGCCAGTGGCCCTGCGCTCGGGTTAAGAGACAGGATTCTCACTTTTGCTGTTCGAAGGTCCTGATCCCCGCTTGCACTGCAGGTCCCCAGCATCAAGAAGCTGTACCCTGGGGACATCAAGGACGTCCCTTCCAGTGGCCCTGCACCTGTCATGATGCGCTTTGAGGACTTCATGAAGGTTGTGCCCACCTATGTCCAAGTGAGTGCTGTATTGCCTGCTTTGAAAGCTTGCCTTCAAACATCCTTGCTTTGCAAACTTTGTGGAGATTTTGCCCACCCGCGTCCATGTGAGTGCTGCATTGCCTGCTTTGAGGTTTTCATGAAGCTCATGCCCACCTGTGTTTATGTGAGTGCTGCTTTGCAGATTACATGAATGTCGTGCCCACCCAAAGCCGTGTGAGCACTGCAGTGCTTTGTCAGCTTTGAGGGCTTGCTTTCACACATGCTTGCTTTGCGGACTTGATGAAGGAAGTGCCCATCCAAAGCCGTGTGAGCACTGCAGTGCTTTGTCAGCTTTGAGGGCTTGCTTTCACACATGCTTGCTTTGCGGACTTGATGAAGGAAGTGCCCATCCAAAGCCGTGTGAGCACTGCAGTGCTTTGTCAGCTTTGAGGGCTTGCTTTCACACATGCTTGCTTTGCGGACTTGATGAAGGAAGTGCCCACCCAAGGCTGTGTGAGCACTGCAGTGTTTTGTCAGCTTTGAGGGCTTGCTTTCACACATGCTTGCTTTGCGGCTTTGATGGAGGAAGTGCCCACCCAAGGCCGTTTGAGTGGTGCTGGGAGGCTGCAGCTAGTGCTGTGTGCAGTGTGCTTCACTCAAGCATGACCTAATGGGAATGTGCTAGAGGGGGTGCCAGAGTTGGCAGACACATGCCAAAATAAGCCAAATCAGGAGTGGCAGAGGTCAAGGTTAATAAAAGAACATGGGCAGCCATCTCAGGTGAACATGGCTGTTGTCACCTTTAATTGCAGGCTTCTGCTAGAGATGAGGACGTGGAAACAGACTCGCTATGTCTGAAAACATCTTGACTCCTTTACGTCCCCTATGTGCGCAGGATTCTGTTAGGATGGAGCAGGACGAGGACATGAAAAGCAAACTCGGTAAGCAGTCTCCACGCCTGTTTGCTTACTCCAATGCCGGTTATGAGGTACACGTTTTGAGGTTCAGTTTATGAGGTGGAAAAGGTTACAAGGCAGAAGAGCAGCCTTGTTTGCAACTGCTACACAGGTTGTGAGGTAACGGCTGCCAAACACAGATGATGGAAGAAAGACTAATGATCAGGCTGCACATCTTCGCCTACCCTCATGCTTGATACAGGGCATTGTGTATGAGAGGCACTGATACGTGTGATGTAATGATGTGACGTGATATATAGAGGCGCTGACACGTGTGACGTGATGAGCACTGGTTGCTCATTGCCTGCAAACTGTTTTGTACTCTCACTGACCACAAAAGCTGCCTGAAATGGCCATGAGCACTGCCTGGGCTTTTTAACAGTGTGTCTGTGTGTCTGTGTGTGTGTGTATGTGTGTGTGCAATATTCTTGTCTGCTGGTACCTGCGGGCAACCTCTTGACCATCTGCATGCTGATCTCAGTGATGAGTCCTCTGGGACGGATCATGCCTGATGCACGTCTGCTCCATAATCCTGCTTGCATGCGCAGGTTGGGTGCATGGGATGTATGCATGGGATACTGCAATGGCTTTGCACAAGGTGTTGTTATGCGCACGATCATGACTTAATTACATATGTACACTGTTGCATGCGCAGGTTGGGTGCGTGAGATGTATGCATGGGATACTGCAATGGCTTTGCACGAGGTGTTCTTATGTGCACGATTATGACTTTATTACATATGTACACTGCTGCATGCACAGGTTGGGTGCGTGAGATGTATGCATGGGATACTGCAATGGCTTTGCACAAGGTGTTCTTATGCGCACGATCATGACTTAATTACATATATACACTGCTGCATGCGCAGGTTGGGTGCGTGAGATGTATGCATGGGATGCCGCAGTGGCTCAGCACAAGGATGATGTAAAGCTGCGCACAGAGCACTTCCCCTACAGCTCCACCATCGTGCAGCCGCCGTTTGACGTGGACCTGGGCCAGGCCTGCATGACACACTACACATGGGGCGCGCTGTACCACGAAGGCATTCCCAGCAAGGGTGGCAAGCAGGTGTGTGTGTGTGTGTACGCGTCCCATTTTTAGGTGATGGCAAATGTCGCAGAAAACGGGTGGTGCCAAGTGTGCCATTTTTACAGCTTTGGTTCATTTAGACATCAAAAGTAAGTTTCCTCTTGGAATAAACAGTTGGAACGTCATCTATGGAGTTGCTGGTGTAAATTGGCGGGGACATGCAGTGAAATTGGGTCTATAGCCTTCATGCTCTTGCGTTGACCCAGCCCCAGGGACACGCACATCCATATCTGGGCCCCCGAACTTGGCAGGGCAAATTTGGGCTATGCGATGGAAATTACCTACTCAGATCGTGGGGATGCTGCGCTTGCCTAATTTCCAATTTTGCGCAGTGCTGCTCGGCAGATGCGCTCGTGCTCTGACTCATTAGGTGCTTTTGGACCAGATTTTTAACCCCCCCCATTTTTTCACTTTAATGGATCAGTTGTGCCCTTAGACCTACCAGGGAGCCAAAACTTGGGGCAGACTTAGGACATGCATTTTGGCACCTGCTGCAAAGAGAATGGCCAAACATCTACCCCTAGCCTACCTCTTGGGTCTTAAACTCACATTTTAATACAGAAGCGCTAAGAAGATTATTTGAATACTCTGCATGCTTACTTTCCCTTGAGACAAGACCTCCTCGGTTTCTGGCTGGGCTGAGCAGGGGGCGTAGGTTAACTGCACCTCATTGCATCACCAATATTTTGTGCTCTCACCTCTCAACTCAGGGTGCATATCACACCATCATTAGAACTTGAATCAAACATCTCATTGCAGTTGGAAGTATGCAAGTATTTTGGCTTGGCGGGTAAGCTGGAATGTCTGCAGGTGGACTGCAAAGTCCAGAAAAACTCATTCTTGCCATACATGGTTAGACCCTAGCTAGACGGGTTGCTTGGGACAATTCCTTCGTGCACATGACAAGCTTTTGGGCTGCGTACACTTCTTCCCATTGTTTTCTCCAGGCCATACAAGTTTTGAAATATTAGAGTATCAGAACAGTGTGAGTAGCAAGGGGTACATGGGTAGACTACCACATATCCATGTTTGCCCTGTGAAGGGATTAAATACATGGGTGTAACCAGTCCGCCTTGGTCTGTGGATGGTGAATGACAGGCCCAATGCACACGAGCTCCTCATTGAGACATTGCTTGTCAAACTAGCCTGTAGCTGCGATCCACGATCCCCGCTGTGGTGCCTGTAGCTGCGCTGTAGCTGTGATCCACTGCGATCCACTGTGCCACTGTGATCCACTGTGCTGTAGCTGCAATCCACTGCGATCCACTGTGACCCACTGCAATCCACTGTGATCCACTGTGCTGTAGCTGCGATCCACGATTCCCGCTGTGGTGCAAACAGCCCCATTCTATTGGTTGCCCCACTTCATTTGTTCCTCCTGCCGATATTCCTGCCAATATCTTTAGGGATCGGCGTTGGCCTATAGCGCGATATCGCACTATACAATTTTGAAATATAGCGCGTGCTAAAATGTGATACGTTAAAATCAACCATTTACTGCGTCCGCAGCACCTCAGCAATCGGGCACAAACCAAGGAATTCGCTGTTCTCACATCCAAGGGAAAATTTGCAATATGGAAAGCCACTAGGGAGGAGCAAGAGCCTGGCAACACCCTGGAGAAGAGGCGTGGGGGCCACCCAGCCACCCAGCCACACGCGCACACACACACACACACAACATGCACACACGCACGCACGCACGCACGCACACACACACACACACATGCAGAGACACACACACACACAACATGCACACACGCACGCTTGCACCCCTGTGTGCATGCACACACCAGCACGCATGGTAGCATGCATAAGTGCATGCTCATACGTGGCATTGAGGGTATGCATGCACATGCAGGCCCGCATGCGCACACACAGGCGTGCAAAGATGCAGGAGCGCATACACACAGGAGCGCTCATACACCAAGGAGCGCACACATGTACCCACACACACGCTGGCAAAAATGGGCAGGCAGGCACACAGGCACGCTCAAAACACAGGCCGCGTGCGCATGCCTGCGCGTGCATACACAGCCACACACAGACACACACACACACACACACACACACGCATACACAGCCACACACACACAAGCTATTATGGGCTGTCCTGCAAAGGGAAGGGCAGGGCCAAGGGGATGTATGGCCATGAGGGAGTGGGCACACCTGTAGTAGGTCATTTGGCTTGAGCAGATATAGCGCTATATTTTGGCCCAGAGGCGTCCAGAGCTCGACAGGATTGTTTCCTGGCTCTCCCTTTTTGCAAGGGAGCATTGTACACGGTGCCCCACCAGCCCGCCGAGTCTGATGCCGAAACTCGATCCGCGAGGGGGTTTTCTGGCATTATATAGCGTTTCAATATAGCGCCATATAGCGCGATATCGCGCTACATCGCGCTATAGGTTTGGCTCATATAGCGCGATACGCCGATCCCTAAATATCTTTGCTGCCCTCTGCAGCCTATGTCTTTCAGAACCGTGAGCAACGTTTTCACTGCTCTTCACAGGTCTACTAAATTTGTTTTCACTGCTCAAAATCGTTTGTTTTCATTGTCTTCACAGGTCTACTGAATCTGTTTTCAACACTCAGAATTTTTGTTCACTGCTCTTCACAGGTCTACCGATGGGAGAAGCGGGATATCGGCAGGATTGAGCAAACATTAAAGGTGTGTAGGGCTTCTGATCTCAGCGCATTAGCACTCATGTACTGGACTTTCTGTGTATCTGTAATACATTGCAATGAAGAGATGTTATATTAAGATCCAGGGAACGTATGCTGACTGTGAGAGAAACCGGTCTACCATCGGTGGCCCCTTCTAGAGAAAGACACGGTAAAGTGTGCCTGCCTGAAATTGCTCTGCTTTTCAGTTTGAAACCTGGCCAGAAAAGCTGCAATGTTTAGTTATTTTCCATTTGATGTGCATTCAGGAGTCTTGAGAAGAAGGCTGCAGTGGTATTTTGTGGGAAGAAGCACACATCACACACTCTCTTCGGTTTCATGCACGCAGTATGCCATGCGTGCTTGCTTGCTTCTGAGAAACATACACCAAATGATGCCGTCTTGTGCTTTTTCGACTGCAGATTGAGCCAATCCCCATGCCCATTCCATTCCGAGAGGGGCTGTTCCTGGAGTTTGATGCGCCCCTTACAAAGCCCCGCCACAACCTCATTGTGAAGCAACTTGAGCAGGTGCGAAATGAGGCTTCCTTCAGGTTGGCTTGCATCGTGAAACAACTGGAGCAGGTGCAGAATGAGGCTTTCTTCAGTTACATGCCATTCTTTCCTTGCATCCACTGGTGTTTTATTCTCCTCTAGCTTCTAGTTCAGGCCAAGGGCGTGTGAAATTGAACAACCAGAATACAGCATCATCCAATCTTGTATCCCTTCCTTTAAAACCTGGAGTGTGACAGGGAAAGCAAAAGAGTGCAAATGCCAAGTTTTTTCTCCTTGTCTGAATGGTCTGTCTGAATGGTCTGTCCGTGCAGATGAACCGCGCCATTGCTACCTTGCCGGACCTGACAGAATATTACCGGACTGTGGCAGAGCCCAGGATAAGAGAAGCCATCAGAAAGCGGGACGAAGAGAATCGCGCAGGGAAGGCTGCTTGAATAGTGGGCCAAGAACCTCAGATTCCTGGGCTGTGACCCAATAAGGTTACCTAAAATCAAATGGGGGTGGGGGGTGGGCGTGGCTAGCACGTCATCTGTGATGGAGAGAGCAGTGATTCTAACCATTTGATGCACAGCAAACCAATAGCATGCCAGACTTGGTGTCGCTGATCCTCTGAGGTCCTTGCACTACGTCATGGTCTCTGTGTTCTACTCATAGCCCGTACACATGCTTGATAAATGGCCTGCATTCACGCTTGGAATGTGTCAGCTCCTTTTTGATTGCATAATGTTACCATGGTCCAATCTGTACATTCCTTCATGTGTGCATGCGTCCGATTTTGGGACGTGTAGTATTTCTTTTGCCCTTTCTTCCTATGTGAGGCTTGTCGCCTTGACTTTTTGCATGGACTCCTGCATGCACTCCTGAGACCAGGGTTCTGGAATAAAAGTTATCTGAAGCCTTGTTAGTGCTTGCTGTGCATATGGTCCTGCTAGTGCTTGCGGTGCATGGGGTCTGAGGTCCTGTTAGTGCTTGCGGTGCATGGGGTCTGAGGCCCTGCTAGTGCTTGCGATGCATGGGGTCTGAGGCCCTACTAGTGCTTGCAGTGCATGGGGTCTGAGGCCCTACTAGTGCTTGCAGTGCACGGGGTCAAAGGCCCTGCTAGTGCTTGCTGTGCATAGATCCCTGCCTACCGTAGCCTGAGGCTAGGCCTATAAGCCTCTTCGTGTGGCCCATGCTAGCAAGCTACTTTGGGAACCTTCCTTAATGCGCGCAGCTGGACCTGGTGCATGGAGGTACCTCTCCGGTATGGCTAATCGAACCAAGCCAAGACACCTAAGTTCTGCCAAACGGATTTCAAATGAAGATGCAAGAGTCTTTCTTCCCGGCGTACGTATCTAGGCTGTTTAGGCTATGTGTCTCCTATTTTTATTTGATGTAGAGAAGAGTTTTCTGTGCGTAAGTGGTTCTTCTTTTCTATGCATGTTGGTCAGCTACCGGCTTTTATTTGCTTCAGCTTAGCTGCCCTTCAACCCTTGTAGGCAGATGCAACTGTGGACCGTCCTTTCTTTTCCTTTCATTCTGGAACAAAGGGAATTTTCAGGAGGGGGTTAACTGGCCTTCTAAGAAAAAAAAAATAAAACTACGTAGGCAGTGAAACACTCCCCACATCATTTAAGGAAAGGGGGCCACATTGGTGCACAGACCGTATCCAGACATGCTCAAATTTAAACATGTCGACCATTACAGAAAAGAAAAAGAAAAATGCGCAGGCAGAGGAAACTCTCCTTACATCAATTAAGAAAAAGGAGACAAATTGGCTCAAAGAGCCGCGAGTCTCCCTCATCAGAGGGTAAAAGAGATGTTAGTGTGGGTCTGGTGGGTTCCAAGCAGCACACAGCCCCAGGGCAGGATTATAATGAGTGTTTTTATTTTCAATGGCATGTTTGGTTGAGGTGTGTTTGTGCGCATATTGCACAGAATGGAGCTTATATGCAAATTTGATTGATCTTTGCGGGTCAAACCCTAGCTTTTAAAGCTGATCCAGTGTAGGAACAGCAAAGATAGTCCCACCCACACCCACACCCGGCTTCAGCCAGGTAGCTTGGCTTCTCGGCCTGCTCAACTGTTCCAGCAACACAAAATATATCCATGAGCTCGGAAATAAAACAATGAGTCCCATCAGTTTGCTTCTGCAAGGAATGAAAGACATCCTCCGAACTAGCTGGAGTAAAGTTGCCTGGCTGGAGTTGTGCTGCTCCGAGGAGTTCTTACATCTTTATTACCTCTTATACTGCGGAGCCATTATGATGCCAGGTGTGAGGGGGCAGTTAGTGGTCTTCATGGGACAGTAGGGCAAGGAGTGACCAAGAAAATGTCAGGGCGGCTGGGGTTGCTTCTAGCTTGATCAGGAATACTAGGGTCAAAGAGGTGTGGAAGTATCAGAGCCTTGCTCAGTCACTGAGCACGGTGATGTGTACCAAAGAGTGCAACACGTTTACAATGAGTTACAATGAGTTATAATGGGGTTTGACCTTCAGCCAGGTAGTTTGGCTGCTCGGTCTGCTCAACTGTTCCAACTGCACAGAAAATATCCATGAGATCGGAAATAAAACGATAAGTGTCATTAGTTTGCTTCTGCAAGAAATGAATAGCATCCTCAGAGCTAGCTTGAGAATAGTAGAAAGTGCCTAAATCGTCCAGAAAAATTCTACAAGACGAGGGGAAGTCAGAAAATAACTGTGCATAAGCCCTTCGAAGAGAATACTCAGAAGCGCAAGAACAAAGGAACACCGCGTGCTTTTCATCTTGGAGTCCTTGTTCACATCTATCACAAGTTAATGTGTGCTCCTGCCAAAGTGATGTCTCAACTCTTAAAGTATGAGCATGTAAGCGAAAACGTGCTATGTTTCTTAGCGCGCGCTTGCCCAAATCAAGATGCAAATACCTGGGGACAGAAAAGGGCGCACCATGAACAGACAAGGGTCTCAAAGGAAGTGCCATCCAGTGATGATACTTGGCTAATTTGTTCGTGCGGTCACCATGTTCTGCCAAGGCATCAGCATTCCACACACCTCGCAGCCTTTTTCTCAGATCAACAACAAACTCCCTCATGACTATAGGCTGCCCTGACCGAACACAATGAGTAAACACGTTGCACCTGTCCAAGCCTGTGCAGGCAGCCAAAAATTCTGAGGTCCAGCATTTATGGGAAAGCCTGCTCATTTCAACATCTGCTTGCAGTACCTTACTGAGTGTAGTGCTGTTGCTGCGCAGTAAAGCATTGTAAAACCTAACTGCTGCACGAAACCAATAGAACTGTAAAGGTCCATGCCCACACTCGCGCAGTACAGACCAATTAGGAGTGGTGCGCTTTACCCCAAGGATACGCTTCAATAAGCACAGATGTACAGTTTGCAAAGGACAGTCCATTTCAGTTCCTTCTTTCATAAATCTAGTGCCCCAAATCTGGCACGCATACATGCTAGCAGGGAGAGCATATGCTTTAGTCAGCCAGAGCATGGTATGCGGCCTATCTGTCAGGCGGTGCTCAGATGCGAATTGCCTAATCCGTCTACGACCAGCTAGGAAAGGGGCACACATGTACTCAGCAGTGGCTTGCGGGTTGCGTTGTTTTGTGAAAAGCATGCCTAAATACCTAAAAGAATCTGCACACGCCAAACGAGCTCCACCTAACGTGTAAACTGGCACATTATCACCCTTTGAATTAAAGTGCACAATCTCAGACTTGGCAGTATTGATCACCAACCCTTTCCGCTGAGCATACGTATGAAGCCTATCTAACATCAGTTGGAGCTGATCAGGAAGGTTACTAGTGAGGCACAAATCGTCTGCATACAGCATGTGGGTGACTCGAACGTCCCTAGTGCCTGCAATAGCCCCTTGCACATTTTCTGCCAAGCAGTCCACGTCATTGATATACAAGGAGAACAACAAAGGGGAAAGCGGGCAGCCTTGCTTGACACCAAAATGGGGGCGCACACGAGCTTGCTTGCAGCCATCCACCAAGATATACTCATCATTAGCATACATGCTTTTAATGACAGCCAACAGGCACGCAGGCATACGAATGCGCTGCAGGTGAGTCCAAAGAGCTTCCCTAGGAATAGTATCATATGCCTGCTTGAAATCAATAAAAACTGCATGCAGCCTTGGGGATGCATTTGGGCGCTTGACCTGAGCAGCATGCTGCAAGTGCCGCAAAATGAAAATGGGCTGCAAAGTGTTAAGGCCAGGATAGAAACCAAATTGAGTGTCTGGAATCTTGTTTTTATCCTTACACCACCCAGTGACCACCTCCCTAAGAACGTTAGCATACAGCCTGTACAGGGTGCCACTTACTGCGAGCATGCGATAATTCCCTGGGTCCAGCACAGAGCCCTTCTTGTAAAGAGGAGTTATCTTAGCCACTTTCCAACAAGCAGGAATCTCAGCCCTCTCCATCATGGCAGCAAACAGACGTGCAATGTAAGGAGCCAAAACATTCATCCTATCCGTGCCTCTACCATTAACTGCTGGTACCCTCTTTTCAGCGTACTTAATGAAGGGTGCAGCAACAGCATCAAAACCAGGGGATGTCCTAGCATTCAGCTTACGCATGTGCTCGCAAACAATAGGGTACAGGGCAGCTGCATCAGGCAGTTCCATCACATCAGGTTCAGGCATCCACCGAGACTCAGCACCTTGACGGAAAAGCTGCTCAGGAGGCGGGTTGTTGCGCCCCAGGGGCACTGCCATATCCCGAGCTGGAGCTCCAGAGTTGCCAGTCCAGCGTGCAGCAACCCGCTGTGCCACCCCGCGCATAGCTCCAATAACGGACTCCACCCCTCTGCTAATGCTGTCCCACATTCCAGGCCTTCTGCTTAAGGTGCTGTCAGGGCAGCTACCCATGGGGCTTGCTTGTTGATCAGGGATGTGAGGAGCGCTTCTTGCTGGACAAGTGGGGTGCCTGCCCACAAATCCGTTGGTATGCAAGGCGGCTTCCTGATAGTGTGTGCTTTCAGGGCAGCTACCCATGCCATGCATATGCGATGCTTCTCTATTTGAAGGAGAAGAGCAGTTGCTCATGCGGGCACCAAAATGATGCTGTGAGTAAGAGCTCCAGCCTTCCGCTGTAATGGGAGTCTGATGGGTGCTCCTGGGCTTCCTAAGCATTTCATGAATGTCAGGCCTGTGTCTCTTCAGCCTGTCCAAGAAAACTGCTTTCTGGTACTTCTCATAAGCCCGCCGTGCCCGCCTTGTTTGTTTTTTGTTTTCCTATTTGTAACACGTTTACTCTTCGTGTTTGTGTTCTCAGTCTGAACTTTGTGGTGGGGAGGTCATACGGTCAGTGCACCAATGTGGACCCCTTTCCTTAATTGATGTGGGGAGTGTTTCACTGCCTACATAGTTTTCTTTTCTTTTGGTTCTGGGCAGCATATAGCCACGAAAGAGTTTGTTGTTGATTTGAGAAAAAAGGCTGAGAGGTGTGTAGCACGCTTAGCAGCTTTGATGCCTTATCAGAGCACGGTGAGCATACGAACAAATTAGCTAGATATTACCACTGGGTTGCACTTCCTTTGAAACCTTTGTCCGTTCATGGCACGCCTTTTCTGTCCCTAGGTATTTGCATCTTGATTTAAGCAAGCAATTACACTTGTAGAATCTTGTCCTGTTTACCGCAAAGGTCTACCAAGCTTGCAGGAAAGCTCCATGCCCACTCTGTACAATATGCGCAAAAACTTAACTTTACCAGACCTGCCATTGGAATAAAAAATACTCAACATTACTCTGGTGTGCTGGGGCTGCATGCTTCCAGAAACCCACCAGACCCACACTAGCTTCCCTCTTACCCTCGAATGAGGGAGACTCACGGCTCTTTGAGCCAATGTGTCTCCTTTTCCTTAATTGATGTAGGGAGTGTTCTCACTGCCTACGTTGTTTTTCCTTTTTCTTTCTTGTCCTGTTTACTTGTTGTTCACCTGTGAAAGCTGGTTGAGAATGTTTTTCCAGCAACCGATCAGCCGGAGATTCAGGCTGTCGATTAACCAAAGTAAACCCATGTAAACTAGACTTAGGCAAGCACACATCGGGAAGTATAGTGCGCTTCTGTTTACATGCACACACTTTAAGGGTTGACACTCTGGCAGGAGCATACATCTGAATGTGATAGGTGTGAACAAGGAGGACTTCAATACGAGAAGCATGCGACATTACTTCCTTCATGCGTTCCTTTGTGCTCTCCTGGAAGGACTTTTGTACACCTGTTCTCTGACTTCCCCTCCACTTGCATAGCTTTTCTAGAAGAGCCAGGCGCTTTTCCTCTTCTGAGGCTAGTTATGAAGATGTCTTCCTTTTTTTGCAGAAGCAAACTGATGAGACTTATCGTTTTATTTCCAAAGTCATGGATTTTTTTGTGTGTGGCTGGCACAGTCCAGCAGGCTGAGCGGCCAAAGTACCTGGCTGAAGGTCAAATCCCATTAAAACCTTGTAACCTTGCACAAAAGAGTAGAGTGTCGGATGACCCCAGGTTTCTCTCCTGGCCAAAGAGTAGTGAGTCGGATGACCACCCCAGGTCAATCTCCTGGCCAAAGAGTAGTGTACCGAACAACCCCAGGTCACTCTCCTGGCCAAAGAGGAGTGTACCGAACAACCCCAGGTCACTCTCCTGGCCTCAGATCACCATAAAAGGGCCCACAGCTCCCCCCTGAGACCATCTTTCATTATCAAGTCAGGCATTTTATAACCTCCGTGCTAATAAATTGCAAATACCTGCCTGATCAATCATACCTTTGGTGAACGAAGTGCACGTAACCCCTCCCTCCCCCACGGCCAGTGTCTTAAGCTTACTAGTTTGGGTTGAGGAAAATACACACTCCAAAAGCCAATAAAAAAATGCTGGACAGTACCTAGGTTGCCAAATTTGTTGTCAAACGACGATTGGATTCAGCTTGTGTGAGCACTGAGGAGAATGCACATACACGCAGGAAGTCAAGGAATGCACTCGATCATCTTTAATCCTTGCATGTCGTACCAGCATAGCGAGCACTCACCGCAGCCAGTGACAACCTCCAGACTCCAAACGCAACACTCTGCGTATGCCTTATGGATAAGGCCTCCGTGTTTCTGCTCAGCTGCCCTTGTAGGCAGATATAGCGATGTTACCTGACCCTACCTTATGGATAACTGCAACCCTTAAGCATGCCCAGCAGCATGCGTGCCCACACCCAGCCCACGCCCAATGCGCAGTACATGGACGTCAGCATGAGTGGCAGAAAAGGTAGCCTTGCGCCCAGTAGGGCAGGGTGCACCAGGCTGCAGTACACCTCTAAAGCAAAGAATCCCGCCAAATACAGGACTGCCAGGGGCGGCATCATACTACCTCCTACAGGTCTCAAGGCCCTCCGCGCTAACCCATCCCACCCTTTCCCTTCCTCTTCTCCAGGAATGCATCTTGTTCGACCTGATGACCCAGCATCACCACGTAATCCTGCGCCTCCATCCCCCCTAACTTTGCCCTGCATTTCCCCTGATTCGCTGCGCACCCCCTGCTTCCGCTGCCTGAGGTCGAGGTCCGAGGCCTCTACCTTGTGTAATCTACTGCTGCCTGCACTCGCTTGATTTACACCATTCCGGCTTGTGTACACACAGCCACCTGCAGCCCCTGGCACTTTCTGACCAGTGGGTTCACCCGATAGGTCTATTGCTTCCCTGTTTCTGCAGTCTCCATGCAGCACCTCCAGTGCACACCATGCTGCCCAGCAGTAGCACCCTGCGAGCAGCAGCTTGATCAGGTACTCCTGGGGGCGAAACAGCAGCGGGAGCAGGCCGTACAACGCAGCCGACGAGAGCACCAGGAAGTCCTGGGCTGCTGCCTTGTCCTGGACGGCTGGAATGGCCAAGGTCAGCAGTGCCTGCAAGAGCAAAAATGAACACGCAACAGGTGTATGATGATCACACCCTGCCAAGCACTCAACAACCAACAACAAGTGTGTCTCTTGGACAGACATGTATGGCTATAGGGTCCTCTGCGTGGCCAGAGATGGCAGGGATCGTGAGCGGCCTGTTTTGAACTTACACACGAGGAGGTGCCTCTAAGGAAACATGTGAACAAAGGAGCAATGGCGAACACCTCATGGACAACAGGCTAGGCATCGCTCCACCTATAAAATCAACCATGATGGGCTGATCAGACTCAGAGAAGTATGGTAAAAAAAAGCTAGGACACGCGCTTGGGTGTGCCCTGCAGGGTTTGGGATCCAGGTATGCATCTATGAGAGTAAGCAAGTCCTTATGGTACCTTAAATACATGCCAGCATGCCATTGAATGCAACACCACAAAACACACACGAGGAAAGCAGCATCCTTTGAGCATGCCATACGCCAACAAAATAGTTTGCTTCTGTCGGTCCCACGCCCCAGCGACACACTAAAAAGATCGGCAAAATGGAGAGTGCTCCCACCCATGGATTGAATGCTCATGCTTGCATGCGCAGTGCCACTCACCGGCAGCACAGCCTTTTCATGCACATGGTGGCCAAACCAGAAGCACTCACCGGCAGCACAGCCTTTTCGTGTACATGGTAGCCAAACCAGAAGCCACACAGGCAGGCGTACGTAACCATGCCAGCAAAGCGCTGCGGGTGCGGGTTGCGCCACAGGCTAGCCAAGGCAGGCACTATTGCTGCCAGCACCAGCAGGGCGCAGACCCAGGGTGGCACCATGGGCAGGATGCGTAGATGGGCGATGCCGACAATACCACCTGGTAAGCAGGACAGCTGTTGGGTCTTTGCAAGTAATGAGGGAAAGCGGCAAACCACACACCCAGGATGCCATGCATCACCTTGTGCGCTACGTCGACGCTGCCCTCTGAGAGGGCATTGCCTTTCCTAAAGCAAGGGCTACAAAGAAGCCCCACAAACACGATGCCTGCAATCAGCTGCACAGCAGCTGCACCACATTGTAGCATCCTAGCTGGATCTGGGCAGAGGCTTGGGTGTGGCCTCTCCATCGAAATTCTTGTTGGCCTCCGACCTTAGATGATAGCATGAAATGATATCTAATGAGAAAGAGCTGGGCGTAGAAGATAGCATGGAATGATGTCAAATGAGAAAGAGCTGGGCTTAGAAGGTAGCATGAAATGATATCAAATGAGAAAGAACTGGGCTGTATCCTTCCCAGACCAGCAGAGTGAAAGTTGCAAGATTTCCAGATGCTCTCTGTAAATGAGCCCTTTGACGGCTCTGCAAGCAGTTCCTGCAAATGGGCCCTCCAGTACCTCCGTGAACAGTTGGAGTAAATGCGCCATTGAATGGCTCAGCAAACAATTCGCACCTATCAGAAAAGTGCCATCATCACTGCCTGGCCTGCCAGAACGAATTTCCTTCAATATTAATTTATTGGACAACCCTTTTTGCATAAAGCTGGGCCACAAGAACTCGTGACAGTCCAATATGAAGCATGAAGCGTCTTGGTACATGGGAACTGCACAGACACGTTGACAACCTTCTTTTAACCCAACTCCTTCACTCCCCAGCCTGCACAGCTCTTGCCATTTGCTTGCTGGAAAAGGAAAGAAAAGGTAAGAAAAGGGAAAACTCACTGGCTGGATCCACAGTGCCTGCTGCCCTAGCAGTGGGGTGGCTTGCCAATTGTGGCAGCACAGCCGCTAGCAGCCTATCAGCTCCACAGTACAAGGCCCAAGAATTGGCAGCCCAGTAAGCGTGCGTGAGACCGCGGCCAAATGGGAACAAGCGGCTGAGGAGCTGTGGGCACCAATAACAGCCATGTGAGCATAAGCACGCGAGGAAGCAAGGTTCTTGACGATTCAAGAGTGTTTGGCTGAGGCATTTGCGTGAGAGCATGGCAAAACATGAGCAAGTGGCATATAAAAGCATGAACCTGCTGCTGCAATTGCATCATGGTTTTTGGTTAAAGTGTTTATGCATGATAAAATGGCGGTTGCTCAGGAAGTGCGTAAGGTTATAAAAACATGAGCACTCCAGCAAAGGAAGTGCTTAATAAAAGTTGGAGTTTACATATTAATAGCTGGCCAAGCAAGGTCAAGTGAGCATGCTTTTGTGGTGGAGACTAGGGTCTCCACCAGGGCATTCCTTTGGATGTTGCAAGCAAGGCCATATGAGCATGCTTTTGTGGGTGCAAATCAAGGTTTTCACCAAGAAGTCTTTGGATTTTTGAAGGAAAGGGAGGGCATGCAGGAGGGCATCCTTAAAAAATGAGGCTCTAGAATATGCCCTCAGATAATGTGGAGCAATCCTAGCCTCTGAGCCACAAAACCTTCTGGAAAATTGTGTAAGCGCAAGCGAAAAGCCTCACTAACAGATGAAGTTGAAATGAATGAGCCTCACAGCATCTTACTGCACACAGGCCAGTCTGCCAGCCATACAAAACAGGAAAACACAGAAGAAAGCATTGGTCATCGCTGGGTTGCTGAGACCTGAATCCGAGCCATGCATACCACTGCTTGCCATACCACTAACCTGGGTAGGTGCTCAAGAAATTATAGATGCTACTATCTTTCTTGGCCAAGTTTGCACGCACAGCCGTGCATGCCTTTTTAAAGCACACACACAACAATCCAGCGTTCAATTGTTTGTACCATAGGTATGCTGTTGTTGCCCGTGACCCGTAACTTCGCGTACCAACGCCTTCCTCCATGCACGCACAACCTTGGCATGGCTCATGCCCACATGAGGACTCGAGATGACGCCCCTAAAAGCTGCCGTTCTCCTTACCATGAGCAAAACCTCAAAGCCACCCATAACACATCGACTCCCTCCCACCAACGCACCTGTTTGGCCTGGCCTATGCACAAAAGGGCGGAAAGCATGTCCACAAAGGCTGCCAACCTGACGTCCTTTAGCTCTCAAAGCCACGCTTACCACCACACCACACCACTTTAAAATTCTGAAGTCTAACGGCTTGAAGTACAAAATGCACACAAAATGCACGCGACATCAGCCCTTCACCACCGCCACCACACCTATTGGGCCTTGAACTTTTACACAAAATGGCCAGTTTAGCAAAACCATGGCCACAGTGGCTGCCCTGGTAACCGCATGCAGCCCTGCCTTGTTTATGGATAGGATTAACCAAATCCATACATATTCATACTATCATTATTGTTGTTCCAGGCCATACATACATACATGCATGCATGCATACACCATATTTCACATCCTCCCTGCAAAACATTTACAACATACAGCATGTTACATTTATGGGATTCGCCAAACCCTACTCATAAGGAGAGTTCCACGGCCCTGCCCACCTGGTGAATCCCATGAGCGCAGCTTCAGGGGCACGCCACATACCAGACATGTTTCTCCTGCCTGTTCTGCCTAGCCCACTTACACAAATGGGCACACACTGTGACAGCCACGTCCACAAATGCAGCCACAGTGGCGCCCTCGAGCAAAGTTCCAGATGCATGCCACACAATACATATGGGCACTTGGCCACATTTGTCCAGCACGGCCCACACGACAATGGGTCGACAGCCACGCCCACACTCACAGCAACAGTGACACTTCAGGGGCATGCCAAGCACCAAACACGCCTTGCCCGCTTGTTCTGCCTGGCCCACATACATAAAAGAGGCCCACAGCCACGCCCACATCTCAGCCACAGTGGCACTTGTGATGACAGCTTCATGGATATGTACCCCCCACCAAACACGCCTCGCGCACCTGTCCAGCCTGGCCCATATACACAAAAGGCCCCACAGCCATGCCCACAATTGCAGCCACAGTGGCGCCCATGAGCACGAACCGCACACAGGCTTGCCATCGGTTGCCACTGCCGGCGCACCAGTGCCTCAAGATGTGTACAAAGTACAGTGGAGCACAGAAGAGGAAGAGGTGCTTCATGCACAGCAGCAAGGCGAAGAGGGCGCCAGCGGCCCAGTCGCTGCCCTGTTGCATGAGGTGGGTGGACCACAGGAGGAGGCCTGCAAGTTTGTGTGAGGGTGTGAGGATGGAGGATGTTGATGGATGTAGTGGGCAATGGCGTGTTGTCACTGAAGGTAGGACTCCTGTGTGTGAGGGTGCAAGGAGGCCCAAGGGTGCCTTGAGGCGTGCATTTAGTGAGTTGCGAGGGTACATTAAGCGGGTGCAGCGAATGAGGTGCTATGGTGCTGTAAGTGAGATGCAAGTGTGCCCAAGGCTGCCTCCAGGCGTGCATTAAGTGAGGCATAAGGGCGCCAGAGGCTGACTCAAGGCGTGCATTTTAAGTAGTGTGCAAGGGCGCAATACGTGGGTGCGTGGAATGAGGTGCAAGGGTACACTCAGTAAGGTGCAAAGGTGCATTACGTGGGTGCATGGAATGAGGTGCTAGGGTGCATTAAGTGAGGTGCAAGGGTGTTTGAGGCTACCTGTAGGGAGTACCAAGGTACTCACGGGTGCACATGCAAAGGAGTGAGGCTGCGCAAGGGTGCACAGGGGTGGGAGTTGTTTCAGGTGCAGCCTATGGTGTCATTTAGTGCAAGGCTCTGAGAAGGTGCAAGTGTCCAAGAAGGGGTTCCAAGGACGCAAGGGCACAGGGTACACAGGTACAAAAGTGAGCGCGGTTGCAAGAATGGGAGAGTATTGGGGGAGTGGTAGCATGCGTGAGTGGCGGAAAATGGAAAGATGATACACCTGCCTTTATGATTTGGATGGTATATCAAGGCCGATCAAGCACCTTCAATCAATTAGACTCTCACAGCGGGCAAAGTAAGCAAGGGATAGTGTAGCAGCCAAGTGAGAGCACGCTATTGAAAATCGCCCTTACAACTGGGTCAGATACAAGCCAGGCCGCCTTAAAAATTAGACCAGATCCGGGGCAAGTTTCTTGAATGCAATTAGCCCACAGATTTATGCCACAGGTTTCTTGCATGACCATGAAAAGTGAATCTCACTGGCCAAATGCGGAACTCTTTCATAATAAAGTGCGAGGCCATTTGCATGGCAAGTTTGCCTTTGATTGGCAGTCTTACAGTCTTCAATACAATGAAGCCGTGCGCAAACCGGCGGAGTTAAGCATCAGCGTGCGATAGTTTTGTGCTGAAGTGTGACACGTTGACCACCTCCAAAACCTGTATTACGACTGCCAAACATACTTTGCCCTCAGATGTGGACGCAATCAAGTTCATTGTCA